>CM049373.1:2282173-3032173 GCA_026937815.1 Etheostoma perlongum
TAGCTCATGTACAGTATTTCACACGTACTACGACAGATTGTTGTCATAGCTACCTTTCTTTGATCCAGGCTCCATATCAAACAGAGTGGCTGTGGGTTAACCAGGGTAACATTCTCACCCCGGGGTAAAGGTTGATGTGGCGTGGGTGGATCTTCTGGACCCTGGGCCTTCAGCGAGACTTTGTATTTGTCCTGTTTGATTTTGTCTGACAGTGTGGACTCTGTACTGCTGTCTCATCTCTTGCTAGGAGGGTGAGCAGGCAGGCAGGTTTTTTGGAGTACTTTTGGGGTTTGAAGGCTGATGCGTGCTGGCTGTTTCCTGGGCTCCGTGCTTCTTTGCTGGCTCATCACCTCCTGGGCTCTTTTCAAAGAGCTGCACAGAGAGCTCAGTCACATTAACATTTGTGGATTCAGTTTAGAGCTTTAGGTTCTATTTTTTTAAGAAATCCAACCCCATTTTGATACTATTTAGTTGGCATTGTTTAGCAGCATCCATTCAACATATGTACCTAATGTAATTTCCTCTGTATATAACAATCAGTGTTACTTGTGGGATGCGCCTGCACAGGATCCAAATTACCTGCCTACGCACGAGGGATTCACAGAAACATATGCATACAATCAGCATTACTGATTAAGAACTGGCTCTGCCAATGTACTCATCAGAGCTGTATTACTACTAATGCAAACACGCCACAATGTCCTACTGCTGCTGGTTCACATTAAAGGTGGGACAGCTTTTATTGTGAAGCAGAAAAAGCAGAATGTGTCTTCAAAACAAGACAGTGTTCAGACAGCGGATCGGTGTGAAATATTTCACGGATCAATGAAACAAGAAGGAGCAGCTAGAGTAAGATGAAGAGTGATCCAAGTCCTCAGCAGGGTAACAAACTTCACCGTGCCCTGCTGTGTGGACATGTCTGCTTTTCTAACTCAAACATTAGGTATAATTTCCTATGAATGAGGTTTATTGACCATAAATTAACTGTAAAACTAAAGTTAATAAGTTAGTGTTACGTAGTGTTGAAAACATCAAAAAAAGTGACAAACATTAAAAAAAAGCATAGAAAGTGTTGAAAAATGGGACAAAAACGTAAGAAACAGATGAAAAGCATGAACAAAAGTGTTGATTTTTGCAAGGGTTAAGTACATTGAAAACTACCGGTGAGATGGTGATCTAAAGACATCATCTTCCATCTTGGTTATAAGTTGTTGTTTATTTCAGATTGGACATATGGCGGAGGCTAGTAATAATTGAATGAGAGTGAGTGTGAGAGCAGCTCACCATGTTCCATCTATAATGCACGATGTTCAAGTGCTGCAACAGCTGAAAGCAGCACGTGTTGAAGAAACCGTCGATATTTAAAAATCGGTCTACAAAAAAATGCACTTACAATATAAACATTCAGTTAAAAAAATGTAAAGAAATATGATTCTTGTGGATGAGATAACACAGGGATAATTATGTGTACTTCTATGGAGTTGATGTTTTTTGGAGAAGAGCAGGTGGAGCTGTTGATTCCCGGTGGAGCTGTCTGTGTCGGGGCTGCAGCATAAACAGAAAGGTAGACATTACAGCATATGCCACCTTTAACTGAGAGGTATCAGTGATGGGATTATACAGTCCCTCCAGGGACTCTGTCCCACGGCAGGGTGATAGAGAAGCTTTCTGAAAGGACACCCTGGCAGTAGATACACGGTTAGACCTTGGTTTGAGTGGTGAAGATAGAGGTGCTGCATGTAATTCCAAAGCTCCAGGACTGCATCCAAACTCATTTTCCCAGAATTCTTGTAAGAAGTCATCATCAGGATTATGAATTGGGTGCAAACTAGATAGAGATAGTTTTCAAATCAGGGTATTGTTGAACTTTGAATGGCCACACCAAGAACACTGGTGGCCAGAAGAGCTCCAAGCCTCACTTGCTCACTTGTCCGTCACCTACAGTAAGAGGAAATTGGAATAAATTACGACAAGAAAATCAGATGGCATTATGTTTTTACAAACTATAGCCTATGTCTTTGTTTTATTTCCATGCTAGTTGCTCACATTTATCTTGGCAAGTTCCATAAATACTTTCTTTACTTCTGTATACCAGCAAAAGATCAGAGTCACCCTCGCAGTCGAAGCATGAATTATGAGGGCTACACGTCTGGCATCACTCTCAACAGTTTTTTTGCAGAGTGACTCTATGAATACCAAACACACCCCTTCTCCCCTAGGTGTCTTCCGGAAATGTCTGGAGGTCAAAACAACAAATAAGCTCATATAAATAGGATATTGTTATCTTAAGAATATATGAAGGAGATCTATTCGAGAGTTTTCAGACATTTTATAGAATAGTAAAGACATGCAAGACCATAATTATTGCTGACAACCACCGCTCCAATCCAAGTCCAGCAGAAGCGTAAGGTCCAGCTGTGCCATGGCCCGGGCTTGGTAAAGATCACTGGGGATTGTTCTGAAGATGTGAATCTTGTCTGAGAGAAAAACACAGCAATATTATTTTGACACCGCTTTTACAGCAATAATATGTTTTTAATTTAAAAAATAGTATCAGCCTCATGGTGTAGACTGTATAAAAGGGCTCATCAGGTTTATTTCCTGATATAATGAAACTCATACATGGTGCAGAATGAGGCCCTAGGATCCTGGACAGAAATATGGTTGTTGTTGAAGTTGATGATGCAGCATCACCAATGAGAAAATTAACAGGTTGACCACCTGCTGATAGCATTGGACATATAATTACATGAGGGCATCTTTTTTATACTACAAATATCAGATGTTTTCATAAATATAGCAAATGTTAGTAGAATACTGAGTAATATCAAGTAATACCTGTCGTCTGTCTGGGTTGATTATTAGCTGCAGTAATAGACGTGGAGGATGTTATGTTGCAACTTTGTTCTTCTCCTGCAACCAGTGACAATGCAGCCTGCAGAGCCCAGGGGTATCGGACCCAGCTATCAACCATGTGGTAGCCCAGCTTTACGCCTGGTTGCAAGGTGTTGTTACGATTGATTTCCTTCACCGCAGATGTCATGGCATACACATTTTGTAACACCTCTGGATCAAATCTGAAACCACAGGAGTAGAAAGGAACCACAGTGGCCAGGTTGGATCAGTGGTAGAGCGAGCACACATGTACTCATACTCCTACACACATGCCTTGACGCAGAAGTTCAGGGTTTGAATCCGACCTGTGACGATATCCCGCATGTTTTCCCCCTCTCTCTCCCATTTCTTACCTAGCTGTCCTATCAAATAAAGACAGAAAAGCCCAAAACATAATCTTTAAAAAGAAGAAAAGAACAGCATATAACATAAAATAAACCACAACATAAATTAGTGACAGATGAAAAAATAATCACCATGAATATAAAAACAGCATGTGTCCAAAAATGTGATAAATACAGTATACCAACATTGACTAAAACATAACCACCCCCCCCACTCTGCACAAGTGGATTGCTGTAGTGAGTATTTATAATAGGTGTGAAGCCTTATTCAAGGAAGAAAAACTGATGACACAAGCTCAAATTATTCCTCTCTAGAGTAATGGTGGAAAAACAAAGGTGATTAGCATGTATGAAGTGTGTGTGTGTGTGTGTGTGTGTGTGTGTGTGTGTGTGTGTGTGTGTGTGGGTGGGTGGGTGGGTGGGGGTGGGGTGCTTACCTTTTATCTTAATGAGCTGCAAAGCGGACATCAAACATGAAAGAAATCCTTCAACTTTGTTTCCTTTCGGCTTAGATTTCTACGGAAGATTCTACTGTGATTGATCATTATAACTTAAAGTGTGAATGTTATGCCCAGAGCAACAGGTGTGCCGCTTGTCAACTCTATTACACTGTAATTTCATGAGCAATTAAATCCCATTATGTTTATGGTGGCATAAGGGGAAAGATGAGTCTGTTGTGACTTACAACAAGGTCTATCTTTTGCATGTTCTGTGTAACATTTAGAGTAAAACATGAAATAAACATGGTTTGTTAAAATCAAATATTTCAATATTTTATTGCATTGGTAGGAAAATGCTCACAGTCCTCCGATTAGCAACAATAGAAAGAAAAAAAGAATGATGCAACACTGAAACAATAAAAAAAACAAAAATTCAGCTTTGCCACCCTCCACTCCTCAGCCTGACCCTGTGCCGATGTCACTCCATTAACTTATACAAAATAAAACAACCATAATAACCAACACTGTTTTTTTTTTGCAGTCTGTATCAAAGCAATTATAAAAATAAAAACCTTTAACTCCAAATCTTTCAAATTTGCAATCATGTTTTCAAATACTAATCATAGAGAGCAACAAGTCCAAGCACAGAAGTTGATGTACTATATTGCACCTAAACAAGCCTGTGTCCTCTATTGTATCCAATCCAATTGTGTGTTCGGTGCAAATGTTTTTGGGCGATGCAACATCTATTGTATAAATTGGTGCATAGTCATGCTTGACATGTTTACACAGGTAACATGCACAAACATAAATGTACAGTTACAATTGGTTCTTAACTAAAACCCATCTTAGATTAAAAACAATGACAGGAATACACACAACACAAATACAGAAATACCACTGAAAAGAGAAGGAAGACTTACATTTGATCTTTGAAAAGATGAACCACATCTATTGAAAGTAGCTGTCTGATTATACTGCACATTCAAATGATACATACAGTAGAAAGACATTCTCTCTCTGCTGCTAGACTCAATTCTTTTTTTTGCTTCATATTCAATGTACGCAGTTTGGACAGTACATCACAGGAACAAAGATAACAAGTATCTGTACAATCATTCTAGGAAGCCATTTGGAGGGAGTCAAAGTTCCCAAGTACATTTACACATTTAGTAGAATATAGAAAATACACTGCCAGGCTAGAAAGACCATTCACCATTGAATAGTAGACATTTCATACAGGAAATGCATGCTGTCAAATCCAACCATGGATTACATGTGACGTTTCACTTACATTGTACACACTATATCTTTCTCTAGAAATAGCCCAAATTAAGATTTATTTAACTTTTATAATGGAAACCTATAGATCTGCAAATGTAGGAACAAACTATGGCAAGTATTTATTTCTTTAACCTTCTGGCTTTTGGTGTAACTGAACATCATCAATAATCATTGCCGGATAGTTAATCTCATTTTAGGTTATGGTCAGAGCTACAGTCGGAGCAGAAAGTACACCTCGGGCTCTGAGGCAGAGTGGTTGGAGTCAGCAGGTGGAAGAGAGTCGTCTGTATAGGACCGATCTCCATAATGATCCCCATTTCCATAACTTAATGATGTACAAGCTCCTTCAGGAAGTCCCCTGTCCTCCAGCTGACTAAGGTAGCCTGCTATGTAAGAACCAGTCGAGTGTCTGTTAGCTGGTGTATTCTGTGAGGCTGGTTTATTCCTTAATACCACCCCACCGATGCTGGCTGTACTATTGATCACCACACCTGCCCTTGGCTTTAGAGCATCTTGCTGCCTTTCGCGGGCGCGGCTGTTGATGTGACGCACTCGGCTTTGACTCCGTGAAGATAGCCGACGGGTAAGGAGTGGAGGGGAATCATCTACATTCCTGGAAACAACAGAAGAGACACTGGTTGCATGCGGCTGTGACAGCGGGGATTTTGCTTCCTGGCATAACTGAGGAAGATTGGGTCCATCTCTGTCACTGTCATCCCCCTCCAGCGAGACCAGTTTGCGTAGCTGTTCAGTAAGAGGATCACAAGACTGGGATTGGACAGTTACCTCCCCCATGGTACCCATCCTCTTTTGCTTTCTCATATGGGGAGTGATGAAACTGCGACTAATAATGTGGTACTTGCTCTGGAAGTTGCATGATATGTCTTCGGAGGTCAGGTCTCCCAGGGACTTGGACTTACATGGGCTGGGAGCTGTGGGGTGTATGGTTTCAGACTGGGGTCGAATTGACGAAGGGCCTAAAATTGAGTCCAGAGAATCACTGGATTCAGGCTGTGAGTGGTGCCTTGTAGTGATGAGGGCAACCTTTTGGTTCCATGAATGAGTCGGGGTGTGTGATTGTGTTTGACTGTGGGAATGTGGCTGGGTTTTTTGAGGAGCGGAAGACTCTGATGAGGGTGAAATGCAGTCATAGTCCAGGTGGCTGTACAATACATCGCAGTCTGAAGAAGGGGAAAACAGTCCTCTGTCTCTACTGATGTTTGTAGACACAACAGATTGGCCAGGGAGGCTTTCAGAAGAGGAGAAACCATTATGAAAGCCCCTTACTTGCTCCCTCTCCATCTGTTTATACCCTAGCCTATCGTGATGAGACTTATTTAGGATTTGGTTGCCATTATACCTCCTCTGTTGTGTGTAGGAACTGCTGAAGTCTCTGCTGTTGTTAAAGGCGTCAGAATGGCTTTGAGGAACTGGATAGCTGTTCTGACGCAGTGGACTAGGGTTGGAGGGTATAGAGTTGACGGGTCTGTGGAAGGGAGAAGGCTGGGAGTTGTTCTGGTGTGGATAGTGATTGGGCAGCTGATAGGAAGGCTGATTCATTGGGGAGGGACACTGTGCAAATGCATGCGATGGGTACTGCTGTTGAAGATCACGGTATGATGAAGGCTGTTTTTGTTGGGGGAAGTTGGGAGTGGACTCATGGTTTTGGTAAATAGCATGCCGTTTGGTTGGACTTATGAGTCCCTCCCATTGGCTGCCATGTCTAGGCGAGGTCATCATCATCTCCAATGGATCCTCATCAACATTTATCTCTACTTCTGCAAAAGCATTTGCAGCGGAGTCATGAAAAAACTGGAAACAGTCGTTGTTTACAGAGGAGCTCATATACCTTTTCGAAGTACCCTGCTCTCTCACTGGTATCCCTGGTAGTGGCAGTGCTGGAGGATCATACACTTCCTCGTATACACTCTCCTCTGCCTTCTCAGTTTCTTCACTCCCGCCCCTCTTTCTGTTTATATTGTCCCAGTTCACATTGTGCCTTTCCTGAACCACTTTTGCTGGAGAAGACCTCAAGCTGGTTGAGGGTGTGCTCTCCCTAGTGTCTGCCTGGAAATGGACCATCTGTTTTCTTAGGTTGTACACTGAAACAGGCAACAGCACCTCCTCATCCAGAATGGTATAGACCTCCTCAAGCTCAGCGGTTTCTGGGCTGGAGAGCAAAGCTGGAGCCGGTGCATCTGCCTGAAAAATATTGCTCGCTGAATGGCTTTCATGATTTGTCTTTTCAGTTACTTTATGGGGACTTATTAGGTGTTTCTTGGTAGCAGATTTAGCGTTGGTCTTCGGAGGAGACCTTAAATCTTGCAGCGCTTGAGGGGTGGTAGGCTTCAAGTTTGAGAGATGGAAAGGGGTATGATCATGAGATGTGTGTGAATCATTTTGTTCAACAGTGCTTTCAAACTGACCAATCAGAGCAGAAATGGAGCCACATGTGTCTTGCTCATTGCCTAAGGACACAGCATCAATGAGTCTGGAGATGGTGCTGTCATGCAAAGAGCTGGGACTCTTCAGATCACAGTCCCTACTGAGAGGGGAAAGAGGGGGCAAAGAGGAGGGGGCAGAGGAGGAGGATGAGGAGACTGAGGGTGTAACTGTGAATGCTGTGCTGTTTGATGATGTTTTTGATTTATCTGATCTCATCTGGCTGTTCTTGGAAGCAGAGACAAAGCATTCTGTCTCTGCTTCTGTGGACAGGATCTTTGATTTGTTGACTCCATTGTCTTCTGACTGGTAATTGGCATAATCATCTTCCTTTCGTACTGCTTCTCCACCAATAACCAGGTAAGAACCCTCTGATTGGTCAAATTCTTTATTTCTAGTGATGTATGTCTTAGAAGGGGAAGAGATGTTTGGTTTGATAGAGAATGAGGATTCGATGAAAGGGTCCAACGAGCCAGACCTGGGCCTGTTGAAGGGGCATTCTCCTGTGAACAGATAATTGAACAAAATGATTAATAAAAATAGGCTTATATATACCATTTGATGTAAAACACCAAGCCAACCAACCATTGAATGACAACAATTAACAGTCCAGCCAATACAAGGCCATAGCAATACACAGACAAATGGATCACCAAGTACAACTGTGAAGGGGAAGCTGGAAAATGAGGCTTAAAAAAAGAGGTTCAAAAAAGTAAGTTTGCGGACATCAGATCAGGAAAGAGATGGTCAAATGGGATTAATTTGGTCAAATGGGATCAAATGACACAGGAATATATTTCTCAGACCACTTTTGGACACAATACACTGGGTGGACGCAATATTGGTATGTTTTTGGACGATGCAACCTTCAGACAATAGGTTTATTTTAGATTACCTGCAGGAATATCCTAGTCAGTTTTCTACTATAAAGAAGCACAACAAATGAAGACAGGACAGAAAAGGCATGTTAAGGTATCATGGAGACCAGGCTGTAGTGTGTCAGTTCACATGGTTACTGTACATGAGTATTACAAATTTGTAGCAGGATAAGTAAAACTTACATTAATCAACATTCAAAACAAGACAATGCAAAATGTTGCTTTAAGACATGTCCACTGCACGCATTTCATCACAAACAAAGTAGCACTTTTGTCCTACAGTTTAAAGAAATCACTTAATTAACACAGTATTACTGTTCCCAAAGCCAAAAGTAACTGTCATTGGTTTATGTTAGTATTCAAACAAAAACATCATGAATCTCACATATAATCTTACAAATGTATTACGTGAATTAAACTAGAATGGATGTAATTTGGGTGTAATTTGCATAAATCCAAAATATACTTAATTCTTTGACTGGGATGATTGAAGAAAAACACCCACCGACGACATTGTCTGAGCCCATGTCATGCTGTTCCTTGTCTGGGGAGCAGAGGGATAGCTGCCCTTGCAGCAGCCTGTCTAGGGGCATGGACATAGGTCTGTGGGTGAGGGGGCCTCGTGGCTGGTAGCGCTTCTCCACACCTCCTTCTTTCCCTGACATGCCTTGTGCTCTTGCTCCTGCACCTGAGCTATTCTTTTGGTCCGATATTGAAGCCAGTGACTCTGATAGCGCCATCTTGGTCTTCTTCCGTCCCTTTGCTGGGGCACTGGCTGTGCGCCGCAGTAGGTGATCACTGATGGAGCGTTTCCGAAGGTCGCTGGAGTTTGTATCCACAGAGGACTTGGAAGAACGGTTAAACAAACCCCGGATACCTCGCAGCTGATGACCCTTAGGGCAGGAGAAACACAACAGGTAAGAAATAAGAGAAGAAAGAGGAAAAAATGTGCTTCTCGGGATTTTTTCACACATTACAGTTTGAAATTAAAGTGTTAATTTTCATGAAAACAATGAAACGATATGCCACATACTGAATTTGGTTCACAGCAAATGACAATCTCATGCTTTTAAATGCATTGCCTGCAGATGGCACCCTTACTCCTTAACTGCCAACAAACAATATGCAAGACGCCATTGAGAGATGCATGTCTGCTTGCATTGCAATTTATTCCATCTTTTTTGAAAATGAGATAACCACAGTTATTTATTTATTTTGAAATACCCTTATTATCAAACTGTATGACTCAGTGGATTAATGTCACACACAAACAAGTCATTAGACACATGGCAGAACACAAAGTGCACTTTTGCATCATGCATTGCTGTTTCATGCAGCACCACACAGAGCCTCAGGGCATCCGGATACCTTGTTAGATCCTAGAAAGTGCATTATGGTAAAGCTGGGGTTCAGGACTAGAGGGCTCCACTAGAAAGACAAAGGATTGAGCTTAACTGGACTGACTTGTTGAGACAAACACGTCTTTTCTGTTGTTGCTTTAATTCAGTTGACAAATTAGGTTTAATGATACAATACACTATACAGCACTTACCTTCCCATAGACATCATGCACTGACACATGCACAAAGATGGAAGCCTCAGTCATCCCCTCCAAGTAAACGTGTCTGTAACCTGTTGTGAGCAAGAGAAAGTGAGCGATAGAGTGAGTCAAAGAAACATGTCAACTCTCATCAGACTGGTAATTGCGTAGTAGTTGCCTAAAGAGAGGGCATCAGGAGTTCAGGCACAACTCTGGATGGAAACAACAAAAAATAAGCCACCACAGGTCTTTTACTATACAAAGTCAAATAAACCATGGTTCACTAGACACAAGATAATGTGCCCCATAACCATAGCACTGCCAAAGCCATAAGGGAAATTGTGTCCGAGTGAGTCTGTTTATTTGTATTAAATAGCAGAAACATAAGGAGTGTAACTGGTAGTAACAAACTGTGCCCCCTCTTAAGTATGTCATTCACACACAAAAGAAAGCTGAAAACACTGAGGAATTCTGCACAGACCGGGCATCAGGCTGCTGAAGGCAACTGTCCGTTGACCAATGAAGTCCCGTCCAATTGGGTCATGGTCCCAGACAAGGAAACGAACCAAAACCACATCAGCCATGTGAAGCGTAAAGGACAGAGTTTCCTCCCATACTGGATTAAAACCTGAGGACACACACACACACACACACACACACACACACACACACACACACACACACGTTCATTATATGTGATGTGTTTCATCAGTATATCATTAAAGCATATACTATATATATATATATATATATATATATATATATATATAATGTTTGGCTGCATTAGGGTTGACACCAACAGACCCCTTTTCTCTGCTTCCTGTATGCCTCTAAATAAATAATCTGATTTTTAATCCCAGCAGTGCTCTACCACCCAAAGTCAGTAATGCAGCATCTGTGACTATGGAACCGTTTCATCTCTGTTGTTTTTTAGTTTTTTTGGTGGCACTAATTATTAGAAGAGGTTAGATGACATCAGATTTGCTTTTGTGTGTATGCAAAATATAAATTATGTTCCATAACATGTAAAGTGTAATATACATATCATGTGGCACAGATGAGGTAAAAAGTGTAGCTGCCACATTTATCCAATCCTTGATTAGGTCATTTCAAATGATCAGAGCCCTCGGAGCTAGATTAGATTAGACTGTATCTTTGTAATTTATATTGTAAACCTGCCAACAGAGAGCTGAATCAGGACCTCCTGTCATGTTCTATGCAAGGACCCTGTACAAGATAGAGAATTTACCGGGGACCCCCTCATGTATGTCCCTTGAAATAATTTGACAGCCTATTTTTGTTATGTTATGTTAGAGAACAACACAAGAGAAATTAAATGGAAAGCTATTAGACATGTATTAAACATATTTGCAGATTAGAAGGTAATCTATTAACTATTTTTTATTTAAAAATTGAAATAGTATTTGTTGGGTTGTCTTCTAGATATTCCCTACTACTGTTTGTGAAAAATATGCAGGCCTGGCTAGATAAAACATGAAATATTTATTACCTAGTCAGTCTTCTATTAGAAGTAAAAAAATTGCAGCAGCTAGGAAGCCAAGAAGAGGAAAGGCTGCATTTAGATAATTTAGCTCTTGGATTAAAAGTACATCTTAAGCCTGCAATAACTTATTTTACGGTCACTTGGGGGCAGCTGAAGTCATGAACACAACACTGACATATCATTACCTTTTAAGTGGATATAACAAACCTGTTAGCCCAGTTACTTCTTCACACATTCAGCAGTTACGGATCAACATTAGCATTCATTTGCAGTCATGTTTCTGACCACATGGTGAATGTAAGTCCAATATTTACTCTTGTTTAGCTCTGCTTTCTACCAACTCCTGAGGCAAATATGTGTCTCTTTAGCTTCTAAATCCTCCACTGTGTTTACCAGCTGCCTGTCTACTGTTTGGTGCTCAGCAGGTAGTGTACAGTGGGATTTTAGTGCTTTTTTACTGAAAACAGCTCCTGCTGTGGCTGAAAATAATGCTATGAGAGCGGTGAGAGTGAACCAAAACGAGCAGCCCCTTTCACATTGTCATGTGATACATTGTTATGAAATATATATTATAGCCATTTTAAGCAATTTTCCGCTGTGCAAGATGACATGTTCTTCAGTGGTTCAGAGAGTGTGTGATGTTGTTGATCTGTGTGTCTAACCGTTGTCGCGTCGACAACTCGAGTCTGTTCCTTGCAGCAATCAACTGGCAGGCCAATGATCTCCACTTCGACGAATGGATCAATAATCTGATAGAGGAGAAGGGCGGAAAAGAAATGATGATTTTATTTTAGGACGAGAGCAAGTTGAACATTTCTGAGTAGTCAAACATAATAGTGTGTATGCTTTTGTGTGTGAAAGAGACAGATGTGAGAAGACAGTGTGTGTGTATGTACTGTATCTATGTATGTATGTATGTATTTATGTATGTATGCATATATGTAGGGTTTTGGTGTGTTTATACCTCTCCACGGTCCCCCAGCATGGAGTCTGGGGGTTTAGGCAACTGCTGTCCACTAATGATCTTGAGGACAAGTTGCTTCTTGGGGTAAGCTGGAAGCGGGTCATCACAGAATGGGTTGAAGGAGCCTGGAGGGAATGAAAGAAATTAGATTTTTTTTATTGTATGTATGTGGTGTCATCCAATATGGTTCCATTCCTACACATAGCTGTCCCTAAGCCTATAACTTATTATTTCATACATCCATACCAAAAGCCACTGAGTTGCGCTTTAGTTTTAATTTGTATGAATAAACAAGTTTTTTATGCATGTATTGGTGCTTATTTGTGTTCATGTAGTCCATTTGTTGCCATACCTTTACACATGGGAGGGGGCTTGAGGACGTAACCAATACCTCCATTCACCATAAACTTGGCTCTGTTGAGCTGCATCATCCTGCCCTCAGTCTGGTAGTTCAGAGCAACTGAAAGAGAAAGAAAGAACATGTATTTAGATAATACTGTCACTAAACCTGCCCGCGTATGATACTTTTTTTTCTAATTATTATCCACATATTGGTGCAGTAACCTGTGAAATTCACGTAGGATGCTGAATAGTCTGTAGCAAAAATCATGTGAGGAGACAGATTTCTCAGGTAAAGTCATTTTGCATTGATCAAATCTTCCTCTTTGTTTTATTTATTAAGGATGTGTGACTATATAACTTTGAAACCTTAATTAGAAAAACCAGAAGAGAAAGGAAACCAGCAGAAACAAAAAGTAAGACTCATAGTTGCATCAAAGATAATTTTCTCACAAGTGGGAGCTCAATATTGCTCTCAGAATTTAACAGATTATTTTTTTTTTAATTGGCTGGGACAGGCAGGGATTTCTTGGATCTTGGATTTCCTGACACTGTTCATTTCTGAACAGATACAAATATTTCTGTTCTGACTCCTTTTCAAGAGTGTATCTACTTTTTATTTATATATGTATTTCTCCCTAATCCTCACAATTTCCTGATCCAGCTGTAGCCCTACAACTAAACTCACGCACACTCATGCAAATACAAACAGTACACACACCTATCTTGCACAACTGAGTTAGTGTTCACACTCACACCAATTAGGCTCTGCACACATGATGTGTGCATGTGTGCATGCATTTGCTATGCAGTGTCAGTTTATGTGTAACGTCAGGTATAGGGCTAAAGGGTAGACACCTGGTGTTTTCATCAACAGACCACCTCCATACAGGTCAAAAGCTTAGGGAGTTAGACAGCTGTCTTACCCAACTGACAGCCCACGTTCCAGTAGAACTGGGGGTTGAAATTGGACGAGTCGATACGATAGGCTGAGGGATAAATCCGCGACAGCTGCCTCTGGTTAAAAGCCAGGAACTGTTCGGCTCTGTGATTGACCAGAGATTGGGCCCTGGTCTCGCTGAAGGACAGAACATCACCTGGAGTACCTGAAAAGAAACATGGGTTATGTCTCCGAGGTAAACAGAAGAAAGCAGACAAAATAAAATCCCCCTTCCAATACCAGGAATATAGTGCCACTCGACCATGCCAAAACACTTCAATATCCTTTGGAAAATAATCTTAAAATGAAATAGCACAACATGGCGTTCAACATAATAAAACACAGCGTGTACAAGACAGGGAGCAAACTTCACTATGCGGCAAAAACAACATACATTTACACAGGAAACGCTTGTTGTTCCCCGGGAGGGTTTTAATCCACATCCGATTTTTTTCTTAAACTTAACGAGTCGTTTTGGTGCAAACATTTAACTGTCAGTGCTGCATGGCGCTTAACTCAACTACCAAAGCTCTTGAAAGGACCGTCTTTTGTTTGTATGCAAAATATACATTATGTTCCATAGCATGTAAAGTGTAATGTACACATACTGTAGTATGTGACACAAAAAGTGTAGCTGCCACATTTATCCAATCCTTGATTAGGTCATTTCAAATTATCAGAGCCCTCGGAGCTAGATTAGATTAGACTGTATCTTTCTAATTTATATTGTAAACCTGCCAACAGAGAGCTGAATCAGGACCTCCTGTCATGTTCTATGCAAAAGGCTTTTTTTTGCCAAGGACCCTGTACAAGATAGAGAATTTATTAACTCATGTACTATATGTCTCTTGAAATGATTTGACAGCCTATTTTTAACACGCCAAGAGTGTTGGTTATGTTATGTTAGAGAACAACACAAGAGAAATGAAATGGAAAGCTATTAGACATGTATTAAACATGTTTGCAGATTAGAAGATAATCTATTAACTATTTTTGATTTAAAAATGTAAATTGTATTTGTTGGGTGCTCTTCTGGATATTCTCTAATATTTTTTGTGAAAAATATGCAGGCCTGGCTAGATAAAACATGAAATATTTCTGTCCACACTGGGGATAAAAAATGGTTAAGCAGATGCAGGTTCATGTAGACCAGAAAGGGGAATATCCCCCCCGGCAAATCACACCCTGCAGGTAAAGATTGCAGTGTGTGTGTGTGTGTGTGTGTGTGCGTCAGAGGTTTGTTTGGTATTTCACCTTCATTCAGACACTCCTGTGAGGCAACAGAGTTGGTGAACACCACCAGGTTTGACAGATCTCGACTCAGTTTCATCGTCTTCCTCTTCCTTCCTCCCCTAAAACAATTGCCAGGTGACAGAAGACAATGGAGAGGACAGAGGGGAGTGAGTGAGATCATTTACAGATATGCGGGACAGGTAAAGTAAAAAGACATGCACACACTCATGTGGCTGCTTAAAAATTTGGAGTGGTAAAAGCAAGGCAGGGCAAGAGAGGATTGTCCATTAGTGAGGCAGCTTGCCAACGGCAGGAAAGAGCATCAAAGGCAAAAACGTTAACGGGGACCAGAGCATATGCAGTGCAGCAAGATGCAACACATACACACACTGTCATGCACAAAGGCAGTCAGACATCCACATAGACACTCAGACGCATGCTTGTAGGAATCTGCATTGTGACATGCATACATGAATATGCAACCAGAGACTGGGAGAACAAAGAGAGACAAAGGCGTTATACACAGAGAGCGCTCAAGGGAGAAATACGCCGCTGCCTTCCCATACTTCCTGCCCATACTTCCTGCCCAATGCTCACGCAAAGATGAAGGAAAAGCAAGACAGAGGTGGACAGAGAATGTGTGTGAAAGAAATCTGGGATATATTCAAGATGCACATAAAACTAGTGAATTACAGCAGTTTTTTAATAACTGTGAAAGAAAGAAGACACTTTGAATGGTGATTTGGGTCTCTTTCATATGTGAATACCTATGGCAATGGAACGCATATCCCAGTAGTGATACTACTGAGGGCATGAGAGAGCACATGTGGCATTTATGTTTGCATTGCAAAAAAATGTATGACTCCATACTAATATTTGAGGAAAGGAGGACTGCAACAGTGGAGGTTTTCAGTGGAGGGACAGTAAGGTGGAATATTGTCTGTACGATTCAAATGAAGTGACAATAGCAGTGTGTGTGTGTGTGTGTGTGTGTGTGTGTGTGTGTGTGTGTGTGTGTGTGTGTGTGTGTGTGTGTGTTTACTCAAGTAAATAACAACTTTTAGTTACTTTACTTGAGTATTTCCATTTTTGGCTTCTTCATACATCTACTCTACTACATTTCAGGGGTAAATATTTCACAATTTACTACTATGATTATAGTTATTAATTATTAGATTATTAAGACTTTATTAAACAAAAATATTGTATCTGTTTGTAAAATTTGTATAGGTTAAACTACTTAAAATCAGCCCCACTTTGACCAACTACAACTTTAAGTGTGCTATGTAACTTTTGCTGAACATAATTATAATATTTATGATAATTTAGTAGTTATGGATTCAACTTTTCCTTTGTTTTTAGAAATAGTGTGCTATTTATTGTGCTTTAATGCTTAAAAAAATAATCTGATGCCTGCATAATGGCCACTTTTGATATTTCCAAGTCACTTTGGTTGCCAGTGCCACTGTACTTTCACTAATGTACAATATTGTATGCAGAAGTTTTACATGTAACAGTATTTTATAGTATAGTGTTGCTACTTTTACTTAATACAGGATCTTATTCTGCAACCACTGGTCACAGGAGTATGCATTTAAAGTCAAAACAACGCTGTAACTACAAACTACTATTTTTTTTGGGACTGTTATTGCCACTCTTCATTCTAACCCCAACCGGTCGTCAGACACCGCCTACCAAGAGCCTGGGTCTGGGTCTGGGTCTGGGTCTGTCCCAGGTTTCTTCCCAAAGGGGAGTTTTCCCTTGCCACTGTGGCCCTGTTGCTTGCTCTAGAGGAAACTACTAGAACTGTTGGGTCCTTGTAAATTCTGGAGTGTGGTCTAGCCCTGCTCTATCTGTAAAGTGTCTTGAGATAACTCTTGTTATGAATTGATACTATAAATAAAATTGAATTGAATTGAATTGTAAAACTATTTTCCCCCCCAGCAAATATCAAATAAAAGAAGCAGCCACGACTGAATAAAATGTCTATTTCTGATGATATTATGCAATAATAAACACCGCTGTGAGCTACTGGAGCTGTGTGATAATACGATATGTAATTCCTCTAGTCTTCAACTCAATTTCATTGATCATGGGTGTTCTGTCTTTGGTGTTTTGCACTTGTGAGTCAGTTCAGTAAAGTGGCTTGATACATTAAACCAGAAGAAGATACACAAAGACATACACATAAGAAATACACAATCTGAAGTGAGCAGGAAGTTATGATTGAGCTGCAAGGCTCGCAGAGTGAACCTAGCCTAGCATTCCTGCTGTCCTTCATTTACTGCAAATGTGTTAAAATGTGATAAATAAAAGAAGAATGAATCAGAACCAATAAGTCATTCTTTTCTTTGCTGCCAGTGGTATGTCTGGGCTTGAAGTCCATTATTATTTCCCTCACACATATAAAAACTGCAGAAGCTGTAGTGATTTGCATAGCACTACTCTTTAATACACCCAGCAGTAACTATCAGATCTCCCCGCTGTCAGGGATTGTCAGTGTTATGGCAAAGCAGGTCAAAGGTCACCTGTTAAACTGTCCTCCGGCCTCCCCCCCAGACCTGTCCTGAACGTCCTCCTCCTTGTCCACGCTTTGGCATGACAGCCTCGATTTGGAGTGTCTCTGGACAGAGGAAAAACACAATATGCTAATTATCGCACGCACGGGCACACTCTCACAGACACACAGACACACAGACACACAGACACACAGACAGACACACAGACACACACTAAAGGTTTCCTTACTGGTAGCAAAAAAATCCATATCTTACATGATACGGCCTCCCCCATTAACTCACAGTTTACGAGCTCTTTAGCAAACAAGGGTGGTTGATAAATTGTCTTTAGTAAATTATCTGTGTTTCTGTGTGATTCATGATATTGTTGTAGCAGTTTGAGTGTCTAGTTGTGCATGCTGGTGGGTGTTCTATGCAAAACATATGTAATTATAGCAAGTGTGTAGTTGTAGTGAAGTGTGCTTTTATTTCTGAGAGAAGCAACATCTATATTGGGGCTAATGTGGAGTTAAGGAGAGGATGAGGGTCGCAGTAATTACAGGGTTTAGGCTGGTTGCCAACAGTTTCCATGCACCCATGCATGCACGCATATGTACACACACACGTGGGAGGATGCATAATATGCAAAGAGGGAGGCATAAAAGAATGAAGAGGAGATGTGAGTGGGTAAACAGAGGACAGGGTAGAGGAAGGTAAAATGAAGCAAATGGATAGGCAAAGAAATTCAGAGTGGCAAATAGCCAGGCAGAGAAATAAGGGAATGTAGAAGAAACGTAACAAAAACACCCACACACACACACACCAATATTGTCCAAACCTATATTATACTGTAAAATGAGTGGTAAAATAAAACATCTTAATACATTCCACTGTAAGTGAAAAACACAGACTTTAGAGAGGAACTAAATCATGATAGTACATGCTTTTGATCGGCATGTGGAAGTCACAGATATGAATAACACACACATGTCACTGCATTGATCTGCTGTGTGGAACTGTAAGAGTGTGGCAGTCTTAATTATCCTCCTGCTACCACTAGCAGGCTGAAGATAACACTACAAAGGGTGCTTTGTAAATGCATGTTCTCATGTAGGACTTTATAGGAGATTTATCTTCAGAAGAATAGTAAGGAGGCTTCATTTCTGCTACCCATAAGTGAAGTTAAGTTAATCATTAATAATGGCTAAACAATACACTTATTCGCCAGTTTAATGGGAACTCAAAAAATAAATGAAAAGATCAATGCCACAGCCTGCCTTCTATAATGCTATAATGTTCTGTTTTTATTCAAAACTGTTTAATAGAAGTGTTGGAGGCTGTAGTTTTTGTTGCTGTGTGTTGAATACTTAAGTGACACTGAAAGGTGTAATTATTTCTAGTGACTGTCAAAGCTTCAGACTCCCTGTCTTTCTTAGAGACGTCTATCTCAGAACAACCTTTGGGATGCAGTGTGTCTTCAATCCAAGCACATGGCTCAGCCATTGTAGTCACCTCAGTTAATGAGTTGTCCTCACCAAAAACAGCCTGTGCTTATATTGCGTAGTGTTTCCAGCACCATTAGCTTTTGTCGGCTCTTACAGAGAAAATGCCCAAATCAACAGCCGAGGCCATGTTGAGAGAGTCCTGTCAGACTAGCTGTACAGACGAGAAAATCTGGAATTTTCTCCATTTAGTGCGGCTTGCCGATTTTTTCTTCCAGTCAAAAAACAGTGTTTGTTCCTTAGGTCCTGTTGTTGGTAAATAGAAAGTGGGATGCTGTCCAATTAACATTATCTTGGAGAGAACTAAAGTTCTGTATTTATTGGGGTATGAAGTACTGAAGCATTTCATTACCAACTAACCTGAATTTGCCATTTGAGACCTCACAAGAATAGACCAAGAATCAAGCAAAAAAAGAGCAAACGTCCCTTCCATGCTCCTCACCTTCTGCTTGAGCGTCGTGATGAAGGATCTGCTTTGGGATTTCTTCAGAACCCCTTTGGAGCTCTAGAGACAAGAAGAACACATTCAGAGACTCTTTTATATGTTTGTGTGTGTGGATCATTTGATGTGAATCTAATTACTACCACATTAGTGCCCAGCGAGACACCTAAACCCTAAAGCTCAATAGCTCGGGGGACTGCATCAGACATTAGCCAATGAAGCACAGCACAGCTGAAGAAGAGAGTGGGTGGGAAATAAGAGAGAGAGAGAAACTGAAGAAGGAAATTTACAGTAAGGAAGACAGAGAGAAGAAAAGACTTTAGAGACAGAATGAGGTGAAGGGGAATCACCAACAAAGAAGGAGTAGAATAAAGAGGAATAGGAATCCCTGATGCACAACACCCAGTACATTAAAATGGCTGTCAGGAAACTGAAGCTTCTAAAAATAGCAATAGAGGCAAGCAGGGAAATTAAATATTAAGTAACACTGCAGACATTTAGTTTCTCATGCCTTTTGGTGTGTTTTGACACACTTTGGATGAAACACAGCAGTCCCTCTAGACTGGCATGAGGAGGTCCTGTCTGACTGTCCGTTTTTATGTGTTCAGTAGGTGTGTTTGACCCCCCCCCCCTACCTGCCGCAGGTTCTTCTGAAGGCCCTGGTGTGTAGCCCGGAGCAGAGCTCGGATGCTGAAACTGTCTGTATCTTCCTTGTCTCCAATCTGAGACTCCTTCAGTAGAGAGTCCAGTTTCTTTCTGATGTGAGACTCCACCTGGTGATGACCATTCCCCTGTGTGAAAGATGAGGAGAGTCATTAAAAAAAGGGAAGGAGAAAGACAGTTGAGACACACAAAGGAGGTGATTTTAATAAAGAAGCAAGGAAACATGGTGTTAGGAGATGATGGAGACACACATTGTCACTGATGCGAAGAACCTGAAACCAGGCCCAGCCAATCTTAAGCAGCTGCTGAGCTGCAGTACCACCAGCACCGTATTTTAGAAAGTAAAGTAACTCATGAACCATTAGTACACATTGCTATGAAAAGTAATGCAGTGTAATTTGTAGGTTTTCACATACTTTTTCTGTGTACACCACATTGCTGCTGTACAAGGACGCAGTGGGCTGCATGGGGGGAGGTCGAGGTGGATGTTTGGGTCATAAAGCACAGCGCTTTCAACCCTAACCCTAACCTATCCTAACCCTCCAAACCATGGTCTTTTTCCTAAACTTAACTAGTCGCTTTGGTGCCTCAACTTATTATAACTGAAACAGATATACAACACACCGTGTGTGTA
Organism: Etheostoma perlongum; assembly: GCA_026937815.1. Taxonomy (NCBI): domain Eukaryota; kingdom Metazoa; phylum Chordata; class Actinopteri; order Perciformes; family Percidae; genus Etheostoma; species Etheostoma perlongum. The sequence continues at coordinate 2,302,716 of CM049373.1, forward strand.
TACACATATGTATTGCAAACACAAGTACTACAAAGATAAGAACATCTGCTTCTGCACCACCAAAGTGAACATAAAATAACTATTAAATAAATAAATGCATATGACACTGTTGTCAAAACCCATGCAATCGAAGACACACTTGCAGACGGCATCTTGGAAGTTTGTGATCAATACTGTATGGTGATGTAACCAAGTGGTGTCCCACATCACAGGGGGGTGTTTTTACCCCTAACCCTTACCACTTGGTTTCAAGGGCCAAAGGCCAGGGGTAAGGGGTGATGGCTAGGGGTAAGATGGAGAAATGGGATTCAGCCTAACTGTCATCGCAGCATGAGGCTCACTTTTTGTCAGCCAAACTCAACAGCTACAGCCCCTGAAAGGACCGCCATCTTGCGGTGCTCTGTAACCCGGCTCCACGTAACCTTTTGTTGGCTAAACTCAACTAGCAACGGCCGCTGATATAACCAACAGCCCACAGGGCTCTGTAGCCAGCTCCTAGTAACCTACTGTCGGCTAAACTGACGCTGATATAACAACTCACGGAGCTCTGTGACCGGCGTCACTGGACGCACCTAATTCCGTAGTATATCATTCTAATTGGCGTGCATACATTTCCGTTCAATATCGTACAAACCTGTTCATGAGAATGTTTTGCTACAGCAGCAGTTTAGGATTGCAGATAAGACATACAGATGCGCGCCATCTACAGGTCATGTGTTACCACTTCCGTGTTTTTTCATTTTCACAAACTATACAGAATACATAAGCTGTGTCCAAAATGATGCGCTTATTTACTCTTACTTATATGTATGTTGTATTTCTATAACAGACACTTAGTAGTTTAGTCTGCAGTGAGCTGTAAATTGAGATTTCAGACAGATTTTTATCTGGCATCATTTGATGCAGTTCACCTTTTTTCCACAGACATAAGCTATACAGTATTTCACTGCAATATTAGCGGTGACTTCTGTGAAAATATAATGGTTTAATTAGCTGAGTACAAAACATCTCATCAGTGGAAACCTGCCATCCACCCTTTTTAAAATGGCAGTGATCATCCAAAGTGGCATCTGCAGCTTCATGCCTCCAGCTAAATGTGGAAGAATGATGCCATATTCTAGTTACACAACAAAACCATCTGGAAAATAGCTGAGTGTTTTCCTGCTTTAAATGTGGTGAGGAGGACCCTGGCACTACTCATACTTTCACAGAACGACAAAACAAGATTAGGATTGGCTGTAAAAATTGCCCAAGGCAAGTTCAGGAGTGATCTGCAAAAACAAGCAGTGATGAGATTCTCAGACTTGTTTTACATGTTACTTCGCTGTTTATCTATAAAAAAAATGCATATTTAAATGCTTGCATAGACTTAATATTTATATATGCACCATTAAGCATTGACTATTCCGAAACATTCCTGCAGTAATGATCAATACAAATGTACAAGTACCAACATTACTGCCCAAATATTGAGTGGCATTACATCAAGGACAACGTCATTAAGATGCCATTATCTAACTAAAGTGAAGGATGGTTTTGATTAGCTAACATAAGTCCCTGCAAAGTTAGGATGTTGATGATGCCATATTATTTTGAACAAACTGATTATGCAGCACTAAAATAACTTGAAGAGAAGCACAGATATCACCATAAGGAAAGCTGCTGTTGCTGCTGCCCAGGCAGAGAGACTGACAGCCGTTGGAGAAAAAATATGCTGTTGTAAAGGTAAAAATGCTAAATTAAAAGTTAAAAAAGCTGAGTTTTGCAATGTTGTTTCATTTATAATATCTGTTATATCAATCAAAGTATTGTATTTGTTGAAGGATACAATCCTTTCAGTGCTGTTCTGGTTTCAACGGTTTGTAGACAAACAGGAATAAGGGCTCTGTGTAAGGTGAATGAAAGGCATATTTCAGCTGTTTTGCACTAATATAAATGAAATGGGCTTCCTGAGCCACTGGTTACTTTACCAATACACAACTATTATCACTTACTATCATAATAGTGAAACATTAAAAGATCGATAAAACTTGATGGATGGACGACTGGTCTGAGAACGCAAGTGGTCTGAAAACAAAGAAGGGAAGACTCAAGTAATGTGAAGTAACATGTCTGTTCGGGGGTGGTAAGTAACTCGATTGTTCATGCATGTTTGTGTGCACATACTGTTCATAGCTACATTTCGCTGCCTTACATTACTGCTCTTAAGCTTGAAGTCATCCTCAATTTCATCAGCGCTGTCATCATCAGACACTTCGCCTTCCTCGGCGTCCGCTGACAGATAGGCAGGCAGACTCTTTCCCTGGATAGAGGGAGGAAAGTCAAAGAGTTGAGAGGAGAGTGGACAAACATACATTTGACCCATGCACTTATCTAAAATCCTGGCTCGTCTCTTTTATATAGAACGCCCACACAGGTTGCCCCTCTAAGATAGTCAGAGAATTTAACAGCAGAATGCAGCATGTTTTACTCAGACATTTACTCAACTGCACACAATCTTATACACATACAAATACACCATTAAGTAATCTCTGTTATGTGGTTCCTTTCCTTGTAGTTATTGTTGGAATTTAAAATGCTTCCTGAATCTGCTTCAATCTCCTTGACAGTCCACTGGTATTTTGCTCTGCAAGTCTTAAACTGAGGGTCATAAACTTTCAGTCACATTCCAACTGAAAGATAACGAATAAGCACACAGACACATCACTGTGACCTGGAGACCCCACCCTTTGTGAATAAGACCAGGGGTGCAAGAGCCAAAGAGCCAGACAAAGGAAGGGGAGAGCTGTGATAGCTTGATCCGACTTTGTCTCTAGGATATCCTATGTAATAAAAAGGATTCACACATCAACATCTGAGATTTTGACTAATTGACTGAACCCTGAGAATGGAGCAGGATTTAGCTCCAACATTATATGCAGAGTGAAAGGCATTACTGTCACACATTGTGCAGTTTTGCACATGCAAAAACACATAAATTGTAGAATCAGCTGCAGATTTTCTGACCCGCCGTGTGAGCAGCTACCTGAGCAGCTCCTTCGGCAAAAAAAGCCCAATAGTGAGCCGTTCTGAAGATGTGCGTGGGAGTCACGGTTTTTTAGGCTTCTTCTAGAATCAATGACAGACCCTGAGCTTCCCACGATACACTGAGTCTCTCACTGACTGACATCAATGCCCTCGTTTCAATCACTGCCGCAAGTAGTCTATCTCCTCTTCCTTCTATCTGTGACTGTCAAAAACCCTTACGCCATTTTCCTTTACTGTCTTGGGACTCTATGGTCTCTTGCTCCACTGGGGGATGGAGAGAGGTTAAAGGGTCTCAAATGAGGGCAGATACAGGAAGGAAAGACATGGAGGAAAAACTGTTAGGGCTTTATAGAAAATCAATAATGCTCTTTCACTTTCCAGACATCTGGCTGGGGAGTGACAAAGGAAAAGCTTTTTTTTCCCGGGGAACAATGCAGGCTTTCTTCACTTTACAGATAAAGTCAATTTAATCTGGTTCTTATAAAAAAAAAAGTCTCTCTCTCTCTGTTTCTTCTTCCTATGCTAGTGGATAAGGATCTTCTGGGACGTTTAAAAAAAAAGAAGAAGAAAAAAAGATGATCATATCAACCATATTTCACAGATCATCTGTCTGGCCCGTCCTGCCTTTTGGGATCACAACAGATGATAACTTATATATACAGTACGTACAAAATATGTATAAAAGTGGTATACCATGCCTTTGCCACAAAATGAGCTTTAGACTTTTGAAAAATGCTTGTAAAGCATTGTTATTATACCAAATAAGGAAATCGTCCATGTTTCATATGTTTAATGGGCTATTCTTACAATTATAGTCTGTTTGTTTGCCAGAGAGTAATTAACAAAGGAGGTGCTAGAAAACTCCCAAACAGAAATCCTAATAGACTCATTTGGGATTTGGGAGGGGTTTGCTGTATAGAATATATGACAATCCCTTCATTTAACTATGTTTCTGAGACCCCAAACAGAAGTAATGCCTCAATTTTCTTTGACTTCTAGATAGAGAAGTTTAAAAAGCAATCCTCATAAAATGAGAAGAAGTCATCAAGCTGATGAAAAAGCCCCAGGGTCTCAAAACTGAACATTATAGATAAGAGAAACCTTCATTGACTGGTGGTGAGAAACAGAATATAATATTTTTATACTAACTTTATTTTACAGCCACCCACACTTAAACTAATTCAACGGAAAAGCAACTGCTAACGTTTCCTCGGACAGACAGCCTCTATACATGTCAGAGTAAAAAAGCACTAACATGATATTATATTATTAATATCAGTTATCGTATCAGTCTGAATGTGTGCCCGGAGTGTTTAAAGGACTGAATGTGTGTTCTACCTATGGTGACTTAATTTTAAGTTACTGAAAAACTGCATTATTTGTTATTAATCATTTATAGAAAATTGCCATTTGAGTCTCTATGGTAAGTTCAAAAAGACTACTCAAATCTGAATTAATAGGGATTTATGTTAAAGTTTTACTTTCCAGTTTAGTTTTAAGCAGGGATTCTGTGTACATTTCTAATTTTCTAACATTTAAAATATGCTTTAAATATTCATCTATTCAACATTTGATGACAGTTGAAATAATGAAGTTTAACAGCCCCATCTGAGTTGCAGTGCAGGTTCTGTTTGTGCATGTGTTTGTTTCAAAAGTATAAAAAACAACCACAATCTGTCGCTCAGTTATCATATGCCAGCATCTGGTCCATCTCTCCTTACCCCTCTATGATTAATACAATGACCTAGTTTTCTTTCTCCTCTTCCTTCTCTTCATCTGTTTATGGGCAATAACTAGCTGCGTTGCAGTGCCTTTCCCACTCTCCATCGTCAGTACAGCAACGCACATGAAGTCAGATATGGAGAAATAAGAGGAAGGAAATGGAGCCATGCAAAGCAGATGCTTTGCTTTGCAAGTGCACTTACTGAATGGGCGTATTTTAATTTAGCAATTTTATTTCAGTCATTATTTTCGGTTCACCATCCATCAACAGTATCCATAGAGTTGTTCTTACTTTGATGAGGATCTTGCCCTGCAGGCATTGAGGACTGGGTAATGTTTTGGAGTCTCTGCTCAGGGCATCTCTCACATCCAGTTTGTCTCCAAAGATTTCACGCAGGTACTGAGCAATCTTCTTCTGCTGCTGGATGCTACAGTGGTTCTCTATGGACAGAATTACTGGGAACCTGAAAGAAAGAAAAAAAAGTCAACATCCATATTCAGATTTCCATTAATTACATCAAAACCTGCACCAAGAAAATGTGTCTTGAATGCAGCCAATGGACTGAAGAGAGACTTATCTGCTGATATGAGTGTGAACCGCATATCAAACTGCATTTCCATTTCTCACCTCCAAGCATAAGAACCACTAAGCAGTAAATGATTCAAATACAGTTGCATAAACACCTCTTCACCTCTGTGGCATGGTGTGTATGTGTGTCAAAGTGCGTTGTGTGTGTGTGTGTGTGTTTTCATTTAGAAAAGGTGAAATTACTTGTGGCCATACAGCAGCGCAGCTCAAATGTCAGGTTTGTCAGACTGACAGCTCTCCCTCAGGGGACACAGCCTTGCTCTCAACTCCACCTCTGATCCATAAAACACACACTCACATGCACGCACACACTGTGTGTGTGTGTGTGTGTGTGTGTGTGTGTGTGTGTCAATACAGCTATTAATCAAATGAACAGGTGGCACTGATGATAAAACATTAGTTGAACGTAAAAGGTGAGAACAGCAGAGAGGTAGACACAAGCTAAAGCACAGGGTGATTAATTTATTCATCTGTTCTCCAGAATTATTAGAAATTACTAATTAATATGGTGGGAGTTTATGAGAATATAAAGATATTTTGGAATTAGCAGGTTTGAATGTTTTCTTTTAGGAGACCACGTTAAACATGGAATTCAGTTTAATTTACAGAGGAATACAAAGTAACCATCTGGAAATTAATTAAATCAACTTTATCAACAAGCTATTGCCAGATATACTTACATTTCAACTTAAATTGAATCTACTCCAACACTGTCTCTACCTCTGACTTGCACAAATACTTTTATAACACAGGCGCTGTACTCAGAAGTAGCTGCAATAGATGCCAGAGTGAGCCAATATGGCAGCAGGATGCTGCATCATTCACCACTTTGTTTGGGTATTGTTGGACCCAGCAGAGACAAACAGTGCTCTTCAGGGAGCCAGAGGAAACGCTGCTAAGCAGATGGTTGAGTAATAGGTGCTAATTACTGCCAGGAATCATAGTGTTCTCTGAAAAACCCAAACCTGGCTGTCTAAATGTTGCATCTTTTTCCTTACACCTTGTGGGGAAACCTATCAAATTCATAGATATTGTATTATAGCAGTGCAAGAAGTACTAGATTAGTTTTAGGAGGAAAACTATAGTTCAGCTTTTTTATGAGCAAGGTGATGCTCTAATATTTCATTCCAAAATGGTCGATAAAGCAACTCACCTAAACAGAGGAGGACAATATGCAAAGTACAATCAATAGTACAATCTGTGTGTTAGCACATGCAAACATGTTGTGCTGTTTCTCTTGAAGCAAAGATCAATATTTGTTTTACCGACATGATTTTTGAACGTTTGAGTCAAATTTATATGACTGAGTAAACTGATGGAGACATAAGTAAAATGGCATTTCGATTTGGCATTATGAGCCATTTTCTCCGACCTAGTACAATACCTATGGTATAAGGGAAGTGTACACACACACACACACACACACACACACACACACACACACACACACACACACAGTGTAAGGAGCTTTGACTCACTGGTTATTTATGAAGGCATATTTATTGATAGTCTCTATGACAGACTTGAACGGTATCTTGGAGGTCAGAGTGTAGCCGTGTTGGACCATCGGCTCTCCTTCAGGTCCGTCCCAACAGTCCACTGCAGGGAAAAACACAAGAAATGATGCATGAATAACACACTGCATCGTGTTACTGTTCTCTGTTTTCTGTCTCTTCTCCGTGTTCAGCTTTGAATATAGCAAAGACAGTCGATTTTAATTGTACTTGATCTCTCAGCTGTTTCACATTCTCCTAACACACACTGGTGTGAAATTATTGTGGGACACAACATAGCATGGGTGAAAGTAATGTTCAAGCAATAGCATGTGCAAGAGTGTGCTACTTTTCAGTGTTCTTGCTACATCTGCAAATTGTGTTCCCAATCATAAACACAGCAAAAACAGGTGTTGGTTTTAGATTTAAAAACATTAACAAAAAAGGTTCCAAACTGTATCCATAAACATCCCTAACAGGGATTATTTCTATTACACATTTAGCCAAACAGAGTGACACCATTTGACATATGCAACTGAGTTTGTTGCAATTATAAGCCAGCTTTTCCAATTTAAATGGCTTTTTGCACAGCACACATTTTGACATGTCATAGTAGGAAAAGCACAGGTGTTACCAATAACATTACTGATAGCTGTGTTCTGAAGGGCCCCAGAAGGCAGTGGCAGGGGGAGAGTGATGCACAATACCATGATGGCAGAAACTGAAACCAATACAGCCACGCTTAATGTTATTATGTATACTATGCTTTTCATACTGGGACATGTCAAAATGTCTTCTGTGGAAAAGGCATACACAGTCAGATTATAGCTTTGCATGGCGTCCATATTTTAATATAGATGTATGATGCATTCATGTACCTATGTATTTACAGTATGTGAGGCTTTGTACAGACTGAGGCAACTTGTTTACTTGGAAAAGATGCAAATCTATATAATTATCAATCTATACCTATCTTTATGTTATATTTTTATGTATATTTGTCCATATACTGTATATTACCATGTGCATGAAAAAAATTTATCCCACTGGATGGACGGACAGACGGCCATCCATTCATCATCTAACCATCCAACCATCCATCATCTAACCATCCATCCAACCATCTATCAATCAATGATCCATCCAACCATCCATCCAACCATCCATCCATCAACCATCCATCCATCCATCCATCATCCATCCACCCATCATCCAACCATCCATCCAACCATCCATCCATCCATCCATCCATCATCCATCCATCCATCCATCATCCATCCATCCATCCATCCATCCATCCATCCATCCATCCATCCATCCTTACCTTCTACACAGCGGCAGCCGGACTGCAGCACCCAGGCATACATGTCGGTCTTGGAGTGGGAGAGGAGCTGGTCCCCAGTCAGGTATGTGTTATGAGAGGAGGCGATGAAGTAGTTACACAGAGGCTGCTCCATGTCTTGATTCACCTCGTGGTGCAAAGGGTTGAAAATATCACACGCTGGACTGCGCATGAAACTTGTAAAACCTGAAGAATAATACAAATGTTTAGAAAAAAATAACTTTGAATAAAAGCAGACACTGTTAAAGAATTCTGCTTAGTTTCAATTATGAGTTATTGCTTTGGATACTGAGTGGATGAAAACATGAAATGGGCTCAGACATAATTTGGTTTTAGCCATGCTGGCAGTCATGTGGATGGCAATGCTGTCTGTCTGTCGTCCTGTTGTGGCGTCGTCCTGCACCACTTCGGTCCAGACTGAGACATTGGATGGATCACTGTGAAATTTGTACAATCATGCCTGCTCCACGGAGGATGTATCCTGCTGACTTTGGTGATCTCCTGACTTTTGCTCTAACCCCACCATGCAGTTGACATTTGTAAATTTGAGTGCAATGTCCCAATGCCATTAAATTAGATACAGATATTTGTGTTTCCCCATACATCCCCATGGGATATATTAAATTGTAGAGTATTGACCAACATATTTGCCAAACCAATGACAATCGGCCTCAGTTGCACTTTGTGTTTAGTGCTAATTGTAAAATGTTAACATGCTAACACGCTATACTAAACTGGTAAACAGGAAACATTATACCTCTTTAACATGAGACTTTCCAGAGCCAGCAAAGGTAAAAACAACAACTTCCAGGTTTCTTTCCTCCTAACATATATAACATATAACATATAACACTACTCAACAAGAAAACAGGCCAATCCTTACTTATTTATAGTTCATAGGCAAACAGACACTCTTGCATTTAGCTGTATGCATTATGTATCGTGGTGTTATGCTTTTCAAGATTTCCTTTCCTCTGTATTTACAGTGAGGAAAATAAGTATTTGAACACCCTGCTATTTTGCAATTTCTCCCACTTAGAAATCATGGAGGGGTCTGAAATTGTCATCGTAGGTGCATTTCCACTGGGACAGACATATTCTAAAAAGAAAATCCGGAAATCACAATGTATGATTTTTTAATTATTTATTTGTATGATATAGCTGCAAATAAGTATTTGAACACCTGAGAAAATCAATGTTGATATTTGGTACAGTAGCCTTTGTTTGCAATTACAGAGGTCAAATGTTTCCTGTAGTTTTTCACCAGGTTTGCACACACTGCAGAAGGGATTTTGGCCCACTCCTCCACACAGATCTTCTCTAGATCAGTCAGGTTTCTGGGCTGTCGCTGAGAAACACGGAGTTTGAGCTCCCTTCAAAGATTCTCTATTGGGTTTAGGTCTGGAGACTGGCTAGGCCACGCCAGAACCTTGATATGCTTCTTCCAGAGCCCTCCTTGGTTCTCCTGGCTGTGTGCTTCGGGTCATTGTCATGTTGGAAGACCCAGCCTCGACCCATCTTCAATGCTCTAACTGAGGGAAGAAGGTTGTTCCCCAAAATCTCCAATACATGGCCCCGGTCCTCCTCTCCTTAATACAGTGCAGTCGCCCTGTCCCATGTGCAGAAAAACACCCCCAAAGCATGATGCTACCCCCCCCATGCTTCACAGTAGGGATGGTGTTCTTGGGATGGTACTCATCATTCTTCTTCCTCCAAACACGGTTAGTGGAATTATGACCAAAACGTTCTATTTTGGTCTCATCTGACCACATGACTTTCTCCCATGACTCCTCTGGATCATCCAAATGGTCATTGGCAAACTTAAGACGGGCCTTGACTTGTGCTGGCTTAAGCAGGGGAACCTTCCGTGCCATGCATGATTTCAAACCATGACGTCTTAGTGTATTACCAACAGTAACCTTGGAAACGGTGGTCCCAACTCTTTTCAGGTCATTGACCAGCTCCTCCCGTGTAGTTCTGGGCTGATTTCTCACCTTTCTTATGATCATTGAGACCCCACGAGGTGAGATCTTGCATGGAGCCCCAGTCCGAGGGAGATTGACAGTCATGTTTAGCTTCTTCCATTTTCTAATGATTGCTCCAACAGTGGACCTTTTTTCACCAAGCTGCTTAGCAATTTCCCCGTAGCCCTTTCCAGCCTTGTGGAGGTGTACAATTTAGTCTCTAGTGTCTCTAGTGTTAGTAGTTGGATTCTTACTGATTACATGGGGTGGACAGGTGTCTTTATGCAGCTAACGACCTCAAACAGGTGCATCTAATTTAGGATAATAAATGGAGTGGAGGTGGACATTTTGAAGGCAGACTAACAGGTCTTTGAGGGTCAGAATTGTAGCTGATAGACAGGTGTTCAAATATTTATTTGCAGCTGTATCATACAAATAAATAGTTAAAAAATCATACATTGTGATTTCTGGATATTTTTTTTTAGATTATGTCTCTCACAGTGGACATGCACCTACGATGACAATTTCAGACCCCTCCATGATTTCTAAGTGGGAGAACTTGCAAAATAACAGGGTGTTCAAATACTTATTTTCCTCACTGTATATATTTTATCTCACAGGACATGTGCAACATTTACATATCCTTTGTTGTATGTCATATTTTTGGTGTACTTCAGTACTGTTTTGAGGCTACATAAGTTGATTGCTGCTGTGTGTAGCAGTAACTATGAATTAGCATTGTCATTGCAAGCATGATAGAATGCTGACATTAGCATTTAGCTCAAGTACACACAGAGCCACACAAATGGCTGTAGACAAAGACTATAGTGCTTGTCATGCAGTGTTTGTCATCCTGCCTACATCTCATTTAAATTTAGATTCAATGTCCTGAAAAGAAAAGTGAACACCGTTACACAAGAGGTTTTCTTTTTCAAACTACCAGTATCCAGATCATGCCGTACACATTCTAACGTCTTCCAACAGTGACATCTACGAAATCTCTTTTCATTTTTCAGGTTGATCTCCAGGGAAATACCAAAGAATGACAGACAACCACATTCAAACCAGAGCGCTGTGGTTTCAAACCAGAGTGGTGAGGTTTGACACCATGCTACTGGTGAATATACTTCACACAGCCACAACTTCTGGTACAGCATTAAAAGGAATGAGAGGGAAGAAAGCATCCTTTCATCCAGAGAGGAGGGATAAAAAAATGAGACAAAAATACCAAGCACATGAAAAGTCACCAATAAGACAGAAAGCAGACGAGGGAAAGGAAGCAGACAGCTAATGCGGAGGAGAAATGGAAAAACGTGACGCAGACATTGGAAATATTTTGGATATGGAAAGTCAGTGATAACTGAACACACAATCTTGTCATAGTGCCAGCATGGCTAAATCCATATTTTAACAGTGCACTGTATGACATGAAACACTGTAATTAACAGCTTATCACACTGTAAAAGTATGTTAAAGGTCCCATGGTATGAACATTTCATTTTATTTTATAGGTTTTTTAACATTAATATTCATTCCCCCAGCCGGCCTATGGCCCCCTAGTGGCTAGAAATGGTGATAGGTGTAAACCGAGCCCTGGGTATCCTGGTCTGCCTTTGAGGAATTGAAAGCTCAGATGGGCCGATCTGGAATCTTGCTCATTATGAGGTCATAAGGGGAAAGGTTACCTCCCCTTTCTCTGTTTTTGGAATTTGGCCCACCCATGAAAAAGAGAGAGACATCATGGCTTTCAAACAATTAAAGTAGCAGTTGAAATGACGCATTCTAAAGCAAACACTTTTTGGGACTGGCTCTAGTGGCTGGAATTCTGCAACAAGGCTGAATTTTGGGAAAGAGACTTCAGATACAGTATTAGGGGACCACTAAGGTCTATATAAAAGAGACTTCAGATACAGTATTAGGGACCACTAAGGTCTATATAAAAGAGACTTCAGATACAGTATTAGGGCTACCATTAAGGTCTATATAAAAGAGACTTCAGATACAGTATTAGGGGACCACTAAGGTCTATATAAAATAGACTTTGGATACAGTATTAGGGGACCACTAAGGTCTATATAAAAGAGACTTCAGATACAGTATTAGGGGACCACTAAGGTCTATATAAAGAGACTTCAGATACAGTATTAGGGGACCACTAAGGTCCATATAAAATAGACTTCAGATACAGTATCAGGGACCACTAAGGTCTATATAAAAGAGACTTCAGATACAGTATTAGGGATCACTAAGGTCTATATAAAAGAGACTTCCTTCAGATACAGTATTAGGGGACCATTAAGGTCTCTATAAAAGAGACTGTAAATACCTAAATAGGGGACCACTAACGTCTATATAAAAATAGACTTCAGATCCAGTATTAGGGGACCACTTAGGTCTATATAAAAGAGACTTCAGATACAGTATTAGGGGACCACTAAGGTCTATATAAAAGAGACTTCAGATTCAGTAATAGGGGACCACTAAGGTCTATATAAAGAGACTTCAGATACAGTATTAGGGACCACTAAGGTCTATATAAAGAGACTTCACATACAGTATTAGGGGACCACTAAGGTCTATATAAAGAGACTTCACATACAGTATTAGGGGACCACTAAGGTCTATATAAAGGCTTCCAAAAAGCAGCATGTGATAGGAAATTTAACAGGAATCTGTATATTACAGTCACATCTGTTCACAAAGAGTGTTTAAACACACACATCTCTGGCCTGCTGGGTCTGTCCTTCATGCCTCCAACCAGATTAGTCTCACCCTTCCTCCTCCCCCTCACATCTCCTCTCCCTATACTTCCTTCCCTTATTTCTGTCACACTCTCATTTTCTATCTCCCGCCGCCCTCATTCTGACTTCCCAATTTTCTCACTCCAGCTACGCTCCTCAATCCATCTTCTCCCTTAGGCTCACCCTTCAGATGCACGTGGTGTTACTTTAAATCACACTCCGAGAAGAACACTTGCCAAAAGACAAAATCCTCAAACATTCATGGTCATTGGTTTTTATCTTCTTTAGCCACTCATGGTCAGTGAGACACTGTTCATTATTTTGTTTTTGTTGGAACTATTCATTGTTTTGTTATATTTAATAGTTAATATTTATTTATTAAATTTCAGTTTTGAATCATACAGCTACATACATTTGTTTATCATTATTTTATTTGGGTTATTTTTAGGATCTGTTAGTGCTTTTGTTTTGAAAGTACCAGGCAGCCTTAGCCACCAGGTGTAGTCTACAGTTCTGGGTGAACAGGTATGTGGGAGGTAGACACCGGGGAGGGCTGATGGTTTTTTACCAGACCCTAGAGATGCCATTGCTCCTTTTGTGTGAAATGTTTTGTTTGCCGAGATATCGGATTAATAAACCCCACAGAATGTCATTAAGTAACTAAGTCAGTAAGATTCACTCCTTCGGTCCCTCAGTGGCTGTTGGACATTGATTTTTTTTGGTTCGTTTTGTTCAATCTGAGAAGAATTCACCACTAAGGTCAGGATTCAAGGTTTTTATTATGAGGGGTTGAATTCACAAATTATAATAAAAAGTGGTTGATGGAAATGTCAATTGAATTGGTATATTTGCTCAAAAATGTAATGGTGATGATTATTATGATATACTTAAATTTCAATTTCATTTAAAAGAAGTTTCATTTATTACATCTTGCTCAAAGCCAAAAGGTCTTTGAGGTTTACAAAGTGAGAGTCATTTTAATTTGTACTGGCCTAGACACTATTTCATATGGCTCGACAAAACCCTGAAAATATTGCTGTGTACAGATGATCAAAATTTTAAAAGTGTTTTAATTTTGATGTGAGTTTGTGATGTGAGCCTATAGCGTTTACTCTCATTAACTCACTCAACTTGTTGCACACCATTTATTCAGTGTTTACAGTGGTGTAGGCTACAAGCATTCATTTTGTGAACTGGCAACGTCTCATAATCACTAGAGACCATCTTGTGATGGGATCACACCAGTCAGTCCAGGGGCATAAAATGAGCGGGACTAACTTACTTCCTACCCTCCCCCCCTTAAACCACTACTTCCGGCGTCTAACTAACTAAACACCTGTGTAGTTTCATCTTGCTCAGTTGTGACAAAATCTGGCTGCAGACATATAACTAGGGACCATCTTCCCATTAGATCACATCAGCCGTGACGTCAAATCAGTCCAGGGGCGGAAAGTGTGGGGGCCCTTCTCTACCTACCATCCACCCACCCACCCACACACACAACTCCATAATGGTATAAACTCTATCAATACCTGACTTTGGATTGGTTTTGAGAGGATGTAACAAAGTAATAGATGGTGGTAAACTGATGGTTGACGGATACAAGGGGGAAAGATGAAAAAAGGAAAGAAAAATAGAAGACAGGAAATGGGAGAAAATTACCTTCAATTCCTATGACGCCTCTTTGTTTGTTCTCATTGCACATTTCAAACTTGTCAATGATTTCTGCTACATACTCTGGAGTCACACTGGTCATCTGTAGAGAAACAAATGTAGAGACCTTGTTTAGACTCTTTAGTGTAGTAAATAACAATGATTCAATTTCAGTTTAAATGCTCAGAATGATGTCCTATCTTTAAAAACACATTTGTGTTGCTTTCAATTTTCAGCCATGTCAAACAAGTCCAAGAATTGTATTAAGGATTTGTATTGCAGGCTGAAGGCGGTAAATAAAGCATGATGAAAAATGACACCATTGCAGTGTAATAGAGAAAAGAGTGTGTCAGGAACACAAAGAAAAAAAGAAGAGCAAAGAATAAGTACAAAGAACAAGAAAGGGGCTCCCATGAGACAAACCAATTTTAGGTGTGATAGATTTAGTGGAGCAGATTCCTCTGGGCAGACAGCTGAGACAAAGGGAGTTACATGTTAGACTAAGGGGAACAGGAACTTAATCTCTTTTGTGTGGCTGGATCTGAATAAATTGAAACGGCTTATAGGGGAGGAAAAAAGTCTCGCTCAACGGAAGTACATTGCTGGGATAAAGCCTGGCATCTGGAATAGCCCTCCCCTCTCGCTATCTATCATTCTTAGTACTGCCACGGATGGTTGTAATTGGTTTAAAGATATATAAACAAGTCAAAGCGTTTTTTCCCCTATCCCAGAATAGATATATTCTATATATATATATATATATATATGGCAGTGTAGCCAGCAGACAGCAGAGCGAGATTAGAGATGAAGTCGTTTAAAAATGTGTTGGGTTTAATCTAACAGGCTGAGAATTTGATTCGCTCTAACCAAGAGACCGGCTGGACTTCTCACCTTCTGCTCATTCTGCAGGAAGTTGGCCAGCTCCTCTGCTGTCAGGTGATCCTTCCTGTCACTGTACGCCATCATCAGCAGGAAAAGGTCCCGTCTCAGAGACATCATCTTGTAGAAGACGGAGAACTCCTCGTATGTCAGCGTGCCCTGCTGATCGTCCGTGTCTGCTTCCTGTGAGATTGAGGAAGTGATAAGTCATCAATGACACAACACATTGCTATGATATTTTGATGTTTAGACCAAAACTACAATAACAGGTTTAATTAAACTCATGACTTGAAGTGTGATTTTATAATTGAATCTGTGTTGACTTTGCATTTTAAAAACCATAAAATCTGGTTCCACATAGGACTGAGCAATATTGAGAAAATCATACATCATGATATTTTTCAACAAAGACCTCAATATCGATACCGCAACAATATTATAGTATTGATATAGATATTGGTGCTTTCACAAAAAATTTTCACAATGAGATTTTTGATAAATAATTAATTATCAGTGTGGAAATAATGACTAAGTGGGTAAAGGCCAATAACAGAACAGTCTGGTAAGTTCAGAAAATGACATCACTTTACTGTAATGCATTCTTTAAAACCAGGAAAAAACAACACTTATGCCATATTATGATATTACGATATCCAAAATCTAAGACGATATCTAGTCTCATATCATGATAGATATAATATCAATATATTGCCCAGCTCTAGTTCCACACTTCTAAACTGAAGCCTGTCAGATTTCTTGAGAAATTCAAACACGTCCAGCTTTCATCCCGTGCTTGTAAAAACAGTAGACCAATCAGAGCTTAGTATGAGAGAGAATGGGGATGTAATGTTTGTAAAGCAACACCTAAGCACTTTTCCTCTTTGGTCCCCCTACAGGTTGGAAGTGGAATTGTCCATTATCGCTGTCTCATTCAAACTACAGATCCGCTACCCTGGAAGTCCAGAGTTCTCCAAGAGCACAATTTGAATTTGCTCGGCGAGTTACTCTGGCATCGAGTAATGCTGCTCATTAACTATGCCCTTGTAGCCGAGCTGCACCAATCACATCGGTGTATCTTATATAGGCGGGGTCAGAGGCGAGCTGCACCAATCACATCGGCGTATTTGATGTAGGCGGGGCCAGAGGCAAGCTGCATCAATCACATTGCCGTATCTGATGTAGGCGGGGCCAGAGGCGAGCTGCACCAATCACATCGGGGTGTCTGATGTAGGCGGGGCCAGAGGAGAGCTGCACCAATCACATCGGGGTGTCTGATGTAGGCAGAGGCGAGCTGAACAGATGAAGACAGTCTAATCTCCCAGTTAGCTCCGCTGGTAGCTAAGCGTATGGGGCTCTGAATAAGACACCCCGTGTGTTGTTGTGATTGGTCCTAGTGTTATCCAATTGCGTGCAGCGAGATTTTCAAATGAACGCTTGGTGCCGCCTCTCGAGATGGGCGACTTTCATTACTCAATGCCAGACCCTTGATCTTTATGATTTGGGTCTGGATTTCCAGGCAACAGATCCGCTACTCGATCTGGCAAACCTGCATAATACGGTTATAACCGGTAGAGAGCTACAAAGAGAGTGCAGAGGTGCCGTTCAACCTGTTATGAGTTGGTGAACCATTGACACCATTTTTTAAACATTATTTTAAGGTACAAAAGAATAATTTGTTGTTGCCTTCAGTAGGCCACAAGCTACCTTTCTACATTCATGGAAAAAAGCAAAAAAAATGTCTAAATAACCATTCTTAAATAAATAATAAAATTTGATAAATGTCAAATACGTTCAGTTGCTGCTCCGATCAACAGCAGCTTCCGTGTCTGTCGGACCTCACTCACTACTGAATGGTTAAGACAAAAAAAAATGACTGGCCTCCTTACAAATCAGCTTACATGAACACAATGTAAGATTGAGCGGATGTGAGTGAAATGCTACGGCTATGATATATGGCCAATAACCAATAATTACTCTAAAATGATGATAAAACATTAAAAGCCCTGCCAATACATTGGCAATACATTGGACAATGCACAGTTTACATTTAGTACACCCTTGTCAGCTGTGAATGTGTCCGCAGGGGAACAGCTGTGCCTCTTTTTTTTTTGTTCTTCATCTCTTGTCATTTTTCTCTCCGCCACACTGAAACAAACAGAACTTCACATCTTTATGGCGCAAAGAAATTACCCTGTTCAACCATTGTTTTTTTTCAAAACCTCATATCTCACTACATGTAGCCCGAGGACACACACAGCAGAGACGGCAGCTCATCCTCTCCCTCCACCTCGCTCTGCCTGCTCGCCGGGACCCGGCGTCTCATATTACCTGGATCACACAGGGGCCCAACGGCTCCACAATCTAATAATACCAGCTAATGCCTCCATCACACTCCCATAATGAGCTCGCTGTGTGCATTGGGGGCTCGATCACAGAAAGGTTCTTTAAAAAATCAGCAGGAAAAATCACTGTGATGGACTTCATTAGACATGCATGGACAGAAAACACACAGCATCATGGTATTTTAAGCAACTGCACAAGCTGTCCTGGTTTGCAATGCCGTTTTCTGCCAACGCTTAAATGGAAAGGGATAATCAAATTAATTTTTTCCATCTAATCTAAGCCCAAAGAGTGAAGTGTTTCACAGTGGGAAATTACAGTTTTGCCCATTACGAAGAGATAAAAACACTTTTGAAATCTAAACTGTTGGGGGTGGAGAAGAGGCTCTGTTTGGATAGTTTTATCAAATGCAACAAAAATACATACATACAGACCCTTTTTAATTCTTGAGGTAAGTGGTTCAGTTTAGAACTTTAATAAAAGATTTACATTACTGTTTCATTATATATAAATAAACCTGTTGGGGGGGGCCCCGGAATCAAAAAATGTGGTGCTGGGCCCATATTGCCCACACTCTACAAACACAAATCTATTTAGGAATGTGCATTGTAGCCACAATATAAGATAAAAGGATTAAGGAAGGTTTTGACACAGGCTTTTCTCAACACTGTCTTTATTGCCTTGTTGGCTAAACTTTGGAGCCCTGTTTGTGTTCTGCCTGCCAGCATTCCTTGGTCCTTTGAGTGCTGAGTTACCTACAGGTATTGATTATATTTTGGATCTGGTTAGACCCTCAGCATCTGCCTTGTGACTCTACACTTCAGACTGCAACATTGGAAAAGCCTGTGGACACTGTATTTGGATTTCTGACATTACTCAGTTTGACTTTTCTTTTAAAAATTGAAACCGCCATCTCCACACACTTCATCTTTTTACTCTAAAAGTGTCTTTCCCGCGAATGAAGATATGAAATATTTCTCATTTCACATTTATTTGAATTACACAAATGCAGAAAAAAATAAAAAATGCAACAGTAATGTGACATCAGTGATCTTAAATATTTATACACTTTTTTTTATGTGTTTAACTAAAAGCAAACCTCATTTTTATTTAATAAGAAGGCTTACATATGATCATAAATGTGTTCATAAATGTGTTGGTAATTAATTTCTATTCACTGTTCAATAACTAATGTAAGAGCAATTGATTGTATTTGTAAGAAGTAATGTATGTATGGTTCTAGTCTTGTTTAGACATATCCATTTCATTAGTATGCCACAATGTTACCTTATCTTAAAATTGTAGGGACTATTGCTGATTACGTATTTACACATTTGGCAGTAAATTTAATAAAATGGCTTCATATTCTGACCTGAAACATTTGTTTGACCTTCCTGCGCGGCAGATTGACGTTCAGCTTATGGAGAAGTTGGTAGATCTCTTCGATGTTCAGAAGACCGTCTCCGTTCTTATCCGCCTCCTCAAATCTGCTTCAGCCACGTCACACACACACATTAAGGAAAATGAGGTGTGTATCATGTCTGCATGAAATCCATCTGCATGATTTCGATATATTATTATTTTTAGAGCCGGTGCTCACCTTTGACCCACTTAGTGTGCACTAACACTCCAGAGTCCATACAAATGAAAACCAACCAAGAACACTGAGCCAGAGGTGGATGAAAACAAAATGACGTAAATATGAAATTGTTATCAGTTGTTAAAAGGATATTGGTCATGCGTACGCTGCCGTTTGGCCAGCGAGTCCTCGTCACTGATCCCGGCCATAAGGTAGCGGAGGCCAGTTATCCAAGTTCTGGCTTCTTCTGCATTTGACGTCACCAGATCGAGGGACTCCATGTGGTTTCCATGGTACACCGTGAAACAGCAGGCCGGGTCGAAGCTGCCGTCGGCATGCCGATGGAAGATGTCCGATTGACTGCCCTCTGTCACTTTGTACAGCGAATCAATGGTGACTGAGGAATAGGAAAAGAAAAGACTATTATTGTTAGATAAGGCTGGACATATTTTTCTTTAAAAAAAAAAGTCTAAGACCAACACTGAATTTATCCTAGTCATTGACTTCCTTTATTGTCCAAAAAACTATTAAAACCACATCCATGAGCCACACCGTCACATCGGGTGACAAGTTCCTTCATTTCCATGAACATGCCTACTAGGGGTGTTGAAATGAATCTTTGCAGCGATGCACTGCAATTTTGCATCAATATAGTGACAAACCATACTCAATTATTGCCTACTGATGTTACTTGTTGATTTTCTGGCCACTGTTTTTTTTTTTTTTTTTTTTTTTTTTTTTACTTTTGTATGTTGTATTCAGACTTTATATTCAGGAATTCTTTTTTAAGAGCAGACACAATAAAAATATATATATTATATATATATATATCACTGATTGATGCTGCTTTGTCGATGAAAATCATGTGTAGCAATATATGATAATATTTAGGAGGCGAAGCATCGTGATATCGAACCGATTACAATCCTTGGCATTGGATAATCATAATCAAATTCACCCCCCTAATGGGTACTGTAGTTTATTCTGACTCAAGCCCACATCCACTGTCCAGCTGTTGTGAATCATAGAGCAGAGTGGATATGACACATGCCTTTGGTGTGGGACACCTGGGTTTGATTCCCGCTGCGATACATCAACCAATGTGTCCCTGAGCAAGACACTTAACCCCTAGTTGCTCCAGAGGCATGCGACCTCTGATATATATAGAAATTGTAAGTTGCTTTGGATGAAAGTGTCAGCTTAATGACATGTAATGGAATGAATGTTCACAAGAGCACCCAATGTGTATTAATCCACAGTTGAAGATAGTCATTCAGTATTAGTCAGAATGTGCTCTTGTTGTTGCATAGTTGCTAAACTGCAGTGCCCAGTTGCTTTAGGAAATAATTGGGTCTATCAAAAAAGGTAAACTATAAATGTGTGACCTCATTTTTAGAGATGTACTGGGATGAATGGGCTTGGGGCTGAGAGCCACAGACAGGGTGTGGAAGTCGGAAAGTATTGAGAGGCATACTAAAAAATTGTTGGTTTTGGTTGTTTCCTATGATTTGATGATAATAGAAAACAGAATAACACAAGCCTTATCCTTTAATACTGTGACTCATTGCTTGGCAATTCCCAACACAGTATCCAGATGACAGAAGGATAGAGGAAGAATAATTAGGTACTACTGATAATTAGTATGAAATGAAATAACAGCGGAACTTAACTTAACGTAGCTTTCTGAAAAATAACCATGAGTTGCTCTCTTTTCTCTATCATGTATAAACACACACACACACACACACACACACACACACACACACACACACACACACAGAGAAAGCAGTTCCTGTAGGCTTCAGAGTGTTCAAGTTCAAATGAGATTAGAGTATAAACTCAGCTATTTTGGATTCTGTGTCTTTGTCAGGAAAGAGAAGCAGCCTGCACTGAATTACATCCTGTTCTACATATTCACACAGATGCTCTACCCGTCTTTTCACCTCGCTTATTTTTTCCTCAGGGTATGTCTCTTAGGTGTGTCTTATTCATTTAAATCAATTCATTAATAACCCTCATCAATGCACTAATGTGTTCTCCTCAGAAGAACAAACCTTAATGTTTTGGGAAACAGCGTTATGTTGGATTAATTGATTAAATAATTAATGATATGATTATTCTTTTGAATGAATTGCCTTCTTACCCACCCAACAATACTGTTGTAAGCCATTCCAAAATTATCCATGTCCATATCCATTTTCACATGCTCATCCGTTACATAATCTCATATCTAAAACTCTGGTATGACTAGCAGCATTATAGTCACAGTGTGCCTTGGTTTGGGTTTGAAGGAAACTTGCATTTTATATTTTTTGCCACATTATTTCACCAGTGCAATGAGCCCTCCACAAGATGGACGTAATATATAGCAGCATTATTTAGATCATGCTCGGACAGAATACTCATGTACTCAAAGAAAGAAAAGGCCAGCTGTTGTTTGTTTCTATTAACTAGGATCTTAGGATCTAAGAGGCTTTTCTAATGCAGCTCACACACACACACACACACACACACACACACACACACATTTGCACATGTAATGACAGGCCCATAGACAGATGTATGCTTCAGTGGGTTTAAACATAAAACCAGTAAAGTAGAAAAGTGACAGTGATGCTTTGAGGGGGCTATGAAATATAGAATAATAATCCCTTCCAAGCCAGAGCAGTGTGGCTGATTCAACAGACATTCTGGGGGGAAATGGAGGGTAGCGATAGAGGTAATCTGCAAAGCACTTTGACACCTGCTAGAAAATAGTATTACTACATTAATGTACACAACCGGTCAAAAGTTTGGGGTTGCTTAGAAATGTAATTTTTTTAACTAGGCCAGCAGTTTTCAGATTACATTATGTGCTTACATAACTGCAAAAGGGTTCACCAATGTTTTTCTTAGTTAGTTTTTTAAAATGATATCAAACTAGTAAACAGAATGTGGTTTTGGAACATTGGATGAATGGTTGCTGATAATGGGCAATGTAGATATTTCATTAAAAATCAGCCCCTCACTCAGATCAGCTGGTATTCTGTCTATAACGGAGTGGGATGGAAATTTGTAAGTGACCCCAAACTTTCCAGTTTACTACAACAAAGTCCAACAGGGCAACAAATGGACAGTGAGACAACCAGGCGCTTGGTTAGGTTTAGCTAGTGGGAGCACTGGTTATAATTTGAAAAAGATGATGGTTAAATGTCATATAGATAAATTGTTTGTGGTGCTTCAAATCAGCGCAGACCTTTTCTGCATTAAACCATGACACGGATGTATCCTGAACCTTCTTAAGCGAGTGCTGCCAGTGCCTAAACATAACCATGAAGATGCTGTAGCTGTTGGGAGCGGATATTATTTAACATGGTCATTTTTGTATAAAACAATTGCGATTTGTTGTCATTGAAGATTTTACTGATACATTCATTATTAGCATTAAAGTGACTTGCCAGATTCATTAAATTAAAAACATTTCTTAATTATGTTGATGTTGAAAATGGTTTAGTCCCTGGCTCCAAAAATACTGGAACCTACAATTCCTATGAAGCAACTCCATACAGTCTTTTGCTAAACCCTATTTTATACCGTCTATGGTTAGACCCACATCTTTCAAACTCAACACTACATCTGTGAATGTGTGCACCCATGCATACTTACTCTTGGCCTTCTCGCTCTTGCGTGAGGGCTTCCAGCGAATGCAGGAGCGATGATCATCCAGGTAGAAGAGCCTCACAAGCCCTTTGGATCCTGCCTTTATCTTTACCATCTGTGTCCCGGACTGCATCACACCCATGCATCGCTCCACTGCAGAAGAGAACACACAAACACTGGGGTCAATGGAGCACTTTATTAAGACACAAAGGGAGCAGGTGTCTGGCTTTACTTGTATTTTCTCAGGAAGAAGTAAGGCAAAGTGTCACACTGTCACACAATTAGCGGAGCAGCCAGCAGCTGATGTGGGTCAGAGTCCAAACTGCAACAGAGATGCTACTGTGTGAACATACAGGGCTGCTTTTCTGTTTCCCACCGACTTGCTGCTGAAAGCAACGGAGAGCAAGAAGAAAGAGAAAGATCTCATAGAGAGAGACAGAGCTAATGTGTGTCTCTCTGTTCGAAGTTTCACAGAGGGCCTGTAGGCTGGTCAAGAAGAAGAAATCTACATGCTGAGGCAGGTGGAAGCTACGACTGGGCTCCACATAATTCTGTAGTGAGGATTTCAAATATTGCTTCACCCAAATGACAATTAACAAAAATAAAACAAACAAAACATACTTTGTGCATTGGTTTTGAGATATCTGTCTCTTCATCTGTACACCAAGGTTGAATGCGATGTACTTTGCATTGAAATATGTCAAAAGTATTTCAAGAATCAGTATCCTTGCTACTAGCACTACTAACAGTTTGCATTGGAACAATATCTGTGAGGGAACTACTAGAATTGTTGGATCTTTGTAAATTATAGAGTGGTCTAGACCTGCTCTATCTGTAAATTATAGAGAGGTCTAGACCTGCTCTATCTGTAAATTATAGAGTGGTCTAGACCTACTCTATCTGTAAATTATAGAGTGGTCTAGACCTGGTCTATCTGTAAATTATAGAGTGGTCTAGACCTGCTCTATCTGTAAATTATAGAGCGGTCTAGACCTGCTCTATCTGTAAATTATAGAGTGGTCTAGACCTGCTCTATCTGTAAATTATAGAGTGGTCTAGACCTGCTCTATCTGTAAATTATAGAGAGATCTAGACCTGTACTATCTGTAAATTATAGAGCGGTCTAGACCTGCTCTATCTGTAAATTATAGAGTGGTCTAGACCTGCTCTATCTGTAAATTATAGAGTGGTCTAGACCTGCTCTATCTGTAAATTATAGAGCGGTCTAGACCTGCTCTATCTGTAAATTATAGAGTGGTCTAGACCTGCTCTATCTGTAAATTATAGAGCGGTCTAGACCTGCTCTATCTGTAAATTATAGAGTGGTCTAGACCTACTCTATCTGTAAATTATAGAGGGGTCTAGACCTGCTCTATCTGTAAATTATAGAGTGGTCTAGACCTGCTCTATCTGTAAATTATAGAGTGGTCTAGACCTGCTCTATCTGTAAATTATAGAGTGGTCTAGACCTGCTCTATCTGTAAATTATAGAGTGGTCTAGACCTGCTCTATCTGTAAATTATAGAGTGGTCTAGACCTGCTCTATCTGTAAATTATAGAGTGGTCTAGACCTGCTCTATCTGTAAATTATAGAGTGGTCTAGACCTGCTCTATCTGTAAATTATAGAGTGGTCTAGACCTGCTCTATCTGTAAATTATAGAGCGGTCTAGACCTGCTCTATCTGTAAATTATAGAGTGGTCTAGACCTGCTCTATCTGTAAATTATAGAGCGGTCTAGACCTGCTCTATCTGTAAATTATAGAGAGGTCTAGACCTGCTCTACCTGTAAATTATAGAGTGGTCTAGACCTGCTCTACCTGTAAATTATAGAGTGGTCTAGACCTGCTCTATCTGTAAATTGTCTTGAGATAACTCCTGTTATGATTTGATACTATAAATAAAACTGAATTTAATTGAATATCTTCAGAAGAAACTAGTCACAATTAAAACTGTCCAGTGGAGGTTTGTGGATTATCCAGATTAACCAGGACACTGTTTTTTTAAATGAAATGTTGCTCTTTAAACAAACAAATATCATAATAGTTGCATTTAATTCAATCCTATCTACGTGGCTAGATAGCATAAGTGAGACAATCTATGTCAGAGTTTGTAGTTTGAGTAATTTCGCCCTTTGAACAGGTAGCAAGGTGTTGGTACCAGTTGCTATTGCACCATAATTTTTCTAAATACTGCTGTAATTATACATTTATACATTTCTGCCCCATCAACTTCAACACCGACACATGCTGACTGCAAAACGGTGCTTCACATTTTCAAATTTAAGATAATGACAGCTAACCTGTCAGTAAAGAAAAACTATTTCTAGCATACATGTACGCGCTGCAAAGGAATAGAGACACTTGTAGTAAACAGAAGAAGAAGGAAAATAACGGTGGAGTAATCTGAAGAGCAGAACAGAAGGACTGAAACGATGTGAAAAGGGACTTTGTGTTTGAGTGCTGCCTGCTGTCCAGCATCGAGAAAGGATAAAAGACAAAACTTTTTACTTTTGTGAAAGCTGGTGGCAGGGACACAGACGGGGATGACAGCAGAGAGACAGCGAGACTCCGTCCTCATTAGTGGAGTGTGTGTGTGCGCGTGTATGCGTATGTTTTTGTGTTTGGCTGAGCATATGTGTGAATGTACTGTAGCACGTGTTTTTGTGTGTTTTGCAATGTCTACAAAATGTTTACATGCATCAGTACACACATATATAGCATAGCAGGAATTATATCATATATAGTTGAAGAGTTAACTTTCTGACCACTGTACAAAATATTAAGGGCACGTAAAAAGGTCTAATAAAAGCCAATGTTATCCATTTTTATCTAATCAAATTGTTTCCAGTCCCAATGGATACAATGCACTATAACAATGGTGTAAAGTACCATCAAATATATACTGTAGCTAACATAGTAGTAACAAAAAAGCCTCAATAGAGCTACAGCTTTACAGCCTCCCCTCTGGAGCTGCTAAGAGTAAAGGGGGCGTTCTTAAGGACACTTCAGTTGGTTGAATGCTTCTCAAGGACAGATTCTATTTGTATGAGCAAGGGAGGTTTAAGATTGAGTTGAAAACTCAATGGGTGCAATCCGAAATTGCAGAAAAGGTAGGCAAGTACAAGGAATTACACACTTCTTTGCATTTGAATCCCTCAAGGTCAAGGTAAGGTTTTACCTTAATGTTAACTGGTGTCATAATGTACCAAAACTCCAATCTTAAACCCACTATATACCCTAACATCGTGTAGCTGTGTTGAAGATTCCCATGGTACATTTACAATGTTTAAGATCAATAAAAAAAATAAACTCTGCTGTAAAGACCACATTCATACATTTACAGCAGTTCCCGAAGAGAATCTGAACAAATCAAACCACACACCGATGATATCGACTATTCAGAAATTCCTGGTTAACATGTTAAATGGTAAATATGTAGCCTACAACTACATGTATAAATGTATTATAATCCCAGATTTTATTTTCTGCATAAAATCAAAACCATGTTAGAAAACAAGCGTGGAAAGCCTGGCGAGGGAGCCTAAAGTCTTCAGGGTTTGAAACTACAAACTGGAATACTCTATTGGCCACTATAAAAATACGAGAAAATACAAAATGTTTGAAAGTTTTAGGATATTTGTAATCTTGACTCCCGAAAGCACATGCATTTATACACAAACTATTAAAATGCATGTTTTTGACATGGGGTGATTATCTTCAAAGACAAGTTAAGTCAAATCTCTCATGGAAAACACATATTCAAGCATATTTAACAGAACACACGCTGAGAGTACTTGTTAGCAGACTCTCTGTCCTAAGGATAGGCTTAGCAATGACACACATTTTGTTCTTCAAAATATACGACAAAAATGTAACTAACAAAAATAGATGGCTTCTTGGAGTTATCTCCAGGGACAGCAGACACACACAAGCATAAGCACATAGCCCTGAGCCCTGTGTGTTTTCTCCCAAGGTGCATGACAAATGCATCATGAATGCACTCATGGCCACACATTTGATAACCCGATGGAGTGTGTGGGAAGAGAAACAAGTAGCCATGGGTATGTAAAACAGTAACCTCGGGATCTTTCCTCTAACAGCCTTCAATAATGGCTTTGACAAGACAAGTCTCAACTGGGCATCCAGTTGATAGACAGATCAGCTCATGGTCAAGGAAATATATTTATATAATCGCCAGATTTAAGTTATGTATCTCAGTGTAAATCCTTACAGGAAGACCTCACTCTTCATCAACACACTACCTAACTCCAATCAGCTGTTGGAGGTGTTCACCTCCCTGCTTAACCAATCAGAATTGTACACAAATTTTAAGGGTCAATCACAGAGTCACAACCCTGCTTTAAAAAAATCTGTTTCTCCCTTTTCTATCAGCTGTCGTTGCAGGCAAAGAGTGCAACCATCCACCCCCCCTTCCACCTCCAGTCCTCTACTCTGGCTGACCGGTCCGGAGCCTTTTTCAATCTGGTCTTCAGGTTACTTCGTCACCACCACCAGTGTCTAGATTCCATCGGGGGTCTGATGGTTCTCTAACCCTATATATAGATATACAAAATATTCGTATAGCGATGGAGTCTAATCGCCAAAGACTTTGTACATTTTATTGAGCTGGAAAATAAACTTTATTTGCATATCTGCAAACATCCTGATTGAATTGTCCTTAATTCATTTATCATACAGATTTGTTGATAATTTATCAGGAATCAATACAATCTCCTATCTGCTCATAATGAAAGTACAACAAGTGTTGTGACAACTTTTCAGAGCTGCAGAAAATAATGGGGCGCTGAAGACAAAGAGACTCGAGGAAATGATTTATTCAGAAACGAGAAAATCTGCCATTTTGCATTATTTATTTCACAAAGCCACTTCTGAAATTCACAGCTTCATTAACGAAAGAATTCAATGGAGGACACTGTCAAATGTGGGTTTACTGTAGTATTGATCACATCTGCAGTTTCCGCTCCAGTGAGCAGGCATGTCCTTCTGGGATATTTGATCTCACACTGTTTCAGGCTCAAAATCCATGACTCAGAAGAGACAAGTTTCCAGCAACACTTCTCCAGTGCTTAGATATGTAACATCATAAATCAGGTCTAAAGGGAAAGAAACACTATTCACCATCACTAGAGAGTACATGCCCATTCTCCTGGAATTCCCCTGGAGTATAAATATGTAAGAGTGCTTCTCCGAGAGGCAGTCAGATACATTTCACCATAAAAAGCTAAAAGGGAATACAAAAGTCTTTTTTTCATCCAGCTCAACAGCCAACACGAGGCAACTCTCCAGAAATAGGACTAGCATGTACAGGTATCTGTTCGCCTGTTGTTTTGTTGCAGGGTATTAAAAGAATAATACCCTGCCTCTAGTTTTTTCTACTAGTAGTCTATCCAACCAAATTACTCCTTGACATTTCTGCAGGCACTCTCCAGTCACTTAACTCTCCATCAGCAGTGATAAGGACCATAAAGAGTCAAACCTCAAACCTAGTTATAGCTGAAGATTGAGAGGCAAGAGACACAAAGAGAGGAGGATGCCGGTTTAATATCTGCCCAGGAGAGGGGAGCTGTCTCGTAATCAAAGATGAGAACTAATGTAAGTGGCTCTTAAAAGAGCCGTGATGGCTAAATCAAAGGATCACTGCCCTTCACATCTGCACTCACATCTTGTTTTCGTACAAGCATTAAAGTGCCACATTATGCTCTTTTCCAGGTTCATAATTGTATTTTGAGGTTTTATCAGAATACGTTTACATGGTTTCATTTTCAAAAAACACCATACTGTTGTTGTACTGCACATTGCTGCAGATTCTGTTTTCACCCTGTGTGTTTATGTCTCTGTTTTCGCTCCAGAGTGAGACATCTCACTTGGTTTAGCTCCAGAGTGAGACATCTCACTTGTTTTAGCTCCAGAGTGAGACATCTCCCTTCTATCCTATCTTTGTAGGGAGCTGCACATGCTCAGTAGCAAGGTAAGATCCATCAGTTGATAACTCTTTCTCCAGCTTAGGTCAGTCCAAGGTAGGATTAGCTGGGAGACTTCTTCTAAACCAGGGACACTTGTGGAATACCTGCAGAACAGGGACAGGAAGTAGTTCTTTTGGAGATTATGGTCAACTAGTGGCTGTTGGAGCAGTGTTTAGCCATTGAGAAAGAGCTAGCATGCTACGTTTAGCCACCTCGTCTCTAGTGACGTAGAAAGACGTGCAGATGTTGAACAGCTCACCCGGAGACTGAAGACAGAGGACATTCAGAAACCGGATCTCACTCAAAAATGCATGGATGGTTTGGAAGTTTGGTGCTTCCACACACTTCCAGACACACAAAATAAACCCCAAATCTCAGAAAAAGTGATTTTTTTTCATAATTTACATAATTTTTTCAATTTACAGTTTAATTCAAACTTGCAATTCCTGTATCTTGTTGGACATCTAAAACAAAATGATTATGTATCTACTTAACCCCACCTGGCATTTGTGTGCAGGTTATTAATCTTCATGCTTTGCTACCTGCGGCCACAGTATGCCAGTTCTCTCCTTGCAACCTCACAGAAACGGATTCAAAAAGACAAACATTTATGTACTGTCTATACAAATGTGGTTTTCAGCTAGGTAGGTGAATAAAAGAATATGTGAGGCATCTGTTTTTTTTCTTTGTGCGACATCTACTTTTTGACTCCTCTCTTTTAAACGAGTCTGTGAGTGTGTATTCACTGGTGTGTGTTTGTCCTTATGTGCATGCACATGTGTAAAAAAAAATCATCATCTCTGTCAGCGCAGAGCAGAGAAAGCAGATCAAAGCTTTGTCGTACCAAAGAGGCCCAGGCCATTCAAACGTATGTTAATGGGGTAGGGGATAGAGAAGCCTCTGTGATACCCTGATGAACAAAGCCTGTCCTCACACCAGGAGAGGTTTCATTCAAGATTTCCAATCTTAACTGTCATGTTTAATCTCAACATGAGATATTCCTTTTAGCCATCCCCATTTGGTGACTGGTCCTTCCACAGCAAGGAAACCCTGTTGTACTTTAAAAAAAAACAGTGACACTCTCATCCCTAAAATCTTATTATATGGCAAACTGGCAAATGCCCCCCTGGAAACATGAACAGCTGAACATTTTAACAGCTGGTTTTATAACCGCTAAATAAAACCTGAAAATAGCGGTTTCCCCACTTTTTGCCCCAGCTGATAAAGTATCCAGACTTCTTTCAGCGGACTGATTGATAGCTGTCCTCCAGAGTGAACAGAGCTGCGTCTATGGCAACGGTGTATTATACTTAGCAACGGCCTGTTATCAAGAAAATAACAGGCCGCAATCTACATTAGAATTAAACCAAGCCATGTAATAGGCTCTATGTATATCTTTATTTATATTTTACCATTACAAGTACTTTTTCAATATCATTTATATTTTGGTTACTTACTTTTGCTATATTATTTAATTACATATTATTCCATTTAATTTGACGTCACTTACTTACTTAGCAATATTTTTTGTACTATGCCCACCTCACTTTACTTTACTTTACAATACCTTTTATATAATGCCACTTTACATCCATTCAGTACTTTTTGTTTGCCTGTTTGTTTATTTGCTTGTTTGTTGATTTGCTTTTAACTGTAGAAAACTGCTGCTGTAATAAGGGAATTTCCCCACTGAGGGGTGAATAAAGTATTATCAAATCTAATTTAATAAATGGCCATAACTGAATGAATTATTATCAATTAGGGATAATATATAAATTCTTGATCGGCTCCGCGTGAGATCTCTTGTTAAGATTTGGTCAGAGGGTGATGACTCTAATGGACCAAAGATCCAGTCCAAAAGTTTATCCTAAATTATTCATAATTACAAAAATTCATATTCAGCAGCATCTGCCTGATCCTTCATGCACTATTCATGTGACATAAGGATCCACCACCCGAACTAGCCAAGTCACTCCTACCGTTAATGAAATCAAATCTCATTGTTGGGTTAGCTCTCTTCACCTGAAGGTTTGTTTTGTGTGTTGAAGTTTATTCAGATTATGAACAAAAACTGAATGACATTCGCACATAATGATTGCTAAGATGAGCGGTGAAATGCACAGTAATCAACACAACAAGATTAATCTTCTCTTGCATGTAATGAGCAACATCTCATTAAGACACGCTATACAGGTTCAAAGTTATGGTGGCAGAACATGAGCAGTTTGATCATCACGGGAAAATTCTGATACATAAACATGAGCTCTGGCTCTTTTATTGGGCTTAAAATAGCACCAGCAAGCAATATGTTTAATAAGCAATTGGTTTGTCCACACACATTTAGTCTGTGAAAGAAAACCTGCAGTAAGAGAAACATAAGGACGAGAGGTATAGAGAGATATTTCAATTTAAGTGGAAGATGCAGTGGTGGCCACGCAAGCACACAATCTGTGTGGGGGTCCGTCATTGACATAATGCATTCCTTAGCCCCTTACCCTAACCCTAACCATAACCTAATTCTAACCCTAATCCTAAAACCAAGCCTTAACCCTCAAACAGCCCTTTAAAGTTGTGGGGTTCGGCATTTTGGCCCCACAAAGCTGTCCGGACCCCACAAGTATACTGGATTCCCAGGTTTTGGACCCCACGAATATAGTTAAACAAGAACACACAAACACACTTACCAATTTGCGTAAGCCTGCATTTCTGTGGTACAGCCACGGTGCCACCAATATGGTAGACATTACGCGCCAGGAGAGTTGCAACAGTTAACACGGCCGATTTTTCAGCAGAGCCATAAAAAAAGGTGGATCGTATTTTATAAGCAGATAATGTTTTGGGACCAAAATTAATTTCCTCCATTTTCTCTGCAGAAAATAAGGAGCCAGTAGGAGTCCTCCTTTGCTCAGATCCAGTTTGCAACACACTCCACCTGTAGCTTAAACTCCTTTGCTATTCCTCACATCAGATTTGACAGACTGGCTTCAGACAGAAAGCCGGCACACCAAAACTCCCGTTCATCCTCCTCTGTACCGTCCTGTGATCTGTGGCGACCCCTTCAACTGACAGTCTCCTCTCTGAAAACACACACACGTGTCCACCTTTCTCCTGGTCATCTGTTCTCCACTCCCACTTCCTGCTCTTCCCAGCCGCCTCTCTTTGATGTTTGCAGGTCTCTCAGAAGATGTGCCGCTGTGCTAGTGAGGCTGCAAACATGCAACCCTGATACACAAACTAAGAGTCAGCATTCATCAGCTCCAGTAATTTTTCTATTGTTTATGGAGTGATTATAAAGAATAAGGGAGGAAAGCAAAGAGTGCAGCAGATGTTTGCTTCTGCATATCAGCTGGGTTCATCAAGGGTCAACTAGAGGACTATGAGGATAACAACGATGACATAACATTGCATGAAAATCCACAAGTAAAAGTATGATCTAATGGGATGACATGTGGGGTGTGTGTGTGTGTGTGTGTGTGTGTGTGTGTGTGTGTGTGTGTGTGTGTGTGCTACAGGAGAAGAGTCACCAACAGCACATCTGTCCATCTTGTACTAAACCACCATTGCAACCATGTCACACAGGCTTTTCCCTTGAAGGGTGAAATCCTCCTCGCCCACATTCCACTGTGTACTGATATGTTCATAATAGATCAGCATATCAGGGAGACACCATTCTTTAGTAGCAACACAATACCATAGAAACTAAGAATGTGATTTGACTTTGATAGGGAAACCCACAGAGCTCTATTTTCCTCAAATAGGGCACAAAAGCACAAATACAAAGAGAATCTCCAGGGGCAAACACAAGTCCACGTGACCAGCAAATTTAGTAGTTTTGGCAACCAGGCAAATCAGGGCGCAACAGAACTGAATATATTACCAGTGGGAGGGATATACAATCAACAGGTGGACACAGGGGGCTATTTTTCAGTAATAAACGTTATTACAGTCTGTCTACTGCCTCTGCGTTGTAGGTAATTATCTTGAATTTAACAATGTCAAATTCTATAGTTAATTTCTTTTTTTTTTTAATGAGTAATTTCATAATGTCAGAAAAATGTATCAAACTAGAAGAAAGTTTTTAGAGTAGTTCAGCAGGCAGCATGATTTTGAATATCACCCAAAATGACGCCTAAACTAATCTCACCTCTCTCATTTCTTCTTCATGAATTTGGGGTTACGTCCTCCCGTCTGCACCACGCTGCACTGTTCCTCTCAGGACATTCAACAGTTGGCGATATTAAATTAGTAAGGCGCACAGCTTCAGCTTGATGACTTTGCTATAAATGTGTGGGGAAATCAGGCTCCTCCATGGAGGGACAAAAGTCAGAAGCACATTTGTGGCAGTACTAAGCTTGAGCCTTGCTCCACCAGTGTGATGGCCAGTGACTACTGGGTGGTCATATTCATTCAAGCATTAATGTATGCTTGAATGAAGTAATGTAGTAATCCTACATAATGAACAACTAAGGAAGTGACATTTACTCATTTTGTCTGCTTGCTTGTTTCTGTTCAGGCCTGGAGCCATTGTCCGCATGCATTAAAAGGTGGAGGGCCAGCCTGAATTAGTTGTCAGTTAAGGCTAACACAGATAGACAGACACTCATACCAGTGGGACCGCTGGAGTCTCTAATCCACCTGATGTGTGTCATTGGAAGGAAACACAGAGAAAAATAACCCGGCTTGTATGCAGTGATAACAGACTGCACACAGAGAGGAGTGGAGCTAAACACAAAGCCACATGTCATTCACTGGCTATTTTTTGGTTTATTGAAAAAACATAGCAAGTGCATGTTCACAAAATGGAAACCTAGACAACAACCCAACAATTGTGGTTCTAAAATGTCGTTAAACTGAAGAGCGGAAATATTTCATGTTATGTCAAATAATCAGAATGGTGAAACTTTTGACACATAACATTGATCATTAAGGATCCTAAATGAAAAACAGGTAGTTTATATCTGCCATCCAAGGTACGTGATCCATTTGAGCATTTTCTGATCCACCTCTTCAGTGTTGTAGTTTGTAGACGGTCCCTAAGCTCTAACTGCCTCTCAACACAGGAACTACACAGCTGAATTAGTACAACTTTCATGTCTTTCTGTCCCATCTCCAGCAGTCAGATGACATTCCTAATGTCATTTTGAACATGTTAAGAGGCTAAAAACAGGTTTATAACTTGCCCTGTTGAAGCCTGTTGGGTGCTAACTCTAGCATAAGGATAACTCTTTGTAGGCAGCACCAATTGGTTTAATTTTTCTCTCTACTGACAGACCTCCACATTTACAGACAACAGAGCTACGGGTTGGAATCAACCAGAATTCTCCTTTAAGAGGGTTTGGAGTCCTTAAACAACATTACTACTTCTGCCTTTTCTCTTGAGAGACATCAGTCTTCATTCACACAACAACAAGAGGTCACATAGAAGCTTGCAGCTTTCTCTACACCCACTCACCCACTGCACTTCCTTGGGTCCTGAGCAATACACCTGCCATGAAATAGTTGCATCCTCTAGCAATGGTAGATTGCTTTATTTGCTAACAGCAAGCTATTTGGGACCAGGCTATTCCCAGGAACAAAGGAGATCATTCCAAAAGTTACATTGCTGATGTTTGAAATGTTTAAGTTTGCTACAATATAACACCTCTGCTCTCTCTCTGTGTTCCCTAGTATTATATGCAGTCTATGACTGTAAGGAGTGACAGAGAGCAAGCTGTACCCAGCATGCCGTTCAGTGGTATAACAGTTAATAGGGGGCCCCTCTCAATACTCTACACTGTGTGAACATAACACTCTTAATAATATGTCCCGTAGATCGCAGTAGCTCAAACTTAACACTGCACGTCCTCAGTATTACACCTACTGAGTGAGTGTGAAGTTGATCGGAGGAACAGTGGTTGGGAAAATACTAAGACAGACACAGACAGGCAGAGGTACTCATTGTATTTTAATTAGATTAACTTGAATCTCCTGACTTTTCATGTAGCTCAGTCATCTGATCAGAATTTTATTTTGTCCAATACCACGACCAAATATATCTCCAAAACTAATGTGATTCCCATCAGCTATACTTTCTGTTACTGTTGCCAATTAGCAAATGTTTGCATGGTAACATGCTAAACTAACATGGTGGAAATGAAAGCTGTCTGCAAAAAAAAATCATTTTAGGCATGTTCACAAGCTGATGTGAGAAAAAACGCTAGCATGTAGACTTTGAGAGACGGCCTCAAAATGTGGTTTTCAGGGTTTGGATTTCATGTTTACCTTCTAATTGCACCCTACCTGCAGGACTTCAATGCTTCACATTCTACAGCAGCATAATGCAAGTGAGTCTAAACTTTTCATACCTGGGGGGGACATATTCAAATTTAAATACCTTTTAAAGCAAATGCACAAAACCTGGAAGGAAGAAGCCAAAAATATGTTGGTGTACCCTCATATTAGCAAGGTAAAAAGGTTAGGAAACCTAGTGAAACGATGAGTCAAAAGAGGGCCAACACACACAAACACACTTCGGCCTAATTAAGAGCGCTCAAGGCAGCGCTCAAACCGCCAATGCTATAAATGGGTTCCTAGGTCCCCCCCCCCCCCAGGTGCAGAGTGTAGGGCGGCACCGGAATGAAAATGAACTGCAGCATGATAATGCATTCACCAATGATGCTACAGGGGGCTCCCCGAGTGGAGTAGTTCAGCACTAACATCAAAAGAGGAAACTAAAGCCTGTGTGTGCGTGCGTGCGTGCGTGTGTGCGTGTGCGCGTGTGCGTGTGTGTGTGTGTGTGTGTGTGTGTGCGTTGATGTTCCTGCAACGTTCAAGCTTCTTCTTTCTTCCTCCCTAAACCAGGCTGGAT
The DNA here is from genome assembly GCA_026937815.1 of Etheostoma perlongum. Classification (NCBI taxonomy): domain Eukaryota; kingdom Metazoa; phylum Chordata; class Actinopteri; order Perciformes; family Percidae; genus Etheostoma; species Etheostoma perlongum. Next base: position 2,338,515 of record CM049373.1, read on the forward strand.
TGCTGTGAGATACAGTAAAAACCAGACTGACATTCAAACTGTCTGATCTCAACTGCTTCAAACATTGGAGAGAAGCTGCTGTAGCTGCTTTCCTGATGCTTCATATACAAGGACAAGCCTAAAAGTGTTGGCTACATAGCTAAGTGCACTGTGCTTCTGGGTAACTTATTAACTGTTAAGGGGATGAAAGCAAGTAAAATAAAAGCCAGTTGTTATGGATAATTTTCCTCCCATGTCTCACCGTGACGCAGGTAGAGCCACTTTACACAGAGGATAGCCTCCCAGTAGGTTTTAGGAGCCGATGTTTCACTATCGCATCCCATATGCTTAATGCAAGAACAAATGTGACGTGCCAGGGGTTAAGTCAACATGCATGCTGATATAGTAACGGTGCTTCAGAATCAAGTGGAAAACAAAGATGGATGTTGGTGGCTCCCTGATATCAGAGACGTGAAGCTAGTTGATGAACAATATTGATTGTGACACATATTTTTGTTAAACAGGTGAGGGTAGGGTGGGGTATAGTTTGAGACCCCGAGTACTAGTTACAAAACATTGCTCCTTACTTAGAGCAAATTGCCAACATAAAATATTCTACAATTGGCAAAATAATTTAATAAGGAAGTACCTGATCAGATGTCCAAAACCAACTTTTGGCATTTTGACAGTTTTCAATAGTAAAAGCAACAGATTTCAGTCAGTACTAAAATAGTATTGAGGTTCAATACCCTGATGAGAGGAGAGGAGAGGAGAGAGGAATTGGTTCAGAAAAATGTGGTACTATCTTATTTAGACCTACTTTAAGGAATTTGGGGGGATTTAAATCAAGAACTATTTGATCAGACATGCTGATGGATACTTCATCATAAACTACTTAGGAGAGGAGAGTGAAAATAACAAGGAGGTTATATAAATAAAAAGGAGGAGAAGAGCTAAAAGGATGAGAGTGGGTTTCTCCCTTGGTGTCTCTCAGCTGTTTTTCTGCCCTGGAGCGACAGAAAGAAAGAGGCAGAGACAAAATGGGGGGTGCATGCTGAGATTCATCATCATAAGTACAGGAGAGACACATGAGGAAAAACACATTTTACATGGAAAAGCCATTTCCTTCATGTGGAGGAGATTAACAGCCACGCATGTGTCTCCAAACTGTTCTCCCTCTATCGTTTTCTCTCCTCTTTCTCTTTCAACAAAGACTCATGGTGCCATGCAACTCTTCTTAGCAGTGCTGATAAAATGAATGAGGAGGTAGCCCTCTTGGACATTGAAGACAACAGGGGCCTTCCTCTCACTCCCAATGCTCACATAGATGAAGAGAAAACAGGCGCTGCAGGGGCGAAGACTGACAACTTGACACATCCTGCTCTCTAAGTGCCAGGGAAGCACAATAATTTTGACAACATAGGAGAGGAAATGGGTCCCTCTAATTGCCGGGGACTATCAGGACATCAATTTTGCCATCAATTCTGGACGCAAAGTTCTGTCACAGGGTGGGGGCTCAACATGCCCTGCCTGGGTTTCAAGGGACTCCCGTTTCTGCCGATGCCCACAACAGCACAATCCACCTCTGTTACTGAGCTGTGGCATGTGGTAACGCTATGTGGACTGTCAGTGGCATCTTCACACAGCGGCCCTGCAGTGACACAACCTATAAACATCTCAGGGATGGTTATTTTTGTGAACAGTGCGGAGGATGCAGGATTGTAAAGGATGTGGCACAACCACAGTGCTGCTATATAGACTCAGGGCAGAGGAAGTCCTGTCAAAATCCTGAGGCTTTTCTGCCCCCTAGTGACAAGAACCAAGGGGCATTTTCAGCACCAGGGACAGTGTCCCGCTGCTCCACTGCTGCTCCTCATCAAGAGCTAATCACATGAAATCAGTTCAGTTTATACATTCACATAAAATATCAATGAACAACAAATCAACAGAGTGATATCATGTAATTATTTCTGACGTTTGCCACCCAAAATATCGATAAACACTTATTCTTGCCCAATTAATCCTTCATGCAAATTGACAATCGTCAATTAAGAGTCCTTTCTAAAGTGTTCATAGCAGCGTGGTTATGAAATTTCTCCACAAAATCAAGAAATTACGCATGGGCTTCAGCCTGCATGCAAGGTAGGCTAGTCATCCAAAGGAATGTGCTGGCCACACACAGTAGGCTATTCCTCTTTATATGAGACAAAACAAAATAAACAACTAATCCGGGGGGGGACGCTTTAAAACTATCACTTACCCTTCTCCAAACTGAGATTTCTGCAAACTTCAAGTTCTGCCATTTAGGACTGGGGTTGTTGGTCTCATCAGGTCCCTCCATGCGTTTTGGACATCATTTTTATTTCCTAATTGTAGCGGTTCGAAAACCCGTCAAAACATGCCTGACTAGTCCATATCTCCATGATGATTAGACGTTTACATGAAACGCGCCATGATGATTTTGTCCCCCCAAAAAAGCGAGCCCATGCACCTCAGCATCTGCCTCCCTGCAGTCTGCGGAGTGAATTCACTAACCACCAAACCTCTCGCATCCAAAGCCGCTGCGCGCACATCCTCTCCTCTCACCAGGCGCAACACTGAAGCGAAACGATAAGCCGATTACTCACAGGCTCGTTGGACCGACGGGCAGGGGTTGTTAAAAAGCAAGAGTGCGCAGAGCAGTGGCTTAATCGCCAGACTTTGGCATTTTGGCCATTTCAACAGCTTTGGTCGACAGTCCGGTTCAGCTGTTTGGCGACAGTTTGACTTCCCCACCAAACTTAACTCGTGTAACAGCCTTTTGTGTGTTAGTTTTTCAGTTTGTCAGCTATTCCTCGGTAATTGTTCGTAGGAGGATAAAACCATTGCTTAGGGATGTCGGCGCTATGAGCCACTTTACGCTGTGTGTCTCGTTGTAGCTATGAAGACGTCCTCAGAGACGCAGCAGCTATGTGTAAACATTCATTAGTAGGTAGAGCCTATATCTTTTTCATTGTGTGTGTGTGTGTGTGTGTGTGTGTGTGTGTGTGTGTGTGTGTGTGTGTGTCAGCCTCAAGTTTAGTTGAGTCTATTCCTAAATGAAGGTTTGATCAATCAAGAGCTACCAGATTAGTCTTGCTCATTGGTCCACGTTAAAACCATTTAATTTAGGATTGCAGAAGACAATTCGACTATGTAGTGACTTATCTCTCACACACACACACACACACACACACACACACACACACACACACACACACACAGTTGGTGTGTTGTGTTCAAACACCAAGAGTCAGAGGTTAAATTGATTAGTGCCATCTGGAAGAACAAACCTGAACACCAGTGCCACACTGAGTTAAATGCTCTCTGTGTGTGTGTGTGTGTGTGTGTGCGCGCATTAACAAGTACCTGCTGCTCTCCAGTGATTGCTCACTTTGACTTTTTCACCTGCCTGATCAGACAGCCCCCCTCTGTTCAAACCACAGCTAAACAAAAAACATCCTCCACCATACAAAAGACTGGAAACAGCAGAAGAAAAGGGTAGAAGCAGTGTGAAGGGGGAAAAACAGGGAAAGATGAGAGAGGCATATGTTTCAAAATGGTTCTGACTAAAGGACAAACTGTTGGGGCCATGAGGGGATGAATACAGACAGAGTTCAGACAATTCATCCACAGACTATTTTTTTTTTAAAGATTATTGTTTGCCTTTATTTTGACAGGAGAGCTGAAGATATGAAAGGGGGGGGGGAGACGACATGCAGCAAAGGGCCGCAGGTCAGAGTCAAACCCAGGCCCGCTGAGTCAAGGAGTAACCCTCCACATACTGTATGGGCGCCCGCTCTACCAACTGAGCTATCCTGTCGCCCATTCACAGACTATTTGTTCTGTTTCTCCTCCCTTTATCCCTCTGGCAGCTTAAACTCTTTAAATGTAAAGGTGCTAGATATGTAAACAGAATATGTTATCATGTAAGAAAGGATTGGAGGGGGTGGACGGGTGATGCAATCTCACTTTAATAGCAATATATGAAAAAACTCTGGCTTGGAGAAACTGGTTAATCCATCATCATCCACAGCAGAGTACTGAAGCATTCAAGCCTGATATTTACTACGGTTCTCTGACAAAGTCTGCAGGGCTAGGATGTGGACGCTGGCTATAGTAAGTCAAGACGAGGCTTTAAGTGATCTGTCTGCTGGAGGTGTGACAGCCACAGAGGCAGACAGAGATCCGAGACTTGTTATGGATTTGTCTGGCGGATCTGTCACTGTGCAGCGTGACCGCCTTAAAACTCATAAACCATCAATCAAATTGATGTCCTGACTCATTTTGGCTTCGAGGAGGACAAAAAAAATGCACTATTCGCTGTAATTCGTTAAATCCTATGTAATATAACATTAACCAGAATTCATGTACACGTCAGGGTACTCAAGTTGATGCATGCAGATATTAAGCCGTAGAAGAGTACGTGCATGCCCTTGGACATATTGGTTTCTCCTTTATTTTTAACTTGAACTTTTCACTGTATGATGTATATATATAAATCCCCCATGAAGACAAATGTATTGTAATAGGTCAGGTGATGTTGCCTGCTAATATACATTTTGTATGTAGACTGAATAACATTTTGTGGACTGTTTTTTTATTCATGCCACACAATGATTTATTGGCTTGCAGCAGGGTGTGTTTCACTAAATAGTAAAACAGCAGACATCTGCTGTGTGTGATATAAAAGCATGAGTGTTTGAGGAACACTAGTGGAGACGAGTCTCCCTCTGCTGTTCATTCCGATGACATGCAGTTATCAAAGAGAATGTTTACTATACTATATTCTGTTCAGTAATCTGTGTGTGTGTGTGTGTGTGTGTGTGTGTGTTTTACCATGACAGGTGCTGTTGTCTGTCAGGAAGTGGCGGCGGTACTGTGGCTCTCCTTTCCTGTTCACTACCCAGGCGCTCATGGTGAGAAGAGGCGGGACACAGGATGACAAACAACTGGACGACCTATGAAGGAGAAGAGAATTTTACTAGAGCTGCAAAGATGAATCAATTAGTAACTATTAAATTATTTGCCAACTATTTTGATAATTAGTTGGAGTAAATTTCAAGAAAGAAAAGTTAAAATTCTCGGATTTCAGCTTCCTAAATGGGAACATTTTCTAGTTTCTTCTCTCCTCTGTGACAGGAAACGGAATATCTTTGTGTTGTGGACAAAACAAGACATTTGAGGACGTCATCTTGGGCTTTAGGAAACACTGATCCACATTTTTCACCATTTTAGAAAACAAACAACTAATCAATAAATTAAAATTGACAGATTCATTGAAAATGAAAAAAAAAAACGTTAGTTGCAGCCCTAAATTTAACTGTGTTGTCCAAAGATATAGCAGGTATTAAATTCATCTAAAAAGGTAATTTGATGAAATATGTATGTATAATATGTATAATAAAAACTACTGCAACTTGTGCTCCCAAATCTCAGGACAAACAGCGCAAGATGCAGTTTAAAAGAAGAAAACTGGTTTACGGGAGGAATACTACAGCATAAGAGATTGAGTAACTACAGTATATGGAGATTTTGCAGGGTTAGTATTTCTAATAAAATGTTCATGAATTATTCTCTGGTAGCTTGTTTTAGGAGATAGCACTAAGACAGAATATTGACAGAACTTGCTATACCCTGCAATTCAAGACAAAGGATTGAATCAATGCAGATTTTATTTTGAAATGTATTCTTCTTGTGGTAGAGGCAGCATCATCACCTCTCCCCATATAGTAGCCTATACGGTGGCTTGAGAAAGTTTACACCCCCCTGTTAAAATCCTCCCCCCTATATACTTATGCCCCCTGTATTTTAAGAAGAACATTTATTTATTTACAATACACTATTCATTCACAAAGAAAATTGGTGTCCTTTAAAAGGTTGGATTTTTCTAAATGTTTTGAATTAAGGCATTATTTATTTATTCCTCTTTTTAATCAACTTTAGCATGGAGGTGTAAACCTATGCAAGCCACTGTATGTGATTTGGATCTTTAAATGTTTTTTTAATTGTTGTTGTGATCATGAAATGTTGCCTCTATATCTCTACCATGAAAACATGCTTTGATCTTTACTAAACTGTCATCCTACCATTTTCCCTCCCTCTAGCCAGTTCCGGTTGTTCACCTTTTTGTGCCCAGTTGAATTTTGAAATCTCTCCCCATGTGTTCCCATTCATCTTCCTTCTGTTTCTCCTCGCCATTATTCCCAAATTCCCACTTTTCCACTACTTCCTCCTGATCACTTTACATTCCTACCTCTCCCACTGGCAGTTAACTGCTTAGTGTTTCCCCACCTGTTGCTGGTCTGTGATTTATCTCACACACACACACACATAGCCTCTGGGCAGTTATTGGCGTCTGGTGCCGGCCGACCCGTGGAGAGATGACTGTCTGGTAGAACAAGTAGAGCTCACAGGTTAAGTATCTCTGAAGTGAAAGTACCTTCCTGTGACCCTGCCACCACCTCACTTTAAAACACAGAAGCCTGTAATGTCTGCGGTGTGTATGGCAGACCATATGGACCCACTCATTCTGTTACTGTAATACGACACCCATGTTGTGGTCAATCAGTGTGTGAGAAACACAGCCAACATGGATAACCTCAACGTATTTTAGGAGTTTTTTATAGTGCAATAAATCTCTGCTCTTTTAGTTCTAGATTAGATAAGCAATGCTTAATATATGTTACTTTGATTAATGTAAGAATAACCTTTTTATCATCAGTAATATTTTATTATTAACGATATCTATATAAAAGAGACTTCAGATACAGTATTAGGGGACCACTAAGGTCTATATAAAAGAGACTTCAGATACAGTATTAGGGGACCACTAAGGTCTATATAAAAGAGACTTCAGATACAGTATTAGGGACCACTAAGGTCTATATAAAGAGACTTCAGATACAGTATTAGGGGACCACTAAGGTCTATATAAAGAGACTTCAGATACAGTATTAGGGGACCACTAAGGTCTATATAAAAGAGACTTCAGATACAGTATTAGGGGACCACTAAGGCCTATATAAAGAGACTTCAGATACAGTATTAGGGGACCACTAAGGTCTATATAAAGAGACTTCAGATACAGTATTAGGGACCACTAAGGTCTATATAAAGAGACTTCAGATACAGTATTAGGGACCACTAAGGTCTATATAAAGAGACTTCAGATACAGTATTAGGGGGACCACTAAGGTCTATATAAAGAGACTTCAGATACAGTATTAGGGACCACTACGGTCTATATAAAGAAACTTCAGATACAGTATTAGGGACCACTAAGGTCTATATAAAGAGACTTCATATACAGTATTAGGGGGACCACTAAGGTCTATATAAAAAGAGACTTCAGATACAGTATTAGGGACCACTAAGGTCTATATAAAGAGACTTCAGATACAGTATTAGGGGACCAATAAGGTCTATATAAAAGAGACTTCAGATACAGTATTAGGGGGGCCACTAAGGTCTATATAAAAGAGACTTCAGATACAGTATTAGGGACCACTAAGGTCTATATAAAGAGACTTCAGATACAGTATTAGGGGGACCACTAAGGTCTATATAAAGAGACTTCAGATACAGTATTAGGGACCACTAAGGTCTATATAAAGAGACTTCAGATACAGTATTAGGGACCACTAAGGTCTATATAAAGAGACTTCAGATACAGTATTAGGGGACCACTAAGGTCTATATAAAAGAGACTTCAGATACAGTATTAGGGACCACTAAGGTCTATATAAAAGAGACTTCAGATACAGTATTAGGGACCACTAAGGTCTATATAAAGAGACTTCAGATACAGTATTAGGGACCACTAAGGTCTATATAAAAGAGACTTCAGATACAGTATTAGGGACCACTAAGGTCTATATAAAAGAGACTTCAGATACAGTATTAGGGACCACTAAGGTCTATATAAAGAGACTTCAGATACAGTATTAGGGACCACTAAGGTCTATATAAAAGAGACTTCATATACAGTATTAGGGGACCACTAAGGTCTATATAAAAGAGACTTCAGATACAGTATTAGGGACCACTAAGGTCTATATAAAGAGACTTCAGATACAGTATTAGGGGACCACTAAGGTCTATATAAAAGAGACTTCAGATACAGTATTAGGGGACCACTAAGGTCTATATAAAATAGACTTCAGATACAGTATTAGGGGACCACTAAGGTCTATATAAAAGAGACTTCAGATACAGTATTAGGGGACCACTAAGGCCTATATAAAGAGACTTCAGATACAGTATTAGGGGACCACTAAGGTCTATATAAAAGAGACTTCAGATACAGTATTAGGGACCACTAAGGTCTATATAAAGAGACTTCATATACAGTATTAGGGGACCACTAAGGTCTATATAAAGAGACTTCAGATACAGTATTAGGGACCACTAAGGTCTATATAAAGAGACTTCAGATACAGTATTAGGGGACCACTAAGGTCTATATAAAAGAGACTTCAGATACAGTATTAGGGGGACCACTAAGGTCTATATAAAAGAGACTTCAGATACAGTAGGGGGGGACCACTAAGGTCTATATAAAAGAGACTTCAGATACAGTATTAGGGGACCACTAAGGCCTATATAAAGAGACTTCAGATACAGTATTAGGGGACCACTAAGGTCTATATAAAAGAGACTTCAGATACAGTATTAGGGGACCACTAAGGTCTATATAAAAGAGACTTCAGATACAGTATTAGGGACCACTAAGGTCTATATAAAGAGACTTCAGATACAGTATTAGGGACCACTAAGGTCTATATAAAGAGACTTCAGATACAGTATTAGGGGATCACTAAGGTCTATATAAAAGAGACTTCAGATACAGTATTAGGGGACCACTAAGGTCTATATAAAAAGAGACTTCAGATACAGTATTAGGGGACCACTAAGGCCTATATAAAGAGACTTCAGATACAGTATTAGGGGGGGACCACTAAGGTCTATATAAAAGAGACTTCAGATACAGTATTAGGGACCACTAAGGTCTATATAAAAGAGACTTCAGATACAGTATTAGGGACCACTAAGGTCTATATAAAAGAGACTTCAGATACAGTATTAGGGACCACAAAGGTCTATATAAAGAGACTTCAGATACAGTATTAGGGACCACTAAGGTCTATATAAAAGAGACTTCATATACAGTATTAGGGGGACCACTAAGGTCTATATAAAGAGACTTCAGATACAGTATTAGGGACCACTAAGGTCTATATAAAGAGACTTCAGATACAGTATTAGGGGACCACTAAGGTCTATATAAAAGAGACTTCAGATACAGTATTAGGGGACCACTAAGGTCTATATAAATAGACTTCAGATACAGTATTATGGGACCACTAAGGTCTATATAAAGAGACTTCAGATACAGTATTAGGGGACCACTAAGGTCTATATAAAAGAGACTTCAGATACAGTATTAGGGGACCACTAAGGTCTATATAAAAGAGACTACAGATACAGTATTAGGGGGACCACTAAGGTCTATATAAAAGAGACTTCAGATACAGTATTAGGGGACCACTAAGGTCTATATAAAAAGAGACTTCAGATACAGTATTAGGGGACCACTAAGGTCTATATAAAAGAGACTTCAGATACAGTATTAGGGACCACTAAGGTCTATATAAAGAGACTTCAGATACAGTATTAGGGACCACTAAGGTCTATATAAAGAGACTTCAGATACAGTATTAGGGGACCACTAAGGTCTATATAAAGAGACTTCAGATACAGTATTAGGGACCACTAAGGTCTATATAAAGAGACTTCAGATACAGTATTAGGGACCACTAAGGTCTATATAAAGAGACTTCATATACAGTATTAGGGGGACCACTAAGGTCTATATAAAAAGAGACTTCAGATACAGTATTAGGGGACCACTAAGGTCTATATAAAGAGACTTCAGATACAGTATTAGGGGACCAATAAGGTCTATATAAAAGAGACTTCAGATACAGTATTGGGGGACCACTAAGGTCTATATAAAAGAGACTTCAGATACAGTATTAGGGACCACTAAGGTCTATATAAAGAGACTTCAGATACAGTATTAGGGACCACTAAGGTCTATATAAAGAGACTTCAGATACAGTATTAGGGACCACTAAGGTCTATATAAAGAGACTTCAGATACAGTATTAGGGACCACTAAGGTCTATATAAAGAGACTTCAGATACAGTATTAGGGACCACTAAGGTCTATATAAAAGAGACTTCAGATACAGTATTAGGGACCACTAAGGTCTATATAAAAGAGACTTCAGATACAGTATTAGGGGGGACCACTAAGGTCTATATAAAAGAGACTTCAGATACAGTATTAGGGGACCACTAAGGTCTATATAAAAGAGACTTCAGATACAGTATTAGGGACCACTAAGGTCTATATAAAGAGACTTCAGATACAGTATTAGGGACCACTAAGGTCTATATAAAGAGACTTCAGATACAGTATTAGGGGACCACTAAGGTCTATATAAAGAGACTTCAGATACAGTATTAGGGACCACTAAGGTCTATATAAAGAGACTTCAGATACAGTATTAGGGGACCACTAAGGTCTATATAAAGAGACTTCATATACAGTATTAGGGGACCACTAAGGTCTATATAAAAGAGACTTCAGATACAGTATTAGGGACCACTAAGGTCTATATAAAGAGACTTCAGATACAGTATTAGGGGACCAATAAGGTCTATATAAAAGAGACTTCAGATACAGTATTAGGGGACCACTAAGGTCTATATAAAAGAGACTTCAGATACAGTATTAGGGACCACTAAGGTCTATATAAAGAGACTTCAGATACAGTATTAGGGACCACTAAGGTCTATATAAAGAGACTTCAGATACAGTATTAGGGACCACTAAGGTCTATATAAAGAGACTTCAGATACAGTATTAGGGACCACTAAGGTCTATATAAAAGAGACTTCAGATACAGTATTAGGGACCACTAAGGTCTATATAAAAGAGACTTCAGATACAGTATTAGGGACCACTAAGGTCTATATAAAAGAGACTTCAGATACAGTATTAGGGACCACTAAGGTCTATATAAAGAGACTTCAGATACAGTATTAGGGACCACTAAGGTCTATATAAAAGAGACTTCAGATACAGTATTAGGGACCACTAAGGTCTATATAAAGAGACTTCAGATACAGTATTAGGGACCACTAAGGTCTATATAAAAGAGACTTCATGTACAGTATTAGGGGACCACTAAGGTCTATATAAAGAGACTTCAGATACAGTATTAGGGACCACTAAGGTCTATATAAAGAGACTTCAGATACAGTATTAGGGGACCACTAAGGTCTATATAAAAGAGACTTCAGATACAGTATTAGGGGACCACTAAGGTCTATATAAAATAGACTTCAGATACAGTATTAGGGGACCACTAAGGTCTATATAAAAAGAGACTTCAGATACAGTATTAGGGGACCACTAAGGTCTATATAAAAGAGACTTCAGATACAGTATTAGGGACCAAAAGGTCTATATAAAGAGACTTCATATACAGTATTAGGGGACCACTAAGGTCTATATAAAAGAGACTTCAGATACAGTATTAGGGGACCACTAAGGTCTATATAAAAGAGACTTCAGATACAGTATTAGGGGACCACTAAGGCCTATATAAAGAGACTTCAGATACAGTATTAGGGGACCACTAAGGTCTATATAAAAGAGACTTCAGATACAGTATTAGGGGACCACTAAGGTCTATATAAAAGAGACTTCAGATACAGTATTAGGGACCACTAAGGTCTATATAAAGAGACTTCAGATACAGTATTAGGGACCACTAAGGTCTATATAAAGAGACTTCAGATACAGTATTAGGGGATCACTAAGGTCTATATAAAAGAGACTTCAGATACAGTATTAGGGGACCACTAAGGTCTATATAAAAGAGACTTCAGATACAGTATTAGGGGACCACTAAGGCCTATATAAAGAGACTTCAGATACAGTATTAGGGGACCACTAAGGTCTATATAAAAAGAGACTTCAGATACAGTATTAGGGACCACTAAGGTCTATATAAAAGAGACTTCAGATACAGTATTAGGGACCACTAAGGTCTATATAAAAGAGACTTCAGATACAGTATTAGGGACCACTAAGGTCTATATAAAGAGACTTCAGATACAGTATTAGGGACCACTAAGGTCTATATAAAAGAGACTTCATATACAGTATTAGGGGACCACTAAGGTCTATATAAAGAGACTTCAGATACAGTATTAGGGACCACTAAGGTCTATATAAAGAGACTTCAGATACAGTATTAGGGGACCACTAAGGTCTATATAAAAGAGACTTCAGATACAGTATTAGGGGACCACTAAGGTCTATATAAAATAGACTTCAGATACAGTATTAGGGGACCACTAAGGTCTATATAAAAAGAGACTTCAGATACAGTATTAGGGACCACTAAGGTCTATATAAAGAGACTTCACAGTATTAGGGGACCACTAAGGTCTATATGAAAGAGACTTCAGATACAGTATTAGGGGACCACTAAGGTCTATATAAAAGAGACTTCAGATACAGTATTAGGGGACCACTAAGGTCTATATGAAAGAGACTTCAGATACAGTATTAGGGGACCACTAAGGCCTATATAAAGAGACTTCAGATACAGTATTAGGGGACCACTAAGGTCTATATAAAAGAGACTTCAGATACAGTATTAGGGGACCACTAAGGTCTATATAAAAGAGACTTCAGATACAGTATTAGGGACCACTAAGGTCTATATAAAAGAGACTTCAGATACAGTATTAGGGACCACTAAGGTCTATATAAAGAGACTTCAGATACAGTAGGGGGGGATCACTAAGGTCTATATAAAAGAGACGTCAGATACAGTATTAGGGGACCACTAAGGTCTATATAAAATAGACTTCAGATACAGTATTAGGGGACCACTAAGGTCTATATAAAGAGACTTCAGATACAGTATTAGGGACCACTAAGGTCTATACAAAGAGACTTCAGATACAGTATTAGGGGACCACTAAGGTCTATATAAAAGAGACTTCAGATACAGTATTAGGGGACCACTAAGGTCTATATAAAAGAGACTACAGATACAGTATTAGGGGACCACTAAGGTCTATATAAAAGAGACTTCAGATACAGTATTAGGGGACCACTAAGGTCTATATAAAAGAGACTTCAGATACAGTATTAGGGGACCACTAAGGTCTATATAAAAGAGACTTCAGATACAGTATTAGGGGACCACTAAGGTCTATATAAAGAGACTTCAGATACAGTATTAGGGACCACTAAGGTCTATATAAAGAGACTTCAGATACAGTATTAGGGGACCACTAAGGTCTATATAAAAGAGACTTCATGTACAGTATTAGGGGACCACTAAGGTCTATATAAAGAGACTTCAGATACAGTATTAGGGACCACTAAGGTCTATATAAAAGAGACTTCAGATACAGTATTAGGGGACCACTAAGGCCTATATAAAGAGACTTCAGATACAGTATTAGGGGACCACTAAGGTCTATATAAAAGAGACTTCAGATACAGTATTAGGGACCACTAAGGTCTATATAAAAGAGACTTCAGATACAGTATTAGGGACCACTAAGGTCTATATAAAGAGACTTCAGATACAGTATTAGGGGACCACTAAGGTCTATATAAAGAGACTTCAGATACAGTATTAGGGACCACTAAGGTCTATATAAAAGAGACTTCATATACAGTATTAGGGGGACCACTAAGGTCTATATAAAGAGACTTCAGATACAGTATTAGGGACCACTAAGGTCTATATAAAGAGACTTCAGATACAGTATTAGGGGGACCACTAAGGTCTATAAAAGAGACTTCAGATACAGTATTAGGGGACCACTAAGGTCTATATAAAATAGACTTCAGATACAGTATTAGGGGACCACTAAGGTCTATATAAAGAGACTTCAGATACAGTATTAGGGACCACTAAGGTCTATATAAAGAGACTTCAGATACAGTATTAGGGGACCACTAAGGTCTATATGAAAGAGACTTCAGATACAGTATTAGGGGGACCACTAAGGTCTATATAAAAAGAGACTTCAGATACAGTATTAGGGGGGGACCACTAAGGTCTATATGAAAGAGACTTCAGATACAGTATTAGGGGACCACTAAGGCCTATATAAAGAGACTTCAGATACAGTATTAGGGGACCACTAAGGTCTATATAAAAGAGACTTCAGATACAGTATTAGGGGACCACTAAGGTCTATATAAAAGAGACTTCAGATACAGTATTAGGGACCACTAAGGTCTATATAAAGAGACTTCAGATACAGTATTAGGGACCACTAAGGTCTATATAAAGAGACTTCAGATACAGTATTAGGGGATCACTAAGGTCTATATAAAAGAGACGTCAGATACAGTATTAGGGGACCACTAAGGTCTATATAAAATAGACTTCAGATACAGTATTAGGGGACCACTAAGGTCTATATAAAGAGACTTCAGATACAGTATTAGGGACCACTAAGGTCTATACAAAAGAGACTTCAGATACAGTATTAGGGACCACTAAGGTCTATATAAAAGAGACTTCAGATACAGTATTAGGGACCACTAAGGTCTATATAAAAGAGACTTCAGATACAGTATTAGGGACCACTAAGGTCTATATAAAAGAGACTTCAGATACAGTATTAGGGACCACTAAGGTCTATATAAAGAGACTTCAGATACAGTATTAGGGACCACTAAGGTCTATATAAAAGAGACTTCATATACAGTATTAGGGGACCACTAAGGTCTATATAAAGAGACTTCAGATACAGTATTAGGGACCACTAAGGTCTATATAAAGAGACTTCAGATACAGTATTAGGGGACCACTAAGGTCTATATAAAAGAGACTTCAGATACAGTATTAGGGGACCACTAAGGTCTATATAAAATAGACTTCAGATACAGTATTAGGGGACCACTAAGGTCTATATAAAGAGACTTCAGATACAGTATTAGGGACCACTAAGGTCTATATAAAGAGACTTCAGATACAGTATTAGGGGACCACTAAGGTCTATATGAAAGAGACTTCAGATACAGTATTAGGGGACCACTAAGGTCTATATAAAAGAGACTTCAGATACAGTATTAGGGGACCACTAAGGTCTATATGAAAGAGACTTCAGATACAGTATTAGGGGACCACTAAGGCCTATATAAAAGAGACTTCAGATACAGTATTAGGGGACCACTAAGGTCTATATAAAAGAGACTTCAGATACAGTATTGGGGGGACCACTAAGGTCTATATAAAAGAGACTTCAGATACAGTATTAGGGACCACTAAGGTCTATATAAAGAGACTTCAGATACAGTATTAGGGACCACTAAGGTCTATATAAAGAGACTTCAGATACAGTATTAGGGGATCACTAAGGTCTATATAAAAGACGCCAGATACAGTATTAGGGGGACCACTAAGGTCTATATAAAATAGACTTCAGATACAGTATTAGGGGGACCACTAAGGTCTATATAAAGAGACTTCAGATACAGTATTAGGGGACCACTAAGGTCTATACAAAGAGACTTCAGATACAGTATTAGGGGGACCACTAAGGTCTATATAAAAGAGACTTCAGATACAGTATTAGGGGACCACTAAGGTCTATATAAAAGAGACTACAGATACAGTATTAGGGGGGACCACTAAGGTCTATATAAAAGAGACTTCAGATACAGTATTAGGGGACCACTAAGGTCTATATAAAAGAGACTTCAGATACAGTATTAGGGGACCACTAAGGTCTATATAAAAGAGACTTCAGATACAGTATTAGGGGACCACTAAGGTCTATATAAAGAGACTTCAGATACAGTATTAGGGACCACTAAGGTCTATATAAAGAGACTTCAGATACAGTATTAGGGGACCACTAAGGTCTATATAAAGAGACTTCAGATACAGTATTAGGGACCACTAAGGTCTATATAAAAGAGACTTCAGATACAGTATTAGGGACCACTAAGGTCTATATAAAGAGACTTCATATACAGTATTAGGGGACCACTAAGGTCTATATAAAAGAGACTTCAGATACAGTATTAGGGACCACTAAGGTCTATATAAAGAGACTTCAGATACAGTATTAGGGGACCAATAAGGTCTATATAAAAGAGACTTCAGATACAGTATTAGGGGGACCACTAAGGTCTATATAAAAGAGACTTCAGATACAGTATTAGGGGACCACTAAGGTCTATATAAAGAGACTTCAGATACAGTATTAGGGACCACTAAGGTCTATATAAAGAGACTTCAGATACAGTATTAGGGACCACTAAGGTCTATATAAAGAGACTTCAGATACAGTATTAGGGACCACTAAGGTCTATATAAAGAGACTTCAGATACAGTATTAGGGACCACTAAGGTCTATATAAAAGAGACTTCAGATACAGTATTAGGGACCACTAAGGTCTATATAAAAGAGACTTCAGATACAGTATTAGGGACCACTAAGGTCTATATAAAGAGACTTCAGATACAGTATTAGGGACCACTAAGGTCTATATAAAAGAGACTTCATATACAGTATTAGGGGACCACTAAGGTCTATATAAAGAGACTTCAGATACAGTATTAGGGACCACTAAGGTCTATATAAAGAGACTTCAGATACAGTATTAGGGGGACCACTAAGGTCTATATAAAAGAGACTTCAGATACAGTATTAGGGGACCACTAAGGTCTATATAAAAGAGACTTCAGATACAGTATTAGGGGGACCACTAAGGTCTATATAAAGAGACTTCAGATACAGTATTAGGGGACCACTAAGGTCTATATAAAGAGACTTCAGATACAGTATTAGGGACCACTAAGGTCTATATAAAGAGACTTCAGATACAGTATTAGGGACCACTAAGGTCTATATAAAGAGACTTCAGATACAGTATTAGGGGGGACCACTAAGGTCTATATAAAGAGACTTCAGATACAGTATTAGGGACCACTAAGGTCTATATAAAGAGACTTCAGATACAGTATTAGGGACCACTAAGGTCTATATAAAGAGACTTCATATACAGTATTAGGGGACCACTAAGGTCTATATAAAAAGAGACTTCAGATACAGTATTAGGGACCACTAAGGTCTATATAAAGAGACTTCAGATACAGTATTAGGGGACCAATAAGGTCTATATAAAAGAGACTTCAGATACAGTATTAGGGGACCACTAAGGTCTATATAAAATAGACTTCAGATACAGTATTAGGGACCACTAAGGTCTAAATAAAGAGACTTCAGATACAGTATTAGGGACCACTAAGGTCTATATAAAGAGACTTCAGATACAGTATTAGGGACCACTAAGGTCTATATAAAGAGACTTCAGATACAGTATTAGGGACCACTAAGGTCTATATAAAGAGACTTCCAGATACAGTATTAGGGACCACTAAGGTCTATATAAAAAGAGACTTCAGATACAGTATTAGGGACCACTAAGGTCTATATAAAAGAGACTTCAGATACAGTATTAGGGACCACTAAGGTCTATATAAAGAGACTTCAGATACAGTATTAGGGACCACTAAGGTCTATATAAAAGAGACTTCAGATACAGTATTAGGGACCACTAAGGTCTATATAAAAGAGACTTCAGATACAGTATTAGGGACCACTAAGGTCTATATAAAGAGACTTCAGATACAGTATTAGGGACCACTAAGGTCTATATAAAAGAGACTTCATATACAGTATTAGGGGGACCACTAAGGTCTATATAAAGAGACTTCAGATACAGTATTAGGGACCACTAAGGTCTATATAAAGAGACTTCAGATACAGTATTAGGGGACCACTAAGGTCTATATGAAAGAGACTTCAGATACAGTATTAGGGGACCACTAAGGTCTATATAAAAGAGACTTCAGATACAGTATTAGGGACCACTAATGTCTATATGAAAGAGACTTCAGATACAGTATTAGGGGGACCACTAAGGCCTATATAAAGAGACTTCAGATACAGTATTAGGGGACCACTAAGGTCTATATAAAAGAGACTTCAGATACAGTATTAGGGGACCACTAAGGTCTATATAAAAGAGACTTCAGATACAGTATTAGGGACCACTAAGGTCTATATAAAGAGACTTCAGATACAGTATTAGGGACCACTAAGGTCTATATAAAGAGACTTCAGATACAGTATTAGGGGATCACTAAGGTCTATATAAAAGAGACGTCAGATACAGTATTAGGGGACCACTAAGGTCTATATAAAATAGACTTCAGATACAGTATTAGGGGACCACTAAGGTCTATATAAAGAGACTTCAGATACAGTATTAGGGACCACTAAGGTCTATACAAAGAGACTTCAGATACAGTATTAGGGGACCACTAAGGTCTATATAAAAGAGACTTCAGATACAGTATTAGGGGACCACTAAGGTCTATATAAAAGAGACTACAGATACAGTATTAGGGGACCACTAAGGTCTATATAAAAGAGACTTCAGATACAGTATTAGGGGACCACTAAGGTCTATATAAAAGAGACTTCAGATACAGTATTAGGGGGGACCACTAAGGTCTATATAAAAGAGACTTCAGATACAGTATTAGGGACCACTAAGGTCTATATAAAGAGACTTCAGATACAGTATTAGGGACCACTAAGGTCTATATAAAGAGACTTCAGATACAGTATTAGGGGGACCACTAAGGTCTATATAAAGAGACTTCAGATACAGTATTAGGGACCACTAAGGTCTATATAAAGAGACTTCAGATACAGTATTAGGGACCACTAAGGTCTATATAAAGAGACTTCATATACAGTATTAGGGGACCACTAAGGTCTATATAAAAAGAGACTTCAGATACAGTATTAGGGACCACTAAGGTCTATATAAAGAGACTTCAGATACAGTATTAGGGGACCAATAAGGTCTATATAAAAGAGACTTCAGATACAGTATTAGGGGGGACCACTAAGGTCTATATAAAAGAGACTTCAGATACAGTATTAGGGACCACTAAGGTCTATATAAAGAGACTTCAGAAACAGTATTAGGGACCACTAAGGTCTATATAAAGAGACTTCAGATACAGTATTAGGGACCACTAAGGTCTATATAAAGAGACTTCAGATACAGTATTAGGGACCACTAAGGTCTATATAAAGAGACTTCAGATACAGTATTAGGGACCACTAAGGTCTATATAAAAGAGACTTCAGATACAGTATTAGGGACCACTAAGGTCTATATAAAAGAGACTTCAGATACAGTATTAGGGACCACTAAGGTCTATATAAAGAGACTTCAGATACAGTATTAGGGACCACTAAGGTCTATATATAAAAGAGACTTCATATACAGTATTAGGGGACCACTAAGGTCTATATATAAAGAGACTTCAGATACAGTATTAGGGACCACTAAGGTCTATATAAAGAGACTTCAGATACAGTATTAGGGGACCACTAAGGTCTATATAAAAGAGACTTCAGATACAGTATTAGGGGACCACTAAGGTCTATATAAAAGAGACTTCAGATACAGTATTAGGGGACCACTAAGGTCTATATAAAGAGACTTCAGATACAGTATTAGGGGACCACTAAGGTCTATATAAAGAGACTTCAGATACAGTATTAGGGACCACTAAGGTCTATATAAAGAGACTTCAGATACAGTATTAGGGACCACTAAGGTCTATATAAAGAGACTTCAGATACAGTATTAGGGGACCACTAAGGTCTATATAAAGAGACTTCAGATACAGTATTAGGGACCACTAAGGTCTATATAAAGAGACTTCAGATACAGTATTAGGGACCACTAAGGTCTATATAAAGAGACTTCATATACAGTATTAGGGGACCACTAAGGTCTATATAAAAGAGACTTCAGATACAGTATTAGGGACCACTAAGGTCTATATAAAGAGACTTCAGATACAGTATTAGGGGACCAATAAGGTCTATATAAAAGAGACTTCAGATACAGTATTAGGGGACCACTAAGGTCTATATAAAATAGACTTCAGATACAGTATTAGGGACCACTAAGGTCTAAATAAAGAGACTTCAGATACAGTATTAGGGACCACTAAGGTCTATATAAAGAGACTTCAGATACAGTATTAGGGACCACTAAGGTCTATATAAAGAGACTTCAGATACAGTATTAGGGACCACTAAGGTCTATATAAAGAGACTTCAGATACAGTATTAGGGACCACTAAGGTCTATATAAAAGAGACTTCAGATACAGTATTAGGGACCACTAAGGTCTATATAAAAGAGACTTCAGATACAGTATTAGGGACCACTAAGGTCTATATAAAGAGACTTCAGATACAGTATTAGGGGGACCACTAAGGTCTATATAAAAGAGACTTCAGATACAGTATTAGGGACCACTAAGGTCTATATAAAAGAGACTTCAGATACAGTATTAGGGACCACTAAGGTCTATATAAAGAGACTTCAGATACAGTATTAGGGACCACTAAGGTCTATATAAAAGAGACTTCATATACAGTATTAGGGGACCACTAAGGTCTATATAAAGAGACTTCAGATACAGTATTAGGGACCACTAAGGTCTATATAAAGAGACTTCAGATACAGTATTAGGGGACCACTAAGGTCTATATAAAAGAGACTTCAGATACAGTATTAGGGGACCACTAAGGTCTATATAAAATAGACTTCAGATACAGTATTAGGGGACCACTAAGGTCTATATAAAAGAGACTTCAGATACAGTATTAGGGGACCACTAAGGCCTATATAAAGAGACTTCAGATACAGTATTAGGGACCACTAAGGTCTATATAAAGAGACTTCAGATACAGTATTAGGGGATCACTAAGGTCTATATAAAAGAGACTTCAGATACAGTATTAGGGGACCACTAAGGTCTATATAAAAGAGACTTCAGATACAGTATTAGGGGGACCACTAAGGCCTATATAAAGAGACTTCAGATACAGTATTAGGGGACCACTAAGGTCTATATAAAAAGAGACTTCAGATACAGTATTAGGGACCACTAAGGTCTATATAAAAGAGACTTCAGATACAGTATTAGGGACCACTAAGGTCTATATAAAGAGACTTCAGATACAGTATTAGGGGACCACTAAGGTCTATATAAAAGAGACTTCATATACAGTATTAGGGGACCACTAAGGTCTATATAAAGAGACTTCAGATACAGTATTAGGGACCACTAAGGTCTATATAAAGAGACTTCAGATACAGTATTAGGGGACCACTAAGGTCTATATAAAAGAGACTTCAGATACAGTATTAGGGGACCACTAAGGTCTATATAAAATAGACTTCAGATACAGTATTAGGGGACCACTAAGGTCTATATAAAGAGACTTCAGATACAGTATTAGGGACCACTAAGGTCTATACAAAGAGACTTCAGATACAGTATTAGGGGACCACTAAGGTCTATATAAAAGAGACTTCAGATACAGTATTAGGGGACCACTAAGGTCTATATAAAAGAGACTACAGATACAGTATTAGGGGACCACTAAGGTCTATATAAAAGAGACTTCAGATACAGTATTAGGGGGACCACTAAGGTCTATATAAAAGAGACTTCAGATACAGTATTAGGGGGACCACTAAGGTCTATATAAAAGAGACTTCAGATACAGTATTAGGGACCACTAAGGTCTATATAAAGAGACTTCAGATACAGTATTAGGGACCACTAAGGTCTATATAAAGAGACTTCAGATACAGTATTAGGGGACCACTAAGGTCTATATAAAGAGACTTCAGATACAGTATTAGGGACCACTAAGGTCTATATAAAGAGACTTCAGATACAGTATTAGGGACCACTAAGGTCTATATAAAGAGACTTCATATACAGTATTAGGGGACCACTAAGGTCTATATAAAAGAGACTTCAGATACAGTATTAGGGACCACTAAGGTCTATATAAAGAGACTTCAGATACAGTATTAGGGGACCAATAAGGTCTATATAAAAGAGACTTCAGATACAGTATTAGGGGACCACTAAGGTCTATATAAAAGAGACTTCAGATACAGTATTAGGGACCACTAAGGTCTATATAAAGAGACTTCAGATACAGTATTAGGGACCACTAAGGTCTATATAAAGAGACTTCAGATACAGTATTAGGGACCACTAAGGTCTATATAAAGAGACTTCAGATACAGTATTAGGGACCACTAAGGTCTATATAAAGAGACTTCAGATACAGTATTAGGGACCACTAAGGTCTATATAAAAGAGACTTCAGATACAGTATTAGGGACCACTAAGGTCTATATAAAAGAGACTTCAGATACAGTATTAGGGACCACTAAGGTCTATATAAAGAGACTTCAGATACAGTATTAGGGACCACTAAGGTCTATATAAAAGAGACTTCAGATACAGTATTAGGGACCACTAAGGTCTATATAAAGAGACTTCAGATACAGTATTAGGGACCACTAAGGTCTATATAAAAGAGACTTCATATACAGTATTAGGGGACCACTAAGGTCTATATAAAGAGACTTCAGATACAGTATTAGGGGGACCACTAAGGTCTATATAAAAGAGACTTCAGATACAGTCTTAGGGGACCACTAAGGTCTATATAAAAGAGACTTCAGATACAGTATTAGGGGACCACTAAGGTCTATATAAAATAGACTTCAGATACAGTATTAGGGGACCACTAAGGTCTATATAAAAGAGACTTCAGATACAGTATTAGGGGACCACTAAGGCCTATATAAAGAGACTTCAGATACAGTATTAGGGGACCACTAAGGTCTATATAAAAGAGACTTCAGATACAGTATTAGGGACCACTAAGGTCTATATAAAAGAGACTTCATATACAGTATTAGGGGACCACTAAGGTCTATATAAAAGAGACTTCAGATACAGTATTAGGGACCACTAAGGTCTATATAAAGAGACTTCAGATACAGTATTAGGGACCACTAAGGTCTATATAAAGAGACTTCAGATACAGTATTAGGGACCACTAAGGTCTATATAAAAGAGACTTCAGATACAGTATTAGGGACCACTAAGGTCTATATAAAGAGACTTCAGATACAGTATTAGGGGACCACTAAGGTCTATATAAAGAGACTTCAGATACAGTATTAGGGGACCACTAAGGTCTATATAAAAGAGACTTCAGATACAGTATTAGGGACCACTAAGGTCTATATAAAGAGACTTCAGATACAGTATTAGGGGACCACTAAGGTCTATATAAAGAGACTTCAGATACAGTATTAGGATACCACTAAGGTCTATATAAAGAGACTTCAGATACAGTATTAGGGGACCACTAAGGTCTATATAAAGAGACTTCAGATACAGTATTAGGGGACCACTAAGGTCTATATAAAAGAGACTTCAGATACAGTATTAGGGGACCACTAAGGTCTATATAAAGAGACTTCAGATACAGTATTAGGGGACCACTAAGGTCTATATAAAAGCATCCAAAGATCAACTTTAACAGAAACATCCTGAAAAAACTGAAACTAACATCAAGCAAAAGGAACCACTTATACAACAAAGCAATAGGGAAGTACTACTTAGAGAAAAGCAGACCTTCATGTTATAAGCACCAAAAATCATCGGAGCGCTGCTTTTCTTTACTGTCATTAAACTGTGCTTCATCTTGTGCATGCAGGGCCTCTGAGCGGCTCTGAACTCACTGCAGAGCGGCCCCTCGTGGTTTACTGCTTAATTACAGAATAATGTTTCTAAATTACCATTTATTTTCATAACAGAGTCTAAATTAGAGATAGGAGCCGAGCGGAGGTGGATGACTGGAGACACTGTTCGAGCAGCTTCAATAGCATTTCAGGTCGTGATACAGCTAGATTATGAATCAACCACAAACACTGAAGTCACATTGCAAGAAGTTACCAGAATGTGCACAAAATGCTGCACAAAGTTACACAGCAAATATGATCAGAGATCTTACGTGTCTATAATGCTCTAACATCTTATCCATTTGACACTGGTCATTCATATTTTTGTGGTACTGTCACAAACATAAGGTAAAACTTAACCAAAGGCAATTACTACATATTTGCATACTGGGCTTGTATTGACCAGTGAAAGCAAAGTATCCCACTTCCAAATTAAAAGGAATAGTTCCAACATTTTGGGAAATACACTAATTGGCTTTTTTTGCCGAGAGTTACCTGGGAAGATTGTTACTACTCTTATGTTTGTCCATTAAATATGACGCTACACAGCCAGCAGCTTAGCATAGTGGATTTATTCACTACTGCATGTCCAATACTTAGCCGCTACTGGTTGCTAATTTGGATTATTGTTTCTAACATGTACTCAGAATAACAATGTCCAGTCCTTTCCAATAGTTTGCATTTGAGGCGTTAATTTTCTTTAGCCTTACAGCGTCCACTTAACTCAACGAAAGTCCAAAAACCATAACATAATCTGAGCACCGTTAAAAACTGGTTGCTTCTCTTCTTCAATTAACAACACGTGTTTGCATCAATACAGAAACCTAAATTACCCAAGGCCAGTCTTAGCCTTGACAAAACAACGCAATACATTGCCCCCTGTGGCTTGGAGGAAACCCATCTGTGTGGCTCCTACAGTGGATATAAGGGGAAGAAGCTGGCTCTGCCATAAATTAACAACATCAATCTACCAGCACCCCAAAAGTTCACTAATCAACACATTTATTCTCTTTTGTTTAAAAACGGAAGTGTTATGTGCCGGCCTATTTCTTGGCCGAGAGCAGCGGCTGCCTGGAGTCTTGTGGTTTTTGTGAGATTGGCAGCGAACCAACGGAGGCTGTTTCTTTTACAGATTAAGGAAACAAGAAATAATGTGTACGTCAGTGGTCTTAAGAGGTGCTGGTAGGTGGATTTGGTACCTCAGGATAGAGACAGGCTAGCTGTGTCCTCCTGTTTCCATGCATTCTAAGCTAAGGGGTATTGATCTTGTCACCTAACTTTCAGCAAGAAAGTGAATAAACTTATTTGCCAAAATGTCAAACTATTCCTTTTAATAATAGCAACAGGTTAATGAATAAAAAATAAAAAACACATATGGTTTAGAAATCAAACCAGTACAAACTAAGTGTGTGTCAGTGCATGTAAAGTGAGTAAGTAAAATGACTCTCTTCTTCCGACTGTGTGTAACACTAGTAGCCTTCTCATCTGTAAAAGGGCCCAAACCTCAGGGGAATGCAGCCTGCTCTAAGTCTATCAGGCTACTGGGAGAGAAAGCAGCTTCAAATAAATGTTTTGCTGCCAGACCGCCTGATGGGCCAGTCTATCCCAGGCCCTGGCAGGAAGTAGGTCGAGGATGACCCCAAGTTAAAAAAGAATAAAGTTTTGTTGTAGTAGATATGTGAATCTAACAGAAGTAATAGAATCTGAAACACGTGGAAGCAGCATTTTAGTATGCTACTTTCACTGATCCTGTCTGTCCTGCTTCTAAAACACACAACTGACAGGATAGCAATCCATTTGTTGTATATACAGGATGTGGAAGATGCAGTGCTAATGCACGAGATAGCTGAATAACCATTGGAGGTATATATATTGTCCCCTCGGCCCATGGGTTAGTATTGTCTAGTCTAGTCTTTCATATATAACATTTGAGAGCAGGCCTTATTTGTTGTAGCAATAAATAAATTGTATTAAAATAGATACAAAAATAGTGCAAAAATAATAACATGTAGGGCCAAAATTTTAACTCAAGATTGTGGAACATTTTCAATTTTAATGACCATATGTTATAGGTCTTTATTCGCAGTTGAGTAGCAATAATAAAAACAACTGTACCACCTGCCAGTCTGTCATTATTAAACACACTATAGATTAATCATATTGAATCAATATATTGCCCAGCCCTACATGGATGAGATGTCCAGTACTTATACATTTTTATTAAAGAACACTTTTTTGTTTAACTTTAGACTGATCATTTTCTTTGCCTTATGGGCCTTCATTGTAGCAATGTTTGTGTTATTATGGCCAAAACTATGAACACAAGACCCACATTGTAAATAAACCATAATTCTTTTTAAGGGGCTGTTTAGTATTTACGGCACATATGGCATGGCACAAATACACCCTCATATATGGATCTGTATGTAACTAGGACCCTTTCATGACACACTGGCACAAAAACAGCAGCATCTGTCACATTGACACATGCCAAAAAGCACTCTATTTAGACATGAATAATGAGATATACAATGGTGGTTCTATGTCATGTGAACCAACTGCCATAAAACTGTAATTATTAACCATAATTAGAGTTTTGTTTTTAATCTGTAGCTGTCCGTGGTTATGCCTTTCTATAAAAGCACAAGTACAGGCTTAACTCCAACCCAGTAATGTTGGTCCCTTTAGATCGCCCTTCACTACAAGTCAGCTGGGAGGATGAGGATCCTAATGGCCCCCAGCCTGTACACCACCTTGCCTTTCTGTAGAGTCAATGAGTAGCTTGTAATTGCTTGTTAGCTAGTTATCAGAAAAGAGAGCAAACAGTCTTGGTATGAGGATGGCTAGACAAATGGTTTCCACAACCTGAGTGTTCCTTAACTCAATAACTCATTGACATATAGAAGTATATGGTGTTAGGGGACAAGAAAGCATTATTCATTCACAGGCGGCCTGTCAAATTCCTGTACTCTGTGGTGCATCACTACAGTTTGTATGGCTGCTAAAATGTAATCAACTTAATTATCTGTATATTATCTTTATTCTTCAAAGGCCACATTTTGACTTCATTTTAAAGATAATTTACATGTTTAAAATATTCGTGCTGCAACTGACCGATTAAATCAATTTTATTGTCATTTTTCAGAGTAAGAGTCATTTTCAGATTGTTTTTAATTAATCTATTTATTGGTTGTTCACAATTCCACAGTGACCTTCTGCTTGTTTTGTCTGACCGACACTCCAAAACCACAACGATATTCAATTTATAATGAATACAAGAAGGCTGCAAATCCTCACATTTTAGAAGGAGAATTTGACAAGTTAGCTTGTAAAATTCTTTAAAACAACTATTATTACATTCTAAATTGATTGTCTTGTATTTTCAGTCCTACAAAACAGCTCTGGTGTGTTTTTACCTGGAGGAAGAGGAAGTTGTAACATCTAAATTGTCCTGCCTGTGCCGTTTCAGCGAGCCTTTGACCTGATAAGGAAACACAGCGAGCCTTGAGGCAGTGAGGTTACTGGGGGGTCACAGTTGTCACAGAGGGGCAGTGAGGCTATCTGAGGTGATCAACAGACGCGGTATTAACAATATGGAGCCATAAAAAAGAACATAAGAAGCCGCAAACTGAGGAATCCTCTGCAAAAGTGCGGAGTGTCCTAACTGATGTACTGTCTAGATATTATGCTGAAATATCACGAGAGCATTTTGTGATTGGTCCCCTGTCTTGTGTCTGTCTCTCTGTGTGTGTCTGTTTATGTATGTGTATGTCTCTGTCTGTTTCTGCATATACTGTATTATTTGTAAGCTGTGGACGTCACTCTCTGTTGCATGCTTTTTTCCTCCTTCCCGTCGTTTCTCTGTATTTTTTTTGGCCCTGGGACATGTTCTTATCTCTCAGTGTATTGTTTTGTAATTATTCTTAATTTCTAAATAAAAAATGTGATCACAAAATAAATATCACAAGAGCATTTATGTTGAAAAAATGAAGTGCCTAACATAAAATGTTTTAGTGAAGAGGATCATTAAGATTCATAATCTTATTGATCTATACCATTTGAAAACATCCTATCCTCTGTAGGTGAAAAGCCCATCTCCAGAGCCAGAGCATCAAGTGTACGGCCATGTATTGGAAACTTTAAGAGCTCAATCTTATTTTAACTTTCATGTGTGCTGCTCTGTGCACGTGTGTGTGTGTGGTAGAACGTGAGTGTGGTGGGGTCGTCTTGCTTTACTGTGAAATTGAGGGATAGTTAAGGTCCTGAGTCCGACCCTCAGATCTATTTCAGGCAGAGACCCCCCCTCCCCTTTCCCTCCTGTTCCTATCCTTTATGTTTACTGTCCGTTTTAGACATAACCGTCTGCTTAATGTCCTCATTGACAAGAGCGGACTGTTCAGTTTTTGCTGGAGAGACGGCTGAGTTGAAAACACATCAGCTGGCCATTCCCATCCCAGTTCAGTGTTTGTAAAAAGACACGAGCAGGTCATGTGATTGGCTTCTGACATGCAGTAAACAACGTGAACGCTTGTTCTTTGCTTGGCTTTATGTTTCTCTCTTTTACCTAGACACACATACACATACACACACTTAAAATAATCACACACACAATTCGGTTCATTTCACAAAAGATTTCACCTTCAGTCCTCTTCCCTTCCTTTTCCACCAAAAAACTTCAGTTATTCATGAGGGATCACAGAACCCACAAAGAGTCACGTTTCCACTCCTACAACTCTACACCAGCGGGCCGATACACTGTTCACAATACTTTGAGTCACATAATAACAAGGGAGTCACTTTACGCACGCACACACGCACGCACGCACACGCACACACACACACACACACACACACACACACACACACACACACACAATGAAAAAGCTATTTGTTTTGTAGTTGCTTCCCAGTTTTGTTCATTGTGACTACAGGTAAAATCTAATATCTGCCTCATTTGGAGAAAAAAACATCAATTAACTGCAAACTGCTCATAAAAAGGGACTGAGGGACGTTCAGGCCTTTATACCTATCTCAATTTACCTCTAAGCTCTACTAACTGTGCCTGACAAAGACCCTCCTTGTATGAGATGCTGACAACACTGTGGAAGGTTTATCAGGAAGGAGCACAAGTTGGAGAGTTACAGTTGCAGTTTTGGTGGTGCTTTTCAGTGATTGGCACATCAGCTTGCTGTCTCTTTAACCCTTCTGTTGTCCTCCCGGGTCAAAAAGGTAAGGTGGACAAGGGACAAAGGGACAAAAATGTCAAATTTCTTTTTCAGACTTTTAGTTTTCACTGAAACCTTACTACCACTAGTTTTACACTATTTTTTTGGAATTCCTGGTCAATAACCCTCATTTATATAGAATTATACCTAATATTTGAGGTAAAAAAGCAGAAATTATGAATTATTTTGATTAATAGTTAAGATCAGAGGAATGAAAGTGATCAATTGTATTTGCAAATAGCGTTGTAAGGAATCCAATCCATTTTTGTGGTAACTTGGTTAAAAAGAAATTCATATTTCAGATATAGACATTTTTTAAAGAGTCAAATTTGACCAGAGGACAACACGAGGGTTAAAAAATCTCTTTCTTTGTCTTTCACACCCGGGCAGCTACACACAACCAGTCAAATCAAATCAAAAAATCCCCAAGGATCCTGGTCTCGGACGGGGGAGTGTCCCATCTCTTTCTCTCTGGGATGGCTACCGGCTGAGAGTAATAAAGGCCTTTGTTCTGCTGGCCTGCTGCAAACCTCTGTTGTTAAAGCACAGTGGGAAGGAGCACCAACATGTGAAACGAATGCAGCTGAAAATGCTGTATCAATCCAACAGATGAATTATTGATACATAGTAAACAAGCCACTGAAGGCTACATGACAAACATAGTTCAGTGATCATATTTGTGGTTGTCAAAATGATCCATGAACAAAAAAAGAGTTTTGAACCCGATTGCAAGTGGCTTACCTGGAGAGGTGCAATAAAGACTGAAATGTCTTGAGTTTCTATTTTACAGAGCCTGTCCGGGCACATAACAGGTGCTTGGATACTGTATACAGTATCTTACCAACAGTACATTTAAAGTGACAGCTAACAGATTTGCCATAGTCAGAAAAGTGCAGTTAAGTTCAAGTAAATGGTTTTTTTAATTGAGGAAAATGCACCTTGTGAAGAAAAGAAAAAAGACAATGCGTCAAATGAAGCATCATGGGCTTACTTACAGTAGGATACCTCTGTCACTTCAGATTCAGAGTCGGAGACCACGTTGTCAGCTTCCTCACACAATCTTGCCACTTTCACCAGAACGGTAGTCCTTCAGGGTCCCAGCGTCCATGGCACAGGGCACAAGTGGGATAAAAGTCAGTGATAGTCCCAGCGGTGTGGATTCAATGAGAGAAAACGTCCCGACAACTTCACTGGTGTGGACAAGTACCCACCACCGTGTCTTTTCAAATGACTACTACTGCTGTGGGACCAGTGGGTGTGAGAAAACCTGGGCTGGATTTCAGAGTGGACTATTTTTCTACAAGAGTCCTGTCCGTCCATTTAAGTTTAGGGACAGAAAAAAAGAGAAACCGACTATTAAAGTATTGTGTTATCCAAAAAACAAGAACACTTACAAAAACCCTTATTTCAACAATGCCTTATTTTCATTTAATTAGCTGTTAACTGCACTATATTTGACATTGTAATTAGTTTTGTTTTAATTCAGTCCATTGTTCCCCCCAGTTTTTGTTTAAATGAGTCAAATGGTACTAAATCAATCCTCCCTTAAAGTTTCAACCAAATTTCTGATTGTATAAATGATCTTCTTGCTCTTTTTTGAATCATTAAATACTATTTTAAACTTACATTTGGACAAATAATGTACAATACAGTACATCATGGCAGGGGACCATGCAGTACACAGATGTCTCTGACTCAAAGAAATTCCTACCTGCACAAATACTAAATTATCATCTGTTTGAAATAAAAGATGCAGTCACGCAGTCAGTAATATTTGAAACCCATCAGAAATGTGTCTTGAGCACTTATTCTCTGTGATCTCCATCTTCAGAAACGTTACTCTGCCTTCCCCCTGTTGTCTGTCCCAGCCAGGGATTCCCTCCCACTCCTCCCTTAGTGACAGGTCAAAGTCTGGCAGCAACAGCCATCAGCCTGAAATGCACCTTACAATTTAAACCAGCCCACCAATCACAGGCCTCTTTGGCCGTAACAGTCGCTAGTAACATTTACACAACAAAAGAGAGCTGATTCATCAACCCCCCCTCGCCTCCCCTTTCCTTCACTCCCTTTCCCCTTCCACTGTGACTCCTCCTCTTTTGCCTTTGTCCTTGGTCCCAAAATCCCCTTCTACCCCTGCAACCCTCCAACCCTTTGCACTAATCTCCTTGAGCCCATTGGATTGACTGCTTCAGTGCTACCTCTCACTGCAGGGAGACCCCCCCCACAGGACATACATCAGTCTGGTTTCATTTGCAGGCCCTCATCATCTTTTTCTTCATCATCCTCCTTCTCCTCTGTCTTGCATGGATGAAGCATGTAAACAACCACAGCACATGGAAACACAAGGTGTAATTCTGGCAGTGGACTTGTTCTGCAAACAATAATGACATGAGCGTAATCCTGGACAAACAGGGAATTTTCTTCTTCAGGAGGGATTGATTTACATTAAAATCAAATATCTTATCTGCTTGTTTCTGTTCCACTTCCGTGCTTAAAAGGGTTCTCTTTGTAGGTACTTAAAGACCCCCACACAATCACACAACATGTAAGGCTCCCATGGGGTTTGGGGGCAGCCAATGTAGAGTTTAGCCTTTGCTTCGCTTTGTGTTTCCCATTTGGTGTTTCTATAGCAACTGTGAGAGAGACAAGTGGACCCCCCCTCTCCATTTTCAACACAATTAACATACCCCGCCCCCGTCTTGTGATTAGTGGGGTGTCCCCAACACACACCAATGGAGGAGGCTGTGCTAAGCTGTGGTCTAATGGGGTAGCTGAAAGCCAAGGGATTAGTATCAGGGTTAGTGATAGTTTTTTTAATAATTTCAAACTTCTGAAAACTGTGAAATACAGAAAACATAAAGCACAAACCTTTGCAACAGGTGTAGTTTTTTTGTAATATCAGGAACTGTTTTCATAGCACTGAAACATATCTGCCATACACGAGAGATTAGAATTGGATGGCACCTTTTGTAGCCTGTAGTGTGACTTTTAAACTCAATATATCAGTTGACACTAATTATTTATACTGAATAAATAACAGTGATTGTGTGTTGTCACATTTTGATTAGGATCACTTTGTGCATCAACTCCTCTTAAAGATCCTCCTCATCAGTCTGAATAAGGGGTTGTCCTTGACAGCCTTGGAGGCTCTCTCCCATAGGCTGTCCTGCTTCCACAGTCCCCGCCCCTTCTTCTCAGCTTTGACCTCTGCCCTGTGCAGCCGTTTGTGGAGACGCCAATAGAGGCGAGAGTCAGGCTGGACCCCGACCAAGGGCACAGTGCGAGCCAGACCGAGCATGAGGACCTTTTCACTCAAACAGTAGCTCCACATCAACCCCTGCTGGAGAGATGAGGAAATTAATTCATGGAATTTAAACTCCTATCAGTCAGACATGAAGTATAAACTATTGTTTTTTCAGCTACTGGCAGAGAGACTGAAAGCGTTTTGTTCCTCAGTTATTAGATGCCTTACCCTGCTTTGAGACACCAAACAGTGTAGAATGTCGTCCTCTCGGCTGATAAGTTTGAGCCAGACTGTTTGGGCAGGAGCCAGGTTCTTCTGCAGCCATACCCTGCCCTCTGGAGTCAGCTCCACTCCTGCAAGGTGCACCAGCATCTGGGAGGTGCACACATCTAAAGAGGACATAGAAGAGCCTTGTACCATATGTGTTACAGTAAAGCATAGGTTATACCTGACCTAGTCTCCCATTGCTAGATTTATCACCACAGCGCTGAGGAGGAGGGTCTGGCTGGGCCACACAGCATTCTGGGAGGGGAGAAAAACGTGCTCTGGCTAGCTGTCTGGATTTACCCTGCAGAGACCTGAGGAGCAGGTAACCTTAGTCCTCAGACTGGACAGATAGTCTGGCTAGATGTAGGTCTAGGACCAGGTAACCATAGTCAGAGACACAAAGAAATCAGAAGGTGAGGGACAGCCGGCTGAAAATGAGGAACATGCGTCAGAACCTCCAGTGGCACCGGAACAAATGAAACGTTGCTGACCTGTAGTAATGCACATTGTAAAATACTGAATCATTTAATATTAACACTGATATAATACCTGACTTTTGGTATGGATACAAAAATCATACATTTTTTGTTACCTTACTTTGAGAAAAATCAACGTATTTTTCCACTGTATATATAAGAAAATAAACTTTTTAAATGTCAAATGTTGTCTGAACACAATTAGCTGTACAAGAACTTTGCCTACGGAAATTAGACTAATAAGACTGCAATGATCAGACTTTTTTTCTTCTTTTTTTTTTACTTATTGACATTCAATGTCAAGCCCTAACTGTGATTGACTGTATATGAAATAGAAAATGCAGACCAACCACATCTATGAAATAAACACCAGTAAATTATATTTGTGTAACAGCCACAGTCCCAAACAATGGCTCTAACCAGCTTTAAAATGTCAGAGGTCAAGTGGGACGAAGGTAATATTTGCAATTGCTCGACAAGAGCCAAGCTGTTCATGAGTCCTTAACACTGAAGTTGCTGATGGAGCACTCTATGTAAAGCATAAGCTGCTTGACTTTATTGCTCAGTCAATACCATGATTCGATATTGCAGCTAACAAGCTTACCTGTCACTCTCACTCATGACAAGATGATTAAATGCAACTGCCTTGAGTCTGGCATTTACGAAGTAAAAATGTAATTTGGCTGTAACAAGATAAAAAGGTGCACCTGCAGAAAACTCTCATGCTGGTTAACTAACAAGACAAGATATAATGTACTGACTGTATGCTTGCGTGCATGCGTGGGTGTACATGCCTTCATGATTTCACTCAAAGGATGCCCTACATTACCTTTGTGTTTCAAAAGTAACGGAGAGAGGACTGGCAGATAAATTGGGACATGTTCCACTTCAAGTCCTCTCTCTGTAATTGAATGAACTTTCCCACGGAGGCTGATGTTCTTCTCAATAAAACGAGCAGGGATTTCAGACGCAGCTTGAAACTTGGTGATCTAAAGAGGTTGAATGAGACAACGGAGTGTCCACGTTTTAATGACTCATTTGAGTAAAATGTCCATTTCATTAACATCATACAAGTCTAAACATTATAAGACGCAATGAGATTTGGAATTAAGTGGGTGACTATATAATCTGTTAGTCTGCAAGAATCTATACAGTTCTTACTTTCCTGAGGAGTGTTAGTCAAAATGTAAATGTAGAAAGGAAGGAGCCAGGAGGCTATTATTGTGCAACAGTTACATTAAATCCACCTGTTAGTTTGATGGTCCCTTTTCCCCAGTGTAAATCTTTACCCTCTTACCAGTTTGATGCTCCTTGCTATAACAATAACACCAGCAACTGCCAGTCCGGTGCTTATGTTCTGTGTGAGAGAGACCAGAGAACAGTGAAGGGTTCAGAGATGACAGGATGACAGCGATACCATCAACCCAGCTTAACATGTGTAGGATAACGACAATGACAAAGACTTTGACAGAGAACTAGAAGTGACAAAAGAGCATAAAAACCGAGGACAACTGATGCCTGACAGGGTCTGCTATCTTATCAGTGTGGACACCATAAAGGCTACAGATCGAGGAATCATTTGGAGGGAATTGGTTCAGAGTGGGGAATGCTATTCTTTTTTGATGCCCCCCCCCCCTTTTTTTTAAACCAATACATGCTACCACCCACATAAAGATCTGTAGATGCAGGTGGCTCACGTACACCACGGCAATGAAGCGACCGTATTGCACGTTCATGCACGTTCAGTCAATTGCAGGTCACACAAAGGAGACTCCTACCCGCACAAGTGTTAAATTATCATCTGCAAACTGAGAGATATGAAAGCCACGATGTTACGAGAGGACTGGCTTCCGTGGTCTCTTTGTTGTCTGTCCGTCTCTCTCTCGTCGGTTTCGGTTTCTCTGGAAGACTCCGGCATGTTGTTGACATTTTCTTGATGCATCCGGCGCTCCGCCTGTGGGAGGGGCTCACCAGAGCCTGTGGAAAGTCTCCGCCCTGTGGTGTAGTTTGGATGACAGGATGGCGTTGACATGCGCCTGAATACAGGTTGATATTAGGCTGTTATTGAAAAAAAAATCCCTACAAATTGCAATAATGTGGACTTTGCACTGTGAATTACAAAGCTGTTAACCGACAAAAGCTCAGTTTAGCACAGTTAAATAGTGGAGGTCCAAAGTAGTGCATGCACATTCCAGCTGAGATTCATATGATCAACCTATTAGTCTAATAAATACCGCTGGGATCAGTGACGTCCCCATCTTTGTCTGCACAACTTGACCTAGATAACTCCATACCTGCATTGTAATTCAATGCACAGAGCAAAATAACAAAAGCTTAGTCAGACAAATTAATGTTCCTCTTATTCTTATAATAATCCATATGATGTGCAAAAAGACAAGATGTTGTCTATTTTTTTTAGTTTAAATCTGAGTTTCTTATAGCAGTCCCATGCAGCAGATGTTTCACAGTGAATCATGCTCAGTAACAGACATCATTGAGGACTGACCACTGACTGACTGACAGATGCACTGGAGCTCTCATCTTGTAAACTGTGAAGTCATGGAGCTACTTGAAGACGGATGACGCCCCCATTACCACAAATTGGCCAATAGGAGTTGAGAGGCAGAGTTGTCCTCCTGGCCGCCATTAAAGAATTCAATCCATGAACTGAAAAAAATGGAAATCTGCAGGACCTATGGATCAGGCAGAGAAAAGTAGCCGATGAGTAGTCTCGCTAATTCAGCATTTCATCCGTTTGAAGAGTAGTTTTACTATGACGGAGCCCTGTGGTGGTTTTAGCGAAAATGAGGGCGGTGTAGCTAATTGTTTTATTTAGCTAGCAAGCTAGCGTTGGAGCTCTGGTATGTTAGCTTTTGTGCTAGTAGGCTAGGAGAGACCAGGGGGAGGGGAGAGTTCCTTTGCTTTGAAATTGTTTCAGATCAGCTAGCTGGTATTAGCATTAGCATTAGCACACCAGGGACTAAGCTTTTGGGGTGAAGTTTTTTTAGTTTTCGAGCTTGTATTTTTGATTGCGTATATAACTTTTCTGGGGTTGGGTTTTAGTTTGGTCAGGTCATGTTAACGTTGACTATTTGATGTTAAGGTAATGTAGCAGCAGGCTTGCGGCTAAGCAGTTCAGACAATACATTTCAAACAGGATTGATGAATCGAATAGCTAAAAGCTTACAGTTGACGCTATCTGGCTGCCTGTCTAACGTTAGCTTAGCTACCGGGCTAGTGGTGTCTAGCGCTGGCTAGAAGTTGTCTGGTTGACTAGCGGTAGCTAGCTGTTGCTAGCAAGTTGGTCAGCGCTTTAACGGGATCATTAAAACTGAACCCCACTTCGCCAGCGAGTTAACTGGATCCGCTATTGCCCCCGATGGTGATTGAGACAATGGACTTTAACGTTACAACCACGCAGTGAAAGGATGAGTTCGTGCTTTGTACCAAACGGGGCCAGTTTGGAGGACTGCCACTCCAATCTCTTCTGCCTGGTAAGACTCTCTGCTCTTTGCGCTAGCTAGCGTTAGCTGTGATACTGAGAGGCCAGAAAGCCATTTTGGCTAATCAGGCAACAAGCTTTGTAACGTCAGTTGCAGACTGGCGTGAAGGCATCGGGCCTGCAACTCACAAGTCGTGATCTATCGCTAGCTAACTTTCATAATAGAGACAGCACATGCTGCAGAGGAACTATATTGAAGAGTTGCTCATGAAAATAGAATGATAGCTAGCTGGTTTACACTGCATTGGTTACAGAAATGCTCAACTCGCATTAATGTTAGTTACATGATGGTAACAGGTAAAGTTATTGAAAACCTGTCAAAAACATTATTTTTCTGTTATTAAAGTTGCCACTGCAATATTAAATGGTATGCACATTGGTCAATAAGCCACATAGTTACTGTTCTACATTAGACAAACGAATCTGATGGTGCCTAACTAGTAAATAACTGCTGAGTAAATTAATGCATGACAGTTATGTTTTCAGGAAAGATTGTGGTGTCACATGTACAAAGTATTGCAAAACTTTCCAATATGTCAGCAGGGTTAGGGTGTTCAACTTTTTTCATTCAAAGTGATTTTTCTGTATGACAGCAGTCTTCAGCTTCATATCACTGTGTGTGTAAGAAGAGAGACACACACACTCTGAGTTATGCAGTCAACAACAGATTACTGGCTTAATGCTGTGCAGCTATGTTGTGTTGATTCTCACATTTTTCCCTTTCTTTTTAGGCTGATTTGACCGGAATAAAATGGCGACGTTTTGTGTGGCAAGGACCCACCTCTTCGCCCATCCTTTTCCCTGTGACCGAAGAGGACCCTATCCTGTGTAGTTTCAGCCGATGCCTGGCAGCAGATGTGCTAAGTGTGTGGAGAAGGCACCACACCCCGGGTCGCAGAGAGCTCTGGCTTTTCTGGTGGGGGGATGACCCCAGTTTTGCTGAGCTTATTCATAATGAGCTGTCAAGTAAGTGCTGAAGAACATGCATATACTAAAATATATATATATATATTATTAATATAATATATATATATATATATATATATATATATTTTTTTCCAGACCCCAGTGTAAATAGCAAAAAATATCTGTACATCTAACCTAAACTATGCCACACTGACCAGGTGTTCTGTCTCAAGGAAGGTCAAGCGTTACCTGAAGATAGCACAGATTGGTTGGAGACAGAGAGGGCACATAAACTGCAAAGACATTTGGAAGGTTTAATTTGGAGATGGAAATTTACATTTAATCATAAAGTATGATAAAATATTTTTGTCCAGAAGAGCATTCAAAATAAATTCTATGAGTAGGCTTCACATGTAGAACAAACTCAGAAGTTTTCACTATTAACTTTGTAGGATCAAAATAGTAAATGTTCCGTCACATAAGTCATTCATGTTAATGTGTGTGTGGGTTTTGTGTGTGGTTATTAGATGTTTATTGAAGGATTGGATGAGATAATGTATGAATATAGTTAAAGAAAATGCTTTTCTTATCTTAACACTCAAGGGGCTGAATTATTTTATTTTGGGTCATATTATTGTATAATAACGACCAGTACGATAAATGTTGAAATCAAATGTCTTTCATGTGTTCAAATTGGTCACTTCAGGTATTACTAGGGCTGCTAGATTATAGAAAAAAAATATAATCACCATTATTTTGGGCAGTGTTGACAACGCGATAATTTAACACAATTACTCGTTCACTTCTGAAAAGATGTTGCAACTATTGAACTTAAACAGTGGAACAAGTTAAATAAATCAACTGTAAAAACACACAACTGTAAAATTTGCCTCAATACTTATCCTATTTAAACTTTATTTTTCTTTCAGAACACAAGAGAAAATAAACGTTTACTTGCAAAACGTAATGAGCTAAATAATAGTTTTTCTCAATTCTGTTTTTGTGATCATTGAAAGCCAAAATCATAATACAGATTTTTAAATTTTGATTAATTGCACAGCCCTTGCTATTACTACGGTCACTTGTTAAAGAAAAACAAAGTCTCCTTATAGGGGATCGAACCTATTCAGTACACAACACACATTACCATGACGCACGCAGTTTTCTTTATCAGGAAGGAGAGAAGTTTGTTTGATATCTTCTTTAATGTATCTGCCTTGTTTCAGGTGAGGAGGATGGGGAGTGGGAGAGTGGCCTGTCCTACGAGTGTCGAACGCTCCTGTTCAAA
This sequence comes from Etheostoma perlongum, assembly GCA_026937815.1. Classification (NCBI taxonomy): domain Eukaryota; kingdom Metazoa; phylum Chordata; class Actinopteri; order Perciformes; family Percidae; genus Etheostoma; species Etheostoma perlongum. The sequence goes on from CM049373.1 coordinate 2,377,210, forward strand.
GCCATCCACAACCTGTTGGAGCGCTGTCTCATGAACCGTGGCTTTGTTCGCATCGGCAAGTGGTTTGTTAAGCCATACCAGAAGGAGGAGAAGACCATTAATAAAAGGTTTGTCCCGCTTCTTAACAGCAGACAGAAAACATTATGTCTTGTAGATCTTTTACCTCTGGCATTGTTAAGTTGCTCTGTGAATGAACACAAATAAATCCATAATTCATGAATTGTACAAGTGCTGAACATTAGTCAGTATTTGGTATTGGAGGATTGGTCAAGAGTTGAGGCGTGTGGGCCTTAGCTATTATAGTTGTCTTTTTATAAAGAGGTGGATTTACTGTCAAGTGTGACATATTTGTTGGGAACAGTGATTGAAGCATGCATGCAACATTGTATGCTTATTTAAGTGGTAAAGACAAATGATTAGTGTTATATATGTGTGTACTCCTGTGTGGAAAACCTCACTAGGCAGATGTCTTCAATGTTATGGAAGTTGTGCTTTAAACTTCCAATAACGATTCCTGGCCTCTGACAAGGTTTAATTGTTAAAATTTAGGGATTCAACTGGAGAGATGGTGCTCGTCACTGTATTGTTTTCAACTATGTTGGAATACGCTAATTGCTGTTTTAAGGGAATGGGGCATCGTCTTCCTTAAAGAAAAATGGGTTGAACAAATACACGTAAATAGTATAACAATGACTCACTAGACTGTTGACTGCTCTCTGATTGAACTCCTATACAGTTGTAACTCATTAATGAAGCATTTACATCTAGTTTCATGTTGCTTGTAATCACCAAGGTCCTGCAATGTTTGGAGAAAGTTGATTCCCTGAATTCCGTCACGGTATGACAGGATTATTACAGTTTTCTAATTACATCATCAGCGTTACACATTTTCCACCTAGTTTCACATCAAGTAATAGTCATCCAGAATGTTGCATAATCTCTATTTCCGTTTAGACTTTTTAAGGTAATAGCAAGGTAACACTTGCGGAGTATGCTTTATGTCCACACCCCCACTTTTCCCAACTGCAAGGTAAAGCTGGTTTGTGTTGTGGAAATACAAGCAGCACATAAATTACTGGTTCAGAGTGGGGTTCTGCACAGCTGTAGTTCCTTACCTCTTACACATAAGGATGGTGACATAGATTTAGTGTCCCCTTGCACTTAAATGAGGGGGCTGGTGTATCCTGGAGTTCCCTGACAAGGTAATTTCAGCCTCTGCTTTTTAGCTGCGTTGATGCAAGCTGACTTGTGTTTGATGGACAGCCCTTTGGCTCAGTTCCCTGTGGCCGCTTTATCAAAGAGTGCTTATATAAAAGAGTTGTAGGTATAGAACAGGAGGCGATCTCTTGCTTGCTGGTGTGTAGCATCTGTTTCTACATAAAGATGTCTACGTGTGTGTGTGTGTGTGTGTGTGTGTGTCTGTGTGTGTGTAGCAGCGCAGCACCTCTGACAGAAGAGTCTGGCAGTCTCGCTGTCGCCTGCCCTCTCTGGCTGGTGAACAGGGCAGTCTTTGGAAAATGCTGAGTGTGCACTGTGGTTTTACAGCAACCATGTCAACAAGTACTATTTTAGTGCATTTAGCCGCCTGGCCTTCCAGTAGTAGTTAGAAAATAAATATGAATATTGTTTTAACATTTCAGGACTATAATAATCTCCCATGTTTATTGTTGACTCATATTTTAGCCTGTGCCTTGCAAGAAGGTTTGCTAAAGATTGAAACTGTGGTTAAGCAGTGTGTTATGTGTGCACCATCTGACTGGACATATTATCAGGCCTTTGTGTTCTCTGCCCATTTGTTAATGTTAAAGCAACAATTGTCACCTGAAAGCATGTTATGGATCATCACCAAAAATGCAAGGAATTGTACTTGCATCATCTCCACCCTTTCTTCTCCCTTGAGGCATTCCTTCACAATGAGTGAGGGAGAGTACATTAATCACCTCAATTGCCTGCAGGGCTTTACATTAGGTGTTGTATTAGATGCTGACTGCAAAGTGAAGCTTTAGTCAAGTGTTTTTTAACGTAGTGGTTATGCTCGCCGACAAATCTCTCAAAAGCTGAATGCCTTTTTTTACTATCTTTGACTCACCTTGCAGCGAGCACCTGTCCTGTGCATTCACCTTCTTCGTACATGGCGACAGCAACGTGTGCACTAGTGTGGAGATCGCTCAACATCAGCCTCTTCAGCGCCTGAACGAGGAGCATCTCAGCCTCGCCCAGCAGAGCTCCAGCCCCTTGCAAGGTAGGAACACACCAGCTGTGCACAATGGTAAAAAAAAGAAAAAGTTTTAGATGTCTTTTTATTTTCCAATGGGTTTATTATTATTATTAATAATAATGGTGCTAATTGTCCACCAATGTGGAAATTTTGCATTTGGCTTCACAGGTTGGTTACAATACATCATGGTATAGTCTAATCTAATTTTGTTCTTAGTCCCCAGGTGCCCATACCATTTACTCATATTTAAAAAATCAAATACTTTCAACACAACATCTAATTAGTCTCTAACATATTCTTGTTTATATCATATGAATCCAATTTCCTAATTAAATACAAGCGCTCCATTGTTTAAAAAAAAAAAGTATTCTTTTTTGGCTGTAAAACTAAAACTGCAATCAAAAAAGTTTCCTAAATATTTAAACTGCTCTACTGCTACAACGGGCTGATCTTTAATCAAAACAGGTGACACAGTTGTTGTATTGTGGTGACTCATATCAACTCCTTATTCTTGCTTCCATTAAAAAAAAAAAGGGCACTCTCTTTACCTCACTTAATAAGCACATATGGTGAAAATATGTAGACTGTGTCCCCTGTCTGCATAAGAGCACAATATCATCAGCATATTTATACAATTGGCAGGATAAATTCATAATTTGCATTTCACTAATGTATAGGGAGAACTAGATGGTAAGAGCACGGAGCCTTGGGGTGCTTCTGTATTTAGGATAACTGTCAGAGGGAACATCACTGCGCCCCACTCTCTTTGGTGGGTCGATGAGGAACTCTTTAATCCATACAACATAATACTACATATGTACATGTTGTGACTCCTCTCTGCCCTGCAGTCATCTTGAGCCCGTATGGCTTGAATGGGACCCTCACCGGTCAGGCTTTTAAGATGTCAGACCACCCTACTCAGAAGCTCATAGAAGAGTGGAGGCAATTCTATCCCATCAGCCCTAATCCCAAGGAGGTCCAGGAAGACAAGATGGAGGATACGGACTGGGAGGATGACTCCCTGGCAGCTGTGGAGGTCCTTGTCGGTAAGACATCCTAATGCTTAAATGAGGTGTTGAACTTCATGTTGCTGAATGTTCAAGGATAAGCTAAGTGTTATGCTATATTTGTCTCGGGTGGTACAGACAGAGTAGGAGAGTCAGGAAGGTTTGAGAAACTTTCATGGGATTCGTTGACAAATAATGTATCTTATAAGTACAAGTAGTAATTTTTTTTATAATAAAAAAAATGGATGGATTGGAGATGGACACACAGCTGCAACAGAGACCATAAGCATTTAAAAAATGTAGGAAAGTCTCACTGTTGCTTCCTCCAGCTTTCCACGCCTGTTTGATACTTCTACCAACAATTACGGAAATTGCCCGGTGGGTTTAAACACAATTGGTGGAAAGATATAATAAAATACAAAAGGTTTAGCTGCAGCAATATTCTGTTTAAATGCTCAAGTAATTCTGTATATTGTAAATTCATTGTACATAATAAATATGACCATAAAGTAAAGCAAAACTCTTGGATGAGGACAAAAAGTGTTGGAAACAATATTTAGCCCATGAAAACCTTCCAGAGACCCTTGAGTGAACTCAAATGAAGATGATGACTTATCAATTAGCAGCGTGCTGCAACTCATTTCTGCATGCAGTTAGACATTTTTGAAATAAACGGTGTTTGTTTGGTTGCAGCGGGAGTGAGGATGGTTTACCCTTCCTGCCTGGTGCTTCTCCCCCTGTCGGACCTCCCTCCTGTGGTCCCTCAGGGGTCAGTCAACACCTCAGGAAGCCTGTGTGGTGCTCAGCAGGGCCAGGCTGCTCACAGGGATCCTGCCATGTCCTCTGTCACTCTGACTCCTCCAACATCACCAGAGGAGGCTCAGACTGGTAAGACTAGGAGGAGCATATTGACCATTATTAAACACATTGGTCTCCGTTTATTTCTGAGAGAGTGCATGCTAATGGTATTGCAATTTATTTGTCTTACCTTTCGTTATAGATTATCAGCCTGCCCAGAGGTGGCTCAAGTTGTCCTCCGCATCGGATGGCTACAGCTCTAACAACACTCTTCATGGGGGTAAAATCCCTCGCAGGCTGGCCAGCCAGATGGTGGAGTCTGTGTGGCAGGAGTGTAACATAAACCGTACAGGGAACAAGTATGTTTAGTGTCATCTCTTTCTCAAAATTACCATTGTCAGTCAAATAAGTGCCTCCATGGTGACTGATGAAATGTCAATCCTTTTCTTTTTATTAGGAGAAAGTTTACTACGTTGACCAATGGGACCTGTGAAGAGGAGTCGGACAAAACTGGACTTTGGGACTTTGTGGAGTGTACTCACAGGCCACATTGCACCTGCTCAAGGTATGTTGAATAGAATGCATTCACAAGTGACTTGGGATGTATGTCTACAATCAGAAAGTATCTCAAAACCGTTATGTTTTTTCACACAGACATAAGAATCAGAAACAGCGATCCAGCAGCACCTCAGGACACCCGCTTTCATCAGGCCAGCCTGCCCAGCCGGCCCCCAAGCACAAGCTGGGCGAGAAGTTGGAAAAGGGGGAGAAACAGCAGAAGAGGCCGCAGACGCCTTTCCACCACCGCAACTCTGTGAGCGAAGAGCCGTCCCTGGAGCCACAGACCCAGAGGCTTTGTTTAAGATCACAGGAGGAGGGCTCATATCCCAGCCTGCATCACGTAGACACAGTGTCCTCCAAAGCCCCTACGCTGCACACCCACGGTCCCCCTGCAGACCTCGTCGGATCCCCGCCTCCCCCACCACTCAGCCCACATCCCTGCGATCATGTAGAAAATGACATGACTCCAAGTGGCATGAAGAACTCGTCCACGCCCATTCACCAACCGTTCTACCCGCCGTCAGTGGAGCCCTGTCTGCTGCCACAAAAGGGCTCATCAGAGGGGGCTCAGCTGGAGAACATGCCTCTGCCCTTCCCCCCAGCCTACAGTGAAACCTTGGAACCCACTGTTTTTGTGGGTTCAGCCATCAACCCCAATGAAGACTCCACCCACAACCCTTGGAAGTATTTTAACCTGCCCAGGAAGAAGGCCTCTCACTTCTCGACGCCCCAGCTACCTGTGGATAAAATACGAGATGATTCTGGGGGAGGTGGAGGAACAGAAACTGTTGTGTCTGTCACTGAGTAAGTGTTTAATAAATAATCATCAACTGCTAGAAAACAAATGTAGCTTTTCATTTTAACAGCATACCTGCATCTGTCTGAGCATCTCTTCACAATACCTTCCGTCTCAGGTTGATGTCGGGCTCTGCACACCCCCTGAAGGTGTCCCAGGAGCTGATCAAGACTTACGCCCAGCGGAGAAACAGCCATCTTGCCTCTGCCGCAGGAGACGGAGAACACAGTGAGGAGGCAGACCCTTACGCCTTCGTAGAGGGAGATGATGAGTTCAGCTTCACAGAGAAGAAGGACAAGTCTGGATCAGAGAGAGAGGGCAAGAAACACAAGGTGGGTTGATATACCCGATTGAGAGCCCGGAATAGCACAGGAATTCATGCTAAAATCTGTGTGTGTGTTTAACAAAGATTGTTTAACCTTAATACTTTATTGGCACTGACCAAGATGTGTTTGTTTATAGACAGCATTTAAGATGCGAGGGAGTTTGGCTTCTTTTGTTAAATAAAAAACTAATAATTTGTGTAGGAAAATATTTTTTATTCCTTAAATGATTGAGGTGTTGGAAATCATTTTGGTATTAACTGAAACGTATTCAAAGATTTCCAAACAATCCCCAGCTGTACCAGTATTCCTTTTTAGATTTCTATACTGTATATTTCTTGGAGATATAACTCTAAATTCCTGGTTCAGATATAATACAATGCTCTAAATTAGAGCATTGTATGCAGGTTTCCCCGATACATCTACTGTAAAGTGATGTAATGGTCAACCTACAACATTACAATAACACCTGCAATCTGTTTCTTTTTTTTGGCCCAGGTGGACGAAGGAGCTGGAACAGCAGACGGTGAGAATGCCGTTCCTTGTTCGTTTGGTCGCTAGGTTTGACATTTAATTAAATTTAATGTTTGGAGTTTGGCGTCTTATCCAAGGTCTCCTCTCCCAATTTATTTTGTGGTGCAGATGGTCAGGGTCCATCAGGCAGTAAACCTTTAGCCTCCACCAGCCTTATCCACGAGAACGACTTGGCTGTGTCCTACAGCGACCTGGATAAAATCTTCAATTCAGATGAAGATGAGCTAGCGGTAAGAGCATCAGTATGGTGAACAAAATTGTTAGTTGCAAGTTTAACATCTTACTCTTGAGTGTTCTGATGTGCTCGAGTCGGGTCTGTAAAGCCTGCTGAAGACGTATTGAGTTCAGTTTTTTTCCCCGTCTGCACAGCCTGGATCCAAAAGAGCTGGAGCTGGAACAGAAGACAAGTTTGGCTGTAAAGACAATAAAGCAGCCACATTGGACCCCCTGTCCTGCATAAGTAAGGAGTCTGCGCATCAGTTAATCATTATGTATTGTAACGTTTTTACCCATGTTTAAAGAGGAGTAATGTCTTTTTTTTCTCTAGGCTCAGCAGACCTGCACCAGATGTTTCCCACCCCGCCCTCCCTGGAGCAGCAGGGTTACTCGCCCATGAACTCCGGGAGCAAGGATAGCATGGAAGCAGGGACGGGCCTCACCTTGTTGGACGGCAGCCAGCTCAACAACCACTTCAAGATGGAGGTGGAGGAGGGACACTGCAGCCCAAAGCCATCCAAAGTAAAGGTAGGACATTTCACACACCTGCCGACCATAAAGCAAGTGGGAAATGTAGCTACATCATTGTTCACCATTTTCAATTTCTTTGTTATTTTTAGGACTTCTCCTTTGTATACAAGCCGGAGACGTGTCGGTTGTTAATCGGCTGTTCCATGTACGCACCCCTGAAGATGCTACCCAGCCAGTGTATGTTGCCTATCAAAGTGCCAGAAGACTGTGTGTACACGCCGAGCTGGACCATGGGCAAAATGGAACTGATACCCCCAGTAACGAATGTCAATCTCCTCACCAAAGACAGGTTGGTGCATTTAATGTTAACAGTGGGTCAGTGTTGTTTTGGAGACGTGGGGAAGGAGACCAGAGTCCAGCAACATATTGCTTACTGTATATATTCCTTTTACAGCAACTAGGGGTGGGAAAAATAATTGCATCTTAGATGCATCGCAATTCTCTCTAGAACGATTCAGTGCCCAAATTAGTTGTTCATTTATTTATTTATTTTTTAAATGTGTTGCTTTTTTATTTAGGTTACTGTCTCCAGACATGTACAAATCAGAAAACAGAGTGACTAAAAGAGGACAGGATAATGGACAACAACTTAAAGTTTAGGCAAGCGTACAGGAAAAAAAAACAAAAAAATGGCCAAAAGGAAGAAATAAAGTTTGTTGTATACACACATGATCTAATAAGACACACATAAAATAATTAGGCAAAATCTACTTTATCATATTACATTTGACCACCTCATGTTTCATGTTCTAAGACGCCAAATCTCCACCTTTAAACATGGCTGAGCCTCTGACATGGAAGATCACTGTGCATGTTTAAGGCTTAAGCAAGGCATGACTACAAAATAAAAACCCCAGTAGACAAAAAAATAACATAAAAACTTGTGTGTGACAAATACTATATATGACAAAATCTAACAAATTTGGATTTATATGTATATATTCTTTTTTAATCAAGCAGGGAAATATACATAAAAAAATTGTTGCATTGATAATCGGTTTAGAAGTGAATCATTAAGGTGCCAAGAGATTCCCGCCTGTAACAGCAACTAGGTTTGAAACTTGTGGCCTCATCCTATGATTTTATAGAACATTTAGTTCAGCCACAGATATTCATATAGCATTTGGTTTTAAATGCTACTGACGTTACAGCTGCACATTGGATCATGCAGAATAACTTTATAACAGTTCAGTTTTCTTATATCATTTTAACCAACTAACAAAGTGAATTACCATCAAATCATTTATTGTTGACTTTCTAAAACTACTTACTACAACTACACACACTACTGTCTGATAGTATTGGATTGGTAATTTAATAAAGTCATTTTGTTTGTTAAAATTTTAAAACTAATTATTAGAACATTCGAGAAGAATTATTGTGGTCATTATTGTGTCTCCAGCCAAACTCAAACCTAAACTGATAGTTATGTTAACAGGCCATTTCACATAATGCTGAATACTTGATGAAAATCTTAAAATCCAATAAAAAAATAAAAGAATATAGTCTGGAAATGGCATATAGGATTTATTTTTAAAGTAGAAAATCTACTGGAAGAATGATTAGAACTAAATTTGACTCCCTGTTTCTGTGTGTAACAGTAATGTCCCCAGTGTGGAGCCAGACTACAGCCAGACCTTCATGTCCAGCAGTGCCCCTCCCAGCAACAGCGGCACAGGCATCCTGCCATCCCCAGCTACACCACGGTTCTCTGTGCCCACGCCTCGCACGCCACGCACTCCACGGACTCCCCGCGGCCCATCGAGCGTCCAGGGCTCGCTTAAGTATGACAACTCTGACCTTTACTCCCCCGCCTCCACTGCGTCCACCTGCCGACCACTCAGCTCCGTTGAGCCGGCCACCGTACCTTCCATCCCCGAGGCTCACAGTCTCTACGTCACCCTCATACTCTCTGAGTCAGTCATGAACCTCTTCAAGGACTGCAACTTTGACAGTTGCTGCGTGTGCGTCTGCAACATGAACATCAGAGGAGCGGACGTAGGCGTGTACCTTAAGGACAACGGCGAGGCCCAGTACCCCTGCACTTGCGGCTTCAGCGCCGTCACCAATCGCCGCTTTGGCCAATTGGCCGGGCTGTTTCTGGAGGACGAGCTGGACGTGGTGGTACGGGGCTCGGACGCTAGTCGGGACACTGAGCGGTGTTTCGAAGAGCTGCGAGCTTCCACAACGCACAAGGCTGGCAGCCTGACAGAGAAACCTCCGGATGAGCTAATCCTGCTGCTGCAGGACCAGTGCACCAACCCTTTTGCCCCGATGGCGGGCGTGGAGTACCCCAAGCAGAGCTCTGCCCCCAGTTCATTTTTGAGGGTGGAAGAGAGAGACTGTTATAATGACTGCTACATGGCACTGGAGCATGGCAGGCAGTTCATGGACAATATGTCAGGAGGCAAAGTAGATGAAACACTAGTGAAAAGCACCTGTCTTCATCAGTGGCCAAAATGCAAATGTATGTATTTTTGTTTCAGCATTTCTTCTTAGTACAAGCTTATTTTTTGCCCCTTTTTTATTTCTAACTTTACACGTTAAAATAAGTTTTTTTTCTCTTTTCTGTTTTTCCTTTTTGTAGCAGCAGACATGAGCAAGCTATTCTCTCAGGATGTCCTGCGGGTGTTGTTGTCCCTCCAGCCTGTGCTGCAGGACACCATTCAGAAGAAGAGGAGTGTGCGCTCCTGGGGCGTTCAGGGACCGCTCACTTGGCAACAGTTCCACAAGATGGCTGGGAGGGGATCATATGGTACGTGAAAGGTGTTTTTGTACTTACTCAGTCCTATCTCTTACACATTTAGAGATATTTTTTGTAATATTGTGGTTGTTGAAAAATAGATTAACCCTTTTCTTCTTTCCACTACAAGGTACAGATGAGTCTCCTGAGCCCCTGCCCATCCCCACTTTTTTGGTCGGGTATGAGTATGATTTTGTGGTGCTGTCACCTTTTGGGTTGCCCTACTGGGAGAAGCTTCTTTTGGATCCTTTTGGTTCCCAGAGAGATGTGGGATATGTTGTTATCTGCCCAGAAAATGAAGCTCTGCTCCGCGGGGCAAAGTCTTTCTTCAAAGATCTGAGTACTATATATGAGGTAAGCACCTGGCAGGATGAAACTCATTCTTCTTGTACTGATATGTCCCACGAAAACCTTATTCATGCTCTCATGAAGTGATTCACACTGTTTCATTTTTGCATTCACTCCCTTTTTGTCGACAGGCATGCCAGCTTGGGCAACACAGGCCCATCTGTAAGAGTCACCCAGAGGGCGTATTGAAAGTCGGCACCACAGAAGGCAAGAGCATGGCAGAGCAGCCCCTTAGTGACTGGTTTCTTAAGATGGCTGCCAGAGACGGAAACAATGAAGCCTTTAATAAGCTCAAACTCTTTGCTCAAGTGTGCCGCTATGATCTAGGTAACATCTTTACTCATTAATCTGTAAAACCCCAAATTAGGACGCTCAGAGGATTTAAAAAAAATTATAGCTGATGGTTTTCTTTTTACCTTGTCACTTCTTTTAGCTCCATACCTATCAGAGCAGTCTTTGGATAGCTCCCTATTGTCCCAGCGCAGCCCGGTTGTGGCCTCCTCCTCCCAGACCTCCAGCGCCTCCTCAGGACCCCAGAGCACCAACACTACCAGCACCAGCTCTGCCCAGCCGGCTCCGGTCAACAGCACCGCTCCCTCTTCCTCCTCAGGCTCCCAAACTATCGGGGGGGAATGGCCGCAGCCAAGCCAAGCTCTTATTCGCCGTTTGGTACAGCAGGCTTGCAGGGCGGCACGTCCCAGAATGGGCCCCAGTCGAACTCACAGGTTACAGGGGGGCTGGCAGAAAACGGACCCTCTGCCAATCAGCCTCAAGGGCCCACTGAGTCGCCAGAGAGGTAAGTTACCACAATGAGAGTCAAATAATGATCCAGACGAAGAGATTCAATTTTGTTGTTGCTGATGGATAGTTTTGTTTTAATACTTCTTACTTACAATAAGTCACTCCCTCCACCATGAGATGCATTTAGTTTATGGATATGCTCACATTTTTCTTATAAAACATTTCATATCTCAGTATCCACCATTAGTCATTTTGTAATAGTGTAATCTAAGGGTGACCCCAGTAGTTGACTATTTAACAATTAGATCTAAGGAGCCTGATTCTACCGCCAATCTCGCAGTCAAATCGTTGCAGTGGTGGAAAATGTAGTTATGAAACATTCCAGGATCATTCCATTCTGGCTATATGGGGGTGCTGAATGTCTGATCTTACATAAAATTGCTTGGTTTCTCCAAACAAATTTTGATAAAGTGCCACCAACATACTTCTGTGCAGTGGCCCATTTTCACCCCGATCTTTGTCCTCACTGAATGTGTTTAATTAATGAACGATTCTGTCCCAATCCATAGGGGGAGAAGCTTAGAAAACAGCTTTTCTCTTTTTAGGCCGGCTGTCCGTCACCTTCCTCTTTCTTTGTGTTGGCATTCTAACCTCTGGCGGATTTTTGAGGACTCTGGTTAACTGCTCCTCAGATCTCTGCTATGACTGTCAAATCTGAGTTTTCTGTTAAACTACTTTTGAACGTACACAAGTTCCTTCCTGAGGCTTTTTTGCAGAGGCACCGACGTTGTGTCCGGGGCTTAGGCCCGCCCAAGACAATTATGATTGGTTTAAAGAAATGCCAATAAACCAGAGCATGTTTTTCTCCCATCCCAGAATGCTGTGTGGACTAGCCAGACCCTCCACAACGCTGTGAAGGAAGGCAATGCGAGACTAGTTGTCCCTTAACCCCCTCCTTTTGTTTCTCCTCTGTCTGTGGATACAATGGAGGGGAAATAAAGTTAGGCCTAAAAGTTCTATGTACAACCATGAAAAGCAAGCAGGCTTACTAAGTCACGTGTTCTAACAATCTCCTCTGCTGTGTCCACTCCGTTGACAGCTTCGCACCTACACTCACAACAAACAGTCTGTTGGTCAGCATAGTATTTAGTCATTTAGCTTAATTGACATGCTCTTTTTCTGTTTGTTATAGTGTTTAGATTATATCTTCTGTGTTGATGTTTTTTTAGGACTGATATCTTAATAATGATGTGCCTTTTTTATTAACAGCACAATGGAGAGAGACAAAGTGGGGAAGCCGACTGACGGAGAATCCCACGCTGTGTCTTACCCGCCTGCCATTGTGGTGTATATCGTTGACCCCTTCAGCTACGAAGACGCCGTCAGAGAGGTCCACTCCAGCGCCTACACACTGGGCCTACTCCGCTGCTACATGGAGATGCTCCAATTCCTGCCTGCATACATCAGAAACGCTGTCTCAGTACAGGTACAGGCCAACAGTACAATCCCAATGTTTTGATGGTTTCTTTCTGTTTTAGTTGACTAAGTAAAGGTGTGGAATAGTGTTACTATATGGACACATTAAGATCATCACAGTTGTCTTTATCACAGGAGTCTGCTGATGATCTGTGATTGATGTCACCCTTAGTTTAACTAATTTGCTCCCCTTCAGTTTAGTTTCAGCAGATCAGGTTACCAGCAGGCACAACAGGAGGTGAGAAGCAGTAGGGGACTCATTAGCGGACATTAATTGAGGTGGCAACTGCCACACCTGTCATATAGTGTCTAATGTTGCATCACCACGCCAGAGGGGATTTTGAAACACTAGAGGTGTGAATGTGCTAATAGTTCCAGCATTACTTTTTAGTGCAGCAATGGTAGAATAGAGCCAATGATGTCCTTCTACTAGTTTGTCACTGTATATTGCATTTTATTTAATACTGTCAGAATATAATGCATCTTAAGTATTTGATTTTCACTAATTAAGTTAAGTTAGTATGCACATGCCATGCTGTTAATTATGTATAAAGGGCATTTTACTCAATGAAAAATGACATGTCACTGCTTGGATGAAGCTGAGTAATGTCATTGAATCTAGACAAACTGGAACACGTTATAAACTAAAACTGTTTTCACAAACCAAAATTGCCAATTAAGCATTTTATTTAGTTTATTATATAACTTTTTTTTTTCTACTAGTGCCTGCTGCTCACTTTACAGTAAGCAAGAACCGAGGTACCTCATTTGATGCAAGCCAGAATTTTCCATCAGCTTTTCAAAAGCAAACTAACCACAATTACTGAAAACTAAAAGTTAGCAAAGCGCTACAAGTGATGTTTACATCAAGAATGCCAGAATTAAAACGGCACATACTCAACCCTTTCTGAAGTACCACTGTTGCTTATTTTTTTCTTTTCAGATTGTTCCCTGCCAGTATCTGCTGCAGCCGGTGCGCAGTGGGGAGCGTCACCTCTACGGCCAGCACCTTAAGTCGCTGGCCTTCTCAGTGTTCACTCAGTGTCGTCGGCCTCTGCCCAACTCCACTAACTTCAAGGCTCTGACGGGCTTTGGACCTGGTCTTGCCATCGACATGGCACTCAAGAACCCAGAGGTAACGGTCACTCTGGCTGCATATCTGACACTGGTGTGACTTCTGGTGAAGGAAGTCAGAAACAAGTCTGGCACTGGGTTGTGGTGTCCTCTGTTTCTTCTTTAATCTAACAAGTTTTCCTTCTGTGCAGAGGCCCGAGTGTTTACGTCTGTATACACCGCCCTTCATTTTGGCTCCTGTGAAAGACAAGCAGACCGAGCTCGGGGGAGACGTTTGGCGAGGCCTCCCAGAAGTACAATGTGCTGTTTGTTGGCTACTGTCTGTCCCATGACCAGCGCTGGCTGCTGGCCTCCTGCACTGACCAACATGGAGAACTGCTGGAGACCTGCATCATTAGTATTGATGTACCCAATCGGTATGTGCACTCGTGAACAGAAAAAAAAACATGCTTCATTTCAACAGGATTGCTAGTTTAGTTGTGGATAAAGTTGCGTCTGTATTTAAAGTAGTAATGTGGTGTGTCTGTTACAGGGCTCGCAGGAAAAAGGGCTCAGCCAGGCGAGTGGGCTTGCAAAAGCTTTGGGAGTGGTGTCTCGGCCTGGTGCAGGTGACATCGCTGCCATGGAGGGTGGTCATTGGACGGCTGGGTAGAATGGGCCACGGCGAGCTGAGAGGTATACACATACACAAACACCCATAATTTTTGTAGAACATGTTATGCGGCTTTTCCTACATGAACACACAATAATGTGCTCTTATCTCATCCCTGTTAAGACTGGAGTATTCTGCTGAGCAGGAGGAACTTGCAGTCTCTTAGTAAACGTTTGAAGGAGACGTGTAGGTTGTGTGGCATCTCTGCTGCTGACACTCCCAGCATCCTTAGCGCCTGTCTTGTTGCCATGGAGCCCCAGGGTTCCTTTGTCATCATGCCAGGTAAAAGAAAAGAGTAACACATTTATTTAGACTTTGTAACAGAGAGCCCAAATACGTTTGAGTTCTCACGCTGACTCTAAATCTGATTGTCTCGTCTCTACAGATTCTGTGTCAACAGGTTCAGTGTTTGGCCGAAGCACCACACTCAACATGCAGACATCGCAGCTGAGCACACCTCAGGACACATCCTGCACACACATCCTTGTGTTTCCCACCTCAGCCATGGTGCAGGTCAACACTAACACTTCAGAGCCCATTGACATCAACTTCAATCCCATAAATCCCGGTACGTTCTGCAGCTGACAAGGCCTCAAAACAAATGCATCACTTCGACATCATCTTGCTTATCATCAAGAGATGCTGATTCCTGAATGTTGCAAATAGTATTCTTAGCTCCGGGTTTTTTTTTTTATTATTTTTTTTTTTTTGCTCTGCAGATGGATCTGATGGAATGGTCATCTTTGACCTGTTTGACAACGACATGGTGGATCCAGACCTCATCAACATCTTGCCCAACTCCCCCACAACCTCGCCTGTTCACTCCCCTGGCTCCCACTACCACCAGGGAGGAGATGGGAACAAGGTCTGTCACCTTTTTTTATTTTTTATTTTTTTTAACTAAATGTCTATTACACAGCATAAAGATAACCATAAAGATAATTTACCTGCATGCCTGCTATGAGGAAGAACCAAGAGTTTTTTTTATTGTCTAAGTTTCATCTTTTCTTTCTTTTCGTTTGTTTTTACCCTCAAAATTATATGAGTACAATTTAGTGTCAAAATATTGTATTGTCTCTCAATTCTTGCATCATCTACTGAGATAAAGCAACTTTGAAATTTAATTACATGTTGCCTGTAGATGAAGCCTGAAGTCTTTAAACAGGACATACATAATATGAAATACACTTACTGGCTTATGTTGTAGAAAACAAGTCTTGCTCTGTTGATTCATTTCATCAACGTTGTCTCGCAGGGCCAGAGTGCCGACCGTATGGAGTCCCACGAGGAGGCCCTGAACATCCTGCAGCAGCCGATGGCGCTGGGCTACTTTGTCTCCACCGCCAAGGCTGGACCACTGCCTGACTGGTTCTGGTCTGCCTGCCCTCAAGCCCAGAACCAGTGCCCACTCTTCCTCAAGGTACATTAGCATTAGAACTTTGGAGTTGGTCACATTCAAGTAAGGCTACAACTAACACTTCTTTTTTTAATCATAGATTTAATGGCTGATTATACAGAATAATGCCCATTACACTTAACCAAATTCAAATGTGTGTGAAATGTGACATCTAAAAATGTCCAAAATGCAAAGATATTTTCACTTTCCTATCAGGACCCAGATAAACGGTATTTTTGCTTGACAAATGATTATTACATGATTTATTTAACTTTTTTTAAATATGGTCTGTATCACCAACAAGCACATATGAATCTAAAGACTTGGATTCCATTTGTGTCTCCATCTATTTATTTATTTTTCAGGCCTCTCTGCACCTGCACGTGTCTTCTGTCCAATCAGACGAGCTCCTGCACAGTAAACACTCCCACCCACTGGACTCCAACCACACCTCTGATGTGCTCAGGTAAGCTGCTTCCATCAGAAGAGTCTGTACAAGTGAAGAACTGCAGGTTAAAGTAAAAAGAGTGATGTGGGACATGCATTAACAGCTGTTTCTGCCCTCTACTTAATAGATTTGTTCTAGAGCAATACAACGCCCTCTCCTGGCTGACATGTGACCCTGCGACCCAGGACCGACGCTCCTGTCTGCCTGTTCACTTTGTGGTGCTCACCCAGATGTACAACTTTATCATGAACATGCTCTGAACTCTAATAGGATCAAACTGCTGAGATTTGATTGGATGGCTCGCTCAGGCGTATCGTGGAGTAACAACGAAGGATCCCCGACACTCAAAGGACCTCACACTCCATCAGGGCAAATGTGGAGGAAGCATCCTTCCTCCTCCTCCCTGGTGTATCTCAAACAACTGACTACAAGTTTCCAATCAATCAATCAGATGCCAAGAATCCATTTTCGCATTTTGGAAGATCAAGGGACGTTTCATAAAGGAGAATAAATTCTTTTTAATGACTGTAGATTGCAATCTATGAAATTTTATCCTAATGAAATGCCTGCATATATTATTTATTGTAAGTTTTTAAATGTGGAATTTTTAATGCTTAATATCTTTTATATATTACAAATCCTAGAGGGTGTGTACATCTCACTGTAAAGGAATTGGTTTAAAAAGTGTAATTTTCTCAATTACAACACGGAAAAACCTGTTCAAGTGAATTTGCTGTAGATTGCTTTTAGAATATTATTTTTTCAAAAGGGTACAGACCTTTTTATTGCCATGCTGTAAAAATGAAGTAAAAGCTGGCCTGGGCATTTGTGTCCCACCCAATGAGTGGAGGAGACTTACCTCTCTGTCTGCTTTGGCTCCAGAGTCTCTCGCACAGTAACTCAATGAGCTCTGAAGAGGAATTAAAAGGTACATTGTCAGATTATATATTTTATATAACAGATTTAGGTAATTGCGTGTGTATATGTGTACATATAATTGTGTGCCGCTACTGATGGTGCAGCTTCTGTTTTAGGAATAAAGTGCGTCTACCTTACCCTCTTTGTTCTTGATGACTAGTTTTAACATGTTTGTAATGTACATGTTTGTTACAGCTTTGGATAGATAAATACTTTTATATATAATAAGAGATGAAGTTTTATGGCTCAAGCTCCAAAAACTAAATCCCACACCTTCCATAATCTTCCTTGCCTGGTGCCCCAATTCCATACTACAAACTAACTGTATGGATAATGTACTCTCTACTGATAATCAGTGGTGGAAGAGGTATTCAGATAATTTCAGGACACATGCAGGAATCCTAAAGTTGCATGAATACATTTTAAAACCCTTTCCATAGATCTCACCTCCATTTCCAGTTCTAACCGGTTACATTAGCGACCCATTTACTTAAGAGATGACACAACTGAACCGTCTTTGTTTGGGATAACTCTGGACCACCGTATCAATGCAACATCATTCAGGTAGACGCACATGAGAATAAAACAATCAGAATATAAAATGTCAAGACATGTCCCCCCCCAAAAAAAGTTATAAAAAGTATTGTAAATAGTATATAATATAGAGAAGTAATGCACACCAACGGCTGTTGTGAGGTGCTGATCTCTGGAAGTAGACTAGTATAGTATGCCAGCGAGTAACCTGTGCCACTATAAAAATCTTCTCTGTGTGAATCTGGGTAAGGAGGTAAGTGGTGACTTGGAACATAACGACCTTAGCTTACCAACTTAGTTTCATTGACCATGTTACACAAATCGTGCTAGTCAAACATGTCCCTATCTGCAAACTAGAGTCAGCATATTTAACAGACTGTCCTTTTCCGTGACCGTTTCTTTGTCCTTCAGAGGTGCTAGAGGCAACGCATTAGTGTGTGAAAGATGAGGATACTTCTCTGTATCAGACTCAACAGAACGCTCAGGTGATCCTCTTGCTTCGTCATTCAACGATGAGAGCACCTCCGCCGAGGAACGAGGAACGTGGCTGCTTGGGGGACAATTCCTCTGCCAGCAACTGCTTTTCTGTGCGCTGGCTTCCCCTGTGTGGAATCTCCCGCACCTTGTGGCATAGATCCCTTCTGGCTTCCCTTCCACCTTTAGGGTGGTTCTTGTGGTTAGCAGCACTTGGACCTGTCCATCTATGTAAGAAATAAAGAAAAAGAACACACGTAACACTAACTTATTAACTCTAGTTTTACAGTTATTTTTGGAATTTATGGTCAATAAACCTCATTTATAGGAAATTATACCTAATGTTTGAGTTAGAAAAGCAGAAATTAGGAATTATTGAGACTAAAATTAAAGGAATGGATGTTGATGATAATCACAGACTGGAATATGTCAACTTTTAGTCAATACTATTTTGAAACCACTTCAATTCTTTTCTTCAAATGCTATAAAATTGAATAAGACACCCCCAAATTAATAAAAGTAGAGATTTGTACTTGCCAAAGAGCATTGTGTGGAATCAATCATGTTATTTTGGGGAATTACTTTTGGGTAGTTAAAAAGAACATTGATATAGGAAAACGGGTCAATTTGACCCGAGGACAGCATGAGGGTTAAATTATGTAGGATAATTTAAGTAATTCTCTCAGGGTCCATCTGAGAAAAAAGTCCTCCCAGAATGCAGTGCTCCCTGTGCAGTATATTGACTTTCACATGTACAATCAGTGATGTTCCCTTTTTTAACCTCCCAGATTCTTCAGTTCAGCGTAGTGACAGAACATGTTCTATGCTGAATTATACAGATGTATTCAATTTTATATTTGACATAAAGCGATCACGGTATGGAAACATGCCAGACTCTGAAAAAAGAATACTCCTCTTAAAACTTACTAAAGGGACTTACAAGGAATAATGGTTGTTAAATGGTTGAATCTGTCAACCAGTGATGTTAAGTAAACACTGCGCGGTCCTGTCTTTGCATCCGCTTCTTCAGAAGCCACTTACCATTTCACATTTGCATGATCACACTACTGATACAGTATTATTATTACACAACATTTAAAAAAATGAGTATGCCCAAAATGAGTCTACAATAACTTATTGTTGAAGAAACTGCTTTATTTATAAGTCTCAGCACATAAGTGGATTGTGGGTTTTAGGGGGTAATGGGTCGTGGACGGGTGAACACTGTTCCTGCCCATACTAACAGGATTTGGATGGTTAGTGAGAATGGAATTAGCTAATCAAGAAGAACATGTCCTCATCCAATTACCGTCTTATATTCTGCTTAATGGGATCCAATTGAAGGGTAGCCCAATTCCGTCTGGGGTGATTCAGGGCAATGAGCTTAAGCCAGATCGAGAACTCAAAGAATCTGTTTTAAAGCATTTAATCAAGAAAGCCAAACATTTAAGCTATAGTAGTTGATATGTTTGAAAGCAGCACACTGATTTTAGTAGTAAAATGTTAGTGGAATAAGTTCCTTACATAGCCAAATAAACAGATTGAGCTTGAATTAAACTAAAGGTAACCCCTAAATGGTGTTGATGCTCAACTTTAATTGCATCTTTCTATCATGTAAAACCATGTGAAACAGGAACATACTTTGACTGTGTAAACTGAATTTCCCCAAGGGACATTGAAAAATATCTATCTATCTATCTATCTAGTCCACCTTTACATTTTTTTCTCTGAAGGGTTAAAAGTATACCTTTTGGTGGCTGCTGAATGTTACTCTTTCCAAAAAACACTGGGTGGTGCCAGATAAATTTGTGGCATATTCAGTTATTCATTTTAAGAACTGAAATAGGTGAATGGAATGAGAGGTGATTGGTGCTCCACCTTTGTATTTCAGTCTTTACCTCTGCAAGCATTTTCTTGTCATTTAGTGACACAGTGCTTGTAAATGGCGGGTGAAACATTTAAGGTTCTGAACCATTGGAATGTTTCGTGGGTAGCTGAATGCCTGGCAAAAGTATTAAGATGTACAATAATAGGGTCATGATCAGACAACTGTTCTTTGTGCACCAATCAACAACTTCCACATGAAATCAGACATAAATACATAAAATTCATCCACATATCCATTATTATTGATAGAGCTTAAACTTCAATACAACCCCCCCGCCCTTTCATATGGAAGTTGTTGTCACCTCCTTCAAAAGATGGCTTCTCACGATAAGAACACCATTTGCCTGAGGATGGTCTAGAAGCAAAACACTGCCCATGATGACACTTAAAGGAAGACGCCACCGTTTGTTAAAATAGGGTTTAACAAAAAAACAACAACCTAATTACTTCTTGTGGCCTGCGTATTTACAACAAGTATAAATAGCAATGCAGATTAAGACTAGGCAGATATTGATTTGGGACTGTATTGAGTGGAAGCCCAGCCGAAGCACTGTCCCAAGTTAATATCTGCCTAGGAAACCGTCTAGTCTTAATCTGCATTGCTATTTGTACATGTTGTGAATATGCAGACCGCAAGAAGTAATTAGGTTGTTGTTGTTTTTTTGTTGGCTCACTTTTACTCACAACATGCTAACAGGCAACATTGGTTCCATTCATTATGCTAGGCTAACTAGCTTGCACCGGACTAACACAATGCATGCACTGAGACAAATGCATTGGCCCACTTATCTACAGCTATGGGAGACCGTTATAAGCCCTAACGGTTCCTTTTAATATATTTTTTGCAAATTAGACAGTGTGCAGGAGTTTTTCTTTGCAACTTTTGAACTGCTTGTCCCCCTTCGAAGCAACTGTCTCACGTTGTATACGTGCAAAGTATTTTTCTGTACTAAAAATGAACAAAGTACCATAAATACAAAATATAAGAATAATAACCCTTAAAGTTATAAGGATTGCAATTCAGAGGTCAAATAACCTAAACAAATATTAAAAGTGTACTATAAGTTCCTGCATGGTTTCAGCTCAATATAATTTTTGTCTCAAGTCGTAGGCATCTCTCCTTGATCCGCTAGCTGCCTGCCCCCTGAATACACTGTGAAAAAGGAGACTACACAGGGCTCATAAACTAGGGGCACAGCCTGTGCACCAAAATACAACAACAACGTTCCAGCCAATCACCGACAAGATGGTTGGGGGAGGTGGTGAGGGTTAGTGAAACACTTGTTGATGATTGGCTGGAGTGGTTTGTTGTATTTTGATGCCTATTCTGTGCCCCTAATGTTTGCTTGACGTTTACGACCCGTGTGACCCCCTGGGGGGTTGGGGGGTGGGGAGGGGGCTAGCAGATCAAGCAACTAAAATACCATCATCTTTAAAAAAAAAAAAAGTCTCCATTTGAAAGCCCCTCCATCTGTCTTTCTCTAAACTTAATCAGAAGGGTTTAGGGGTTGATGGGATTAGATAAGGCCATTAGGAGTAGTTAATGGTCTTTCCTGGTGTTGGTAAGTAACACTGACTAACTGACCAAGGGGCAGCAAACAGCTGACACTGGCTCACTAGGTACAAGTAGGTACTGCTGAACTGAAGTCAGTGTTCAGGGTCTGCTGAGGGATGACAAACAGGATTCATTCTCCTATTATTGTGGCTGATATTTAAATATAGTAAAAGGACATATTTTTAAGTCTTAAAGATAAATAGGCTGAAGGAGCTGGATGTTATTCACCGGAAGATAACCCTCAAACATCAGAAAGTCAAGATTTTACATTCACTTTGCTTCATCTCACAGGTAAGAAACCTATTTAGAATATATAGGATATGCATTTCATTTGGCAACAATTAATAACTTAACAACTATAACTAAACAGGTAAAATGGCTTGCTTAATATTAAACTAGATTACTTTCTGCCTTCTTTCATATGCTTAAAAGGTTGTTTGGGTGCAAGAAGGGCATCTGATATATATTTTTCCCTCTGGTGTTAAGTTCAACAATTTATTCATTCATGACTATTTACAATGGTATTGTTACTGTTTTAAGGACGCTAACAACACATATTTTCATTATCAATTAATCAGTTATCTGCCAAATTATCAATTTAATCGTTTGCTCTATAGAGTGTAAGAAAAGAGTGAAAATCCCAGATTTTCAGAGCCTTAGAAGTCCTTAAATATCTTGGTTTGTCAAACCAACAGCTGTAGCTTTAAATTAAGGTGTAAAACTCCTCTTCTGGCATTTTGTTGTGTGTTAAATAGGAACTAGAAAATGCATTTCCTGCAGAAAATGCGTGGGAATGCTGAATAGCTGAATTGCTAAAGCTATCCTGGCTTAAATCAGTAAAAGTTGTAGAAAAAATTGAAACGCTAAGCTAAACTGGACAAATAGCTTAAATCAGTAAAATTTGTAGAAAATATTGAAATGCTAAAGCTAAACTGGAGATATAGCTTAAATCAGTAAGAAGATGTTGAAGTATTGAGAAGAGTTGAAAATGTAGGAATGGTTTTAATTAAGTTGAATAGTAACAATAATGTAAAAAAGGTGGAAAGATTTTAAAAAAATGTAAATTTAAAAGCTGAACTGGAGAAATAGCTTAAATCAGTAAGAAGATATTGAAGTAGTGAGAATATTTAAAAAAGTAGGAATGGTTTTAATAAAGTTGAATAACACCCCTACACCATAAGGAGCTAGAGCTAGATTTTAAAAGTGGATTTGTTTTTATTGCTGAAAGTCTGCAGAAAATACGGACAACCAAAAAAGGTATGGAATAATAAAAAAATCATAATGGGGTTAAATGCCTTTGTCAGGATTGATGTACTACACAGCAGGGATCAAACCCCTGTTCATATCCCCTTGAGTTCCCACTGTGGGATTCGAACCCAGGTCTCCCGCACTAGAGTCATTTGTCATATCCACTGCGCCACCACCAAGGACCTGGTTTTCAAGCTTACATTGTAATATATAATTATACAGACAGACATACAGAGTATTGCACTGTCAGGGAAAAGGTTGCCATGGCTACATATAATCAGTGGCCATGTTTGTAAACACAGCTAGGAAGCCTTTCATCTCTGTGATGTCATCTCTTTCCAAAAAACGTACGGAATATTAAATAATCATAACAGTGTTAAAAGACTTTTTAACACTATATGATGAGATCCCATTGTGGGATTTGAACCCGGGCCTCCTGCATAAAGGGCATGTCACGTAACTACTGCGCCACCACTGTAATAACTTCTGGAAAACTATACAAGGTAATATATGACTTATCTGTGTTTGTGTGTGTGTGTGTGTGTGTGTCTGTGTGTCTCTCTCTGTGTGTGTATGTGTGTTTGTGTGTCTCTGTGTGTGTGTGTGTGCGTGTCAATCTGTGTTTGTGTGTGTGTGTGTTTGTGTGTGTGCGTGTCAATCTGTGTTTGTGTGTATGTGTGTGTGTGTGTGTGTGTGTGTCTGTCTGTGTGTGTGTCTCTGTGTGTGTGTGCGTGTGTGTGTGTCTCTGTGTGTGTGTCTTTGTGTGTGTGTATATGTGTGTGTGTGTGCGTGTGTGTGTGGCTCTGTTTGTGTGTCTCTGTGTGTGTGTATATGTGTGTGTGTGTGTCTCTCTGTGTGTGTGTGTGTGTGTGTGTGTTTGTGTTTCTGTGTGTGTGTTTCTGTGTGTGTGTGCATGTCAATCTGTGTTTGTGTGTATGTGTGTTTGTGTGTGTCTGTGTGTGTCTGTGTGTGTGTGTCTGTGTGTGTGTGTGTGTGTCTATGTGTGTGTGTCTCTGTGTGTGTGTGCGTGTGTGTGTCTGTGTGTGTGTGTATATGTGTGTGTGTGTACGTGTGTGTGTGTCTATGCTTGTGTGTCTCTGTGTGTGTGTCTGTGTGTGTGTGTGTGTCTGTGTGTGTGTGTGTGTCTGTGTGGGTGTGTTTCTGTGTGTGTGTGTGTGTGTTTTTTCTGTGTGTGTCTCTGTGTGTGTGTGTATGTGTCTCTCTGTGTGTGTGTGTGTGTGTGTGTGTCTGTGTGTGTGTGTGTGTGTCAGAGAATGAAATGGTTTGTAAGGGATACAAACTACCAGTGTCCATGTTTGTAAACACAGCTAGGAAGCCTTTGATGTCTGTGATGTCATCTCTTTGATCTGTAATCAGTTAACGACCGCAGCTGTTGTACCCTTTTTTACCTGTGGGAAACAGCAGCTCCTAACAAACAAGCCCTCAAACAAATGGTCAGACGGGGAAAATAAAAAGTTATTTCAGTAAAATAACCACCTCATGAGCACCAGAAGGCCTTTGTGAACGTATTGATATAAAATTCATGTAGATAAATTTTAAAAATGTGGGCGTATCGGCGATGTAAAAAAGTGGTTCGCTCTGCATTTTGCTCAGAAATGTGGACAATGTTTAACATGGCGGTGAATGGAGGAAGATCCTGAACTCTTGCCATTTGATGGCTCGCTGAGCGAAAAGTATAATTCATATCATAAAAATGAGCACATTGACAGAAACTAGACAAGAATACCTACGTTTTGATGTATAAATTGTTCATGACAAGTTAGAATTGTTGGCCTAGGAGCAAGTTATAGAGAACGGAGTAAGATAATCTTTTCGAAGCCGTTCACTCTGATGATGTCACAGCTCACTCTAACGCATGCAATACACACCCATTATAAAGGCAGAAAAATCATAAAATGTACACTGTACTTCACAGCTTTTTCACAAAAACTGTAAAATATATCAATCTGAAAAGCCATAGCCGGATAGCTGAATATTTTGTGAACGTTTTAAAGTTTGAAAAGACGTCTGTAGGTGAAAAAATGTAGGAGGAGATACATTTTGAAGCAGAAGAAGATTTGAAGGATTTGAAGCTTGCTCTCATTGACTTTAATGTTAAAAAAAATTGTTTAAATGCTTAATATTTTAAAAAGTATAAATAGTAGAAAAATAGTAAAGAAGTCCCATCATCTGCTTAAAAGCTGAAGATTGTAAAAAGTTGAACGGTAAAAATAGGTAAAAGTATGCAGAAGTTAGAGAGAGCCAAAAAACGTACGGAATAATAAGAAAAAGAATAATAAAGAACAGAATAACAATAGAAAACAGCATTCCCCTGCAGAAAATGCGTGGGAATGCTAGAAAATGCATTTCCTGCAGAAAATGGGAATGCTGAATAGCTGAATTGCTAAAAGCTAACCTGGTTTAATAGTTTAAATCAGTAAAAGTTGTAGAAAAATTGAAACGCTAAGCTAAACTGGACAAATAGCTTAAATCAGTAAAATTTGTAGAAAATATTGAAATGCTAAAAAGCTAAACTGGAGAAATAGCTTAAATCAGTAAGAAGATGTTGAAGTATTGAGAAGAGTTGAAAATGTAGGAATGGTTTTAATTAAGTTGAATAGTAACAATAATGTAAAAAGGTGGAAAATTTAAAAAAATTAAATTAAAAGCTGAACTGGAGAAATAGCTTAAATCAGTAAGAAGATGTTGAAGTAGTGAGAATATTTAAAAAAGTAGGAATGATTTTAATTAAGTTGAATAACACAACTACACCATAAAGAGCTACAGCTAGATTTTAAAAGTGGATTTTTTTAATAGCTGAAAGTCTGCAGAAAATACGGACAACCAAAAAAGGTATGGAATAATAAAAAAATCATAATGGGGTTAAATGCCTTTGTCAGGATTGATGTACTACACAGCAGGGATCAAACCCCTGTCCATATCCACTGGGCCATCACTAGGGGTTAACTGTCTTCATAGGGAATACATCGGTTGAGTTCCCGCTGTGGGAATCGAACCCGGGTCTCCCACACTAAAGTCATTTGTCATATCCACTGCGCCACCACCAAAGGATCTGTTTTTCAAGCTTACATTGTAATATATAATTAGACAGACAGACATACAGAGTATTGCACTGTCAGGGAAAAGGTTGCCATGGCTACATATAATCAGTGGCCATGTTTGTAAACGCAGCTAGGAAGCCTTTCATCTCTGTGATGTCATCTCTTTCCAAAAAACGTACGGAATATTAAATAATCATAACAGTGTTAAAAGACTTTTTAACACTATGTGATGAGATCCCATTGTGGGATTTGTACCGGGGCCTACGGCGTGAAAGGAATGTCACATAACCTCTGCGCCACCAACGTAATAACTCCTGGAAAACCTATACAAGGTAATATATAATTTATCTGTGTTTGTGTGTGTGTGTGTGTGTGTGTGTGTGTGTGTGTGTGTGTGTGTTGTGTGTTTGTGTGTCTCTGTGTGTGTGTGTGTGTGTGTGCGTGTCAACCTGTGTTTGTGTGTGTGTGTGTGTGTGTGTGTGTGTGTGTGTATGTGTGCGTGTCAATCTGTGTTTGTGTGTATGTGTGTTTGTGTGTGTCTATGTGTGTGTCTGTGTGTGTGTCTCTGTGTGTGTGTGTGTGTCTCTGTGTGTGTGTGTGTGTGTGTGTGTCTGTTAGTGTGTGTATATGTGTGTGTGTGCGTGTGTGTGTGTCTCTGTTTGTGTGTCTGTGTGTGTGTGTCTGTGTGTGTGTGTGTGTGTCTCTGTGTGTGTGTCTGTGTGGGTGACTGTGGGTGTGTGTGTGTCTCTCTCTGTGAGTGTGTGTGTGTGTCTCTGTGTGTGTGTGTGTGTGTCTCTCTGTGAGTGTGTGTCTGTGTGTGTGTGTGTGTGTCTCTGTGTGTTTGTCTCTGTGCGTGTGTCTGTGTGTGTGTGTGTGTGTCTGTCTTTCTGCGTAAACACACACACACACAGATACACAGGGAGACACACACACAGACACACAGCCCAAATTTCTATTTTCACTCTGTCTGTTTTAAAATGAGTTAACAGCAAAGCCATTGACAGAGAATGAAATGGTTGCTAAGGGATACAAACTACCAGTGGCCATGTTTGTAAACACAGCTAGGAAGCCTTTGATGTCTGTGATGTCATCTCTTTGATCTGTAATCAGTTAACGACCGCAGCTGTTGTACCCTTTTTTACCTGTGGGAAACAGCAGCTCCTAACAAACAAGCCCTCAAACAAATGGTCAGACGGGGAAAATAAAAAGTTATTTCAGTAAAATAACCACCTCATGAGCACCAGAAGGCCCTTGTGAACGTACTGATATAAAATTCATGTGGATAAAGTTAAAAATGTGGGAATATCGGCGATGTAAAAAAGTGGTTCGCTCTGCATTTTGCTCAGAAATGAGACGATGTTTAACATGGCGGTGAATGGAGGAAGATCCTGAATTCTTGCCATTTGATAGCTCGCTGAGCGAAAAGTATAATTCATATCGCATAAATGAGCACATTGACAGAAAATAGACAAGAATACCTACGTTTTGATATATAAATTGTCCATGACAAGTTAGAATTGTTGGCCTAGGAGCAAGTTATAGAGAATGGAGTAAGATATTCTTTTCGAGGCCGTTCACTCTGATGATGTCACTCCCCACTCTACCGCACGCAATACACACCCATTATAAAGGCAGAAAAATCATAAAACGTACACTATGCTTACACAGCTTTTTCACAAAAACTGTAAAATATATCAATCTGAAAAGCACAAGCCGGATAGCTGAATAGTTTGTGAACGTTTTAAACTTTGAACCACATCTGTAGAAGAAAGTATGAAAGAGCTGAAACTTTTGGGAGCAGAAGAAGATTTGAAGGATTTGAAGCTTGCTCTCATTGACTTTAATGTTAAAAAAAATTGCTTAAAAGCTTAATATTTCAAAAAGTATAAATAGTAGAAAAATAGTAGAAGAAGTCCCATCATCTGCTTAAAAAGCTGAAGATTGTAAAAGTTGAACGGTAAAAATAGGTAAAAGTATGCAGAAGTTAGAGAGAGTCAAAAAACGTACGGAATAATAATAATAAAAAGAAAAATAACTAGAAAATGCATTTCCTGCAGAAAATGCGTGGGAATGCTGAATAGCTGAATTGCTAAAGCTATCCTGGCTTAAATCAGTAAAAGTTGTAGAAAAAATTGAAACGCTGAGCTAAACTGGACAAATAGCTTAAATCAGTAAAATTTGTAGAAAATATTGAAATGCTAAAGCTAAGCTGGAGATATAGCTTAAATCACTAAGAAGATGTTGAAGTATTGACAAGAGTTGAAAATGTAGGAATGGTTTTAATTAAGTTGAATAGTAACAATAATGTAAAAAAGGTGGAAACATTTTAAAAAATGTAAATTTAAAAGCTGAACTGGAGAAATAGCTTAAATCAGTAAGAAGATGTTGAAGTAGTGAGAATATTTAAAAAAGTAGGAATGGTTTTAATAAAGATGAATAACACCCCTACACCATAAGGAGCTAGAGCTAGATTTTAAAAGTGGAATTGTT
This sequence comes from Etheostoma perlongum, assembly GCA_026937815.1. Lineage (NCBI taxonomy): Eukaryota > Metazoa > Chordata > Actinopteri > Perciformes > Percidae > Etheostoma > Etheostoma perlongum. Next base: position 2,405,240 of record CM049373.1, read on the forward strand.
TTTATTGCTGAAAGTCTGCAGAAAATACGGACAACCAAAAAAGGTACGGAATAATAAAAAAATCATAACAGTGTTAAAAGACTTTTTAACACTATATGTAGAGATCCCATTGTGGGATTTGAACCCAGGCCTCCTGCATGAAGGGCATGTCACATAACCACTGCGCCACCACTGTAATCCCTTCTGGAAAACTATACAAGGTAATATATGACTTATCTGTGTTTTTGTGTGTGTGTGTGTGTGTGTCTGTGTGTCTCTCTCTGTGTGTGTATGTGTGTTTGTGTGTCTCTCTGTGTGTGTGTATGTGTGTTTGTGTGTCTCTGTGTGTGTGTGTCTGTGTGTGTGTGTGTGCGTGTCAATCTGTGTTTGTGTGTGTGTTTGTGTGTGTTTCTGTGTGTGCGTGTGTGTGTGCGTGTCAATCTGTGTTTGTGTGTATGTGTGTGTGTGTGTGTCTATGTGTCTGTCTGTGTGTGTGTCTCTGTGTGTGTGTGCGTGTGTGTGTCTTTGTGTGTGTGTATATGTGTGTGTGTGTGCGTGTGTGTGTGTCTCTGTTTGTGTGTCTCTGTGTGTGTGTATATGTGTGTGTGTGTGTCTCTGTGTGTGTGTGTGTGTGTGTGTGTCTGTGTGTGTGTCTCTGTGTGTGTATGTGTGTTTGTGTGTCTCTCTCTGTGTGTGTATGTGTGTTTGTGTGTCTCTGTGTGTGTGTGTGTGTGTGTGTGTGTGTGCGTGTCAATCTGTGTTTGTGTGTGTGTGTGTGTGTGTTTCTGTGTGTGCGTGTGTGTGTGTGCGTGTCAATCTGTGTTTTGTGTGTGTGTGTGTGTGTGTGTGTGTGTGTCTGTGTGTGTGTGTCTCTGTGTGTGTGTGCGTGTGTGTGTGTTTGTGTGTGTGTGTATATGTGTGTGTGTGTGTGTGTGTGTGTCTCTGTTTGTGTGTCTCTGTGTGTGTGTATATGTGTGTGTGTGTCTCTGTGTGTGTGTTTGTGTGTGTGTTTCTGTGTGTGTGTGCATGTCAATCTGTGTTTGTGTGTGTGTGTTTGTGTGTGTCTATGTGTGTGTCTGTGTGTGTGTGTCTCTGTGTGTGTGTGTGTCTATGTGCATGTGTGTCTCTGTGTGTGTGTGTGTGTGTGTATATGTGTGTGTGTGTGTGTCTCTGCTTGTGTGTCTCTGTGTGTGTGTGTGTGTGTGTGTCTCTGTGTGTGTGTGTTTCTGTGTGTGTGTTTTTCTGTGTGTGTGTGTGTGTGTGTGTGTCTATCTGTGTTTGTCGTGTGTGTCTGTGTGTTTTTGTGTGTGTCTGTGTGTCTATCTGTGTTTATGTGTGTGTCTATGTGTGTGTGTGTGTGTGTGTGTGTGTGTGTGTGTCTCTGTGTGTGTGTGTGTGTGTGTGTGTGTGTGTGTGTGTGTGTGTGTGTGTGTGTGTGTGTGTGTGTGTGTGTCTGTGTGTGTGTGACTCTGTGTGTGTGTGTGTCTCTCTCTCTCTCTGTGTGTGTGTCTGTGTGTGTGTGTGTGTGTGTCTGTATGTGTGTGGGTGTGTTTCTGTGTGGGTGTGTTTCTGTGTGTGTGTGTGTGTGTGTGTGTTTCTGTGTGTTAACAGCGTGTGTCTTTGTGTGTGTGTGTGTCTGTCAAGGGATACAAACTACCAGTGGCCATATTTGTAAACACAGCTAGGAAGCCTTTTGATGTCTGTGATGTCATCTCTTTGATCTGTAATCAGTTAACGACCGCAGCTGTTGTACCCTTTTTTTACCTGTGGGAAACAGCAGCTCTAACAAACAAGCCCTCAAACAAATGGTCAGACGGGGAAAATGAAAAGTTATTTCAGTAAAATAACCACCTCATGAGCACCAGAAGGCCCTTGTGAACGTATTGATATAAAATTCATGTGGATAAAGTTAAAAATGTGGGCGTATCGGCGATGTAAAAAAGTGCTTCGCTCTGCATTTTGCTCAGAAATGTGGACGATGTTTAACATGGCGGTGAATGGAGGAAGATCCTGAACTCCTGTCATTTGATAGCTCGCTGAGCGAAAAGTATAATTCATATCGCAAGAATGAGCCCATTGACAGAAACTAGACAAGAATACCTACGTTTTGATGTATAAATTGTCCATGACAAGTTAGAATTGTTGGTGTAGGAGCAAGATATAGAGAACGGAGTAAGATAATCTTTTCGAAGTCAAGCCGCTTTTACTCTGATGATGTCACACCACACTCTAACTCACGCAATACACACCCATTATAAAGGCAGAAAAATCATAAAATGTACACTGTACTTCAACGGGTTTTTAACAAAAGCTGTAAAATATATCAATCTGAAAAGCCATAGCCGGATAGCTGAATATTTTGTCAACGTTTTAAAGTTTGAACGACGTCTGTAGGTGAAAAAAATGTAGGAGGAGATACATTTTGAAGCAGAAGAAGATTTGAAGGATTTGAAGCTTGCTCTCATTGACTTTAATGTTAAAAAAAATTGTTTAAATGCTTAATATTTTAAAAAGTATAAATAGTAGAAAAATAGTAAAAGAAGTCCCATCATCTGCTTAAAAAGCTGAAGATTGTAAAAGTTGAACGGTATAAATAGGTAAAAGTATGCAGAAGTTAGAGAGAGCCAAAAAACGTACGGAATAATAATAAAATTAAGTAAGAATAAATAAAGAACAGAATAACAATAGTTGGAATGCTGTGGAACAGCATTCCCACTAATTAATCGTTCCTTTATGAGATTAAGAGATTTCTGTGGCACGCTGACATGGCCGAAATTTAGAGAACATAGGACATGTAACCTCCAGCTAATCTTGTGAGAAAGGAGGGATAATGCTATTGGATTGCTGAGGCCTTAAGAGGTTAAAAGGGCTCTGACACAAACAGCAGGATGGAGGAGTAACTCACAAACAGGAAAGAGATACACCACCTGTCTCCTGTCTGTGTTTGAGTTGTACGTATACAGTAAGACTTCCCAAGTCAAACATTAGTTAGAGCAATACACAACACAGTAAAGGCATAGTGTAGCCTCTCCTCTCTCTAGTTTATCTTCAACACATAAATACTGCATATCACAGTGCTCACTAACAGCATTACTAATCATGTGTCCTTGAAACGGATGGATCCTAAATTAATTACCTGGATTGGCACGCTGGGTTTCTCTATTGGATTACAGTCTGTAATGAAATCTAACAAGAGTCTGTCATTTGTACTGTATGTGTTTTGCAAAGCAAATTGCATGATAAGTATATTGCAATTTACAATTTGTATTCATACAAATGTTTATGTATTGGCAATTCTTAAAATAAATGTTTAAAAAACAGCTGCAAGATGTTTGCGTTGATAACTCTGTGAATGTTCACTGATTAATGCTGTTTGTGTCTTGACTATAAGGGGGATCCCTAAGCAAAAGCAGTCTGAATCTGCTGGTGTTTGGCTGCTCTGTTAAGTTTCTCCTGAACAAGAAGAGCTCCATCTTGCCAGTGAAGTGAGCCACACATGACTTCAGACCAGTGTAACCAGTGGGCCTTCAACCTGCCTCATTTTTCCCAGGAGCAAACCCACTGATTCAAGTTCCTCAAGCTCCAAAACACACTCCACCATCTGGTATGATCAGTTACACTCTTTTACATGAAAACTAATTTTTCACCGTTGTATCGTCTGCTGTTTTTTTTAACCCCCTGTTGTCCTCGGGTCAAATTTGACCCCTTTAAAAAATGTCTATACCTGAAAGATGGGTTTCTTTATAACCAAATTACCGCAAAAAAAGACTGGATTCTTTACAACGCTCTTTGCAAATACAATTAATCACTTTCATTCCACTGATCTGAACTATTAGTCAAAATAATTAATAATTTCTGCTTTTTTAACTCAATTATTAGGTTTCATTCTATATAAATGAGGGTTATTGACCATGAAACCCAAAAAGTAATTTAAAATTAGTGGTAGTAAGGTGGTGTTAGTGAATACTAAAAACAAGTCTGAAAAAAGGGACAAAAATGTCAAATATTTGTCCGTTTTTTGCCTGGGAGGACAAGGGTTAAGTTGCAATATGTCTGTTAAAACTGAATGTTTGCCCAAAATAGGTTTTCTTTTCCTCTTGAGCAGAGGTTATCAAACTGTGAGTGAGAGACGTGATCATAACTCAAATCTGAACACACAATACACATATTTTTGGATTGAGTTTGACTTACAATAAACGTCCACTAATACTATTATCCATAAATAATTTACTTAGAATTCATGGGGTGGGGACTTGCCATATTTAAATGTTCTTTGGTTTCCAAGTAATCATGTGACAGTACATCCTAGATTACAGTGCAAACTGGAGCAGCTACTAGCTTAGCATACTTGTAATGGTGCCATTTAAGTACCACTTTCTGAATATAGGCTGAAAGTGGGGCTTAAGTTGCAGCGCACAGCTAACTGAATCCTGAATCCAGTGTGAGACTTTGAAAATAGTAAACCACTCTTTCCGCTCTGGAACTGAAAACACAACTTTTTGGTATCTCAGCAGTTTGCTTCATATGTGCACAGTCTGCTTCATCAACATCTTCACATGCATCAGCACACTCACCAGCAGGCCTTCCCCCCCATCCTGCACCAATCCATGACCATCCAACCTGCTCCAATGGGAACTCAGGACAGTAGCGTAAGGAGATCTTTCACTAATGTGTGCATTTACTTAGCAGAGATTTTTGACTTTACCAATTTCATTCTGAAGCCCTTTTGGCCATTTTGTCCTGATTGGTACCAACAGTAATTTCAAGTCGTTACCTTTCACCTCTTGCTACAGTTCAACACACACCCTCCCAGAGCAACGAGGCCCTCTTTTGCCCCGGTCACTGCCTTTCACAGCGCAACACATCGGCCCTACAGACAAACAGTGAGTCCAGCATGCATCACTGCAAACTGACATGTGAACACAGCTTAATGAAACTACTGTCTGACTTCTGTTTTCCTTTAATGAAACAAATTTTAATGAATAACCTCTGACAGTTTGTTGCCAAATGTTTTGACATTTTATTTCAGAAACGAGGGAGATGGGGCGCATTGCATGTCTCCATTGCATGGAGGACTTATTACCACAAACATCTCAAGGTGATGCATCAAAATTGTAGTCACATTAACTGAAAAATGCGGTGTATTTCACCTTCTTATCAAATTGAGGCATTTTGTGTCTGACATTAAAATCAGTTTAACTGGATTTGGGAATTCATTTAGTTGTCTATAAAGAAGCCATAATGTCAAAAATATATTGAAATTATGATTGCTTTTTTCACATTTTTTATTTGTTGTATTAATAACTAAAAATGGTTTAGACATTATATAAGGTCTTTCAGTTGACAGGCAACATTTAAAACTCAATTTTAAGGAGCTTAAAATATAGGAAAATACTATTATACATTTTTTAAGTTCATAATTCCAGAAAACTCTCATTTCCTTTAGTTAAGACATATTGTCATTGTGACTTGTGTATATTTGTATCTGATTCCAAAACTAATTGTTTGCTTTACAAACTGGATTTAACAGAAAATGCAGCAAAAAAACAACAGTCTCCATCAAGAACTGACACCTGAGTATCCGACCACCAGTCTACCTGACACTGAACACAAGGAATCAAGCCTGCCCACCAGCACACACCCAAAAATAGGTGATTGTAAAGCAAACAATATATGAAACCCCTTTAGCAACAGTAAAATATGCGTCAAATTATTAAAGCTGAGCTGCTTCTCATGTTTTAGACTCTCAACGTGGACACTCTGCATGTACTGCAGTCAGGAGTGAGACAGAAAAAATGGCAGAAAGCATAAGCCACTTCGACAGACGTTATCCCTCTGACCTTTCCACGTCTTCACCAGTGTCTTTCCACAGCCGTACAGCCAAAAGGGAGAAACTGGAACAGCGCCCGAAGCTGCACTGGAAAGAGAAACTTAATGAAAAGAAGAAACGAGGCAGGCGACAAGCTGAAACAACAAAGGACTTACCTCTTAAAGACCAATCTTGGGATCGAACTGTGACTCTTGAACTTGGCGGCAGACACAGCGGCTCCCTTGACAGGGAAAGGCACCCAGAGAGTGACAGCTCCATTAAAGTGAAGAGGGTGAAGCAGGACATTGTAGACGGCCAGTTTGATTCTTTGCACACTGATCCATCTCCATTTAGTACAACTCACACACTTCCATCTTTACACACCATGCCAGTGCAACACATACACATAAGTGATTTATCCATCGTGTATCCTAACAGCAGCCGATGTAATGGTACCAGTGCTCCCCAGGGTTTCATCTCTTATCCAGGAGATGAAATGCATCCCTACAAAACCGCTTCATGGGAGTCAATGTGGGATGCTCACAAGAGAACGGACCTCCCCTCTAGACAAAACACCCTAGCAGACTATTCTTTGAATACCTGCAAAGCAATCAGGATACCTCATGTAGCACAGAGGCAAAAAGAGGCTTGTCAAGGTTTCTTTACACCACCTCTTAATTTCCCTTATGCTTTGAGACAGCAGAAAGCAATTTACCTTAGAGGGAGTGAGTTTCTACACCCACGCCAGGAGAACTATCACTTCCACCATCCTGGCTATCTGGCAACATCCTACCTGGGGCCCTGAGTCTGTCATCAAGTGGATGCAACGATTATAGTCTGAAAAATAAAACTGATGCATTAATTAATTTCACTGCTAATGTATGAAATTACACAAACACTCTCTGGGTGACATGTAGCTCACCCAGTAGAGTCCGCGCCCCATGTAGGCTGAGGCCTTGGAAGTCTAACCTGCGGCGCTTTGATGCATTTTGTCCCTCCTCTCTCTCCTGTTTTCTGTCTTCAAGATATCCTGTCAGGCCATAAAAAACTAAATAAATAAACTTTATACATGAACACTCAAGATTATAATGTTAGGTATTGTTGCCTTTTGAAACATAAATAACACAGGAGCAGTTCTGAATGTTTTGAAAATGATTATATGATCAATCATCAATCTTTTTATTTAAATTCATCTGAAAAGATTAGAGACTAGAGGTGAATCAGTCACACCACAAACAAAGGCCAAGTTGGCAACAACAGTGCTGTCCTTTTGGCCCTCAAAAAGCTAGAAACGGCCCTGCTAGCCGATGAAAGAGCTGCTGGACCAGAAGCACCTGTCACAGGAAGACTCGCAGCAGGTCGCCTTGTAAAGAAGAGTAAGTAACGTTAAGTGGTAACGCTAGTGACACGTTTGAGCTGTTGAGCTCCCTCTTAAAGTAACGTTTTTATTAGTGCACTAAACGTCGGTTTCTGACTCGTTAGCTGTTAACTGTAACGTTACGGTTAACATTAAACTGGTAACGTTAACAAGCTAACAACCAATTAACAACGTTAACAAACAGAAAAGTCGCTAGCTAGCTTACCAACTTGTGTTGCCTTCCCCGTTGCAGCTGTCCTGAAGTCGGGCCTGGCTCTGCTCTGTTTCCCTGCTGTTTGATACCCAGCTAACAAGTTTTGGTTCCTAGAACGTTCTGGGACGTTCCCTGAAGGTTAGGTTAGGTTAGGTTTGGTTTGGTTGGGTTTCGGTTGCATGGTGACTACATTTTGATTTCCAGAAAAGAGGACACTTGGCCCCCGGCCTCGCGACACAAATTCAGACAGGCTTTTCAGAGGTTAATGAACATGCTTTATTATGCCGCAATGGTATAAAAAATAACGTATGTAATAAAATAAAATCTTTAACTACCTGAAACAAAATAATAGCTCTTATCAAATAAATATTAAATAATGTATATGACCTATTCTGTGTCAGCTTCAAAATCCAGCTTCAACTAAATATCTCTTTAAACTTGTTCAATGTAATAAGATAAAGTTTTTCAGTGTCAATGTGAGCGTTGAGATCTCCAGCACCTTTATTAGAACCTGAAACAAATGTGCTAGCATAATATACAATAAAATATAATTTTTAAAAGGCAGCCTCTCGGGAATTATGTCACACAACAAAGTACCGTAGTATTGTGAGCAAAGCGCCAGTCAATTTATGTATAGGCTACTTAATGCTAATGCGCCCCAATCGGTCTGTTTGACAGATTAGGAGAGTAGCTGTTCCCATTGCTTTAATTCAGTGGAGCTCCACTCTGCCCGAGACATGAAAAACCAGAGAAAGTGGGATGTTTTTGATTATGTCTCCAGTATTAACAAACAATATTATTTGCACTAGAACAGCTTTAATTAGGCTAACTAAGATTCATTCAATAAAGCATGGTGGTCTCAAAAATTTACATTTATGTTTTTTTTGCAACTGTACAGTCATACTTACACTGTAATATATATTTTTTAAATATGGTTACTTTTTTTAATTGGTCAGGTGATATCAATGCTCATGTTTTGAGAAAAAATTCTATGTAGCTGTTTGAGTGTTGTTAGGGTCATCAGGGACAAATTCAATTCTTTAGCTGATGATGGTGCTAGATGAAAAGTCAGGACAGCCTATATCAAACTGGACCAAAGTGTTGAATCGACTGACCAATCAACATTGCCATCCCTACAGCAAGTGTGACTAAGAAAATAAAATAAAAGAATACAAGAAAAGCTTACTTTTGTATCAAAAATGTATTTTAACAATAAAATTCCAAGTTCATTCCAAGGCTATGCTAAAAAATAATGTCTTCTAAAAATCTTCTGTCAGGCAACATCATGAAATATCACGGGCAGTGGAATGTGGTGTGTAAAGGACAACATTTCACATAAATAGCTTTGTAGTGCTTGCAACTCATCTCATTCATGTAAGCTTTGTCAGAAACATTAACAGGATTAACAGGCAATCCCATAGACAAGCGACGTCACAAAGCCAAGCTGAGGAATTAGAGTTAATAAGAGTTGCTATAATGAAAATGTGGTCTCCAAAACCAGTGCAGAGACAACCACCTCAATGTAACACCAGTCTAAGAAACACTGGAGAACACTTGAAAGCTTTGGATAGAAAAAAAACTTCCAGTCTTCGGCAAACCAATGCTATTGCATAACAGTTACAAGGGTGCCTGCGATGGACGCATGGTGCAGTGCAGCGAGGAGGAATCACACCACGTCCATGCCCAGGCCCCTCGCCACCTCCGTCAGGGCCTGGACTGCTCCAGATGTCCCACTGCCTTCACAGTCCTCCTGCGATAATCCTCCAGGCTCCTCCTCAATGTGAGGGATGGTGCTCATGACACAGTAGACAGGAGAGTCACTGCCTCTGGGGCTGGGCTGGGATGAAATGTCCTCACCTCCAGAGAGCTCTGAGAGTACGAGGACGAGGAGCTGGAGGAGGGCGAGGAGGATCCTGCGGGAGAGCTTCGGCCGCTCTCTGGTGCGACCGCAGCCCTCTTGTTCCGGCTGCTGGTTCTCTGGCTTTTTCGAAGGCTTTGTGGCTTTGTGGCCATGTTCTTCATGATCTCCTTGGTCACTTCCACGGTCTCAAACCGCACCATGTTTACTTTTAGGAAGCCATCTACATCCTTCCTGTATCTGTGAAAAAGCACATGAAACAACCACGTATAAAATATGTATTATTTCAGTCTTTACTCATTATTACATTTGATGCACCCGTGAGGACTGAGAAGGAGAGTGAAATTGAGAGATTGTTTCATTGACAGTGGTGGAAGGTATCTAAGTTCATTTACTCAAGTACTGTACTTAAGTAAAAATTTTAAGTAGGCCTACTTGTATTTGAGTCTTTTCATGCCACTTTCTACTTCTACTCCACTACATTTCAGAGAAATATTGTAATTTTTTTTTTACCCCACTACATTAATCTGACAGCTTTATTTACTAGTTACTTTACAAATTTAGATTTTTACACACAAAACACATGTAGTTTATAAAATACAATGTTTTATTATAAATGAAACTACCCAACAATATACAGGCCTACAAGTCCAGCTCCAATGCTTAACCACATAACTGTTTTTATAGTTTCCAAAATGTGAGGATGTTTTTGCTTTGAATGCTTTTACTTTTAATACTTTACGTAGATTTTCCTAATGATACTTACATGCTTTTACTTAAGGAACATTTTCAATGCAGGACTTTTACTCTATACAGAGTATTTTACAGTGTGGTATTAGTACTTTTACTAACGTAAAGGATCTGAATACTTCTCCACCACTGTTCATTGGTAACTGGCTGTTGTGACGTACCTAAAGCGGGAATGTCCAGAGGGCCATTTCAGCTCATGCTTCTTGCGAAGGTGAAGTGTGAGAGTGTAACACCAGGAGAAGACCTTATCACAGATATGGCATTTATATTTAGACATCCCCCCGACCTGTTGGTAAAGATCATGTGATGATGTTAACAATAAAGCGTCATAACTGTCAACAAGATCACAGCAGGTCGATAATCTAACGAACCTGGTGTACTCTCTTGTAGTGGTGGCTCATGGTTTGGAATGTGTGACAGGAATAATCACAACCCTCCACTGTACAGTGATACACGGTGCCCTCGTTGTGAACCTCTGTGTGCTTTTGTAGATCGCGCTGGTTCTTAAATCTGCAAACATATATATATTTATAAATATATATACACATACACATGAAAACCGAAGTTCAGTCTTTAAATACAACGGTTACATTCTAATTACCAACAATATTTACATTTTGAAACATATTAACCATGAGTTTTCTGCAAATCAAATTAGTCAAGATACATACCAGAGACCAATACAGTCCATACACAGGACAATTACTACAAAATGTTGAATTAATAAGTTACTAAAAGGTGTTTCCATTGTTCAGTAATCCAATGAAAGGGTAACAGTAAGGACATGCCTTCATAAGGCCATATTTTGGTAGTTTTAAGGTAAAGCTCATGTTTGTATGTGGAGAAGATATTAAAGGTCCAATATGTAATATATTTACTGTAATACTCCAAAAAATTACCTCAATGCCTCATCAGATATTAAGGCAACATGCTAAGTTGAAATACTCTTTTCTGACAACAATGCAGTATTTTCTTTTGAAATCTGCTCTGTGATGGAATTTCTCTGTTTTGGCCTGTGTGTTGGTATCAACTGCCCAGTTTGGCAGCCAGGCCGGGTTGCCAGATCTACCTGTAAAAACGTAAAGCCAGCGTGCTACAATATGCAGTATTACATATTGCACCTTTTAAAGGGACTGTTTTGAAGGTGTACCTTTTGTCGCAGAAGTCACATGGGAAGGGCCGCTCATCACAGTGGCGGAACCTGATGTGGATCTTAAGAGCTGCCAAAGTGGTGCAGGTCATGTCACAGAAGGGACACTTCACCTGATTCACTGCAAGGAAAAGAAAACGTAATTATTAAATATAACCTGCCAGTCTGAACAGAACTACTGGATGTCATTATGATTTTGATGAGCATCTAAATGGACTGGACTGCATCTCGGCCTAAACTGCCTTACTGAAAAACCTTTTTCCATGCATGATTAGTGAGTAAACACCTCCTTCAATCTTTAACAATAATAAGATTAACAGCCATAATGACAATCTGATCAGAACTGAAACAATGTATAATGAAAATGTTACAGTTTCCTACGACGGTGTATTGGACCCTTTTTGTAGGTTAAAACATATATAATTATGTGGTTTCTTGACAATAAAAACAAAAGATTTCTAAGTTTTTCTTTAATAAATGTACCACTTTAGAGAACATCCAAGTTTATTTCTTGTAAATTTACTACTTCATATCTCTGAATATTATTCCCCATCTCCGTAATTTTTATTTTTTATACACACTTAGTTTTTTTTACCCACAGAGGCACTAATAAGCCATCGTAGATTCCATCTACTTTAACATAACTCAATAGTTACAATGGATGTAACATTACATATTTCAAATAGATGATCAAAAATTAGCTCATCATCACATTGTCAGAAAGACAGTAATCAGTCCTCACTAAGATCCGACCAAAGCATTCCTTAAAATGTTAATGTAACAAGAATTTAAAATTAGAAATGTAGAAATTAGTTACCATGTTGACGAACGTGATCCCTCAAAAGCCTCTCGCTGGAAAAAGCTTTGCCACAATGTTCACATACCAGAGACTCTGCATAAATGAGATAGGTGAATGTACATAAGTCAGAATTTAAGCAATACATTTAGCGCATCAGCATCCTAAAAAATCAAGTGTCCTTCTCACCTACTGGCTCAGCCTGTCTGTGTAGGTGGTCAAACAGTTTGGTGTTACTGGAGAACATGCTGCCACATGTAGGACACGCTACGAGTCTCTCCTGAGTGTGGCTCCGCATGTGTTCTCTCAAACGGTATCTGATTTTGAAGAAAGCATCGCAGCCTATGATAGAAAAATTAAGTAGAAATAAGGTGAGACATAAAGCTAGATATACCAGGACCTTCTCTTTGACTTCCTCTTACTCAGTCATACCTGTCCAGGGGCAGAAGAGAGCTAGCTGGTGTTGTTGGAGAGATTGCGGCTCAGCACTTTCAACGTGATTGTCCACATGTCGGTAGAACCACTCAGGATTGTTAAATGTACTCTAGATAAGGACAACGAGAAAAATTCTATAATAATGGTGCTATTAGTCATTTGATACAGATGATTATTTAAAATATACCTACATCACAATGCTCCCACTGGCAAACATATCCGTCTGAGCCTTCAGGAACCAGGTTGTTGCTGTGCAAGCCTTGGTTGCAGCTGGGCAGATCAGGGCGGGACTTGAGCAGCTGTGACCCGACGAACTTGAGCTTACCGTGGTAGTTGTGGAAGTAGGCATGGACCTCCAGCTCCACAGGGCTACCCATGGATACAAATTCACATCCATTCCAGAGACAAGCATACTCCTCTAAAAGGGAGGGAAGGAGTCATTATTGCAAAGAAGAAAGGACAGTTATTACAGAATGTACAGGGAGTGTTTCGGGTTTGACTAAGTAGGGCTGGGTAATAAACTGAACATTTAACAACGCAAACCTTTTAACCAAACTAATATAAGCAATATCAGTATTATAAGTAGGTTCCTTCAGACTAACTGTTGCCTAGTCCACTAATGCATCTGAAAGTCCAACAACATCTAAAAGTACAGACATAAAAATCACATAATTGAACACATCATGTCTGTGCCGTGCTATCCCATTGCAGGAGATAAACATTGTCATCATTGGACCAACAAGGGGAGAACTTCACTTACAGTTTTAAATGTATCTTGCTTAACGGGCCTCTGTGTGACTGTGCCACATCTTTACAGATCACAGATGAGATCCCATGATTGGCTAAATCTTGATATCCCACAAGTAAATATAGATGCAGGGGAACTTTTAGATATGTATCTTTACTGTACTTATTGTACATATTTATTCTACTGTGCTACAGTCTCTTGCAAGACAGATATTGATATCAATTAGATTACCTGAATACACAAAGCTTAGAATGACTGAACAACTGTCATTTTGAGTTCAGGTCATATCTTCCAGCCCTACAAGTGACCCATGGCCTGGTGTTTGTCTTGTGTGCTCCTCACTCACCCAGCTCTTCTAAGGCATCGTTGTCTCCCAGGTAGTCATTTAAATGCAGTGACATATGATCGCTCAGCTCCTCCATGGTGCGGCCCTTGAAGTCGCATGAAGCCCACTCACACACCACCTCAAAATGGTCTAGTCTCTTGGTTGTCATCATGATGGCGATCGCTGTGTGCTCAGCAGCACACAATCCAGACCACCTAAACCGAAAAACACACAGCGACAGACATTTTAACAGAGAGGAAAAAATAAGACAGCAGGCTACAATAACTATACCTTAGCTAGCTAAGTGGCGATTTCACTTGTTAGCATGTGATGCTAGCTAGAGGTGGCTGAGTATTTAAACACAGGCTGACTCATTTCAACAGATGTTTCAACCGACGTTAGCTCTAGTTAGCTGGAAAGTTACACACAACTAAAACCTTTGCAAGCGTTTTTTCTCTATGACTGGTTACTCGTTAACGAAACCAATAACTAGCTAACTGCCCATTATCTCTAGCTTAGTACGGGTTGATAACAACGTTATACTAGTCTGGCTAACAGTGTGGCTAACGCTGAACCTGTCACACGTCTGTAATGTAGTTACCTCTGGCGGACATTTCATCAGCTAGCTAACGTTTGTCATAATGTTTTAACCGTTTGACATATTAATGGGGAATGTGTACACAGCCACTAATGTTCCCGACACTTGTGGTTCACGGAGGTTTGTAAATGCTTCTTACGAGTACCCAATGTCAGTGCAGGAGCTCTGTTAGCTAACCTGGAACTCTTCTTCTTCTTCCCTCCTCTCAGCTTGTCTGCTTTATTTATTTCCGGCCACTGCCAAACTAAAGGAAGTTGGTCTTCTTCGTCCTTTATTTAACAAAACAGAATAAACTATGGGTGTGTGTGTGTGTGTGTGTGCGTGTGTGTGTGTGTGTGTGTGTGTGTGTGTGTGTGTGTGTGTGTGTGTCATAGACTGTAATAGAAGGCTGTAGACTACGTAAACACACAAAACTGGCTAAACCAGTACAGATACTAATGAAAGCATGAGTTTTAATTGCCTTATCGTGTTGGTGCAGGTCTTGATTTAAATAAAGAGCCCAACATTTGTGTGAATGTGGAATTGTCATGAGAAAATTAATTCTACAAGGAAAACCATATCTTTATTCATTAAAAATGTATTTATCCTGAAATTCCTTTGTTGTCCAAGTGTTCCTTCTTATAGTCTAATGTTGGACATCCACCCAACATATGGAAATATGACAACGGCAGATCTTCTTTTAGTTCACAGAAAGTAAAAGAATATTCTTTTTTAATATCTATAATGTTTTTTGCTGGATATATGCAATGCCTATATTTTTAAAGGAAACCTATAGTATTCAAAACAGACAAAGAAGACTAGGCCTACCACTAGTTGCTATAGGGGAGTCATCATGGATACGCATGGGAGTCATCCAGCGAATTATGTTATTTCAATTAAAAAAAAGTGGAAAAATCCAAACTATTCAATTTTAGAGAGAAAAATGGGAAACGTGTATCTTTATTTGTGCAGTGTCATTGCAGTTGATTTATTACTCCTGTTTCTGCCACTGATTGCTGAGATTATGTTCCTCCTTTGTGTGTTTTGTTGTATGGATGTTGTTAAATCATATGTCTTTATGCCTAATATTACCTTTTACCACCACGCTATACTCTGACGGCTTAACACTCCCAAGAAAGCCTGTCCCAATATTATTGTATTTCCTACAGTATATTATGTCCCAATATTGTGGATGCATGTGTTTGTGATGACCTGATGATCTGTACAGCAACATCAGTGCCATCAATGTAGTTTTTCATGTGTAGTTAATAATCAGGACATAGCAAGCCTCACTATGGTTACGTTGCTCTCTCACATTTTCCATGTTGTATTAAAAGGTTTCTTTGTGTTGGAAATCATTCAGATGTCCATAATATCAACAGAGATTAGAGACACATATAATAACTGGATTTATAGGAGGAGAAATCAGAGCTACTTTGCTTTGCATGCAGCCACCTCACTTTTTATCCAGGTCCACATGATATGAGAGGGTGTATTAGATCTTGTCCACTAGAGGTCATAATTTACTGAACACCAGCACCACACTATGCCAGTACAAGAAATACAGTATTTTCATGAGGCAGTGTGTCTCCTAATGTGCAGTTGATACAACTTAATGAAGTCACACCATATTGTACACTGATATCAACAATGCATGTGTGTAAAATAGTTATATTGTGGTACACATTTCATCCAGACTTGTATGTCCAACAATGGTTCAGTGCAGACTCATAAACTGGGAACAATCATCCATGGCCTCTCCTAAACTGCTGTTTGTTGGCTGAACATTTAGTTTACATACTTTTTTGTACCCTTTTTCTAACTGGCAGTTACTGCTTCAACATGGCAAAAAGGACACCTATAAATGATAAAGTATATTTCACACACAGTGAAACATATGTATGAATTATAAATTCTACACTTTTGACAAAATATAATAAGCAATGAAGCTGAGACTGTAACCAGCCAGATAAGTCTTTTATAGAAGGGACATAGTGCCATCGCTTATCTGTTATTCAATATTTCATGCTTCTCTGCAAACATAAGGGCCCATAACAACTAAATTATTCATGCAATTTTA
This sequence comes from Etheostoma perlongum, assembly GCA_026937815.1. NCBI lineage: Eukaryota > Metazoa > Chordata > Actinopteri > Perciformes > Percidae > Etheostoma > Etheostoma perlongum. Next base: position 2,421,318 of record CM049373.1, read on the forward strand.
TGTCAGGATGACTGATTCACAGGAAAATGACCACCAGCATCCAAAAGCTAGCTAGTGAATGAAGTACATTTGGACTTTGAGTCTTTGGTTTTTACATTTTGCATCTCTTAGTTATTAAATCCCTGCAGTGTAAGCAACATGGAAAGAATGATGCACCGATAACATCTGATATTTATAAAAACACCCTTTAAATGTCTCTTAATGTTCAACGACATGCTTACTCTTAGAAAAACCTTTCACGAGGTGCTTACTTTGGCCTCTAGGAGTGCTGTGGAAATAAATAATAAAGTCCAGGCCTGGTAAATGATGTCTGTTTTTTAATACTGGGTTAGGTTAATTTTGTATTCTTAGCAATATAGCCACTCCTGCAATTTCACTGTTGTAGTAATTAAAATGCCTTGATATTATCCTAATATTTAGAAAGAAATACAGCAGAATTTACCGAGTATGTTTTGATGAGGGAAATCACTTTACCCATGTTCAAAGTTTCTATATCAGAACATTTCTTTCAGCTAAATTTTATTGAATTTTTATTAAATTCTGACTTCACTTTCACAGTCTGTGATTATCCATCAACATACATTCCTTTGATCTTAAATATTAGTTAGACTTATTCATACTCTTTTAACTCATAAGTTAGATATAATTTCATATAGGCTACATGTGGCGTATTTACTTTAAAATCCAAAAACAATAAGTGTAAAACTAATGGTAAAAATGTCAAATGCTACAAAAACGTTGAAAAAACCCAGATGAAGAGACAAAAACGCGGCAGTTAGTGACAAAAGTGTCAAAATGTGTTAATTTTTTTTTGAGCCGGAAGGACAACACAAGGGTTAAAGGCTTCTGCATTAAATCCACACTAAATATTAAAATACAAATATTAAGTAAAAACATATGGTTTTAACTTTATTTTCAGACATTTCTGCAAGTCAAAAGCATGGGTGTGAAGGTAGAATGCAGTTATTCAATTTACAAAATACATCAACGGAACACTACTGGGTAAAATAAATAAAAACAGCACAGGATCCTGTATCATTATTTTAATCATAGATCATTCAGAGCAAGCCGAGAGTACAAGCACAATATCACAACATGTTTTGCAGCGGTATGACATTGTCATTCATCATTTCACTCTGGTCTGACGCCACACACAGTCCAAACCAGACAACATGTACAATGGGAGATATAGCACCAGGGTGTTGGAGTGCATAGCAGCACGTCTAGTGGTTGGGTCAGACTTGATGCTAGCAGGCTGCAGGCTGTAGAGGTCATCCACAATACACTCACTCTCACACACACACAGAATCTAAACCTGGAAGCAGACTCATGGTGGGCAGTGCTCGACTGGGCTCTCACACACTGCGGCCATGTTGGCCACGAAGGGTTTTAGTAGAAACACCTCATATCATGCTCAGAATCAACAGATGTGATTTGCGCATTTTCAGATAGCAGCATTTATTTAAAAGAGCTGAACGACAAGTCCTGGCCCATTCCTTGTCCTTTAACACCTGGAGAGATCAGCCCATTTATTGAGTAAGATATAATAGGTTCTCCCTTTTTCAGTCCTATATGCATCATTTTTTCTTCTTCTTATTTAACACAATTACAGCGTCACAGCTCAGAGGAGCGGATGGAGTACAATGTCACAAAATACTGAGTCATCATAAGAACTGCAGTATTCCTATTAAATCGAAAAAGTGGATCTCCATTTATATTGCAAGAACATGTTTGTGGGTGAAACCATACTGCTGGTGTGTTTAGTTGATATCATTAACAGCCAGTAGACTAGGATTTTAGAAGTGTATGTACTTTTGTTTTTCGGTGTGACCAGAATCTATTACTACACATGCATTATATTTGAAAAGGTCTTGCTCCTATACGTTTATCTTTAATGGCTCCATTTACAAGCTAAAATGTGACTGAGACATATGGTCTGCTAAAATGTCGCTACTACCAAAAACAGGTTCCTGCATGCAAGCTTTAGCAATTATATTACAGTTCATTTGGTTTCTTAGCAACCAAACTGATAAAACCAGATATCATCCAGAACAATGAAATGAAAACCAGGACCATACTGCGGAGGCACTGTAACTAGGAAACGCAACTGTAAAACAGATTTTGTATTATCACAAAACCTCTTATGTGACACAGTCTTAGAGAAAAGGCATCCCCTTGACATTTTCTACAATCATTTTAATATTGATCTCAATTGTTATCCATTCAGACAAAGGTAAACATGTCCTATCATACACATACTACATGTGTACTGATGGCTTTATGTCAAACCGAAGTTATATTATATAAACAATGTGCAAATTATGTGCTCAATACTAAAAGCGGTTCTGTGCACCAAAATACAAGGAATCACATACTTTAACCCATTTACACAGTCTCTCACACACACACACACACACACACACACACACACACATACACACATTTTGCAGTGAAATTATTTGCATTATTCTAAAAGGTCAACATCAGTGCCCATTCAAAGATGAACAATAAATGACAGGCCAGCAAAAACAACAGGTAAATAAAGGAAATAAACCAAAGGGAAGAAATTTGCCTAATTCGTCACCTTTTTGATCCCGCAGTGTAGAGAGGAAGTACTTTTACTGTTTCGCTTCCGCCAGTCTATTGCTAATCTCTTTGCTCTTCTTTGTGACAGCTCCATCTGGTTTGGGTTCTGGGGCGCCCAAAGACGGTTTCTTCTTGGCTGACTGGGAACTAGCAATCTGCTTCTCTTTGGATTTTCACCATTTTCCCTGTTGTTGTTGTTGGTGTCTTTTTTGGTTTGGTGCGAGAAACTGGTTTATCCACCTGAAAGAGAAGAGAGGTGAAAATATTACAAGATTAAAGGCAAAAATGGTCAGTTCAACCTCAACTGATGTTAAGGCAATAGTTTGATATTTTGGGAAATGCACTTATTTGCTTCCTTGTCAAGAGTTAGACAGGAAGATACTGTTCTCATGTCTGTCCATTAAATATGAAGCTACAGCAAGCAGTCGGTTAGCTTAGCATAAAGACTGAAAACAGAGGGAAAGAGCTAGCCTGGTTATGTCAAAGGTAAAACATTTTAAGGGATGTTATGTGCCGGACTATTTCTTGGCCAGGGAGCAGTTTCTTCCACTCTTTTTGCTAAATGTGAGAGTGGTATCAATCCTCTCACCTATCTATATTCTATATATCTATACATTGTAATTTCCCCTTGTGGGATTAATAAAGTATACATTAGTATACATTATTACATTATCTGTTAGCAAGAAAGCAAATAAGTGCATTTCCCAAAATCTCAAATTATTCCTTACAAACAATTGCTTAAATCATGGAGACTCTAAATCATATCAAAGTCCTATTTTAGCATGCAATACGTACCCTTTTATATCCTGTTACTTAAAGTTATGACAGGCAAATGACACCATATGATATAGGTGATATTTGCATTATATGGTCAGTGCAATGAAGATAAAAGAAGAAAAAAAAAACAGCACAAAAGGTGCATTTGTGCCTTTCCTTTTATAGAACAGTGGTTCGTGCATTTTTCTATGGCATTTTAAAGAAACCATAACGTACAAAGTTAATGGTTTATATTAGTATATGATGTTAGTCTTACTGTACACTTTAAATAATGAAATATTTTGGTAACATTCAACTATTAACTGTGGTGGCAAAACCTAGATATTTAGGAAGCAGGTGTGCAACGGGAGGATCGCTAGTTCAAATTCCCATACCAACTGGTAAAATTAAGCAAGGCACTTAGCTTCTCTCTACAATGATGGGGTTGCCACAACAATAAAACACTCAAGCTCCCAGCTGTTTAATTTGTAAAAATGAGTTGGTGTACAGCAAAAAAGCTGCAAACATGCTCAACTTTTGCTGAATAAATAAACCTTAAAAACGTATATATTATATATGTATATTGTAAGAAATGACAATGTTTGTAAAAGGCTTTTTCTGACTCTCTATTCTCTATTCCTGTGAATAAATAAATGGGTTGTAGTAATTTTGTTGCCATAAACGACATGTGGAATGGACAAGGTGGAATGTGTTAACGTTGGGCGTGGCAGAGGAATGAAACCCCTAAAAACTATGTATGGGGATTTTCACAGTACAGTCCAGATTCACATTTACTAATGTTCAGTACACTGAAGAATAACATTAGATCTCCACGGCTGCATCATCCTGAGCTGCTAACCTTTACGACACAAATCAGACATCAAAAGCCAAAAGGATAACGTCATCTGCAAACAAGTGTTACCAATGCTTGATATTGGCACACACCTTGTTGTGCCTCTCTTCCCACATATGTAGTAACCTTGATGATAAGCCAATTGTGTGTGCAGGCGTGTGAAAACTGATGAAATACCTTTACCTTTTTTCATTATCTGTTACTTAGAGGTATCATGTAAGCTTCTTTGTTTCTTTCATGTTTTTCAATTAATCCACACTTACATAAACCCACACTTGCAAGGTCAGTTTTTTTAACTACGCTGCATAAAAGGTGGTGCAGGCTATGAGGTGGGCAAACAGTGAAGTTGTGGCTGTTTTTGCAGGTTTGCATGTGGCAGCTGGGTGATACATGTGACTGTGGTTCGTACTGGCATACTGTGTGTGTATGTGGACAGTATGCACGTTTGCGTCTGATAAATTTGAGGTCAGCCTCCATGCCTTCTAGAAGAAACAGAGAACACACCTGACTACAGCAGCTTTAGAACAGAGCTGCTCTCAGTCTCTGAGACGTCCTACAAGAATGAGAGAGAGGGAGTGGCCATATGAACACACTACTGTAGACACATTATTAACCAGTGTTTGAACTATTGCTAACATGCACGCAGATACCAATCTATGTTAAGAATACCTTCAAATAAAGGTCTGCATTAATAGAGATGACGTCACTGGCTGCTCTTATCCAAAAATGGAAAATTAATGTGAATGTCAAACTGATTGAATATTTTCTGTATTGGTATGTTGTTTTACTTCAAATTTACACAAACTGGCTATTTAAACATTTCACTTGACGATGTACTGTATATGCATGGTGGAATAATTTAACAATGGCAAGTGCTTATTTTTTTCATTTGAAATGTCTTATAATTGAGATATGAAGCCATTTGTTGGCGCTAATTCTGAAAACTCGCCTGCCATCAGGTCACATTGTATAACACTTACACAGCAGCACTTCCAGTGAATAAGAACTCAAGTTCAAAACAAAGTAAAACTGACAACATGTGTTAATCACAAAGTACTACACCTAGGGTACAGCAGGGCTAGGAGAGTTTTATACATGGCTATAACTCAGTGGAATGGTGGTACCAGTATTTCACAGTGGATGTGTGTGTGGGCATGCTCCCACCTTGCTAGCTTCCTTGCTTGGCTCATTGTACAGGCTGCGTATCCTCCTGCGCTCCATCAGCTTGTTGTCAGCGGGGTGAGCCTTCACCTGCTCCCCCTTGTATGTGGCGCTGTAGCTGGTTTCCAGACTGGTCTCCTCCAATGGGGGTTGATACTGACATGGAGCTTTAATGGCCTTCACTTGTTTCACATCCTTATACGCCTTGAACTCAGTCCTAAGAACAATGGGAACAAGCAAACAGAGAGGTTTTCACAGCTGCGAGTATCAATTAATAAATAAAATCTGACAATTATTTTCTTGATTAATTGAACATCTGGTATCCTAGTAAGAAAAGCATCAAACTCTCATGTTGTGGAAGCTGGAAGCAGAGAATGTTGAGTTAATGAGTAATAGATTATCAAAGTAGTTGCCCATTAAGTTTTGGTCTAACTAATTGATCGATTGATTAATGACAAATACTTAACCCAGGAGCAGCTATCTAGGTTTGGAGATTAGATAGAAGTTTAATACAAAGTGCTATCCACTTAAGAACATGGCAAAACTAGATTTGATTGGTCTTATATTGACAATGAGAGACCTTTCTATGTGTTTATGTCTATTTCTGACGATAACTCCAGGCTGTGCAGAGCTCTGCTGCCAGTTTATTGCTAAACACATGATCTGTATCACAGGATCAGAGTTGCCTATTGATTTCTCTTCTTTTAGCATTGATGTCAGAATTTGATCTTCAGCTGTAAGTTCTGTAAGACCTGACATAGCAGCATGTATTGTTTTACTGACTGTACTCACACCTATTATGGATAATAAAAAGTAAGCAAGCAACTAGATATTGACAGATTATTCATATTGCTATATACTGATACAATTAATGTTTTTGTTTTATCACTGGTAACTAACTGGTATTGCAGTGTATAACTGAATTATGTTTTTTCCTATTATTTGTTGAAATACAAGCTATTCAGTGACTAAGAAAGTAATTGAATTTAATAGCCTACATATGGAAATCTGGGGTTTTAACTTCACTAATCGTTTCTTTGTCCTGTCTGTTCTTCTTTTGTACAACTGCCAATTATTAATCTATAATTCATTATCATTAATTATGTAATCAGATTATTTTTTTACTGTTCACAAAGCACAGCGTAACATGTGCTTTAATAAGTGGCACATTAAGTTTATTGGTCACTGGAGTTCATTTGAAATTATCATTTGGAAAACATTTCTTATAGTCACTGGTACGAGAACCCCGGCTGCAGGGAGGCTTAGCAGCATGTTAACTAACGCCTGCCTAATTAAATCCAGAGGTAGCCTGCTCATAATCCACATGGAGACACATGATTACATTCTGACCCTTTTACCGGCTGTACTCATTCATGGGCTGTACCGCATTGATTTGGTAGTACTCTAAGAGAGGAATGAATCAATAATGCCTCCTTTATCTTTGGCAATATCAGTTTGCTTTGGAAATCGCTGGAGATTGTAACGGGAGACCAGAGATCCCTTGGTGATCTCTAATGTTTCATCAGAGCAGTGTGACCCACAGAGGTTAGTAGTTGAAATGCTTTCAGATGGGATATTTGAACGCAACACTTAATAACCTTAATAAAATGCATCAGTTGTTAACCATTAAAGCCACAGTAAAGCAAAATGCTTTTATTTCTGTGAGTTATATCTATGTTTATTCTTATGTAGCCTATGTGTGATATATGTGTGTGATGTGTTATGATTGTCTTGTTACTGCAAAATGCCAAATTTTTCCTTTGGGATGAATAAAGTATCTATCTATCTATCTATCTATCTCTCTCTCTCTCTCTATCTCTCTCTCTCTCTCTATCTATCTATCTATCTATCTATCTATTTCAAAGGGCTTAGAATAAACCACACACCCTCTGGCAGACTTACCTGTAGCTAGAAGTCGTCATAACCTGCTTTATCTGTCTGTTGAGAGCGTCTGCTGCCGCTCTGCCTTTCCTCTGCTCGGCGCTCACATCTGCAGCCAGATGTGCCTCTGTCTTCTCACCCGTGTGTCTGTCTGCTGACTTTTCCCTCTTCACGCTTCTCTTCGTCGCCTCCTTTGACTCTTTCTCCTGTGTTTTCTCCTCGATCTCGCTCTTCTCCACGCCGCTCTCGGCCTCGGTGGCCGCATCCTGCGCTCCGCTCCCCGCGCTCCGCTCCGGCCCACCGGAGGTGCCGGTGGCGGCGGTGGGGCTGGCTTTGGGGATCCATGGGTGGTCGTGCTTCTTCGGTATAGGCCAGGGTTTATAATCCTTCTGGTATTGAGTTTCGGTATTGAACGGGGCTGCCGAGCGTTGGTACTCATTCCTGGGTTTGCAGCTGGGCTCGGGGCGCACTTTCCACGCCTTGAAGTCTTGGCGCATGACGGACGCAGAGCCGTCACTGGCCGCTGCGGCACCCGTCGCGGGCGGTGCCTTCCCAGCCTCCTGCTCACCGGGATGGAGCTGGGTTTCTATGGCAATGGCTGCGGCCCTCTTTAGTTTCGGCTGCGGGTGATGGGGAAAATGCTGCACGTCGGCCACATCCGAATATTTGGTGAAAACCAAAGGCACCGCGATGTCCCCTTTGTCCAGCTCGGTCCAAAAGCGGTTGATGCAGCAAGCACGCGTGATGCACGGCCATGCCATGATGATAAATACTAGGAGGCTGAAAAAGATGTGCAGAAAAGCTCTAGATGAGGGTTATTAAATAAGGTGGAAATAAACGCCCTACTCACGACTCGAAGACTTGCAAGTGCTCGGTCCGGTGCCTCACCCCGTACCCTCCGTTTCTGCCCAGTCAGGGTTATTCCTCCTTAGAGCTAGATGCAACTCTGCTCTCACCGATCTTTGCCTGAGACTAAGGGAAGTAGCCCCCCCACGCCTCCCCCTCTGTCCTCCTGTTTAATCTGACTGAAGTTTAAATGGACTTTGGGTTTTGCTGTGAGGTTGCGCATCAAAGCGACCCCACCCACATTAGTGTGATGCTTCGAGATGCCCGGGGGTCTGGGAGTTTGCACGGTGAACTCTCACCTGAGCTCGTCACCGTCTGGCCAGCAGAGAGGGAGGGGACACGGTTAACCCCTGGGCTGCCGGGTCAGATGATGCCACCTTCAGACTAGAGAGGAGGGAACAGCAGCCTGGTGTTGTGGAGGAAATGGCCCGTAATGATGCTGGAAATCAGACATACATACATACACACACTGTAGGCCTATATACCCATATATATATATATATATATATATATATATATATATGGGTTTACACATTTACATGTTTTCATGTCATTCTCATTATCAGGTGGTGATTAGATGGAGCCACTAGACAGAGGACTAATATTAAAATAGTTAACAATAATTAAATAATTATAAATATATTTATATTATTATATTTAAATATTTATTTTATATTTATGTAAATATTTATAATAAAAACGCCAAATAAAGGCACTTTAAGAGCTCTCAAAGTGCCTTTTTTTGGCTTTCTGTACACATTATTTTATTTAACCAAACGGAAAACAGATTGTGAAGGTATGTCAAATCTGAAGAATTAACCCTTCTGTTCCCATCGACCTGCAACTTTTTCTATTTCATTAACATTTTAAATTACTTTTATCGTCTTTTTCGACACTTTTGTGGCTTTCCCAGATGATTTTGTCACTCAACGTTTGTCGACTTTCTCTGAGGCTTTTGAAGTTTTTAATATTTGTCACTTTATCAATAGTTTTTTCCTCAAACGTTATGAAATTGATTAAAATGCCCAAATTCAATGAAAGTAGTGAACTGATTATTTATTTAACTAGTTAAGTGTTGTATGGAACCATCCATGTTAGTTTATTTGGACAATGTGGTTGAAAGAAAACCCAAATTCTGATGTAGAAACATTTTGAAAATGGGTCAAATTTGACCCGAGGACAACAGGAGGGTTAATATCACTTTGTGTGACAAAAGCACCTCAATAACCACAATAACATATAATTACTTCTACATTCAGTGTCCAATTTTTTTCTTGATTTGATCAAATGCTATGTCAATCTGAAAGTACCTTTTACATATAGAAACTTTCAACATACTGGCCTTTTTTTTTTTTTTTAAATGTCTTCCCATTGAGAATGAACTTACAGAACAGCTGATATTGGTGTAACTGCTCCCTCTTGTGCTCCTTCTGCCTTATAGTCAGCGGAGGGGTATCCATGGCGACCCACAGGGTCCCCTGCCTTTATCATGAGAATCAGAAGCCCACAGTGGAGAAAAGTTCATAGGAAACGAGACGTTTATGGTCGTTACTGTTTTTACAAAAAGAAGCGCATCTGCCAAATGTAACAAATAAAATAAATGAAGAAAAAAAAGGACTACTAAACACTTTCCTTAAGATCAGTACATCATTACAGAGGCGAGACATCATTAAACCGCCCGACAAGGACTACGAACTTTGAATATTTACAGATCCTTTACCTGACAGTCTTACATCTCCAAACATTTTGTGGTGTTGCACTTTTTACTGAGTCTCCATGAGGCGTTGTTTTGACGACATACAGTAAGAAAAAGGCTCATTTCTTTTTTCTTGGAAACCTCAGGGACTGAACACAAATAGCATCCATTACCTGTAATCATCTGCATTAAAATCCTCAGTACGTATATCAGGAGTACGAACACTAGGGGTGGGAAAAAATGGATACAGCATAGTATTGCAATATTTTCAGTGGCAATATTGTATCGATACACAGGCGCCAAGTAACAATCTTTTATTATATATGTGTTGGTCAGTTTGTCCCATTTTGCAGCAATAAAATTGAAGTGATATGAACAAAAGGAGACATGTTTCTTTTTAGATAAAACAGATGTTGATAAAGTTTGGTTTAGGGGACGTCATTTGAAATTGGGAAAAATTACAAGTTGGAAAAAAGTTAATAAATTGCATTATATCACAGAATATTGCAATATGTTTATCGTATCAATAATATCGTATTGTGGCATAAATATCGTGATGATATCGTATCGTAAGCGTCTGGTGATCTCCCCCCCAACGAACACCAAAACATACATGAGCGACCATGAGGATGCATTTATGACTGATAACATACATTTCTTTCTTTTTTGTCCCCGAACACCTAAGTGAATTCAGTGTCCGTGCCGCATCATTTCATCTCGGCATCTTCCTCAGCCACTTCCTCTGCAACTTTCCCAGCCACTTCCTCTGCAACTTCCCCAGCCACTTCCTCTGCAACTTCCCCGGCCACTTCCTCTGCAACTTCCCCAGCCACTTCCTCTGCAACTTCCCCGGCCACTTCCTCTGCAACTTCCCCGGCCACTTCCTCTGCAACTTCCCCGGCCACTTCCTCAGCATCTTCATCCGCCACTTCCTCAGGCTCGGCCTCAGCTTCAGGATCATCCTCTGAATAGAGTCTGCAATACTTGTCTACCATGACATCCAAGTCGTGTTTGACATGAGTGTTAACGTTAAGCATGGCGAGGCTCTTGTTCCACTGCTTGGCGGGCATACTGTCGAGGTAGGCCTGCAGCCGTTCACTCGCCGCCTCAGTTCTGTTGTCCTCCACTTTCAGAACTGGCAGGGCGGAAAGCACCTTGAGGAAGGAGTTGACGTTGGGAAAGAACTTGACATCTGGCAGCTGCAGGGTCTCGTGGATGGTGGTGGGCAGGCGCACCTCTTTGCCCCGGTGCTTCCACTTGATTCTCCAGCAGTGAAGCTCTGCGGGGAGCGTGTCTGGGTTGGGCAGGTCGCCGCGGTAGACTTCAGCGTAGTTCTCCTCGGTGGTGTTGAACTTCATTTGGCCCATGACGGCTGGGACCAGTGACAGGCACTTAAGAGCTTTGAGGTTGGTCTCAGAGAACATGTCCTCCACCTCCTGCATGATGCCATGAATAATGGGCACGGTCACATACTCCTTAAAATAGGCCTCAGCTTGGATTTCACCCACATCGGCTGCACGCTGTTTCCGAAGAAACAGCCTCGGCACCTTCACAGGAACCCCCATCACATTGGCCACGCTCACAGCCTCCTCGTACCAGAACTCGTGGTAGACATCGATGTTATCGTTGACCTCATTTAGTGAATGCAGGACAGCTGTTAGACTGTTGGCGGCAAAAAACACATTGAGCGTTTCCCCTTGGAGATTCCTCCCAAAGGCTCTGGTGAAGGTGAGGACATTCTTCAAGATGACAACGGTGACAACGACCTCAAAGTCAGACAGGGTTTCTGTGACCGCATACGCGTCGGCTGTGACAGCATTGGCAAACTTGCTGTCGGCGTTGTCCCGAATGCTGTCCATGCACAGCAGCAGTGGCGGCAACAAGTCTAGAAGCACATCAAAAACATTGTGCTGCTCTGTCCATCCTGAGCCAGACGCTTCTTTAACTGCACTTCCTTTCTCTTCATTTTTCTGGTAGTGAGTAGCGATGGCTTTCTCAAGTTCATCCTGAGTAAACGGCGTTGTGAAGAAAGCACCAAGCCTTCGCAGAGTCTCCATGACGACGTGGACATTGGGAAAAGGGAGATTGTTGGCCAGGTGGATGTTCAGTGCCATATGAGAGCAAGGCAGATGTAATGCCAGGGGATACTTCTCCATCAGTAATACTGCCACAGCTTTCATCTTGGTGGTGGAAGTCCCGGTGGCCTTGTGGGCCTGACCACGGCAGTCCTCCATGCTTAGCCCCCAACGGTCAGTCAGCTGGGCCTCCAGCCTCTCTACCAGTGCAGACTCATCCCCACCGAACGACATAAAGTCCAAAAACTCCTCTCGAAGGACGTTGTGCTGATTCACAAAGCGTAAAAATAGAGGCAGGTGTTTCTCGTTGGCAAATTCAACAAGGTCACCCGTCACTAGGGAGAAGAAGCGACTCTCCCTCACCTCCATAAGCATCTCCTCTCTCACTGTATTCTCACAGACGTCCAACAGCTGGCTCTGCTGGGTTGCAGACAGGTATTCTGTGTTCACAGCGGTCGACTGAAAGCGCTTCCTCAGAGCTTCATCACCAGCATTCATGCGGTAATCTAGGATGGCCTGGAAGTTGTTGGACACATGTTCAGCCTCAGATGCTTTGCCAGTCACTAACGGGATACCCTGTTTTCCTAACATGACCACCACCTCAAACAGGGATCGCAGGTATTCGCGCAACTCCTTCTCCTCTGTGGACAGTTGAGGTTCATCCTCATTGGTGCTTGTGCTATCCTCGATGGCGGCATCTTTTTTGGAAAGCTGTTCGATAGAAGATGCCACTGGAGACAGAGAGACAGACAAAAACAAAAAAGGAACAGTGATCATTTTCAGTGAATTCTGAATAAAATGAACATGCCACTGTTTTACATTCATGAGCACAAATACATTTCCTATTTACTTACATCTCCTTTCTTTAATCTTCTTTAAATCTTCTTCAGTCTGAAATTAAAAACTTAATTCAATTTAAAAATCCAATCCAATTATCACGTTTAAAACTTGGTACATTTAAACAACAAAGCTACTCAATTTGTTTCTTACAAGTTCCTTAATCCGCTTGCGATGTCTGGTATGAGGGTTTTTTAGATGGCTTGTCAGATCAAATATGGTTGGAATGGCTGTATCCTTCAATACGGTCCTGTAGGGGCTCTGAAAAGCAAGACAACTTGAGTAAGCCATTTTTGGGAGACCAATTCATTTTTGGGAAATAAGTGGAAACATGCTGCCAGGCACGTTAGAATCATATTAGATACTTACTGTTTTGCAAACCATTGCTGGGTCGAAGTGTTTGGCACATAATCTGTAGTGCTTGTTCAACTGGTCCGAGGTTTTCGCCTCTAGGTCTGCTCTGCGGCAGTTCTCTACCCAGATTCGGCATCTAGAAAAGACACATGCTTTATGTGACATTTGCAAAACAGAAATGTACTGTATAAACTTCTTCATAGTGGCAAGTGTCTTAAAAATTACACCATGCATTCTAAACTTTTTGAGTATGGTGATGACAGACACTTTTGTTACACTAACGTACAAACACCAGACATTAAAGAGCCACTCACTGTTGTGGACATTTCTCACTGAGGTGAAACAAGCTCTGGCCACAGCTCAGGAATTAAGTAATAATAATAGTAATGTATACTTTATTAATTATGCAAGGGGAAATTAAAGTGTTTTCACTCTGTTGTTATTACACACATTACACAAAAGGCCTGAATTACACACACATACACTAAATGGAGTGTGGGGGGGGGGGGGGGGGGACTGCCCATGGAAAGGCAGTTGGGGGTTCAGTGCCTTGCTCAAGAACACCTGCAGTGCACCTCTCCTGCTACCCGTATGGGGACTTGAACCAGCGACCCTACGGTTCCCAACCCAACTCCCCCTACAGACTGAGCTTTCATATGTTATGATTTTTCAGTCAAAAAAGTTCCAGTACAACTCTAACTAAGAAAGCGTAAACGGTTAAGTAAGGGTTACGTGTTCGTCAACGTGGGTGACACTGATGCCTTACCTCTCAGGGTCCCGTGGAAACCGAAAAAATGCCAAATCTGACTGTGTGCTCTTCCGTGTACAGTTTGGGGCCGCGCAAAAATTCGGCATGCTTCAAGCTAGGTAGTTAGCTTAGCTGATTTAGCTGACTATTATCATCTGCTTACTTTGGCGCTTTCGTTTGGAGAGTCTTGGGGACGCAGGTGATTTCTAACGCTAACAAACAACGTATATGACCTCAAATAGTATCCGATAGGCGTTCCCATGAACAACTATCAAACAGTTTAGACTAGATTCAGGATTACAATCACACAACGGTTGAATTTGGAGTAGACCGTTTTTTGCAGGACGATGTCCCGCCCACATAGCACTTGATTGGACGTACCTAAAGTCTGAAATATAACTATTGGTCGCTCATGCTACACTGATCATTTATATCAACCAATTAAAAGACAAGCAATTTTTCTTCCTGACCCTTGAAGGTCTCTGCTGCCATCCACTGGCTAACTACAAGACCATAGACTGTACAAGACAGGAGCTAGCTAGCTAGCTACAATGGTAGGGCCATACACTTTATTATGTCTATGGGTAGGGCGACCAAGGATGTTTCACCGTTCTCTTAATACATTCATAGAGACGCAATATATGTGGGTCGATGTCAATGTATTTATTTACTAATGGATATATTCATAAAGCTAGGTGACCTACGCTAGCAATCGTCTGACGGCCTGTCAGAAAAAGAAAACAGATAGCTTGCTGTTATAGCGTTGAATCTATTAGCAATCTGTAACGTTATGACCATTGCTTCCTCTTTACCTGTTCATCCCGGTCAGTATTAGCTTTTAAGATAGCTATTAATAAGCCGTTTTTTAAAAGGAATAAATACGAATACAAATCTAGTAAAAATATAATTTTGTCGCTCATATGTTATCAGTTATAATTACTAAAAAGAAATGGGACCAGTGAATTGTCACTTGGCTCGTTGGTCTAGGGGTATGATTCTCGCTTAGGGTGCGAGAGGTCCCGGGTTCAAATCCCGGACGAGCCCACTGTTTTTGTCTCTCTCTAGACCACAAATGGTGTAGAAAAATCGGCTTAATCAGCAGCACCAAACCGTTTTTCACCTTTGCTTTTATTGGTTTATTATGGTGTTATGGATTTTCTGACAATGCTGATCATTTGCCCATCATTGTTTCTTGTCAGCTACGGTAAATTTCAGCACAAAACCGAAGACGTATGAGCAAAATTGAGGGCTCGTCCGGGATTTGAACCCGGGACCTCTCGCACCCGAAGCGAGAATCATACCCCTAGACCAACGAGCCAGAACGTCATAGAAAAGCTCTCAACAGTTTATAAATTCTAAAAGATGTACCACTATAACTACGTCAAAAGTACTGTAACAAAAAGAGAGAAAAAAAGCACTGAAATTGTATTTCTGTTTTTTTTTTTTTTTTACTAGGGGTGAATGAGAACTTCTTGGAAATTATCTAATGTAGATGGAGACCAATAAAGACACACAGAGCAATTCAATTAACTTCTTTTTATATATCATACATAAGACTGTCTTAATATAATACAAAGGGCATTGTCATAAACACAGCAAAGTCTTGACTAGATCTTACAATCTGTGGATACATGGACTTATCCTTTCCCCCATGCTGTTCAATTCTATAGTGCATGTTGCATGTACAAAAAAAGTGAAAAAAATGTGAAATCAAAAATGAAAAGGATAAATCCAAATTAAATAAGAGGATTTCAACTTCTGTTGGGTGTTCAGATATGTCGACAAGTATACGTGTTTGTGTATAACCCACAAACTGAACAGGCTTATGAAAGATGGAACCTTTTTTTCAACCATGTGCTTCTCATATAACCAAAAAGTAAGGTTTGTGATGTACATGCACTTACAATATACCCTGTGAAAATTATTAAGGTTTGAAGATCTAGCTTTCCCTGTTTGATTCAAACCCTACCTCATAGTGTTGTCCTGATGTAGTCAAGTACCTTTGCCAAAAGGCAAGGTTTTGCCACTAAGAAAACAGGAGTTCCTGCCCACTGAATGGTCACCAAATTGACAAACATAATCAACATACCAGCAGGAGCAAGGTAGTGAGTTCTATACTTCCTTTATTAAAAAAATATAAATATATACATAAATTCTATTTCAACTATTAAAAAGGGGCTGCATTTCATGACAACTGCTCTAAATAAGAGGTCAATCAGCATGATCTGAAATAGGCGCACACTTACGAGTCACTGCAGTCAATTTTTTTTCTTTTTCAGTCTTTATTTTTGGAATGTTTAGTACCAGTATGAGTGCCAGCAATAAAACCACTGGCAATTTCTAAATGTCTCAAATTCTGCGGGGTATGAAAAATGATTGCAAATATGCAATTAACCTTGACATCCAGATAAAACCCCAATCTCAATATAGGTAGCTTTACATTTGTTTGTGGAAATACCAAGCATGATCTCTTAAGATGGTTTCTCCTTTAAGATGACAACAGCATGACCTGTGGCCTGCCCTTTAATTTGAAAGGTGGCTGTGGGCAGGTTTTTCTGTCTAATTTCAAAGCTGGTAAAATGAGCAACAGAAGAAAGAAAGCACTTCAAAATCCCTGATATAAAAAAAATCTGGTTATTGACTAATGTTTTGAGGACATGCATGTCTGCCTAGGCAAAGCATGTGGTTGTGGGTTGACGGACACCCTTCCCTTTGAATAGGACAATCATTGGGGGGGGGGATCTGCCCTTCCAAATCAGAAAAATTCCATTCAACGCAAACCGATTTGCCACAATTATCCTTACCCTGTCAAGACATTAAGTCTTGCTTCCTGGCAGAAACTAGCCAAGTTGACCAAACGATGTATGAAAGGCAGCAAAACCCTTTGAAATAGTACGATGGGGGCAAAAGAAAAACGACGACACAGAAATAGAACGCATTAGTCTCCTTGTTTTTGTTTTTTTAAACCATCAGCTTCTATCTTGCTACTCCGGAGCCTGCAGAGTAACTACCAAATTCTCTAACATACCAAAGTTTTAAAAGACTCCCAAAATAATCTACCAATTAATATGGAAACAGTTTTGGTAAAACGTTGCAAACAAATCTGGCCAGAATACACAATAGCCAACGGTCTTAACAACGGTCTCCAGTTTTGCTAAAGTAATATATTGCAGCTGTTTGTATTGACGTTAAAATAAGATCTTGATAAACTTTGCGTCAAAGTGGTGAACTGCTACATTATTGGTTACAGACACCTATATGCTATAAAACAACTGCTTTGGTATAAAAACATATCCAAAGGGAAAATAAATTCTTGTAAAATTCACAGCATAATTTGAGGAGAAAAAAGGCAGTCACTTAACTCATTTTTTTCTTCAGTTTCCATGTTTTGGATGGAGAGACTTGTGCAGGTGGTTCTGATGAGGAACTACATGCAAAAGGGAAAAGTAACAAAACATAAAAGGGTAGACTCTGGAATAGATAGTTCTTTCCACTGCAAAATCCTTAACCAGTGAATAAGATTTTCAAGGAAGTAATGTTTAGGAGGTTGTTGTGTACAATAAGACCCTGTTATGTGGGGCCCTGCTGAAGAAGAAATCTTTGACGAGAAAGGCCTCAAATTACCATTCTTATTTACCTTTTCTAAGTTGTTTTAATTTCCTTAAAGAATTAAGGGCTGTCTAGAGAGAAAAATAGAGAAAAGCCATCTTAATTCAAATGATAATGTCCAGCTCCATCCCATTCCAAGTCCATGAGTCATAAGGCCAAAGGGTTATCTAGAACCAGCCACTGACTGTCTTCCTTCCACTGGGCGGATCCTTTCGTCTCCCGTGCCCATCGCTGCTCTCATCTGTGCCGGGCCCGGTTGCAGCTTGCAGGACTACGGGGCCTCTAGGCCTGAGGGGTGGTGCTTCCCTCTCCTTTGACCCGATTGGTGTCAGTATCCACCTGCAGGGTCTCCTCTCCACTCGGCCAGCACATGCTATAGGGACTCCACTGCTATGTGCTCCCCTTTAACAGAGTTACACAATACCGACCAACAACAAGAAATATCACCGCAAACATTTTCCCTCATTGTCAAGCTACAGGATTTACAAGCAGCTTTTACGAGAAATTTCACTAAAAAAAAGGGCAAAATAATTAAGAACCGGTGGAACAGTAATGTCAGGCAGTCCGCGCGGTATGAACCGAAAGAGGACGCCAGCATTTCATCACCAACAGCTACCTGCAAAACAGCTTCAAACTTCGCTCTGAAATGCTCCTTAGAAGATTTTGCCACATAATACCATATGGTGATTACTTGGTGGTTACATGAAACTGGTGAAATGGTAAGATGGATGGTTCAATCTCACTATGGTTATTCCGCAGTATTATTTTGTGCCTAATGATTGCAAAAGAAAAACTGATGAAAATTACATATATACTTTTTAACAAAGGTTTATCTCTGTAGTAGCGGTTCAGTGATATCTCCCTTCTGACGTGAGCAGCTTTTGTTCTCAACACACCTTGTAGTAAAAAAACACCACCTTAAAAATGACGCACAGGGGGAACACACAGCCAAATGTCAGTGCAGTCACGAGCTGGCCATAGAACTCTGCTGCACACACACTCCAGTCATTGGAGACTCCTCCCGGTCCATGCCCTGCCTCATGCCCAGGTGGCCTTCCGCTAGGTAGTGGGCAGGCCCTGTGTTCGTGCCCATGGAGAATGCAGGGTGCGCTGCCATGCCAGTCTCCTGCCGTGGGTTCGAGAAGGCACCTAGCCCCATGCTCAGCCCACCATTCTGACCAAAGTCAAGAGCTCCGGCAGGCAAATGGCGGAGCTGGTAGGCCTGGTTGCCATGGTTCCCAGTGGAAGAGGACGATGTAGAGGAAGAGGAGGCAGAGGAAGACAGGGAGGTCATGGACAGATGGCCATGAACCACCTCCATGGAGTCCTGTGTTGAGGAGCTGTGTGTCGGGGAGGTGTAGTGGCGTGGGCGTGGGCGTGTAGCCATCATCTGCCCGTGGTGGTGATGAGCATGTGAGTGGGGATGCAGGGCCTTGGGGTGCTGAGGTGGAACATGGAAGGTGGTCTCCTGGACTGGGTGGGTCTCACCAGTGACTGACTCGGGTCCAACGCCACCTCCCACACCAGCGGGGGTGGGTAAGGCTGTCTTGCCTGTCAATGTTGAACAAATAAGAGTTAGTTACTTAAGGTCTTAAGTTAGCATTGTTTTAATTTGATGGTCTGCAAGAAGATTAGACAGAGTAGTTCCCAATTTAGGAAGCATAACAATTTCTTTTGGCAATGCTACTTTTATTAAATCAGGTTCTAAGACCACAGTTTTTAAAATGTGAAGTTAATACTGTCTTGTATTAAGATCAGACCATCAACAAGTCAATCAAGCAATATGGAAAAATACGATATTTCTTTAATTAATTTGTTTATTAGTCAAATGTATTAAACTTCTTAAAATATCTTTATTATACAGCTATATGCTGAATGAGCTAACATGTATACGATTTAGAAAATACAGAAAAACACAATTTAAATGAAGAACCACTACAATAACTCCCCTCAGAACCAGATGAAGTTTCAGATGGTTCTGGGTATCTTACTGACCTGTGGGCAGAGGCTGTCACCATCGATGGCAGGCAGGGCCGTGCCGAGAAGTGTCCTCCACTGTGCAAGTGGTGATGGGTAGGGTCTGATCTTGCTCTGCCACTGGTACTTGTCCCAGATGATCCTCCTTAAAGTTAAAGAAAAAAGTGTCATAAGTGCAGTCTTAACAACCTGACCCAGAATACAGTATGTCAAATGTTACAGTAGGATTACTTAACGTTTAATAAAGCCAGTTTTTTTTTCTCTCTTTTTAATAACATGCTACAGTTAGGTGTTGATGCCAACTTTCACAAAATCAATATGATAAATGTCAACTGAAAAAATATATTACATCAATGTGATAACATTTCTCATGTTAACATAGAACACAACAACAGACAAATCAATGGCTTTTACTACTTAATATGAAGGACAGTGGACCAGCAGAGTGCTGAGGTGGCAGTTACCTGAACTAGAGGAGGTGCTGGAGGTGGTTCCTGAAGACTGGGACTGCTCTAATGCGGGGCTTGTAGACACGCTGCTGCTTGTATTGGTCCCCTCATCCGCAGTCTTCTTGAAGAAGCTGTGCTGCAGGGCATAGTAGGGCTGGATGCGGCTCTTGGGGTCATAGTCCAACATCCGGAGGATCAGGTCCTTAAACTTCAAGTAGTCAGCAACAGCATGGCCAGACTCCCCCGCCCGCCGGCCACCTGGACCCCCTGTCTCCACACCCAGGATGGAGTGGAGCTTCCGCGAGGCTGGAGGCTTATACTGTTTAAGGCAGAGTACACAACAATTGAGTTATTTACTCAGCCATGACTTTTGTATATCATCACACAATCTACCTTGGTTTTCACAATAGTCACAAAACACAAGCTTAAGTCAGTCTAATTGCAGCAAAAAAAAAAAAAAAAACCTGAACTCACCCTTTTGCCATCTTTGGTCTTCTTAACACTCCATGTACCATCCGAAAGCTTCTCAAAGAACTTTCTGGCTTTTGGGGCTAGGTCCATTATGTGATTAGGTGGGATACCTAGAACCTCGACTATTTTGTTCATCTGGTCCACCTGGGGAACAAGGTATTAATCAAGTCACTGTAATGTTCACATTGTACATCTGTAATTTAAAAGACAGCACACTGTCAGTTATATGTCAGTAAATGTCATCCTAAGATAACTTAACGGTCAAAACATTTAGGCTGAGGCAAGTGGCCACAATAACAGGAGACAACCATGTCAAGGCTTGATAACTGATTGATATGGTATGTTTTAGGCTTGTGAAATCCACATATCAATCTCTGAGGGCCTAGATGAGATTTGGAGGCTAGACATCAGGTGGAAAAAATGACAATGAAACCATTGCTATTCTCAGTTATATTACAAAACAACACAAATCTGAGAAGTATTTCAGTTTCGTATACCTCATTGGCTCCGCTGAAGAGAGGTTCTCCAGTGTGCATCTCTACCAAGATGCAACCCAAGGACCACATGTCGATGGCCAGGTCGTAGGGCATTCCCAGCAGCACCTCTGGCGAACGGTAGAAGCGACTCTGGATATATTGATATATCTACAAAAAGAAAGCAGGGACAGTCAGATTCCCCATTTGCCTGTAAACTCTAAATTACCTATTAATTACACCACAATATCTATAAGCAACAACTATCACACACTCCTCAGGGACATTCTTGCATACATTTATTTTTATTGCTGACAAGGAAAACAACAGGTAGATACCCTTTGTCCCAGTTGGCATGAACTGCCAAAGTCCACTATTTTAATGGCACTCCTCTTGGGGTTACAGAGGAGGATGTTCTCAGGCTTCAGGTCACAGTGGATGATGCTGAGCTCAGGCGTGGCCAGGAAGAGCAGCGCCGTGCATAGCTGCTGGGCAAACTTCCGGGTGAGGTTGAGTGAGACACCACGGAAGTTGGTATTTCGGAGTAAGTCATACAGGTTATATGAAAGCATCTCAAACACGAGGCAGAGGTGGTTCCGGAACATGAAGTGACGCTTTAGGTGAACTGCAGAAAACCAAATTTTACCCATGTTAATTAAATACAGGAAAGGCATTTTGATTTATTCTGTCTTGTCAGATCAGGGGAAAATTTCAAGAGTGGGTTACCAATGTAGTATTTCATCTCGGTATCATGTTTGTTCATGAGCTCTAGGAGGCGCACTTCAATCTGGGCTTGATTGAGGAAAGCTTTCTTGTTCTTGATGATCTTAATGGCAACCCATTCCTGCTCAGCACGGTCATACGCTTTCACAACCTAAAGATGTCAACAAGAGCACATATTAATGTTTCCCAATGTTAAATCACAACTGTTCCTTTTCAAATGTTAACTGTACATGAAAAATCTTCAGCAAGTGGCTTTATACACAACAAAATTAAACCATCATGTGTTTCTCCAAATTTAAGACAAGTTTCTCTGTCACATGCACTCAAACCAAGTGTGTGTTGTGTATGTGTATGATGCATAATCAAGCACCTGTCCAAATGATCCTTTTCCTATCAAGGAATCAATCTCATAGCGGTCCATCCACTTCTCCCCATTCTTGACGATGTAGTCATAGTTATCATCGTCATAGCCGTCATTAAAGACTTTCCTCTCTTTTTTGTGACTGGAGTCTTCACCCTGACCCTGTTGGTGCCGTCGCTTCTTTTTTGCATAATACACCTATAAATTAAAAAGTAAACAATTCCCATGTTCATACTGGATGACTTTTTATAATACTTACTAGTTCAATATTTACAAAGATTCACAATGTAACAAACCAATAATATATTGGATACAATGATATGTATTTAATGAAAAACAAAACAAACCTCATTGATGTGTTTGTATGTTTTGATAAGGTCAATGGAGAGCTTCCTCAGGGGAGCTGAAGTTGGGTCACGAAAGCACTGGGGCATGTGCCTCTGAAGTAACAAATGGGAAAGTCACGTTTCATTAACAAACTATATGCACAGTGCGTTTTTTAAGTAACAGGGCTTATCTAAATTGCTAATGGTAAATCATAGAGGCCATTCCTTAAATGATATACAATATATGTTTGCACAATATCAAATGGCTAGATTAAAAAAAAAACATTTACAAGCAGCTACTCTGCCTGGTGACAGCAGCAAAAAGGGAAGAAGACTTTCATATCACATTAAGTATTGCAATTATTGTAACACTACACAGCAAGACTAAAAGAAATGCAAGAGCTAGGGTAGGGTAGAGTTAGTGTACCTGATTGGCAGTGAGCTGTGGTGTCTGGTCGCTGTACGGTAAGACCGTAACAGATTGGTCAGTGCTTGGCTGGTGGCGGTCACTGTACTGCTGGTGCGTATGGGGCATTGGAGCAGCCATCTGAAGACCAGCAGTGTGTAAAGAAAAAGAGGGCGCAAGCCGGACGGACGAAGGTTTGCATGCTGAAGTCTCTCCTCCTAAAAGAAATTAACACCGCTATGAGTTGAATATTACCTACATTTAAAATAATAAAACACACAAAGGAGGGAAAGGTGTAATAGTATTTCAGCAGTATTTCCTCTATTCCACAAAAGACATTTCCAGCCCAAAAATAAAAAACAGGTTAAGATAAGCTTTAGGTTAAGATTTGCTTCTTATTGTACTGATTTAATATAAATGGGCATTATTTATGGGTTAATCAAACCAGAAAGAATTTCCTTAACACAATAAAGTCCATTGGGAAAGAAAAATATATGCAAAATGCAAATTATGCATTTGTAATATTTACATGTATGTTGAAATGATCAAGCTCACCCTTTAAACACAGACAAAAATAATCATAAGATGTTGAGAACAATAAAAAGGGTTACTTCATTGTTAGCAGAAATGTCAGATTAATACAATGTCTTTTGTTAACATGTAAAGTCAAAAAATGCATCAAAGGATAACCACAAAAAATAAATAATAGCAGTAATATATCAACCTTTGTGAAGAAAAAGGAGCAAAACAGCAAGTTTAACAGTGAAAAGGGGTGAAAACAAAGCATCTCCACACTAAACAGTGAATCATCCTTCATTTTAAGCCAGAAGGAATCAAAAAATTATCAAATAGCATGTTCAGCTATCAGCATCTCTCACCAGACAACACAATTCACCAGTGCTACACAGTAACCACTATTCAGAATCCCAGCAACAGCACCTAATTAGCATAGCCTATCACCACAGAGATACAGCGTGATTTGGCAAGCCCATCAATGCACAGACCAATCACAACGCAGTATGCAAATAGCCTACTTTTGTTGCCAGGGCAGAGCTGCTCCCATTTTCCAATGAGAAAACAAGAAATAAACAAGAAATAAAATTGAACTTTGGCACACTTAGACGCTGCTTTCAACACAAGAGCCTGACAGCAAAATAGCTGCACAGCCCAAAACCTGCACTCCATATGAGAGCATTAGAAAGCTGACCCAGCTTTGGAAAAGGAAAAAATACACATTCACTGACAGAAATAAGAGGAACTGTAAGATGAGAGCACAGGCAAAGGCTGTATTTAAAAATATAGATATTTTTATATATATATATATATATATATATATATATATATATAAATAAAATATAGATATTTTATATATATGTCCATTGTATAAAAATAAATGTATTAAATAAAACCTCATGTTGTAAGGATGGTCCCAACTATAACAATAATAATGTAATGTATACTTACTATAATGTTAAAGCGAAAAATTTGATAAATTAGATAGGCCTAAATCCAATAAATTTCATTTGAATCTGTTTATACATGTATTCAATTTAAATGACTAAGTTGATAAGACGAATTTGTCTTGATGACTAGTGCGTCTATTTTCCTGTTTGTTTAGCTGAGACCTAAAATTATTATTACAAACTAATTGTAATCACTTGGAGTGCTGTCATCAAATAAAAAGTGCATTAAATGGATATTTAAATATTGCACCCGTAAATTCCAATAATTGAATAATGATTTAAGATTGACTTTTTCTTCACTTAAGTTTGTCCTAACATTTGAGAGTCTGGATATCAAATTCAGAACAGCAAAATAAATACAAGAGAAGAAGATCTTAGGTGCACCACTTCCCACCAAAGGGTTAAGGCTTAATATATAGCAGCTAACCTGGATGCATCATCTCCTGTAAAATTTCATATCATCCTGGGAGGAGAGTCCAGCAGCAAACCACAACCCACTATAAAGAATAGAAACATATCATTATCATTGTGCATCTTTGGTGGTTATAAAACTTCAGTGGTTCAACTTTTGTTGAGAAGAAGGGAAGAGGACCCCTAAAGAACAGAGAACACCCCAAAACTTTGAAAAGTGTGCTTGGGGTAAATGTATGAACTTTGGGATAATTAGAAAATAAAGCTGAAGTTCAATAAAAGGTAAACTGCTTATGTATCAACAGTCAAAAGCAGTTAATGTCTAGGCAATTAAAGTTTCTTGTTAAATTGCTGAAAGATGAACAGTTCACTCAGAGAGGCACAGACTACAAAACATTCAACAAAACAAATGTATATTGTTGGGACTCAGTAGCACTGGTTCTCCTCTCAGCATGTCCATAGTCAGTATACTTTCATTTTTTTAAATAATAGTGGATTTTATGACCTGAAATATACTTTCACACAATAGGTAGCCCAACCAAAATCACTGTACGTGCGTTATAATACTGTACTGTACGTTACCGTATCATGCAAATTGACAAAGAACTAAACAAGTTTGGTTTGAGCCCATTTCACAATACACAATACCTGACAGATGGGTTGAATTTAACATTTTTCAAATCACCAACCTTAATGGGGAAATGTAAGCTGTATTTTGACCACCAAAGCCATTTTGCAAGTGCACTTGTAGCTCTTTACTCTCTCCTAAACGTTTGATTGTTCTTTATTTTCAGTACTGACATATGAACAGTTCCTTTCCTGGCTCTATTCATCACGCCATTAACGGGCCTATTTAGGTGTAAATATAACGACAGCTAGCTTGTTATTAGTAGCCGTATCATATCAAGTGATAGCTGAGGATCTCTGTAACAAACCTATGTGTCATCTTCTCACGCCCAACTGATTAGATCCATCCCAAAACTGAATCAAATATAACCCACCCAAAACAATTAAAAGCTAACGCCCGTGAATAAAGACGTAACGTTACCGGAGTAGCTCTGTACTTACAGATGATGGGGTAGATCTCGTCATGGTTGGAATTTAGAAAGCATATTCAGTGTTAATTTGCATCCTCTCTTGCTACATATCGTTCGTGTATGTATCCAATTCCTAGTATAAATGGCAAACGCATTCAGGCTCACGTTACCGTTAGCAGCCTTAACTAGCTAACGTTGTCGTCGTTAACGTTACCCTGAAAACTGCGGGACAAGCGAGCATATCGCTCACCAATCCGACGTTAGCTTGTGACGCTGTGTTCAGCCAGCGGGTTGTGGGGCCCATTCAGCTGGTTCGTCAACAAGTCAGCGTTAACCATTAGCCAGGTTAGCCGAATTAGCTACCAGGCGTTAGCCAGGTGAGCTTCCGTAACGTTACTGTACAACTCTAAAACCCAACCTAACGTTCCACCTACTGTATATGCAGTTAACATTGCATCGGCAGTACACCAAACGGGGCTGTTAGCTAGCACGGAAACATTTGCCTAAAACGTACAATGACAGTGTCTAACATCGCAGGTTCAACGTTAGCTGTAACGTTACCGTTAACCCCGTGCCAGCATGACACTCAGCTCCCATACAATCCTACAGCTCACAACAAGCTGAAAACCTGTGCCCGTTAAACATGAAAATAAGCCCGCTGACCTACTGACTGAAAGCAAATGTTAGCGCTGGCTTTAGCGAAGTCGGCACCGCCACACAATGTTAGCTAGCCGCCACACCATAAGCTAACGTTACCACTCTCAACTTCACTGTCGCGTCCATCAATGTTAACCATTCACGTAACATATAATACATACACCTGCGAAAGCGTGAAATGTTAAGCTAACGAAGGAAAATATGAAATATTACATTTTACAATGTCTCACCTCTGATGGCACGATCTTCATTTAAAGTCCAATAACCTGTATGATGAGGAAACTTATCCAGCTTGAGATGCTCCCCTCCCTGCACGGTTAACGTTAAATCCACTGATCACCGTCCTCTGATCGGCACACTCTAAAATAATTCACCAGCCAGATGTAATATGCTTTACATTTCCCGATCTTAGATGAACAACATCGGCGATCGAAGCAACTTTGAATAACGTTACTATCAACTGATGACTGGCAACATGCTAACGTTAACTAGCACGCATAACTCACTAGCTAACCTTAGCGAGCTGGCTAGCTAGTTGACAAAATGAGCGCAGCTAACATTAGCTACATGCCCTGGCTAGCCTCAAGCTAACAGTTCTAGCTACCGCTAAATAAACGTTATGCCAAATCCGGATTTTACGCTGTCTTTGCAAATTTAGCGCCGGCCACTTCGATAAATATGTCAATATAGTTAAGTCCAGAGTATTTAAAACATGAAACAGAAGCCGTGTCCTCTGATAATTTTGGTTAGGAATTTTGTGTCAATTTTCACAAAATGGCGCGCGGTCCAAACCTGCGCAGTGAACCGGCCCGGTGGACCAGAGACACGGACAACTGAGTTAGTGCGGCGCCGCCTAATTATTTCTACTATGTTAAAACGTCGGCCTTTTGATCTTCTTAATCCGATCCACTAGACGCATTTCGATATCCAAAAACGTCAAATATATATCCACTGACAGCATTATTCCGGCGGGAAGAGAGAACATTTGAAAAGACTGAGCTGGGGAAAAAAACCCTCCTGACAAAATGGCGATGCTCTAGCTTGTTGCCATGGCAACTGTCAATCAAAAAAAGAAAGTACCCGGATGCACCAATGACGAATAAAATCTCGCTGGCCAGAGTTACAGGACACATAACTCCAGTGGGGTCCCTGTCTGTCTTTTTAACCGTGTTTGGCCTGTTGCTACCATCCGGCAGAAATGTTGCCTTTATACCCTTTACTGTGTGTATTTTTACAATTTTAAACTATTACTTCCCTTTATGCTGGTAACCGGTGTGTATTTGATTTCCCATTTTCTTTCTTTAGTGTTGGTAATTTAAAGAATAACTTGGCCAAACCTCCTTTACAACAAGAGCCATAGCTTGTAGATTGTATAGCCCCCCGACTATTTATAATAATAATACAAATAATAAAAATAATAATAAGTTTTATTATTTACATTTTCACTTTATAATTTTTTTTATAACAGTATGAACTTCCAATTAATGTTAATTCCAGTTTAGTTTGTCACCTGTTATAAACTCATCATGTTTTATTTTGAGAAAAAATATATTTAAACAGTACAGCAAGAAATAGGCTACATTTTAATGTCAATGAGTGAAAAAGTCATTAATAAGGGCAGCTTTTCTGTTGTACAACTTCAAGTCAAATATAGCTTTTTATCCCAAGCATTGTTAACATAAACTTTGTCATTTTCCCAAAACACTTGTCATTCAACCAGAGACTGTTATTACAGTTAACCACTGCATATAGCAATTATTTCCATGCCCAAGAGGTCCAGATAACAATCTATGGTATCTGTGATCTGAGTGAAATTGTCAACTTATGACATCTGCTTGTTGTATGCTTTCCTCATAGGGAGATTTTTTTAATCATCAAAAATGTGGTGCAAGACCATGAAGTGGTTCATTAAAGACAAGTAAAATAATTTCAGAATCAATACAAAAACTGACAAGCAACCAATGTTAATGACTTCAAAATAGGTGTCATACATTTACTCCTTCTGTTCCTAGTCAGCACTCTGGCAGCAGAGTTCTGAATCAATTATAACTGACTAATGACTTCTTTTTTTTGCGTCGACCAGATATAAGTGAATTGCCTGGCCTGCTAGATATTAAATTATATATATAAAATTAGTCTCTCTGTATAGCTCAGAGTAAGAAATGACCACACTTTAGCTATAGGCCATATTTTGAGATGCTAAAACGCAGATTCGGCGACATGAGCCCAAAGACCTAGTTCTGAATCAAAGACGACACCAAGGGTTCTTGCCTGCTGGATTGATGTAGAGAATTAGATTTTTGGACCACTATCTCTCATTTACTCACATCTGCACAATTTCCTCTCCTGCCAGAAAGAAATGATTAGCTAGCTTGGTAGCCTCCAACAGTTATGGCAATTTAGGTAAATTAATATGTCCACCTATACACATATCTATTCTCTAAACAAACTTATTCTGTTGAGAGTCAGTGCTCTTTGGCTAACAGGTTGGATACACCTAGGTATGTCTGTGGTCAATCATAAGGCAACCACAATTAAACAGAGAAATACTCACACCTATGGGCAATGTACTTTAGCTGCCCATTGACTATGGGAAACTCTTAGTGACACAGGCGAACACAGAACATCACACAGAAAGGGCCCATGCCCAGACAATCAAAGACTAGACTTTTTTTTGTTAGGCACTAGTGCTAACCACTGACATGCCTAAATAATTACTGTCCAGTCCAGATTTGCCCCACTCACAGATCACAACACAGACGTGGATGCCATGACCCTGTTACATGACTGTCTGTTACATCTACTGTCTAAATATGTAGTTACACTGTAATATTATACAAAGCAAACTTCAAGGCATAATAGTCCTATTCTAAAGTCCTATTTTAAAGCACAATACAATATCTCATCATAATCAAAATCACAAGAAATTTCTATATATTCCATTGTTTTTGGGCAGTTTTACAGTTTCTGTAACACCTGAATTTGCAGAGGATGCATTAAAATTAAGGCAAACTGCAGTAATGGTGTTTACTTTTGCCTTTTTTAATTGAACGGTGAGACACAGAATAACAACAAAAAATACAGAAAAATGCATGTCAAAAATGTTATAAATTGATTTGCATTTTAATGAGGGAAATATGTATTTGACCCCTCTGCAAAACATGACTTAGTACTTGGTGTTAAAACGCTTGTTGGCAATCACAGCGGTCAGACGTTTCTTGTAGTTGGCCACCAGGTTTGACACAGGTTTGATCCCTCAGGAGGGATTTTGTCCCACTCCTCTTTGCAGATCTTCTCCAAGTCATTAAGGTTTTGTAGCTGACGTTTGGCAACTGGAACCTTCAGCTCCCTCCACAGATTTTCTATGGGATTAAGGTCTGGAGACTGGCTAGGCCACTCCAGGACCTTTGTTGCCTTGGCCGTGTGTTTTGGGTTATTGTCATGCTGGAATACCCATCCACGACCCATTTTCAATGCCCTGGCTGAGGGAAGGAGGTTGTCACCCAAGATTTGACGGTACATGGCCCTGTCCATCATCCCTTTGATGCGGTGAAGTTGTCCTGTCCCCTTAGCAAAAATCACCCCCAAAGCATAATGTTTCCACCTCCATGTTTGACGGTGGGGATGGTGTTCTTGGGGTCATAGGCAGCATTCCTCCTCCTCCAAACACGGCAAGTTGAGTTGATGCCAAAGAGCTCCATTTTGGTCTCATCTGACCACAACACTTTCACCCAGTTGTCCTCTGAATCATTCAGATGTTCATTGGCAAACTTCAGACGGGCCTGTGTATGTGCTTTCTTGAGCAGGGGGACCTTGGCGGCTTCCTTCACGGCGTAGTGTGTTACCAATTGTTTTCTTGGTGACTATGGTCCCAGCTGCCTTGAGGTCATTGACAAGATCCTCCCGTGTAGTTCTGGGCTGATTCCTCACTGTTCTCATGATCATTGCAACTCCCAGGCCGAGGGAGATTGACAGTTCAATGGTGTTTCTTCCATTTGCGAATAATCGCACCAACTGTCTTGTAGCCCATTCCAGACTTGTGTAGGCCTACAATCTCGTCCCTGACATCCTTGGAGAGCTCTTTGGTCTTGGCCATTGTAGAAAGTTTGGAATATAATTGATTGATTGCTTCTGTGGACAGGTGTCTTTTATACAGGTAACAGACTGAGATTAGGAGCCCTCCCTTTAAGAGTGTGCTCCTAATCTCAGCTCGTAACCTATATAAAAGACACCTGGGAGCCAGAAATCTTTCTGATTGAGAGGGGGTCGAATTCTTTTTTCTTTCATTAAAATGCAAATCAATTTATAACATTTTTGACATGCATTTTTCTGGATTTTTGTTGTTATTCTGTCTTTCACTGTTCAAATAAATCTACCATTAAAATTATAGACTGATCATTTCTTTGTGATCTTTCTGATCATTTCATTCCAAAGGCCAAGGGAACTTTATCAGGATACATAGTATCCTGATCCATGAAATAAAAAAAAAAATAAAAACCCTAAAGGTTTCCTCATTTTTTTTTAATTAAGGCATTAAGATCAATTTCCAAAAGATGATTTTTTTATTCCTCATTTTAGTCAACTTAAGCATGGGTTCCTAAACTCATGAGCAGCACTGTATGTTATGTGATGTTCATCAGTGGTCAGTTCATTAAATTTGTTTTACAAGTAGTTGAAAACTATTATTAACTGTAGGGTCAGAGCTTACTGACACTGGAAAGTCCATTGTGTAGTAGCTAATGCGCCCAAACAGCTGTTTGAGCACAGTTTCTGTCCCCACCTCACAGAGATTTTTCCTTGATTCCAACACTGATCGTTACAGTATACCTTTGACCACAGGATGGCAGCAAAAGCTTATTTTGTTTAGTGTTACGCAGACCGTCTGGTGATGACGTACATGGTTTCTAAATTTCTTACACTTTATTTGGAGATGGTGCATCCTCCCTTAAGTGGCTGAGTAGAAGATGGTTAAGGGCATTATATGCCGAGCTATCACTGCCACAGTCAAGGGACTAAACCTTGACTGTGGCAGACTAAACCGGCTGGCAAAACTGAACTTACGTTTCATGTGACTATCAAACAAATAACGTTTTTTATATAATGTGTAAAATAGTAAATGTATTTTTCCAATTGAAGTAGTTTAATCAGTTGTCTTTGTCCTGGTAGGTCTTCATGGCTCAAAATGCAGAAAAAATCTGATCAAATATGCTTTTTCTCTTCATGAGTGTCCTCACAGGCCTTTTTTCTCTTCAGTCAGTGAATTTAATAGTATCCATGATCTTGTCCACTGTGGCATAATGTTGCAGGCCCTGCAGAGACACCAGTACTGATGAGTCAAAGTAGATTACAAAGATATTGTTGTTCCATAGTTTTTTAAGTTAATGGCAGTGCTGGAAGAAGTACATACTAGCTTTGCCAAGTGTGTTTATATGTCTGCGGCATAGACTGTAAAAGATCATTGATGGCGCTTCCGGGTCTGAAAAGTAAAGCCAATGCAGAAGTGCCTTGAACCTCCATTTTAATTTCCAGCAGGGGGCGACTCCATTGGTTGCTAAAAGAAGTCAGCTTTTGTAGTCTATGAGAAAATGACCCTAGCCTACTTCTCAATTGATTTATTACCTCAGTAAACATTTCAGTCATATCATGTCTTCTTCAATTAAGCATGATGTTCATTTTGTATATTATGGCCCTATTCTTTTTAAATAAATGGTAAAACAGAGAATGTTTTAGCGCTACACGCCAACCTGTCAATCACAGCTTAGCAATGTGTATCCATGGTCCTGTGTTTACAGATTTTCTTTGTACTGCTGTACATGCAGATAAATGCCAGTACCTGAAAAAAAAAGCCCGGAAAAATCTGCCAGATGACTCGATTCAGCTGGTTAAAAATTAAAAATGTTCCCTCTGAAACATTTAGCTTAGTGCAGTGCCATTGCAACCCTAGATGACACTGGCTCAGCTGCTTCATCCTCCCCAAGCTCCACCCTCTCGCCCAAAAGTCACCACGTCCGCTTTAGAAAAACCAAGATGGCGATGTCCAAATTGACAAACTCAAGGCTTCAACATGGTAGTCCACCAATCAATGGGTGACGTCGCTGCAGCTAGTACATTGATTTTACAGTCTCTGGTCTATGGCCAGGGCCTCCCCACTTTACGGCCCTGGTCCGATTTAGCGTCACGGCTGGTGTGATCCCATTGTAAGATGGTCTGTGTATTGGATTATTATTTTTGTGCATTAAATGTAAGCGGCATTTTAATGTTGCACCGGTTTGTTTATTTTAAAAAAGCATTATATTTTATATGTTGATCAAATAGTTTATGTAGGAAACCTTAACTAGCTCTAAGTATTCTCTATGAGATGCTATACTGATATTGTTGACTAAAAGTTAACTCTGGTGACTGCGGCCTTGGCTAGGAGGTAATTTGATAATGTTAACATAATTCTTCAAAGTTTATCTCTAATGTATATTGCCTTCTTGTTGAAACATAACCAAATTGTAGTATATTTACAATCATTTCAACCAAAATTTCATCAAAACATATAGGAAATTGCATTCTAAAATCTTTCTGAGTTTTGTACTTCGGATGCACAAACATTGTCAACAAGTTTGATTCTAATATAAACAATATATATCTTTATAATATATAATAAATAGGGGAGAATCAACAGGATAATCTAACCTTGCAGAGTACAGTCATTCTGCGCCATCTTCACATAAGTTTTGGTTTGCAAAACATTTCGGAACCGTGTTGCTCCTTATTTCAGAATATGTGAAAACTGTACCAACATAATTAATATCCAGTGGACATAACTTTTCCAAATGTACATTTTATTTTAAACAAAAGTACAAAAAAACAAACATCAGGTATTTACAATACTTGCATGGCATGTTCACTTTCTTTGGTCATTCTTCCAATTTGATGGTTTTACACACAAGGTAAGCAACAACAGCTTGGAGGTCTGAGATGATCGCATGCTGAATCTATTATTCAACCAGACGCTGAGCAACCTACTGATGAATCACAATTCATTACGTATTTGTAAAATCTGCAAGCAATTTACGTTTTGTTACGGTTTCAATCCAAGTTATGAATTTTGTGACAATTACTGAAATTGCCTACCAGGACATTTGATCTTGTACAATATAAATAGCAAAGAGAAAATTAAAATCACATACTTCACAATCACATCCTGGTATTGAAACATTTTTTTTTAATTTAGCAAATGCTCTTAAAAAGGACCAAATTTGTGACATGTACAGCTTTGCGTATTCCATCGTATTCTACACAAATCTGACAAGAAAACATGAACCCTAGTGCACGTCACAAACTGAAGCCATTACAGGTAGATTTTCAAAAAAAGGCAAACATATCATGACGGCTACATTGAGACAAACACATTATCCTCTCTGTGTGCTCCATTAGAAAGTTATGCCATATAGCTACACAATAAACAATCATACCTTAAACACTGATGCAGCACAAATTGAGAATTCACTTACAGCCTTGAAACTAAAAAGTAATTTCACTACTACAGGCTCAAGGACTTCTTCTTGCATGAAAACAAACAATGGCTTTATGTAAAACAATCTGTACAGCTAAATTAAAGCCAGTGATATGAGATGTGTTATGCTATACATTCACTCAATAATCTACCTGCTTGTGTAATGCAGTGGTTATGTTGAATGTACAGTGCATTTGAAAAAAGAAACCGGCAAAATTAACTGAGTTTCTGTTGTTTTTCTCCTGGTTACTTTGCAAAGAACTCTGTGGCACATCACCTACTTCCATGTATGCAACAATGCATACCATCTATAACTTATGCTGAGTATACCAATATACCCATAGCCCTGTCAGAAATGTAATCTATTTCAACTTTTTTTCAACTTAATGAACAAACTATAATGAATGCACAAATAAACACATTTAGTACACTGATGTTGTAGGCAGAGGTTTTTTGACTGTGATGACGTGAAGTTAAGAAGCAATGGTGGTGATGTCCCTCGGTCCCTGCTATCTCCGAGGGTCAAAGAGTCAGACTAATGCAGGCCTACACATCCTTACAGCAAAGGCAACTGGTCTAGTAGTAATTCTACTGGCATCAACTAACAAAACCAAAAAGATCTGCATTTTCTCAGTTTCCCAAATTCCAAACATGAATCCTAATAGTAGATAAAGAAGTTTACACGTGTATCAGTAGTGCAGACAAGTTATGTATATCACATACAGTATCCATTCTTTTTTTTTTTTTAAGGAATGGAGGGGTAAGGGTTGGAGGGACTCTGACGTGTTTGGATATGCTTTTTAGTCAAATTCTCCCTGAAACCAAATCCAAACCGTAGTCATCCCAATGTACACTCGTATTTTTTTCCCCCAAAGACAGAAGTGAAGAGAAATGTGCAAAGGTTCCACGTTCTCACTGGAAACAAAAGAATGAAAACAATGTTATTTAAAAAGAGACTGACTTGGTTTATCTTTATTCAGGCATATGATGGAAATGTTTTCTACCTTTCACATTCCCAAAGGATGGTTGCTGTTTCCTTTACACCTCAGCTTTTTGGCTGTTCTCCTCCACTTTCTCCTCCAGTTTTTTCTCCTCCTCAGAAGACCCGTTCTCTTTTTCACCAGTCTTCCAGCTTCCTTGCCTGTTTGGAATAAAACACGGTTACCCAACATGTTGATATTCCTTCCTTCTACAGTCATTTGTATACAAAAACAACTATATATGATATGATGGTGTGTTGACTACACATGTGCAGAATATCTAATATACACTGTCCCTAGCACTTAATGGAAGCTGCATACTGTATATCCCCATACTGCCAATATTGACTTCCTTAGCAAGTTATGTGTTCATGATCAATTAAATCTCTTAATTCAGAAAAGTTGCAAGGTTGATCACCAAGTGGGCAAAACGAGCAACTGTCCCTCCAAGTGGCCTATAAAGCCCAAGATTCACTGTGGTCAATTGATCTCTTAGTTAATTCAATTAAAGAAATAGCCTAAAGTCGGATGAGAAGATCAATGCCACTCTAATATATGTCAAAAACAAAGCTGGAGCCAGTAGGCAGTTAGCTTAGCTTAGCATAAAGACTCGAAACAGGGGAATAACATCTAGCCTGGCTCTGTCCAAAATGTACTAAATAACACTTGTAACACAATATTTTAACCATGTACCTGAATTAAATACTAATGCACCCTTGAAAAAAGATTGGAACCGTTATCCTACAACAGGATTATGATTTGTATAATGGTCAATGTTGACTTCTTACTTGGACTTCTTCATGTAGACCCAGTATGCCAGGCCTATAACAATAGTGGCGACGAGGAGACCGACTACAACTCCAACCACCAACTTGGTTTGGTCATTATCATCCGATTGGTCTGTAAGACAAAACAGAAACATGAGAGACCTGGGAGACACATAGGTTAGTATGAAGCTCCAGCCTGACTGAATACAGGGAAGAAAACAGTCATTATGGGCATCACATGTGTTGATGAATGGACACAGCCGCACTGGACATGGTTATGACTCATTGAGTTAAATGTTAATGACAGATATTCTTAGTTATTGACTCATTTTAATCAGCCAATGGGATTATGGACATTTTGTCAGGATGCTGGTACCTCCACTCCTCTTATTCCTTCAACTCTGTGTTTATTAATGGAAACACACAAAGATTGATTTTCCAGTGGTCGAATCCAAGGTGATGTTAAAAGGTAAATATTTAATCAAGAGCCTTTTTCTTTCTGTGAGCACCATGTGATTCCCCCAATAGTTGTTACTTACCCCCTCCCCTCCACCCCCACCCACAGATTCTTACAAGCAAGAAGACCACTACAACTTACCTTGTTTATCCATTCTCACCTCCTCAATTACTGAAATCAGATATAAAATAAAATTAACTTCCAACCAAAAAGAAAACAAGGTTGATGACCACTACTATTCTACTACTACTACTTCTATTCTACTTTTGCATGCAAGTAGTTCAAAAGAGGGAACAGATTAAATCCAGCATCCCAACATACACACCACTGAGTGAAGGGGGAAAAAGAGAGGTGAAATGCTGTCTCAAACACGCAGGAATGAGTTAGCAAGAGAGAACAAAGAATGATATTAACACTGCACGCTGTTGGACAACAGTGTGTACATAGTGCAAGGTGCATGCTTAGATTGCATTTTTAAAGTGGTGAGGTGATAGTTAGAAGTTAGATCTTCACTCAGTGATCCAAAGGCAAACAACCACCAATGTAAAAAGAGATAAATCTACCTCAGAAGAAGCATAAATAAATGCTGCTAATTTATGCATCATGTATTTATACAGCAGGTGTTTTTCATCTCACATTTTACCGCTTTCCTTTCTCTAGTATGGAGTACAATTATGGATACCTAAACTGATTGGTTAATCATACAAAGTATATATCAGGCCGGTTCATGTCAGCCCAAAATGATGTGATTTGTTATCCACTGAAACAACCAACCCTAAATGATGTAACCTTCAAGTACACTCCTGCTAAATTATTGTGGTTTTTTTTAAGCATTTAAAAAATGATGTAAAGTCAACATGCAGACACAAAGAGTTAGTGAGCAGAGTAGGAAAACATCTACAAAGGCAGATTACCGAGTTAGTCTTGAAGAAAAACACAAAGCGGAGAGAGACGAGAGGACTATTGGACCACTTTGTACTTACGGGATGACACATTTATAGTTCTGCTATCCACGCCAAACTCATTGGACACTGTACAAGAGACAGTCAGATTTGCAGTAGGCACAACTGTGATCTTGTGTTTTATCTTCCCGTTGAGGAAGGGACTCTCATCAAGCTGAGCAATAAGAGAAACAAAACACAAATGTTAGTATTCACATATCTAACTTGACCAGTGATGGAAGAAGTGTTCAGATCCTTTATTTTAGTAAAATTACTAATACACTGTAAAAACACTCTGTTACAAGTAAAAGTCCTGCATTGAAAAATAGTATGCGAGTATCATCAGGAAAAATGTACTTAAATTATTAAAAGTAAAAGTGTTCAATGCAGAAAAATTCTCACATTTTAGAAACCGGATATGATTAAAACAGTTCTGTCAATCAACTAAGTGTTTAATCATCTAATAATAATTTTCACCTGTACTTGTAGGCCTATATATTGTTGGGTAGTTTAGTTTAAAATAAAATAAACAATCTTAATTTGTAAAGTAACAAGTAACTAAAGATGTCTGATTAAGGTAATATTTCTCTGAAATGTAGCGCAGTAGATGTAGAAAGTGGCATGAAAAGAAATGTAAAAGTAAAGTACAAGTACCTCAAATTTGTACTTAAGTACAGTACTCAAATAAATGTACTTATTTGCTTTCCAACACTGGACTTTACACTGTTTCTAAACCTGCCGTGGCATGTAAGAAGTGTATATTCTGTACCGCTAGGGGGCAGCGTTGGATTGATATGTGACTAAGCCTATCTGGGACAAAGAAGTGTGTGTGTGTGTGTGTGTGTGTGTGTGTGCGTGTGGCTCAGGGATATAGACACTCGACTCTCAGTGGAAAACCCCAGACACAAAGACAAACTGCCAACACCCCTTTTCACGTTCTCTACATACACACATACAAGAGGCTGTGGCTATTCTTATATACCCAATACTGAGCCTGTATTCAAGCCTTGCATTATTATCTCTGTCAATAGGCTTTAAGGATTGGATGATTGGAGGAAAACAAACTTTGACTGAAATGTAGAATTGTGTCTATGAAATCCATTGTCCCTGAGTGAAAGAGCTCTGTGCACCTTTTGGAGATGATTAATGATGACATACAGTAAATGTCCAGGTTTTGAGGTTAAGACACTGTAAACAATTGCAACCCTCCTACACATATGGTCAGGTTCACATTCAAACTACTTCACTGAGTGGTTCTGCTATCAGTGTGCACATGTAGGTACGCCACAGAAACAATGACAAAAGAATTGTCTTCATGACAGTCTGGTCCAAAATACTTTGTTTGAGCCTCAGAGAAAATAAAGAAATCTACTCTTTCGAAACACTGAGCACAACTGCCCAGAAATGTTTGGACTAGATAAGTGTGGTACCTGGGGATAATACTACCAGTACAAACTGCTGTGCACATAATAGGGAGTATTCACTCAGTGACAAAAGCAAAGCATGAACTGTCAGGACCATGACACTGGCAAACTTTTTTGACACTGGATTTTTAGCTTCCTCACAAGGGGAGGAGGCTTAAACAGACTCTGTGTTTTCTGTGGAATGAGTTTCAGTGAGACTGAGACGGCCTCGTTTAGTCGCACTAAAGAGTCTATAACTAAAGATGATCAAGTATGAAACAATACACACCTCCTGTCTCATAAATGGGCGCGGCCACATTTGAAAATGAAATTAAGGTTGTGTGGATGGAATGTAAAGTTATAATTTTATTTTTTTTTATATTTTATGTTGCTAACATGAGATATTTACACAGCAAAAAGACATATTTAGCATTATGAGAATCAGTTTTGTTAAGGCGGAACGTTATCTGTGTTGCCACATCTGAGACACAAACCGGTCTCAACCAAAGTTGATTTTCTCCTGATTTTACCATCTAAAAAGCCAGTCAGAAACAACACACTATAGCTTTAAGGACAACCGTACTTTTATATTTAAACAGCCCTATGAGCATCTCTGTGGTTTGTCTTCACTTCTTAAGAAATTGATAGTGTCCACCCGTTCCGTGAAGGAAACGGTAAGTTGTGTGATGAACCAGATGCCTAAATAGCACTAAATGTACCACAAAGTGTAACCCTGTGGAGATCCGGATACAGCTAAGTATCACATGCTGCACATGAGAATCATCTACAATTTGTCTTGGCTACTCTGATGACCACATTCCATAAGTTACTGTTATAGACAGTAAAAGAAATGGACAATGAGACCCTATTGATTTCAACGGA
This sequence comes from Etheostoma perlongum, assembly GCA_026937815.1. Classification (NCBI taxonomy): domain Eukaryota; kingdom Metazoa; phylum Chordata; class Actinopteri; order Perciformes; family Percidae; genus Etheostoma; species Etheostoma perlongum. The sequence continues at coordinate 2,460,408 of CM049373.1, forward strand.
GACCAGTGAAGTCTATTAGAAGCTCTTTCCCGGTGATGCTGAGCGTTACTGCTCAGCCTCCAACTGAGCTGGAAGACGTAGATGTGATGTGAGCAACCTGTTTGAAAGCTGTAAGTCTTCTGGTAGCTGTGCAAGAGAAATCTCAATCATTCCCAATCAGCAGAGACGGAGAGGTAGGTATATGTTAAGAGATAACATAGGCACAGGCTAATTCCTGCTAACTAACATGCTAGTTAACATTAACATAGGCACAGGCTAATTACTGCTATCTAACATGCTAGGTAACATTAACATTGGCCTCTGAGGCTAATTACTGCTAACTTGCATGCTAGTTAACATTAACATAGGCACAGGCTAATTACTGCTATCTATCATGCTAGTTAACATTAACATAGGCACAGGCTAAACATCTATCATGTTAACATTAACATAGGCACAGGCTAATTACTGCTATCTAACATGTTAGTTAACTTTAACATAGGCACAGGCTAATTAATGCTAACTAACATGCTAGATAATTAATCCTAAAGAGCTAATCTAAGTCAAAATGCCTGCACGCTTATGCTGTACTGTTTGGTAATTCCTCTACTGTGCAACAGCAAGTTGCGTGGTTATGACACAATTGTTAGCCTATTTTTACAAAAATGTACAAGGGAATAGAGCCTTTTATACATTGTTGTGTTTCTTAATAAATAAATGATGGAAAAATGAAGTCTTTAAATGCTTCAGATGTAAAGTTATTCATGGTCAAAGTGACTTCAAAATGAATAGCGGTCAATGGAATGCTAACGGCGGTTGAGTGCTTAGTAGCATCAAAATGGCGCAATAGGAGCTACGCTTTGTCGAGGCTGGCTTACCCCCTTGGTTACCGTACTACAGGACAAACCGGTTGCCATTTTACAGTAGTACTAGAACTGATTTATCAGTCAGAGAATGACTGAACGACTGACGGAAACATTGAAAACATTCTGAATGATGGATCTCTTTTCGATTGTAGGTGGCCAGGAGGAGGACCTGAAGAATAACCGTGATGTGTGGTCACTTGTTAAAGCTGATATCCATCTTGTTTTTTTAATCAATAAATCATTACATCCAACTGTGGCACAAAAACCAGTTAACAAGCACATGAGGGAGACTCTTTCGCCATAAATCCGTGATTGAGACAGCGTCTTGTCATGGCTTATTTAGTTGTAATTGTCCTACACGTCACTGACGATAAATGCATAAGTGAGACTGCTGAAATTAAGCACAAGCCCACCAGTATCCAGCTTCAAATGCTGGCATATTTTACAGGTTTTGTAATGACTGTTTCAACCAAAAGGCGTCTGCCATTTTTGCTGTAGTGTGTGTCAACAAGTGAAAGAATACAGATTTCAGCATGAAAGTTGTAATCCTTGAATATGTCATTAAAACAAACCCTGTTTTGGATGTTTTTCCGTGACTGCATTTATTCAGCAATATCCCTTTAATATAGTTAATCAGATACACTAGTTGCTCTTCTGTTGTATTTCTGACAAAGTAGCTTCTCATTTAGTGTTTGCTGTAGTATTAAACCATATTTACTGCTACCACAGCAACCAGGACTGAAATTTTAGGGATCATAACTTTAAACTGTGTTAAACAAAACATATGTGTATGAATGTATAATTATGGATTATTTAGAGTGGCAGTGTACACCTAACATGGACTCCTATTTCCACACACTCATTCATAGCTCCTCAATACATCAGATTAGCCTGGATGCCAGCCGAATGTAGCCCCGCCCACAACATTTGAAGTCGGGAAGTTCCATATTCTGACTAGAAGATCCTAAAACTGGTCAAAATATCCCATGCCTATAGTTTCTTTTTACTGATATAGTGGAATGGTTTCATATATTTGAGTTTGTATCTCTATCTCTAAATAGAATTTTTCCAGTTTGTGTCTTTGTGACAGTAAGATGTCTTAAAGCTTAGAGCAATGTGATTCATTTTCTGTGTGCTGGCACAGAAGGAGCTGAGTGTACATGAAAAAATAAAATTTTCTTGCAATCACACAGTTGTTTCTATCAAAACCCCCGATAGATATGACCTTCAGAAATTGTAACAATTATCAGAAAAGAAGAATTGTGTGTGATTGTGATGAAGGCTCATGCGGTAAGTGTGTGTGTGTGTGTGTGTGTGTGTGTGTGTGTGTGTGTGTGTGTGTGTGCATACCGAGGTGCCGTTGATGCTCCAGGAAACATCTGGCTTTGGAGAACCTTCTACCTCACAAATCAGGACTTTATGTGTGCCGTCTTCACCGCGCAGTTTGGACAGCTGCTTGATAACTGGAGCACCTGCAACAAGACGTAACTCTTCAGATGCATCTGAATGAGTGTATTGTGGCGTGAATGGTTGCATTTCATTCATGCACACACAGAATGACTGAGAAAAGTCTTTACTGGAAGAAATAGTTAGACATTTTGGGAAATACTTTTATTTGCTTTCTTGCTGAGCGTTAGTAGAAATTGTGTTAGATGAGAACATCAATACTACTATGGTGTCTGGAAATAGGAAAACAGCTAGCGCAGCTCTTTTCAAAGGTAACAAAATGTGCCTACTAGCATCTCTACAGCTCACTGACTAACATGTTAAATCTCGATTAATCTGTAAATGAAGTGTAAAAGTGACAAATTGGGGTTGTGAGTAATTTACTGGATCATTTCTGCTGGTTGCAACCCCCCTATAAAACCAAGTCATTTTTACACTTTGGTTTTTCTGTATGAATAAAACAAGGTACAACATGCTCATTTATAAACATTAGGCGTCATTTTTAGTCTGTTTTTTTAACCTGAGCCCAAAGTCAGGCTAGACGTTTTCTCTTGTTTCCAGTATTTAGGCTAAAATATTCAAACGGTTGCTGGCTGTACCTTCATATTTACTGTACAGACATGAGAGTGGTATAAATCTCATCCAACTCTCAGCAACAAAGCAAATAGTGGTGTTTACCAAAAACATCTCTGAGTTTCCTTTAAGCCCTTACCTTGGACAGCCAGCTCAAGGGAAGCTTTAAGGCTGAGGGCCCCATTCGTTACCTCACATTCATAGACGCCAGAGTCAGCGTAAGTCAGCTTGGTAAACTTGGGCTCTTTGTCCAGTTTAACATTGTCCTGAATTAAATGAAAAGTATACCAGCACGGTCAATGATGAGCAAAACAGATTTTTTCACTGATTCAGGCTTTGTTTTTTTGCTTTTACCTTTGTCCAGGAGACCTTGTAGTCTCCGGAGGAATCAATCTGGAGAGTTACATCCATGGCCTCACCAGCACTCTTAACAATATTTCCAGAGGGGATTAAATTGATGTCTAGGTCTAACAAGAAAGAAGAGAATGGTGAAAAGATGATTCAGAGGCCTGACAAGGGTTGAAGCATTACTGTTGTTAAACACACAACCCCGCACTTGGCTCACTGCCCTGCAGATGCAGCATGTTAGAGGCAGTGCGGTTGACACAACACGTTTCTCCACAAAGCACAGCATGAAAGGTAGGCTGGCAATGAGAGACATTAGGACTTTCTTTTGTCTCGTAAACACTTTTTGCTTTCGTAGTAACAAACAAGATAACAGGCAGAAAAAGAAAAGTATGCTGGCGTGTGGCAAAATTGCAGTAATTTCTACTTTTCAAGAAATATGTTTTGGTCTCTTACAGTTGACTGTGATGTCCTTAGACGCTTCCAATGTTGGGTTGTCAACAAGAGAACATTTGTATTCACCAGTGGTGTCCCGTGAGACATTCGTGATGGTGTAAGTATTCACGTTTTCCACCTTCACCAACTCTTCCTTTTAAAGACAAACAATCAAACAATGGTCAGTGATTAGTTTACAAGCAAAACAACACAATGCATGAAATAAGAATGAAAAGAAGACATCTCTGAGCGTCTCAATGGGATATTGATGAGCATGTGTACCTTAAGGTGGAAGATAAAGGCGGTAGGGGCTGGGTTACCATCTGCCACACACTTCAGTGTCACATTGTCTCCTTCTATCAGAGGGTCCTGAGCAATGACCTGAAGGACGAGGTTCTCTGTGGTGTCTGTGCAGAAAATGAGAGATTGAAAGTCAGAGAAGGGATGTATGAAAGGGTGGAGGGTGTATTAAGTGGAGCGTGCGCCCCCAAAAGCTATGAGTCGGTACTCACTACTACAGAGACTGGTTTTGTCAGCATGCTACAGAGAGCTGGAACTTTGTGCCTCAGTATTGGTTGCTGAGGAGATTGGTGAATTGCAGTCATATTCTAGAGGCACTAGACCAAACAATCCTTTCAAAGCTCAATGTTTCTGCTCCATGTAAGACAAACTTGTTACATTTCTTGTAAAAAAGTATTCCGGCACTGAGTTTTACTTAAGTTTTACTTAACGGCACATTGAGCAGGAAACTTTGATATTTAATTCTGCGTTCGGTATACATCCCACTACAGAGCTAAGGAATCCACATCTCATTTTTCACTATTAAAGCTGGCGTTACTGTTGTCTTTTACTGGCTAAAAGACAACTAATATTCAAAGAAAGTGAGTGAAGTCCTCTCATGTGTGCCTTATTTGCACAATCACTCACTTTCTTTGAATATTATTTGTTTCGTCCTGCATGAGCAATTACATGGACGTGCACAACGGCGTCTTTCTTGAACTAGATGTCATGCAAAAGAATGACATAAAAAAACTGTCAATATATTCAGAAATAAATAACACAGGTGGCAGTCTGTATCCACTGGCTACAGCTGAGTTTTTTGAAAGAGATTTTCTTGGTATTTGTCGAGAGCTTGTAGGTCACGAGCCGCTGCTAATGTAGTCCTGAAAAGCCCAGCGAGACACTACGTGTGGTGTTGAAAAAACTTGAGTTCAATTGAAAAGTCAGGCTAGTGTTATCATTGACTGTACTTTTCAGTTCACATCCATTCACAGATTGAAAAAAAATAACAAAATCACATTACAGTCAACAGGGAAAGAAAGCACAGACCATAGGACCAAAGACATTCAACGCAGTATAAAATGGTTGTGAGTGATTTGCTATGAGTGCAGAACCTTTCTGTTGCTTTTTTTATCCTTTCATAATATCAAAGGTATGTTTTAGCAAAACTGGAATGCATTTAGACAGAACACACATGTTTTAAGTCTCAATTTTTCTTTTTAAGAATAGAAGATATTTAGATCTGAATATGGATATCTACAAATGTATCAATCATGGGATACATTTAGTTGTTTTCATATTGTATATGAACATACGAAAGTAAAAACGTACGCTTAGGCCTACAATTATTCACTTGCAGAGCGTTAGATGAAAGTATTGCTACCATATCTGTCCATTAAATGTGAATATGCTGCAGGAGACACTCAGCTTAGCTCAGGATCAAGACTAGAAGCATCTTAACACGAACACGGTATGTACAACAAATACTATCTTTACCTATTTTTAGCCAGGCTAGTTGTTTCCCTGTTTCACGTATTCATGCTAAGCTAAGCTAACAGGTCCTAGCTATAAAATGTCTAACTAATCATTTAAGAAGTCCTTTTGTGGAAAATGTGTGGATCCACATCTGTAATAAAACTATTTTTGAAATCCTGTTAACAAGTTAAAAATGCATCCTTTGGAAAGGAAAATATAGGACAGAGTATTAACTTTTCATAGTGTATGGTGATTATGAAACTGAAAAAAAACATCATCAACCAGCTTTTTTGAGTGTGCAGAAGTGAGTGATGGCAACATGTGCAGTTTAGCAAGTAGGTCCAGTGAAGGTTGTTAGGGAGGTTGGGTGACTCACAGGTGATAGTCAGGGTGACTGGAGAGGACACCAGCTCGGCGCCCACAGTGTGCTGAGTACTGCAGGTGAACTCAGCGTCCGTGTCTTCCTTCTTGGCCGAGTACTCCAAGATTGAGATAGTGGATGAAAGGCCAGTGGCAGGGTCCACCAGCACTGAGGCTTTGATGGAAATCCCTAGACAGAAAACAAACAACTCTGTCTGAAAACTCTAACAAGGAAAAAATGGTGTAATGACCAAAACACTGCATTCCCACTACTGGCGAGTGCAGCCCAGTTCAACACTGAAGGATCGTTTAGAGTAACTGTCCCAGTGAGAGAGAATATATACATCTGTGTATGTAATATTACAAATGTGAGAACCACTCCAAAGAGCTGTTTTGTTGGCATTTATCGTCATCCGACAGAACAAAGAATACACACCTTTTCCATCCGCCACAAGTGGTGTGTTGTTCTTCAGCCATGTGATATTTGTAGCTGGATTAGTGTCTTTTGCAACACATTTTCCGAGCTGTGGAACAAAAATAAAAATCAAAACTTGAGAAAAACGGCAAAGACCTGCACAAAAATATTGCGAAAAAAAACTTTCCATTTCATGATTGTCGAATACATCTGCATCTTTTTAAGTGACCAAACATCTGAGCAGATTAGCTTTTTTAACGCCTTTCCTGCTTTCGAGGACTAAGTAGTTTTGTACGCAATAGACCATGAAATGCCAAAAGCATTTCTAAAGCCCCTTCATATCCTTTGGGTATTTTAATTGCAGTAGGGTGGGGTGAAGGGGGGGGGGTTCTGCTCTTTACTAATTCATGAGAATTTCTTCAAAGAACTCATTACTATAGTAACATGGTCTCTTCCAAGCCTCAAGATACCTTAGCTCAAGTGAGCAATTTTTCCTTAATGGTTAAATGTTTAATATAATAAGAGTTAAAGGTATAAGCTATGTTTATCATTAAAAACCCACCTTAGTAAGTTTGCCAATCTCTAGTTCCTGTGCGTTGTCAGAAATCTCCAGGCCTGCCGGCACCTCTGCAATACATTAAAGAAAAGTGTTAATTAACAGGGTGTTAGTGTGGGTGATTTGTGTGCTGCGTGTTATTCATTATAGCTCTTTAACTAAAAACCCAAAAGAAACAAGTCAGCTTGTACTCACTGTAGATCACAACGTTAACCGGGTATTCTGTGATGTCTGCGCCAGCCACCACCATGCAGGTGAACGTGCGCTGGTCAGTCAGCCTGGCTGAAGTGAGAAGCAGGCTGGAGTTTGCAGCCATGCTCACACGGCCCTCGTACTCATCAGTGGCGCTGATTATGACATCCTGGTTTTTCTTCTTGACCAAGTCCCCCGAACGTCCCTCTCCTTTGTCCTGGGGGGCAGAGCAGGGTGCATTTCTTACATGTCTGTCACATATGGCATTGGCTTCCAGTTCAAATAAAAAGCACACCGTTTTTTGTTCCCTCTGTTCATGCAGTGTCATGTGGAGGGACAGGTGCACTGCCTAATGTGCTGCCTATGCACTCAGACTGGGCGTGGTTCAGACATGATAAGTGGGTGTCAGACGGGCTTCACCATTTTGAATCTATTGACGTCCGCTGGGACTTACATATTTCCACTTAGTGAGCAGGATGTCCTCTGCTTTCATGGCTCCATTGTTGCACGGGATCTCAAGTGTTTCCCCATACATGCCGATAAAAGTCTCCACACCGCTGACTGCGAAAGAGAAAAAGCAGAGACTCAATTTTCAATTACTTTTTCAGAAGGGCTAATCTTGTCAGCTCCAACACAGCATGACATTTTTTGACTGAAAAATTAAAATCCATAATTATTGTGAATGCTTCAAAGTCCCTTCCTTGTGTGCACTTTTGACTGACATTTATCAATGCCACTTAGTCTTAGCTCACATACACTAAGAACACCACTTTCTATAGAGTTCAGCTAATTCTGAAGCTCCCTTCCTGTTCTTGTTCAAAACATTGCTATGGTGACAAAGTGCTTGAGATGAGGGATGGGAGGAGGGTGCCAGCAACAGTGTCTCAATGGGCTGTGATGTTAGAGCCAGAGGGCTCCAGGGAAGACGAGGCTGCCATGGCCTGACTGAAAATAAGGTGCTGCTCAATTTTTGGTATTCAGATTCACATTTCAGCCATCTCAGAGTTCAGGCTAACTTAACGCATGAGTGAGTGTGGGGAGATGAAAATCTGACAGCTAAAATCCAAAGCAGCTCATCAGCCGTTCAGTAACGTATAAGAAAAGGAAGCAGTGGCCAAACCCCTTTCTATCTGTGGAATCTACTCATTTACTCATGTTTGTTAGATTTTCCAGGAAAGGTACAACATAATAAAGATGCTCAAATATTCTGTGTGCTTTCATCCCTGAAATTGTGTGATTATATTCATGCACAACAAAACTGCTGCAAACTGTAATGCACTGCAACTAAAGTTTTAGTCGCACTTTCCCTTCCCAAGTCATCAGACCTTTAAAGGTTTCCTCAGAGTAGTGCAACGATAGGGAGCTTACTTCATTTGCTTTGTGCGTGATGCTCATTTGAATCCCATTTGAATAAAAGTAAATACTTTTACTATGGCAACCATTGTCTACATTAGGACAGAGTAACAAATGGGACCCTGAAGGCATATTTGCACAGTCGCATGTGATGTCAGGATAAGCACACACATCTGCTTCCTTCTCCGTCTGCATTCTTTCCCACATGTTAAACCCATTCTTGCCAAGTGCTATTTTCACATCAAGACAATTAAACTAGTTCATTAAATCTTTTTATTTCACTCGTATAATACATTGCATTTCTAAAGATACACAACAGAGACACACATTGACATCAAACAGTTGGCCTTGCTGAACATTCCCGACACTTGTCCCTCATCTTTATGAGCTGTCAGCTTGAAAATAACAGAGTGTGTCGCTGAACTAACCAGTAAAGCAAGTGAGTAAAGGACCTACAGCAAGAAGATGACAAACAACAGACACCTTAATAATGTAATTTCCACCGGGCATGTTCGGCTTCTTGTTTAGCTCAGCTGTTTTTTCTGTTGAAGTTGTTTCCTGCCAGTGCTGTTACTGATGTTACACTGCACTGTGGCCACTGCTCTCACGTTAAAAGTATAGTTCCACTTACGGAAAATACTTATTTCTCTTGGAGAGAGAATGATATGAAGATCGATACCACTCGTGTAGGTCAGCACAATATATATATATATATATATATATATATATATATATATATATATATATATATATATATATATATTTTTATTGTCATCACAATATTAACTGGCGCAACATACATATCGCGAAAGACAGATTTTTTGTGTTAGTTGAAAGAAAACTGCAGTAAAAACTACACTTAATTTACTTAACTCCCTTTTTTTCAGTGATTCCTTTTATAAATATATATATTATTATATATATAATTTGTTTATTCAAAATGTTAGTAATTATTTTTTAAAAACATTATTCAATATGCAATTTGTTGATTATAGGACTGAGTACATTTCAATATCTGTTTATTAATTGCATTGTTATCGCGATAACATATACATACAGTATATTCAACAACATTAATGCATATCGCACATTTTCTTCATATGGTGTTGCCCTACACTCGTGTGTCTCTTAAACATGAAGCTGGTTAGCTTTAAGGGCTAACCCTTGCCTAGCCTAGCCTAGCTTAAATACTAAAAACAGCAAGACTGGCTCTGACAAAATGTACCTTTCCAGCACCTGTAAAGCTCACTTATTAACATGTTACACCTTGTTTGTTTAATCTGCACAAAAAGTAAGTGATTTTACAGGACCAGACCCAGGCTAGTTGTTTCCCCCCGTTTCCAGTCTTTATGCTAAGCTAAGCTAATGATTTCCTGGCTGCAGCTACATATCTATCAGCAACACTCTGCAAAAAAAGTGAATATGTGCATTTTTCAAAAAATATCTTAATTTAATCTTTTTTTACTTTAAACAGGAAACGTGAACATATTCAAATAAAACAAATTAACTAAATACCATGTATAGTAGGTTTCCTTATTCACTATGACTACCCTATAAAATAAGCTAGATTGATGGATGCAAAAACATCAGTAATGACCAATACAGAGACCAGGAGGCAAAAATATACACAGAAGAGAACGAAAGAGCTTTAAGAAGGTATGAGGCATGTCTGTGGTGATTACTAGGCATCAGCTCTATCCTTGAGCATCAAAGCAGTATTACCCACCCAAAAAAAAACTACTATTTAAGAAACACAGATACTGCAGCACACCGCCATAGATACAGCCCCTGCATTTGAATAAGGCTCAGCGACATTTAAAAGTGACAGCACAGGACAAAACCAACCTCACCACATCTCAACTGCTGACAGTTTTACAAGGAATTCTTCGCCAAATACAGGGATAAGGTCTGTCATTGTGTCAACTGCGGTACAATTAAAAGCATTTCATGCATGGATTCCTCTTATTATCCATGCTCAGCCACACCTAAAAAAATCATCTTGCATAATAAAGTGAATTCAAAGGTTTAAAAGCTTCTTTAGAAACAAATAATACATTGATTGGCCTAAATAAGTGATATGCTTATTTAAATGTCACCCCTAGCTCATTACCCAACTTGCACATATTCTGCATTCCCGTATTCATGGATAATTAGAATGTAAGTTATACTGTTGTCTATGTGCAGCAAGTGGGCTGCAAATTTGTTCCTGCATTTCACAGAGTCTTTATCGCATCCATATTTTAGCAACAGGGTGTACATCAGTCCGATCCACCTGGACTGGTAATGCAGGTTACTGGTGTGACAGAGCATGGTCATGTACCCATCCCACACTCAATTTTTTGTTGTTCTGATGTATATCTAATGAAACTGACTCTCATGCCTGAATGGGCTTTAGCTAGACATGCAGGTTTCTAGTCCAGGCAGAAAAGATTTCCCACACTGGGCGGAAAATGGAAATTGAGACATTGTGAATCTATTAGAAGGAGGGAGTTAATGAGGTCTCTGTGCAGGACACCGGCACATGTTTTGCATAAGTGTCAAACCCAATGATATCCTGCTACATTTCATTTTTGGAGTTGTTTTACTGTGCCAAAAGTAATTTGTCACTACGTAGATGATGTGCCACACCTGGGTATGTCTGTGCCAGAATCTCTAATGGTCGATGAAACAGCCAAATGTTTTTCAAAATCTAGTTGGCAACCGACTCCATGTTTGTTTTCCTTATGTTGAGAACTCAAACTTCTCAGGAGAAGGTCCGGCACAGCCTGCTGAATCTTACAATTATGTTAAGTATTATATTCAGGTTACACAGCAAGCACTAGAGTTGGAAAGGTTATCACACTTCCTGTATTATAGTCTCCTTACATTTCAAATGCAAATAGGCTTTTTTGAATATTCAAATGAAGCGGTGTTCAGTCTGTCTGAGAACTTTAAGAGTCTGTATGAAGGAAGGAAGGCTTCATCTGCACAGATTACACTGTTACACAATGAGAACTAATCGCACATGTTGAGTTATAGAAGACAAAGCTCCTGCTGCTTACTGAGATAAGGTAATCCTTCGCCACAAAAGTAGGTGAATAGTGTGACTTCACGTTGACAAACACATGCACGCACATTATGCATACAAAACATTATCTTCGGTTTTATAGTCTATATGATGAGGGAGCAATGGATAGACAATCCAACTCTTATGTCTTTTTTCTTTTCTTCTGACCTGATTAAAACCCAATTTGTAGGATAGCAGATTTGATACGCACATTTGACGATGTAAAGCATTGTTATGCATTGGATTTCACCAAATAAGGAAATATCTCATGTTTTATATGTTATATATCAGTCACGTGAATGAATAAATATCTTCTTTTGTTTGCCAGAAGCTAATTTATAGGAAAATGTACATCATGTCATCATTCAGCGTAATATTACTAATGTTATGGACAGAGATAATCAACAAACGGTTAATTTTAATTTTTTTTAAGATTATTTTTTGGGGCGTTTCCCTTTATTTGATAGTGAATAAACCGGGGATGACAAGTAGCAGAGGGCCGCAAGTCGGATTAACCTGGGCCGCTGCCAAGGACTCAGTCTACACACTCTTCCTGGGTGAGCTAGAAGCCGCCTCATGGTTTTCTTTGATGATTAATCTGTTGACTATTTTCTGCATTAATCAATTTGTTGTTTCGGGCTATAAAATGTCCGAAAAAGGGGAAAAATGTGTTTTCCAAAGCCCAAGATGACATCCTAAAACATCTTGTTTTACCCACAATTCAAAGATATTCAGTTTACGGTCAAAAAGGAGTAAGGAAACTGGAAAATATTTAATTTAAAAAGCTGGAATCAGACAATTTTGACATTTTATTTCTTAAAAGATCAAACTGATTAATTGGTTATTAAAATTGTTGCCATTGATTCATTTCTGCAGCTCTAAATGTGCTCCATCTGTGTCTTTATAAATCGTTCATTGGCACTTAAGTCCTCTGAACCTAAATAATAATTTAGCTCACCAGATTTGATGTAAATGTCTCTTAACTTATAAATGTAGAGTTCTAACACCATAAAAAGAGCTAATACTCTGGCGAAGCTAAATCAAGTAATAGACAGGCGAGTGACAGAGACAGGAGGCAGCACCACAGGAGACACTTTCATGTCGCTGATTAAGGAGCTTCTATCCCTAAGAAGAGACAGGTGACGACAGCTCAGATACAAGCTCACCAGGGAAATCAGCTACCTCCACACACTAGTCTCTATATCCCTGTTTGCCACCTTATGCCCATTTGAGTTTGTGTATCTGAATGTGTGCACATGTCGTTCACTTGCAACATCCAAGAAAACCGAGGCCCAAACTTATTAAGTGCTGAAAATGAGAATTGTGCAGTGAATGGAGATCCCACGGCACACGTCCACAAAGACTTGATGGCAAATAGCCTCGCTTCAGAAGTGGTTCGGCATCGAGGGGGGCAGACAGAATCACTTCAACTAGATCAATAACACTCGAGAAAAGGCGAGATTCTTATAGTGAACGGTGCTTCCCGAGCGAGAAATCAAAGAAAAGTTAACCTTCTGTGACATTATGCTTCTCGTCCTACTCTTTTCTTTAATAATTTAACAAGTGCTGAATAAGTATCTGAAAAGGAGGGATTGTAGATTTAATAAGATCAACCTGTCATTACTTGCTGTCAAGAAAAACAGAGAGCCTGCTGTCACATAGAAAGATGTGGGTATGTTTGGGAAAATTGCACCAGGTTCCCCAAAGCAGCCTTGTAGCCATTTAGTAATATATGAGCTCTATAGGCTGCTGTTTTGTCAGCTCACACACAGTTAGCTCATTTGTTACTGACTGTGACAAGCACATGACTGTATTTGAATTCTACTCAAGTACCAGTTCATGCTGAGGAAACGTTCCAGACCAGCCAGCTGAAGAGATATTTTTCTTAAAATACACCCAGCTACATCCTTACTATCTCTGTCTGTCTGTGTGTCTCTCTCTCTCTCAGGGGATGGGGTATAATCACGTCACTGATGGATAACTGACAGCACACGTGCACAACATCCCTTTCACAGTTTCTCTTTTTGTTGCAGGCCGAACCACAGAGGCACCATTCCAAATGTCAACATTGTGTGCTCTATAATTTTGCTTTTTCCTGCATACTGTAATTGCCTGTCAGTGTCTTTATAGCGTAAAACTAAGGGCATCAGCTTGTATTTTTTACCCGACTGTCTAGAGCTTTCTGACAAAAAACACTAATGTCCATAGTTGAGTGACTCTGAAGCATGTAATGAGAATGCACACACACAACAGATTGTCCCGTATGTTCAGTTCTCTGTGTTGCAGCGAGGGGTGCGCAGTGGTAGTATTTTCCCCAAAATATTATACCTCTCTCGCTTTTATGACTAGGCAAAAACTTTTTAGCCATGCAGCTGGCATGGCTCTTGTGACAAAAATGTTGTTCTGTCAGTAAATCAACACTTTGGTCCAGAATGAAATATCTCAACAACTATTGTAACAATTGCCTAGACATTTGGTACAAACATTCATGGTCCCAAGAGATCTTCTGTTGACTTTGGTGAACCCCTGAATTTTCCTCTAGCGCCACCATGAGGTTTGTGTTTATGAGTAAATCTCCACCATGATTCCACATTGCAGTAAGTCTTACATAGTCGGCTCTCCTTCAAGTTGCTGCTGAGCAAAAGTGCACAAACACTTTTTTGTACATCTGCTTATTGTTTTGTCTATAAAACTTTTTGTCTGGTGACATCTTCCCTCTCCTTGTTTTATGCAATCAGAAATCTACAACCCAACAACATTCAGTTTATTATCTCTTGTGATAAACAAAAAAAAACAGAGGCAACCATCACATTTGAGAAGCTGCAACCCAAGAATATTTGGTATTTTTGATTGATTATCAAAAAAGTTGATGAATAATTATTGTTGGAATTGGTTTCAGCTCCAGTGTTGATGCCTGAAGTTGCCTAAATGCATCTATTTAGGAGGGGTAAGCAGCAGGCATGAGTTTGTGTAAGTACTTTAGGGTTGACAAAAGCCACATTGTGTGAAATGAACTGCACAGAGTCTGATGTGGAGATTTCAAGCCATTTTCCAAGCCTCATTTTCTGCCACACCATCTGTTCCAGGGCACAGAAAGCAACCCTAAAGATGTCTCCCTGCACCTCTTTGGCCTTTAGAAGGGTGTAAAGGTCTTTTAGAGAGAACAAATGTGAAGAGAAGGTCCCTTTATGGACAGAAAACTAAACAAAGGTTTAATTTTCTCCAATGTTGCCCACAGACACAGGCTCTGAATGCAGCCGAGCTGAACTAGACCTAATCGTTTCTGCTTTCTTTTTAATAAGAGATCCACTCTTTGTGGATTCTTATCTACAAGTTCCATAAGAAAACATTGTACAAAGTCTAATACATTTATTAGTTTTCAGACGGAAGAGAGATGTTTTCTGACGTTGATATAATGCTGAATTGATGCACAGCATTGCGATGAACATTTTTGGAATAGGAAATTACTTTCATGAACAACAGATACATTTATTTTCACACTAATGAAATATTATGTACTCTGTGTGACATATTGGCAAGATGTCTCTTTCAAGGCTCATGTCCTCAAACTTCACTTCATCTGTTACTAACATTCAGATAACTGAAGACTTTATTACACATGATAAAATATCATCTTTAGATCATTTCACCCTCTAGCTGAAATAAATCAGTGAATTCTATAATTGTTTGAGTAATTATTCATGGCAAAACATCTGCAGATTTCAACTGTGCTACTTCTCTTATTTCTCTTTTTTGTAAAATTGTTATCATAAACAATGTGAATATGTTAGATCAGTGATCAGATCAATGAATGAACAGCCCAAAACCCAACTGTATTCGGATCATAATCATATAGAACAGATAAAAGCAGCAAATATAGAAAAGTGTGAAATGTCTTGAAAATGACTATCAAGTTAAAAACAAGACAACCCTAACAGCCAGAGAATAAAATAACCAAAAACCTCTCGCATTTCCACAGCCACGCTGAGCAGAGCCCAGTTTGTCACCTCAGGGCAAAGCGAGCCTGTTTGCTGCTAAGGAGGAGGATGGACGCCAATGGAGAATTATGGAGGATACAACACACATTAATATTAGTCTGAGTCTATTAGGCATAATGGCTCCCCTCCTTCACACTAGCACCATGGTAACACTTTTGGACCACTGGAAAAAAAAAGCATTCAAGGTTTGCAAACAAAATGCACAATTAAAGAACTCATGTTCCTTCTATTATTCAGGAAAAAGGCAAAAAAACCTCTAATGTGTATGTAGGAGTCTTTTACACAATAAAAGCAGACTCACGGAAATTAACCTCATTAGTGTTCCTCATGCATCTCGATACTTCAATGCTAATCTGCTTCAAACTCTCCTCTCACTAGACATAAAATACAATTTCCAGTAGGAGCTTTCCAGAGAGACATATAGGAAGCGCTCTCCCCCTCAGGCAAAATAAAAAACAATGTTCATTTGCTGCTTCATGTGTGGCCAACAGACAACTTCAGACGTCAGCAGGTGGGAACAGGGCTAATGCATTGCCAGCAGTCCCACCTGTCGGGGCTTCCCATTGTTGCTTTGTGACTGAAAATGCTGGCTCCATTGTCTCTGGTTTCAGACTCGTGTTGAGGAGGGCCTTCAGTACCTGTGCAGACCTGCCGCTGAGGGATCAGGTTGCTGCTTCGGCTCCTCGTCTGGGACCGAGACGAGAGGACAAAGAAAGAGAGACGGGCTCAAGAAGGAGGAAAAGATTGATTTTGCCCGAAGGTGTTTCGAGTCACTTGTGTAACTGACGGCTGCATCTCTCAAGAAATGTTATGTTGTTCAACATATATCGTTCATATCATATATCGGTGTGGTTCAACGCAGGTTTTAAGGCCCTGGAAACCTATTTTTTAATCAGTTTCCTACTATGACTGATATGGTCTTGGATGATAACATTTTCTGCCCAAGTTTGTTCAGTTTTGGTTATTTCACGTGAGAGATTTCTGTATTTGTGTTTCTTTCACTGATATAAAGTGGTCGGGGCTTAGAAAATGTGACGTCACATACCTCTGTGCACCAATCACAATTTAGCCATATTTGAATCCAAAAGTGATGACAGAGGCAGATTAGAGAGACTACACAGACTAGAAGGCAGATGTTTTATTTTCGTTATTGCTCTCTGTCATCTATGTGTGATGCCGACAGTTTTCTCAAATGTTCTATTTTCAAAACTTTAACTGTTGCTCATTTAGTCATGAAAGTCTAATGTTTTCAAGAGAAGTAAGGTTTTAAACTAAGTTGCCAGCAGAGGTGGGAAGTAACGAAATACATTTAGTCACGTTACTGTATTGAGTAGTTTTGTTGTGCATTTTGTATTTTTCAAGTAGTTTTTAAAATTGGTCATTTTAAATGTACTTTATTACGTTTTGAGTGAAGTATTCTATTTCACTACATTACAAATACCAACAGTCAGTGAGTAAAAAAAAAAACTTGACTAATGAAAACCGAAGCAAGAAAAAAAATCGTGCCCGAACCACGGTGACCAATCAGCATCCAGCAGCCTACCAGGCTCTAGTCTTTCTGTAGGAGAACCACTACGGTGACCAATCAGCATCCAGCAGCCTACCAGGCTCTAGTCTTTCTGTAGGAGAACCACTACGGTGACCAATCAGCATCCAGCAGCCTACCAGGCTCTAGTCTTTCTGTAGGAAGTTGAGAACGAGATGGAGGTGGATCAGGCGAGCGACGACAGTTCAGAGACTGTTTCAGTAGAAATGCTAGCTGACTGACCCCCTTATCCTATCTTCATTTACTTCTTACTTTTACTAAGTCATTTTTCATCAAAGTATTGTTTTTCTTTTACTTATTACAATATTTTAGTACTTTTTCCACCTCTGGTTGCCGGATACTTTTTTTCTCTATATCTGTTTATTGTCGCAGGAGTTGAGTTAAGACTGAGGCTTTCTGAATGCACAGTACATGTGTATCAAATCTTGTTTGCTTCTATATTTGTGATTTCCTACAATTCCCAGAATACCTGCTGATAGTACCCAGAGAACAGGTGCAAATCATTTGCATCAGCAGGGGGTTATTCATGTGTAGGTGAAGAGAATAAAAGCACTGGAGCAATACGCCTAAAGAAAGAAGTGAGTCCAGCTCTGCAGCTCAAAACACAGGATGTCTTGTGACCGCATTGCATTCTGGTCCATTACGGACACTCTTAAGAGAAACGTATCGCTTTATTGTTTCGCTGTGTTTATGTAATGGAAAAAGTATGTGATTGTGAGGGACTGGCCTCAGAAATGGGCTATTTCCTGTTGATGTGTTAGATATTAAAGTGTTTTCATTATATTTCACTGAGGCTTTAGCGGATACATCTCAACATGATGTCTGCGTTGACTCATTGTCCAAGGTAATAAGAAAAAAACCATGCCAAACAACGAAATAGACTTCAGACTCCCAGGTAGATTGCCAAAACCTTCTCCCATTATCTCCTCCATCGGAGATATCCTCTCATGAGTTAAACAATACGCGGACTATATGTGCATTCTGAATTTATGAATTATTAATCATAACATTCAAGCTTTGAAGCTGGATAAGAGAAACAACATAAATATGTACAGAATACAGACAATAACTGCAAAAGATTCAAGAACCTCTTGCATTTTTCCCTTTGATGAGTTATGTATATATTATAATATGGGATTTATTAAAGAAACCATTGTTGAGCACAGCACAATCAGAGCAGACAATTTGGCTTGAATTGTTCTGCAAATCTTGAGCAAAGCACTGAAGAGTGCTAATGTCTGGGGGGGACTTGTTGTTGGTGCTGGAATTAATGGGAGCATAAATAAATGTTACCATAAGGCTTAAGAGCACATGTACATATACACTTAGGATGGAAAACACACACCTTATTACATAGTGTGTCTGTGACAACGTGTATGTATATGCCTCTGCACATCATTGGCAATATCACAGAGTCATTTTGTTACATTTTTCTCCGAGCGAGACAGATGGGAAAGATAAAAGCACATTACAAGAAGGGTGATTATCACTCTAAATGTCTTGCCATAAGGTTTCCTAGAAATTGATCTTGTAGCACGATCATTAGTCTTTACAGCGTTCTCCTCTATACACTCGACCACACGAGCCACCGTAAAATCATCTTAAAAAATGTCATAAATTGCATCCGCAGATGAGCTGTACGAGTGTGGCGACTGCTCTTAAGACAGCAGCCTGCTGCTGGAGTGATCGGGTGATAAGTGCACTCAGAAATCATGTCCATTATATCGTGAATTATGTATTTGAAGGGTGCGGGCCAGGGGACCGAAGGGAGAAGTGCTTGTGTGAGTTGCCTGTGGGTAGACCTGGGGCCGATCATGGGAAAGCTCACAGTCTTGACTCTGAACATCCACCAACAACTCCCATTAACGACATGACATTAAAGGCAACATTAGGCCATTAACGCGCAGCCAAGCCACTTCCTACTTATCCATTAACCCTTCCTAATGCAACTCAGTGCCTGTTGGCAATGACTTCATTTTCCTGTTTCTGATATCGACCCACCCAAGACTATGGGTTGTGAATGAACATTATTTTTTTCATAGTTAATGCATGGCCATGTCTCAACTGTGCCATGATAGCCATGTTTCTCAGGTAAAAATAATCTCTGCAAAGAGAAACTGAAGTAGAATAAGTACTTTATCTTCATGGTAATATATAAACTAAAAGACATTTGACTCTATGCCTTCATTTATAGAAGTGATAGGCCTCATAACTGAATCTTCTCCCTTCAAAAGATAAAAGCACCAATGACAAACTAAATATTAGTTTTCTAAATTTGTTTACAGGTTTATTTCAAATGTTGCTTTTGTAGAAGATAGCAAGGCTGACTGACTGTCGATCCAGTCAATTGAGACATGTGAATAGAAACCACTCGCACATTCTTAATTAGTTCTGAGTCATTTAAATGTGATAACTTTCTCATATGGCAAGGAGCCTTGAAATGTAATTATTCTGAAGCATCCTACATATATTAGGCCTATTGAATTAGTCCTGCTCACCCATACCTAATGATGAACTTGCATTCACAAGCAAGAACCAGAGACTTTGCATTTCAGTTAGTTGAAAACACATCTGAAACACTTCTAAGAGTCCCTTTGGGAGCTGAAGTTGAGCTCTTAAATCCAAAGTTATTTTTTTTAAATCTTTGACCGATCTTGTTTAACAATGTTTTCAGCAGCACTGATATAGAACACTTTTTTCATACAAGAGAATAACATTTAATCCAACATCTGCAGCTCGGATTCCTGTTCGCAGTGTGTATTCTTGGGATTTTAGTGTATATTACTAGACTCACAACATTTCAGTTGCATGCATCTGAATTTAGCCTTGATAACTTGATAACAGCAATCTGATCACGACTTCCTGGTGTTTTTACTGTGTTTGAGATTATGAGACACAGATGAATGCACACACTCTGTTTTCAGCCTATATGTAATTAAAATCACAGACCATTTTCCTTCCAGCAATCACTGGGAAGTAAAATCAACCCAATTAAGGCTTAAAAACGCAGTCACACTGATAATGTTTAAATGTTTACAGCCTAATAAAGTTAACGCAAGGGTTAAAGAGGTGCAGCAGATGGTGCGATACTTCAGACGGAGCCTCTAACAGGGAGTAATGTTTTTAATGAATATAGTGCCCTTTGAATAACTGAAGAGTATGAACTGATATCTATAAATCTAAGTTCAAGAAGTGAATCCTCAACTTTTTACAACCTACGGTTTATTCCCCCCCCCGTGCAGCTAGATGTGCTAATAGGCAGCTTTAAAATATTCTTGACACATTCAAAACAACCTTCTCAACATCAAAGTGCTCGTCGTTTCAACGAGTCTCTTGAAGAGGCATCACATCAGACGGGAGGTATCCCATTTTTGCATACAGGCCATAAAACCTGCCAGGATGGCTTGCCTGAGGCAACTAGAGCAGGACTGACTTCCAGGGTAAGTATCTGCTCTGTGGATCATAGATGGAACATCGTTTGGAATCAATTTTATTCATAGCCAAAAGGGTCCTCTGCCCTAACATCACAGAGCAAAGGAAAGAGAAACAGACTGGTCTGCAACGATTAGTTGACTAATTGATTCATCCATTGACATAAAATAAATCGTCAAAAATCATGTTCATGTTTTTTTTTAGGAAAAAGATTTTCTCTCTTTTAAGTGACTGTAAATGTAATATCTTTTGGCTGTTTGTCAGACAAAACAAGCAAAATAAAGATGTCACCTTGAGACATTTTTTAGACTAAAAGATTAGCTCATCTAAAAAATGATCTTTGGCAGCTTATTTTTAATAAAATGAATGAAATGAGTCGCTTGTTGCAGTCCATTCTGAGCCATTACCAACCCTCATGCACAACATTAGGGCTGCTACTAATGACAATTTCTACTTACTGATTCATCAAATACTTTTTTATTGGTTTATATAATTTTTATTTCATTTTATATAGTATAGTTTTTTATTCAATTTTTCTTGTTTGGTCTATGAAATGTCAGATACTAGTGAAGAAATACCCATTCAATTTTTCAGAACCTCGAGGTGATGTCTTCAAACGTCTTGTTTTGTCTGACCAACCGTCCAGGATATATTTATTTTACTGTGATATGAAAGAAAGAAAAGCAGCAGATCCTCAATTGAGAAGCTTGAACTACAGACTGGTTGCAAAGTAACTCATTGCTTATCGTTGGGCTGCACAATTAATCGAATTTTAATCGCGATCCCGATTTTGACTTCCCACGATCAAATTTGCGTGATCGAGCGATTATTTTTTTTAAAGCTCATTTCACAGAACGCTCCGGGTTTTTTGCATAGCCCATCTACCGCTCCGTAAACCACTGTCTGATCATGTGCCAGTCAGCTTAGTTTCTAGATGGAGACAGTCACAGAGGACAGAGTAACGGGAGGAAATCTCAACAGATAGCAGTCGGTTATATGTCGGTCTCAAGGTTTACCAGTTTACCTAAATGCAACATTTTGTCCCGTGTGTGTTGTTTTTCAGACAACAGCAGTAACCAGTGCTAGTTAGCGTCTGTTAGCTCCTCTACAACGCACCGGTGCTAATGTCCTTGCATCTGCTGCAATGTTGTTATATGGATATGGTTTCATTTTGCGTTACTTGACCCATTTCTTCTGTAAAGCCGTGCCGGTGTTGGATCTCTCCTCTACTCTCTCTTCTCTTACTCTCCGCGCAGCCCGGCCACACAGCGCCGGTCCACACTTCTGACATTTGTCTACCGTTTTAATTGTTATTAACACAGCTGGATATTGTTAAGTATGAGGTGCAAACCTATATTTGTACCAGTGTTTCCGTGGTAACTCTGCTATCGCGGAGGCCACGGCGAAGAACACAGAAGAAGTTATTGAATGCAACTAACTTCAGTTGGTAGAGTAACAGTGTGTGAGACGGAGCTGCTGGACCTGGGCCAGAGATGTGACCCATGGCCAGAATATCATAGTTTATAAAAATGCAGCGCAGTGACGATACAGACATTTCATTCACACAACGTGTGTATCCACCATTCGACCCGTGCTGGACCCGTTCATAATGATCAGCCGTCTCTCTGCGAGTCGCATCCATCACACTCCCTCTTGCAGTTATAAATAGCCTATGTGACGATAAAATTTGTTTTGGTTAAAATCAACAAATAATCTTGAGAATAATCGTGATCAAAATTTTTATCAAAATAATCGTGATTATCATTTTGGCCAAAATCGTGCAGCCCTAGTTTCAGCTCTTAAAATTGATTAGTAGGTATGTCAAACACCCTTTCTACTTTCATGTTACATTACAAGATCTTCTCTTTTGGCCAGATCTGCACATGTCACTTTGGGCTCTGGGAACATGTGATGGGCATCTCCTCTATATTTTCATGACAGAAATGACAGCTGAATTGGTAATGAAAATAATTGTTAGTTGCAACCCTAGCCAAGGAAGCCCTTGCCAAAACATCATGCTCAATATTTTATATATCCGAACAGAGAGAGCCATTCACTGTGGTCAAGATTAAAACATCCACTGCACCATCAGACTAAAAGCATCCCCATTCTGCTAGTTGTTTTTTTTTAATTAAAATATTACCCCAGCTAGCAGCTACATTACACTATTCAACAAATTGAAATAGGTTTTTTGTTCAAGTACCTGCATGTCTTCCTGTACCAAAAGTGCTCCCTTTGCTTTATAGTGGCCCCGCCCTGTCCGCGTCCCCCTTACCTCCTTCAATATAAAATCCTTTGAACATCTGCAGCACGTTGGGCCTGGGGGAGCACACGTGTTTACTATAATACAATCTGGATGACCATAACACAGTTGCAGGTGGTGCCTGAGGATACCAATCAAACCTGCTTTGACAACCCCCCCCCGTTGAAGGTAAATGCAGCCTTTTCTACACAGCAGAGCTGGCAACAGACCCACACACACAGCCCTGATCAGAGCGGTGGAGAAAGAGGAGGATGAATCACTTTTCTACGAGGGGAAACAAGAATGCATCCACTTATCGATCTTAAAGTGCTTCATTAGACGCTGCATGAGCCATAGACTAAAATTTTCCCCAACACAAAATGGATGATTAATGGAAATTTGTGCTATTGTTGTACTGTTGTCTGAATGCACAACACCTATTTTGCCATATCAATAATGCATGCCTTGTTACGCTGTAAACAACACAAAATATTAACAAGTAGAGATTTTCATTTGTTCGGCAGATGGCTTGTGTAGCTTTCATCTCTGGTAATTGCTGTGGCGAGGCTGGTACTTTCACATTAGTTGAGCAAAGAGTTGCGTATGCTGTTGTGGACTCATAATGATAGGCCTGACCTTCTAACCCTTCACTGTGAAACAGAGCAGGCAATGCTCTCCATTCCAATAAGCCAAACAGCCTGGTTGGTATTAAGAAGGCATGACAGTTTCAAATAGTGTCCTGCTTTAGCTTCTGGCTCTGGGAGGTCCTAAAGCCTCTGCTGGCTAAACAGAGCAGACAGTGGTGGGAGGAATGGAATGCAGATAATACATACAAAGGATTATGTACCTGCTTGCACATCAAATCTGTGGGTTTTCACATTTAATACCCACGGACCGTCGTCCTCTTTGATGGAGTACTGTGAAAGGGTGGAGATTATCATGCGCTGTCACACCACTGAGTCTTCCTATGACTTCAGGACTTTCAGATTTACGCGGCGGGATAACTGCTAACATGATTTGGTTGAAAGGTTTTACTAGTGTCAACTCCAATGGCACCAAGCTGTTTTTTTTGGGGTATGATGAATTTATGAATTCTATAAAGTGTTTGTTTATGTGAAATGAATTCACTTTTGTCCAAAAGACAATTTATCGACCTTGTCGAAGCAAGGTCACTAAAAGTGTTATCCTCCTTTTTTCAAAGACACATAACAGATAGAAATGTCACAACAAACCCAATCTTGCTCTTTTGTTTGTGTCTTTTGTTTCTGCAAGATGAGATAACCACTTTCAGTTTATGTTTTTCAACATATGTCACCGTCATCCTGGGCATGCGGGACCTTTAAGGCATAATAATTTCATTAGTAGTGGCTATTACATTTTCTTCTTCCATTATGACATGAGGAGAAGCCATACATCAAGGTAAGTGCTTTTACCCATCCACCCTGGCGTTGCACCCCCCCTATTCTTCATGTCATGTGTGGTCCATTCAGAACAGGAGCAGTGGAAGCCCTGCTGATCTAACTGATAGTGAGCAGCAAACAGACACCCCACTTCACACAAAAGCCTGTCAATAACATGTTTTACAAAATATCTCCAATGAGCTTAGGGCTAGAAGCCTCCATGGGACTGCTGTGCAAGGACTACTCCCCTTCAAGCAAACTGAGTAAACACGCTGTTCAGAAAGTCCTCTGGAGCAAGGAGCTTCTTCCACTGCAGGGTCAGACAAAAATACAGGGGCTTGGGGCTACAGCTACCCCGAAAGTCCAGAAAGGGATACACATTGTAACAGAACAAAAGCACCATTAAAAAATAAGACCATTGCTGTAATTTAAAAAAACAACATCTTGGTGGTAGAAACTACACACATATTTGTAAGTATGTCATGCAAATGTACTTTTAGCCACGCTTAGATAGATAAAGATGGCAATGTTGGTCTGTTGATTGGTCTTACACTTTGTTCCATCCAAAGTGAAATATCTTAACAACCGTTGCATGGATTACCGGGACATTTTGTACAGACATTCTTGTTGCATAGATGATGAAGCCTAATAGAGTGCTGCAGGAAATCCTAATTAGTTAGTGTTATTGCACTTCCGGTCCCCTTGTCTCAAAGTCAATGGATTTTTGAAATGGTTTTGGTTAGATGCCTGACATACAGTCTGTGGTGAAAGAAAGCTACAGAAATTTTCCAGTTTTGTTCTATGACAGTATGACAGAAATATGTCAGTAAATACCCCACTCAAGAATAATAAGTGGCTAAAGCATTGCTGTGCCTCTAGTATTGCTATTCATTTGAACTTCTCACCAAAATGGAAAAAAGATGTCACTACGAACAGAACAAGAGAGAAAATGAAATCTAAAAACTAACTCCTTACCTAGCTCCTCTTGTGTTCACTTGGTAATATTAAGAACATGCAAATTTGCAGATGTAATGACCTGAGATATGGAAATGCAGTGAACACAAGACATTACTGAGTGAGGACAATAAGAAATATATTCATTCAAGCATGCAATCTGAGGAAATGCCACCCTGAGCAGAAAGGTAACAATTATTAGAAACCCACTGGGAGATATTATTGTGTGATTAAATGACAAACTGCGGCCGTAATGTTGTCTTGGTTTGGCGTATCAGTTAGTGTTGGCTCTGTTTATACATGAGCGTGCTCTGGCAAGCCCTCCACAATAAGACAGGTAATCCTGAGATTTCCTCAGAAAAGAGCAGAAAATCCAGGCTGCTTTACTCTAAAATGTCTTGCACTCTCTAAAAGAAATTGTTCATTTATCAGAGTCAAATTCTTTGCTGTGTGACCCCGCACGCTGAAATGAAATCACTATCATTATATGAGGAAATGATGTGCCATCTCCGTATCTGCTACTTGTATGGAGGGGAAACGAATGGTAGCGTAATGGGTTATGGCATCTTCATTACTCAAAATTAAACACTGCAAAGTTAATTTAACAATGTCTTCACTCTACAGACAAGCCAGGCACGGTAATAAAGCAACTTTTATATGACAAGGGCCTCTGGTAGAAAGGCTGCTTGTGAGTATACTATTAAATCTTCCTGATCTTTTTTTGCGACCACCCTGCAGTCGAGCCAGAGTGAAATCAAACTCGTTCACGTTGATTTTTTTCTGTACTAAGAGGATAAGTCACTACAAAAGTCGGTATTTAAATTGCACCAGTGGGATGTGTAATGCTTAGAGATTCTTGACCTCCTAAGCATCCCATTAGAAAATTAAGTATTGCATCCAATTACCAGACAAGCATCTCTTCACCTTCCTCGTAAGCCCTGGCAGTGGAACAGCTGAATACTTAACAGCAAAGTAGAGTGTCTTATCGTAAAACATCTAACATATCCTCAAGTCATTTATCAGTCAAAGCATCGCTAGTGGTGTAATCGCCATGCAAAAAGCCACCACTTGACTTCTCTGAACAAAACAGTATTCAAATATTGAAGCTGAAGAAAAAGTGCTAGAAACAATGTCGTTTTGATGTGAGGATTACATTTCTTCTTACTTTATCATGGTTTTTCCAAGAAGTTGCACATGGGGATGTACACGCCCTGCCTGGGGCTATGGTAGAAGTTTTCCAAGGAATGGAATGTGAAAATGTCTCTCTTTCAAAGGGGAATATGGAATTCATGACTTAGAGTTGGATCCCTACCAGGGACAGGGTCCAATAACAACTTGTCTCAATACATACATTTTAATACAATTTTTATATAATTCAATGTTACGAAATGGTATCTTTTAGCTAACCGGTTCAACTATTTAATTTTTATATTTCAACTGTTTTTTGCATTGCTTTTAGCTTATTCTTTTAACTGTCGGCTTTAAGGCTATTTCAGCTGTTTCATAACGCAGGTAAATATTTCAAATTTCTATCCTTTCTTTTACTATCTCAACTCTTGGTGTAAAGATGTTGGTTGGAGGTGTGGACTGTGCAGTCAGCATATTGTAGTTGCTATTATGCTGGTTATTGTGAAAATAAATTTAAGAAAGATCTACATCACACCAATGTGTGCTACTATTTGGATGGCTCCTTCTAAAAAAAATCCAGTATAACGAGTTTTACAAAAAGATAACTACCATTGTAGGAAAAACACCAGGTTGTGAAATTTCAAGAGATTCATTCAGCATGTGAAAGTAGGCCTGGGCTTTCCTCGCCCTCCCACACGCATGTTTCAGACCTCAATAAAGGTTCGAGGGTAGTCCCAAGTGTACTAATACATTGATGAATTAGAGAAGACTAACCATTTAAGCTTCTATCTTGTTTTGTATTCAGGCACTAACAGAATGACAGCCTTTTAATCCCAATCAGAGTTATACTCTTGCTATCCCCTGTGAAAGAGAGTCTCCCTGAATGAGAACTCCTGTCTCTAAGTTCAACCCAAGCAGCATGTAATTAAAGATAGCTTCGGGCATCGCAGAATGCATCGCAGCAGCCTATGAGGATAGGATGTTGGACATCAGCACAAAGAAACTTAAATGGCAAGAATGTGAATACTGAGGTCAAATGCAGACACAAGGCATTCTGTTGAGTCCCAAAGGCAGTGCGTAACAGGGAGCAGCACAATGTTTCATGAATGAAAAATTGCTAAATAGCATTTGAATGAATAAAGCGACTTCTCAGTATTCTTCTTCTCAGCAAACGAGCTTTTGGCCCAAGAGAGAATGATTCAGTAATGAATAGAAGACAAACCTCCATATCATTTTATGAGTTGGCCCCGGGCTCCAAATGGATGTTTCACCTTTTGCACAACAGCTGTGCCATCCTGACGGACTTCCCTGAACCTCAGATGAAGTCAAAGTAAAGGCCTGATAAAATAGCAACCTCCTGTCTTGCCACTTGACTCTCATAAATAGACACGAATAATGACTTCATGGGACTGTAGGCATAAAAATCAAAAGGTTCACCACTAGCCCCCTTCATGGGCCAGTAAGAGTCCCTGCTGCTGACACACAGTACTAGGAACAGTGTCGTTGTCTTGCCTAATATATAAGAAACATTTTAATAATAAAAAGAAATTCATTAAATGCAATTTACAAAAACAAAAAACCCATAAGTACCCACTCTCTGGCTTTCAATACCTATGTGTCCCTTTATGGTATTCCTTAAATATCCTCTAAGGTTAACCAATTACCATTACAGTTAATGGCGGGCTCTCAAAGAATTCAATAAAACAGAGCAACGACTCTAATGGAGAATTGGAACAAAGATCCTGGCCTTGTTAAAGATGGGTGTGGCCACAGGCTTTTCATATGGAGGAGGGATGCTCCCCCCTCCCAGTCAGGTTGCACATGTGAAGTGCAGGGACAGGCAGCAGCTACTCTGTGCCCTCTCCGAGGGGTGTGTGCTGTTCCATATTAATGACAAAGAGAAGAGCGGGAGCAAGAAGTCGCTATCATACACTCATTTGTTTAAAAAGAGCCAGCCTCACAATACAGTCGGCGGGAGTCCACAGGAATCCAGTGAAAGCTGGGGGCTGCGTCCATGACAAAAGACAGAAACAACCTCACTTTTTTTTGTCCCTGAGACAAGGGCTGCCCAATTTCAGAGTGCTGTTGGTCTTTCACCAAAACCAAGGATGCCTTCATGCATTTCAATGGGGGTATTCCTGCATAAAGAACGAAGCACTACTGCATAGCACAGTCATCCCTCTCCTGTTGTTAAGCCTTTCTTTATAGCTGAAACAATAGAACTCTGGTCCCCCCCCTTGGATAACAAATAAACCATTATTTTACACGGCAGAGCGAGGAACCTGTGTGTGTAAAAAGAGGAAAGTGAGAACATGGCAAAGAGAAAACTTAGATGATAGTCTGTTTGGTAAAACATTACAATGGTTTCTCTTACTTTAAAATGATCTCCCCTCAGTATAAGCACGTAAACTGTCAAACAACATTTAAGAGAAGCCAATAAAGTGTCAAAATTCAACCAACCTTTCTTAACCTGGCTGGCAAATTACATTGAAATGGACAGCTGAACAGGGCCATTTTAACTGTGAGGATAAAAATTGAATATATCTCACCCTCCAGCTTTAAAAGCGGGGCAAACCAATCACCAAAGTGTAATTAAGATTCACTTGCTGCTGTTTTACTGATAATCCTGTGTGTAAAACTGTCACAGGCGAACAAAAGACCCTTTTCTCATTGAGTCATTGCCTCAGAGTGATTGCTTTCCTTTCATTTTCTCAAGGCAAAGCCACTCATACAGCTCCCTGCCGGCTGAGTCCAGCCAAGAGTGAATTGCCCTCTCTCTGACATGTAGGAAAGCCAGCATGCTCGTGTGCTAGCTAACATTTCCTCACCGCTGTCTCCCTGCATCTAATAAGGTGAAGTTTGGTTTGCTGATGAGAAATCTAAAAGTACCTACATTACTCAAGCTGTTTTATTGGTGTAACCATAAAACAAATACCTCTAAAAGTTATAATCAAGTGAATAATGAGGCAAAATCATAAAAGTCATAATTTAGCTCAACGTGAGCAATGGGAAGGAAATGTTTTCTTTCAACAACTGCACACACAAACAGGAATCATAAAGAGACGCCCTGAAAACCAACACTCCTCCACCTGTTCGGTGTCCTGCTGGGTGTGGAGAGAAACGTGTGTGTGTGGGGGATGTGTGTGTGTGTGTGTGTGTGATCCCCTCCAACGTACTGTATGAGCGACAGACAAAAGACCTAAAGAAATCAGTAAAGCATGTCTATATTCAACTGTGTTACATCCGTTTTGTGGAACTGTACTCTTGTTTGGACAATCTAGGAGCACTGAATTGTCTGTTTAATCCGAGGTCTACTGTATGTGAGGTGTTGCCACACCATATGGCCCAGATGCATATGTTAATATGCATCATTTCTCTGGGGACAAGCTGATGCATCGGCCTAATTTCTTGGATATTGTTGTATCCAAAGATTTTCCTCCTCTCACAAAGATAGAGCAGGTTAGTGATCAACTCCAATTTGAGATTTCAAAATTGCATTACAATCTGCTCTTTGTGCTGCATCAAAGATTATGTAACAGCCACGTTTCAAATTTCACCATAACTTCAGAATATTTTAAGTTTTACGTCACGCAAAGCTTCATCTATATTTTTAGTTATTTGTAATTTAAAGCTAACGATACCATGTCAGTAGTTAATTAAGCTTGAGCCTCACATCCAGGCTATAAAGCGCTGCTGCCAGGGGCGCTAGTAGGAATCCTTCACCCCCCGATGGGAAGTGACACTAGGCTCCCCACCCTAAAGCTGCTTTAATTTACAGTATGACCTCGCCTGTTTGAATGGTCCTCTCTTGTTTGAGGAGCCCATGAAAGTGTCCCCCTTTTCTCTCCATCAACAGCAACTCTGCTCACACATCCTCTTATTTCTTATTCTGATCAAGGCCTGAAGAGGACATAATGCTGACCGTGTGATACTGGAAAAAAAATTCCACTTCACACGCTCCATACACAGGACTGAGAGCCATACAGAGCTTTCAGAGACACATAATGAGCTACCAAATTTGGGTTAAGCATCAATCCCTATGATGAGTTGTGTAGATATCACATGGGGCCATTTTAAGCATTGCTACTCTAATAAGTGAGAAGAACTACGGATTATAAGCAGGTCTGTCCTCTTTGTTCATTTAAGATCTCTTGCAGCCATTATTAATTCTTTAAATTCAGCAGATTCTCATATTTTCTCATGTACTTCCTAAGTTATTCAGAAGTTTAACCTTGATTTCACAATTTGATTATGTTCTGTAGCTAGCCACTTGCAAAATTTGATCAACACACAGCTAAATTATTTTGAGAGAGGAAGTATTAAAGTGAGTAGCCTACAGATGCAGCATTTCTATTCAAAGCCATGATTCGGTTCTTCATCTGAATTTTGCATGAAGGGATAAAATACTTTGCAAGTCACAAAGAAATCTCTTTTCAAAGACAAAACAACCACAAGCAGTCTTCAAACATCAAGAGGAAGTCTATGGACAAGTTGAGACGTGCACGAGCACACTAATACACAGCTGTACAGTACTCATGTAACGGAGGTATACAATTAAAGTTGTTCTTTTTCTGTGCATTGACATCACAGCATTCATGAGGCGGGTCTGGACATAACCTAGTTAAAGATAAAAGAAAGGGGAGCGAATCTATCTCAGGTGAAATTGGGTGACCCCCCGCAAGAGATTTAGTCCATTAGCTAAAGGGAGAGCCCCACTCGCTTGACAAGTAATACCAGCTGTGACACCGAGCGCTGCCTGTCTGTTCAGGAGGGGTTGGTGGTGGTGGTGGGGGTGGGGGAAGGGTGGAGACAAGGGAGTGAACAAAAAAACAGATGCATCTTTCTGACTATTTGTTCTAAGAGTAATTCAGAGCTCTGTTTTTTCGGTTTTATCCGGTTGTGCCACCGGCCACTGGAAGCTGTTGCTTTTTCATCTGTAATAATATAATAAACACAGGCCTGTTTTTATTACAGTATCGATGCAGTTTTTATTGCAAATCCCAAATTCAATAAACCCTTACAGTCAGATTTGTTTGCCCATATTGAGCAGTTTGAAGCATCACAAATATTTCTGCTTTGTAACAACTCAAGAGAAACCTTCACTTTTTGCAAGAACATGGAGAAGACTGACCATCTGTGGTGTAAGCAAACACACGTGTGTTAACCACCCCTTCAGGCAGCACGCCTGCTAAACACACAGCAGTGTGGACCACCATAAAATCTAACATCAGTACCAACTCAGTGCACTCTCCTGTTTCAAGCACACGACACTGCAGCGGCACAGAGGTGTAAAAACACCTTGAAAGGGCCATTCGTTTTCTCTCAAATAAACCACCTGAGCCTGACTGATAGGTGCTGCATGGTGTTAATTTACAACAACAGGCGCCACTCAAGTGTGACAAGGCGGAAGGGAGATGGAGGAGGTTGATCTTAACATCTTAGGATTTAGATCAACCTCTGCGCCCCTTTGCTGTCCAAGCGAGTACTCTGAGCTCCTGTGCAGTTTTGCTTAATGGCCTGGGTGAGTGATGTGAGCACATGGTGCTGCTACCTGTTGGCCTTACAGAGAAAACAACATGGAGGCCTGGAGAGGCATAAAACCTTCTGTACATTAAATACCAAGCAAAAGATTAGGACTAAGCCATGTTTTCTTGTTAAAAAAAAGAAGCATACTTTGTCCTTGTTTCATCTTTTTTTTCCCAAAGACCAACAATGGTCTAAATCATCAATTTTTCACAGCAAAATTTAAAAAATCCCCACTTAATGCCAAGTTGCTGCATTCACATCACCAAATAACCTAATTTATTTACTAAAACCTGGAAGCATTCACTTGTACAACCCATTACAACTGCCCACATCCGCAGCTAGTCCTATTCTACATATAATTACTAGTCATGAGCGCTTTCCAACCCAGGCAGCAAGCAGCCCATAATTACAACAAATCAGAAAGGATGTAAATGCAACATCATTCTGCTCAACAGCCTGCGTTAACAGGACACAAAACACATAAAGAAAATGAGGCATCATGATGACATCATGGCATGAGCACATGTAAAGGACTGGGTGGTGATGACTACTTCACTGCCTGCCTCTCCCATTATGTGAGAGATAACAACAAAAAAGTGGCACAATGGACAATATTTCATAGAATCTTTCACATAAGCAGTTTATACACAAACAAAGTCACTTTTATAATAAATGATGAAGAATGTCTGTCCATAAACCATTTAAGGAGATAAGTAAAGTTAAAAGAAAGTGCTTGGTCTTATTTATCTTTACTTTTTTTATCCATCATATATATATAGGTTGTAGTTTAACGCTTGGATACTGACATGGATAAAGTGAGCAGTGCAATAAATGGTTTATAAGATGCCAAAAACATCAAGATATTTTTATGATTTGTGATTTTAAAAAGAGAATACTATTTCGAGGACAAATGTAGGCTACGCAAACCAAATCCACATAAAAGGAGCATCCGTGACTAAATACTAAAAACAGAAACTAGGTTATTTTATAACTTATAACTAAAGAACATTAGCTCCACTGCTCCACATCTCCCCCGGTAATGTGGTCGATAATCCGGGCTGAAGTTTTTCACACCTGTGTTTGACTGCTGGGACTTTCCCCTTCATATTCATATAGCTACCTGCGACTTGAGTGCACGGGTGCACCCCGCGTGAGCACCACCAGTGGCCGGTTAATGGGACCAAAGCTTACCTTGGCGCAGGAGCGCGGTGATGAGGAGGGCGCACACGCAGCTGGCGGACAACAAGTGCATCATCGCGGGTCTCTCAGATCCTTAGTCGGCTGCTTGTTTCAAAGGTTTGTTAAAACCACTTGGTTTAGGCTTTTTAATTTGGAAGGTGGATTCAATTAGAACGGTCCTCGTGCTGTGAAGGCAGTTCAGTTCTGATTTTGGCTCTTCTCCCAACGTGGCATGTGCTCGCCGACCCGCGCTCACATCAGTTCTGGTAGAACAGGTAATTGCGAGGGGCGCACAGACGAGGGCGGGGGATACTGTCTGCAGCTCCGCCCCCCCCAACCTCCCCACTTCCCCACCCGCCCTTTCCCCTCCAGCAGCGCCTCCCTCCCCCTCCTCACACACAAGTGCACTCCCACCTTTTTCTTAACACCCCCATTAACTCACCCCCCTTCCTCCCTCGCAAGCCCTCTTCTCTCCCTCTCACCCCCTACTCTCATCTTCAACTCTTTTATTTCTCCCCCCACCCTTCTTTCTTTCCATCACGCACCCTCACCTTGCATGAAAGCACACACGTAGACACACACACACACACACACACACACACACACACACACACGGGGGGGGGGTCTTCTACCAAGCAACACCTCACTCTTGTTTCATGCAGAATAGCCAGATATGGAATAAATGCCTACCCTTAACCTGCATTTAAAACATAACTGACATAAAAAGAAAAGTACATATTGATATTTGGTTCTTTGGTTGTATAGTACAGTACAGTTTATAAATACTAATCTGAGAGAGTTCACATACTAAATGCAAAATAATGAGACTTGCCTAAACAGGTTTGCAGTGAAGTACAAAGTAAAACATCTCCATCTGAAATGTTGTCAAAGTAAAGATGGAGAGTGGCAGAAGCTTCAAATTGTAGCACTTAACTGCTCTACTTGTGTAAATGTATGTTACTTTCCACTTTTGCTGTCTCACACACACACACACACACACACACACACACACACACACACACACACACACACACACACACACACACAAGTACAAACACATACATGCTGAGGTATACTTTAAATCACTCGGACTGTGAGCCTCACACAGAAGACAGAGGGTTCATGGTACAGCAGTCTATAGGAAGGTTAATTATAATGAAGAAATGTCCGCATAAATAATATAGCTGTAATTAATTAAATCCTTGCTCATATCTCTTTACTTTAATTATTTTAATGAGCACATTCAAGAGCAGGGCCACAATAATTAATATCCATACAATGACTATGTTAATATTTAGAATTAATCTAAGTGCATTGGCATTGACTTTCTACACTTGTACTCATTTATGGCTCAGTTTAATGTCTAGCTGTCTATTTACTTGCATGTAGTGTGGTGGTTTTAAATGAGATTTCCTGTGTAATAAGAAATAGATTGTGACTAAAGATGAGGGCTGTTGGCTGTTAAAGCACCACACTCTAAAACAGGCATAACTGTGACAGTCCATTTCAGAAGTAGGTAAAAATAACATCAGAGCATGTACAATGTCATTAAAACCACACTTGCTGCAAATAAAATGATTTACAACTGTGCTGTAACTGCATGATCATGCTTGTCTGATCACAACATGTGGGCGCCTGTGTGTGCATGCACAGTGTGTGTTGGGCTGGAGGAGGAAATCTATCAGGGCAAAGAAGTAAGTGTTCCTCACCCTGGGTGTGGAAATTCATGTAGGTCTGTGATGGTTTGTGCAAATGGAGTGGGGGCACAGGCTGTGAAAACCAAATGCAATTTGATTAAAAGTTAACCGCAAAGCAATATTTTCCCTGCCTCAGTGCGCCGTGTGAAAAAAAGAACTATTTGTTTTTTTTTTTTCCCCGTGTGAGTGAAAGTGAATGAGACCAAGCCTTGAGCGTGTTCAATTACCAAACAATAACATCTTGGTCATAATTGGGATTTCAGGTAAGGCTGGCCAAGGACTAAATATTGAAACACACCAAACAGAAACCCCAAATACATGTTACCAAAACATCTACAGTAAACTTGTGAGTTTGGCTGTGCTAGAACTTCTTTTTTTGTGGAATAATTGCAGCTGAGGCTCAGGTTCATTTTATATTCACAGGAGAGCATTTTCAGTCAGTCCCCATGACTGGAGAAAGAGATTACACAGAGACTAATGAATTACAATATATCATGTCATATTGGAGGAACTGCATCAGCGCCAGCTGTCTTGTATTTGATGAAAGCATGATCTATTTGGACATCTTCTGAGACATCTTGTGACACTTCTCTTGCTATGAGCGTGGAAACAAACAGCCTTGCTTTGCTATGGACTCGGGCAATGAAAGTACACATTTTTGACATTTGGGGATGCTGCAGACAGCAGCAGACCCCCATATAGATATGTCAGAATGAATGGAACAAAAGCAGTAAACACAACCTGGCTGTGCAGCTCCGGACTGAACAGGATACGTCTCATTCGCTGCACCGCTGTGGTCACTTATCTTTATCAATTCTTCATTTTTACCCAGTTGAAGCTGCAAATATGACACACGTTAATTAGGCTTTGAAAGGAACTACTGTACCTCCTAGTGAGTGAGTTTGGCTCCTCACATCAGCTCCTGGGAGGCAGACGAGTGATTCGTCTCCTACAGATTGGGCTTCAGTAAACTGTGTCAAGCAGGGAACACAGTGACCCTGACATTTTCTGCATGGCCAAGGGAGGGGAAGATCCACTTAATGGCTAGTCCTGTGCCGTCCAGCAGCCCGACTTTAGATCAATAATTGCTTCATTAGTTAATCTGATTGAGTGTGTGAGCAGCCTGTAGTCGATGTAGAGTTACCTCTCTTTCTGTGAGGAGTCTGCGTTGTATTGATTTCCTTGTTCCCTGTAGAGCCAAACTTTTCCCCCCAACTAATCCGTACATTTACACGAAGAAAAGGAAAATGGATCTTTGTGCTTGAGCTCCTCATGCCAGGCATACCTCAGTGATATTAAAGCACATCAATAGAAACTGCTTCTTGATAGCAACAAGTAAAACAAACGAGGGGACCAAATGGCACGTCTTATGTTGTCAGGTTGTAATGTTACTTGTGGTTTGAAAGGGCAACCCTGTCTCCACTATTCCTGGCTTTTTAGCTGCTCAATGTTGCACTGTGTTCAGCAGCTAGTTGCTTACTTTGTCTGATTTAGAGCTTTTGTTCCTGTAAACAGCTGCCTGCTAAAAACAATGCTAATGAGTGTTGGGAGTGAACCAAACTGAAGGCTGTAAAACCTAAACAATGAGCTAAAAGATGCTGAAATGCTCCGTGGAGCTTAGGGGAACTGCAGTCGGGTGATTATTCTCTGTGGGTTGGTCACTATGCAGGACCCTTCCACATTACACGTAGTTATTTGATCCATTTTAATACAAAGATTGATAACGGCAGCTTTTCATTTTCACGTTTTTGCTTCTCAACAGGTATATACAATATCTGAGGTCCGAAGAAGTCAGCTTTGCACTGTTATCAGAACATTGACTGATGCTTTGTCATTGGCTTTTACATAATTTATTCCTTCACTGTCTTTCATGGTTCTTTAACTGATTCTTTCAGCAGTTTAAACAGCGAAAGATGGAGTACGATTGCAGCAACAGGGTGCTGAAAAAAACAAGGTTTCGTAACGCTAGTCTCCTCCTAGATTACAAAGGTGGTTTTGAGTGCATTAAGACTTTGAAAACGATCTTGTAAAGATCCTTACAAATAACAAACACTAAATAATAAACTACATTATGTACGGCACTATGTCATTACATTAGCACTTTGACGCCATTAACCTGATGTCACGCTGGTACAGTTTCTCAGTTTCTTTATTTTTTTCTAATTTAATATAACACAGTATGTCTTTTCAGTAGGTGTGAGGTTTTTTTGTCCTGCGTGCAGTCAGTTAATCCTGTATTGTGGAACCGTGTTGTATCATGTCAGCGCAAATTTACCGAGACAAATTCCTTGTGATGCATTTAGTGAAAGAAAGCGATTCCTTCAGGCCCCATGGCCTCATGCTACAGAGTAACTACCGCAGGAGAAGAGTCAATTCAAATGAAACTGAAATGTTTTTAATGATTATACAACATGTGATATAGATCTTCTAGAGGAAGAGGACGTCACACACACAGTGGAGTAAACAAGGCTCGTGTATGAGACATTTCCTTTACTTTGACATTTAGATCAAGGGACCCAAGCTAGACTTGAACGACTGCAACAGTGCTCAACAGTGATGCTTATGATGAAAACATTTCCATATTTGTCAAGTAATTGAACCGGTTTTTGGGCCTCAACATATCCAAATATGAACCAAGAACATTTAACACAAGAAATAAGGATTATTTGAGGAATTCATATAAAGGGCAAGGAAACCAACCTTGCTGATTAAGGATACAATCTGTTAGGCAAAATCAATTACACTGAGAGCTGTGGGGGGAAAATAGAGTTCAGATGTGTTACAGGTGAAATGTTCACAGTCTGTCTCTGCCTGCATCCTGTGTTGGATGCAGCTGTTTGATATATACGGCAAAGTCTGGCAGGCTTGTGTCTGTTTCCCCAAATTACCTGGTTGTGAATGCATAAATGTAACATGAAAGGAAGAGAAATTATTCATGAAGATGTAGACCGGTCTGCTACAACTCAGGCATCTGTCATCTGTCAGTATTGTTTATTCCTCAGCTAAGGCTGACACTATTTGTTGGTTTGTCAGTTAATGGCGGCTTGTTGCCGGTGGAATCGGCAGTACTTAAATGCCGCCTGCTGCAGGCGGATGCTTCCAGCAACAACCCAGAATAAACACAAATGGCAGATTCTTGTTATCCCGTTTTACTTTGCCAGCATATGTTTTGGGAATACATCTTCTGCCATTGCCTTTTAATGACGCGCAACACCCAAATGTTCCATGAAATTAACTCTTAAACAAAAGATAAGTTCATGTTATGGCAATTCTGTTATTAGAATTGAAAAGTTAGAACTCCTTGCTGCGTAGGGATTTCAAAGGAAAAGTTGTCATTTGCTGCTGAATTTTTTTTTTTTTTTTACTACAATAAAGTGGTGAAAGCAAGTTGACATTCTGTTCGCCGGTTAATCTTTAAAAAAGAAGGGATAGATACCAGCCAAAATGAGATACAATCTCTCGATATATTGGAGTGAAAAGGGCATGTCAAGAATATCAAACAGATGACAACATAATCAAATATAAAAGATGAACACTCTTTTTCTCCAACAACTGGTGCCATTTATGGTCAGGGAGTAAAGACTGCTGGGATATCGAAAGGTAGTTTGTACAATGTAGAAGAAGAGGGACTCCTGCTTTCAGTTTCAAAGAGGATGTTGGTTTTGAGCTTTGCATACATTACAATAATCCTGCTCTCACTGGGCTGTTTGATAATGGTTCACCAGATGAGGTTTGAGAGTTTGGAAGGTAATTTGTTGTGAAGTAGCAATATTAATTGATTGCTGTCACGGTTATAACTTAGTTTATTTAAAGGTCCCATGACATGGTGCTCTTTGGATATAGACCTTGGTGGTCCCCTAATACTGTATCTGAAGTCTCTTTATATAGACCTTAGTGATCCTAATACTGTATCTGAAGTCTCTTTTATATAGACCTTGGTGGTCCCCTAATACTGTATCTGAAGTCTCTTTTATATAGACCTTAGTGATCTTTTATATAGACCTTAGTGGTCCCTAATACTGTATCTGAAGTCTCTTTTATATAGACCTTGGTGGTCCCCTAATACTGTATCTGAAGTCTCTTTTATATAGACCTTAGTGATCCCTAATACTGTATCTGGTCCCTAATACTGTATCTGAAGTCTCTTTTATATAGACCTTAGTGGTCCCTAATACTGTATCTGAAGTCTCTTTTTTTATATAGACCTAGAGTGGTCCCCTAATACTGTATCTGAAGTCCCTAATACTGTATCTTTTATATAGACCTTAGTGGTCCCCTAATACCCCTTTTAATACTGTATCTGAAGTCTCTTTTATATAGACCTTAGTGGTCCCTAATACTGTATCTGAAGTCTCTTTTATATAGACCTTAGTGGTCCCCTAATATTGTATCTGAAGTCTCTTTTATATAGACCTTAGTGGTCCCCTAATATTGTATCTGAAGTCTCTTTTATATAGACCTTAGTGTTCTGATGTCAGAGTCTGAGTCATAATGTCTTTTTCTCATGGGTGGGCCAAATTCTCTGGGCGGGCAAAGCAGGGAAAGGTGAGGTAACCTGACCCCTTATGACATCATAAGGGGCTGATTCCAGATCAGCCTATTTGAGCTTTCATTTTCTCAAAGGTAGAGCAGGATACCCAGGACTCAGTTCACACCTATCACCATTTCTAGCCACTGGGGGCCATAGGCAGGCTGGGGGAACTCATATTAATGTTAAAAAACCTCATAAAGTGAATTTGTCATGCCATGGGACCTTTAACATAGCTTTGACAAATTCCAAATAAAACAGCATCAATAGCCTAAACTGGCTCCTACTTTGGACTTGATACAAATAAACACAACAAAACTGGAAAACTCTTACAAAACAGCACAGTAATACCAAAAAGAAATACCCTAATACTCTTGTTTCAACTTAAGTTTTAGCATTCATGAGGATGGCACAGAAAGATAATGTTTTCCAAAATGGCACCTTACAGTTCCCTGAAGATGCCCCTGAGTGACTGCACCAGAAACCCCGAGAGGTTTCCCCATGTCACTGAGTGCCTGAGGAGCCTGGATGTGTTGGCACCTACAGATATGTTTAATATTTGCACATTTGAAGTGATGATGTGAGATCTTCTTTTTTAAAGTTTTTTATTTTGGGCTTTTATGTCCATTTATTGACAGGAAAGGGAAGAGATACAACACGGGGGAGTCAACATACAGCAATGGAATTCGGTCGGAATGGAACCTCGGCCGCTGCCAAGGACTCCGCCTACAGGACATGGGGCACACACACTACTGGGTTAGCTAGAGGTGGCCCAGATGTAAGATCATCTTTGCAAACCATCCAAAAATACATGATTATTATACACATGTATAGATCAAGTACAAGTTGCACGGTAAGTTAAGCTTAACAAATCAGTTGGATCCATGTTTGTGTCCACCTGACGGATGTAAGTTCATACTTCACCCACCTTTTGCTCTGTTTTTGTTTCCATCAACTCCAAAGAGGAAACATCTGGCTCGTTAGCTGCTGAATGCTCCACTGTGTTCAGCAGCTAGCTGCTAACTGCCTGTCTGTGTGCTTGGTGCTGGCTGGGTAAACCTAGCCTACAGTAAGTTTAGGGCATTCTTTTCCTTCTGAAAACAAGATGATGAGGTCACATAGAGTGAACAAAAAATTTTGCAGGTTGTAAAAACTAAAACAATACGCTACAAGATGCCAAAAAGCTCCGTAGAGCAAAGTGGAACTGTAGTGCTGGGAGGGGATTTTTAGAAGTTTGTGAACTGAAATAAAAACTTTATGAATTATAGCATCTTTAAATGTAAAATAAATAAAAAATTCAATGTTTTTTGCAACCCTGCTCAACATCCAAATATATATGTATAGTGCCAAAAGTAAAAAGTGGTCATTATGCAGAATGGCACATTTTATACTTAATAGTATATATTGTATTATTAGGTTCTAATTAGTTATTCATACATGTGTACATCGTTTTAATGTTGCAGATGGTACAGGTGGGACTATATTGTAAATACTCCATACATGCTTGCTTGTGAACCCCCCCCCATCTTATCCTATATCATATTTTTTTTTGTTAATTATATTTTTTACCGAATCCGCCATGCAACTAGTTATCAAATACATGTAGTATAGTAAAAAGAACAATATTTGCCTCTGAAATGTAATGGAGTAGCAGTAGCAGAAAATGGAAAAACTCTAGTACAACTACCTTGAAAATTGCACTAAAGTAAAGTACTTGAGTAAATGTACTTTCCACCACTGAGTGCTGTTGTCTTAAAGCATATTCCTGTTAGTGAGTTTTATTGGTTTAAATACTGACCTAAAGAGGGAGGTTGATGCTTTTATCTTTATATTGCTGCTGTTGATCGAAACCTCTCTTGATTTATGCCAGTTTGGCATGTGAAAAAACCCGGGCTGTTTCCAAAATAGCCTGCATTCATCTCCAGTGAAGCTAGTCTGCAGTGAAGGAAATAAACATCTGCAGCTCCCCAACCTTCTTTGAATTTCTGCTCGTCTCCAACTGAGAATAGGACTTGTCTTTTTAATTCTGAGGGGTGTCACATTTATGAATGCACTACTGCTCACAATCCCTGTGCAGGTCCCAATTGGTGACAGTCACACACAAATAACAACACATTGCATGCATTGATAAAAACATTGCTTTGTTTTCTGAATTCATTGATTACAAGTTCCTCAGCGGCACAGTTAACAGTATTTACTGCTCATTGTTTCTGGCTTTAATTTACAGATTTCTGTAATTCCCATACATCGTTGCTCTCAGATGCTGTTTGATTTCTCGCCAGACTTTCCTGATTGCTGGATGTTTGCTAGATGATTTCCAGGAATCCGTCGCAAAACAATTAGTCTACAGATGAAGCGTCTTCTGCATCCTGCAGTGATCAAATCAGTCAGTATGAAGTGCTAGGGACAGAAACTAACAGCCAATC
This sequence comes from Etheostoma perlongum, assembly GCA_026937815.1. Lineage (NCBI taxonomy): Eukaryota > Metazoa > Chordata > Actinopteri > Perciformes > Percidae > Etheostoma > Etheostoma perlongum. The sequence continues at coordinate 2,501,785 of CM049373.1, forward strand.
ATTTTTCAGACAGAGCTGAATTTTTATTTTTACATTACCTGAGGATTTCAAACTGTGAGAACTCCAACAAATTAAACTTAATGAGGGACTAGATTGAACTTCTGATTATAAACAGCAATACTGCAATCCAATCACTTTTTTTTTTTTTTTTTTTTACAGTTTTCTGCTTTTCATGCTTCCGTGTCTTTGCATGCTATCTTGTCTGTTTAGCTTGATGACCTTTTCTTTGGCCTCTGTCTGGAGAGCAATTTGTAACTCCTGTTTTGAGAAGCTTGCATACCTACTGACTTCCTTATACCCTTGTTTGCTGGGTGTGAAAGAAGCGCCTTATAGGTGTCACCCCACCTCAACGCTGTAAAGCCCGTCATTGTCTACAGCAACAATGCGGATCTAACCCTGCCCTCAACAATCCAACACTTAGATCTGATTAAGACTGTTCAAACATAGGATGTTACACTGCAGAAGAGGGACGACTAAAGGCCCCTGACTCTGGAATGTGGGAAGATTGAAACCTCTTTGCCCTGGAGGTTTAACCAGTCTGGGGCAAGAGCAGTGTTCTATTTGTTGGCCCACGCCAGGTTGACATTATCTCTTCAACGCCCTCGGGCTTCGAATAACAAGCCATGGAGTTTATGCTCACAAGTGTTGACTTACGAGAACATTAGTAGTACGATTAGCCACACCTACATTTACAACACACCTCCAGAAATGGGGTTACCATAACAATCGGCTCTGTTTCAAACCAGTTTTCCCTTTACCTCATGCCGTGTCCATGACAATGCAACTTCAACTGCAGAGAGAGAGAGAGAGAGAGAGAGAGAGAGAGAGAGAGAGAGAGAGAGAGAGAGAGAGAGAGAGAGAGAGAGAGAGACAGCTGGATGGTTCATAGCTGGCTGCTGTCATAGCTCGCAGGACAGGAGGGCACAGTCTTGGCATTGTTTTACTCTAGGACTGATTCAAAGAATGCAAATGACCCCCAAACCTGCCTGAGGCCAAAAAACAGCATCTACAACCTGCCCTTGTATACACTTTCTGTTTAGAGTCCACATGTCTTCTTCTGTGGTTCAGGTTTACATTTAAATAACTGTGAGGCGCCTCAGGGGACACTGACTTGTTGGATTTGTGTTGGCTTTCAGCTGTACTTTAAATGCATTGTCTCTCTGTGAATTTATTTACCGTTATGTGATGAAAATATTAAGATCAAATTATTCCAATGACTAGGAACTGTTTATGGCATAAAGAATTGTTTAGACGTGACAGGCTTAAATCAGCTTCTTGATCGGAATACACCAGGCTCCAGCATCGATTCTGCATTCTCCTCAAAGTGATTCTATTTAGGAAATCAACACAGTTAATCCTGATTCTTTTAATAATACTTTGGGCAAAAACTGCGTCTGTGTGTGAACTTGTGGGACATTTACAGGGTAGTTCATCACTGGACTAAAACGGATGTGTCCCTGTCCTGCTGTCTTGACTCTCGTGGTTACTTTCTCCCTGCCTCCTTCTTAACAATTGCTCTTTACAGCTAATGTTCCCCTTTGTTGTGTGCGTCTTATGTGAATATTATCTAGCTGTGCCATTCAAGTCAAAACGTGCTTTGACAAGACATGTCTGAATTTCATGACTTCTTAGAGGCTGATTTGCTCTAAATAACCTTTTAGAAAGGGAAGTGACATCAAACCTGATCCTTCTAGACACAGAAGGTGTTTATTAGAAACACTTTGAGGGTTATTGTGCATGCCTATGATTTCTAAGTAGCTCATTTAGACAGTAGTTAAACTTAAATGACAAAATATATTTGATGAGAAACCATTGATTTGATACCCTTTCACACAGAGTTACACAAGTCACACTAAGTTTAAAAAGTGAGAACTTTCTAAATGGGCATAATGTTTACACTGTGTACATGGCAGCACAGATGAAAATGGTTTTTATGTAGACTTAAAGCTCTACTAATCAATAAATCTGGATCAAATTATTCCTATATTGTCACTCATGGTGACAATCCCACAGTTTTACCGTAATCTGCTGTTCCCCTCAGAACTGCAGAGCATCTTTCAGGTTATTGAATTGGTTTTCCAGCCCACAAATCTTATGTCTTTTGGTTCAGTCTCTTCAACCTCGGTTTCAGCCTCAACAGGCTGCTGTTTTGAGTAAAAGAGCCTGAAAAACCATCTGTTTGTGACCTGGTACACCACCAAATGGCAACAGACACAATGAAGCATTTACACAGTAGGTAAAGGTTGTCCTGAAACACAACACCAAAAAATATAGCGTTTATAGTGTGCTCCATATCTGTTGGATGTGATAAAAGGCCATTCCCCAATACCTAAAATATACATGTTTTTTCCCTGGCCGCAAGCACCAACATGCACACATGGCCGGACCGGCTATCAAAACAAAAAACAGAGACACTCAGATTACACACACACACACACACACACACACACAGAGGCAGGGTAAATTCAGGGTGACTCAGGCACTATTACTTTACATTACTCCTTAATAGCTTTACATAGCAAGTATTAGTTTGCTATTATATTAATGTTCTGAATGAGAACATTAATAAAGAGTTGAATAATTGAATAAAAATATGAGAATTGAGAACAGTCCCTTTATTAAGGTGATAATGTAAGGAATCGGAGACAAAGGACCCCACAAGCACGAGACATGAGGCAAAAAGGTAGAGGCAAAATGTCTCCATTTGACTCCAGGCAGACAAAGCACATAAAGGGACAGGCTGAGGAAAAGGTTCAGATCAACAAACAAGCAGCGGAAGGCTGGGGCAAAAGCACTGAGACCATCTGGCAGAGGACTGGAGGAAATGACTTGGTGATATACTAGGACGCTAATGAGTGAATGGGGAACAGCTGAGTGGGGAGGATGAGCAGGTGAAGTGAATCAAGTGATGGGAGGGCCGACAGATGGACGTGGCTGGGTCTGAAATGACAGAAGAGTTAGACACAGGCATAATTAAGCAAACAGGAGGACTTCAAAATTCAAAACCATGACAGCAAATGTGCCAACTGGGGTGGCAGCAGCTCAGTCTGTAGGGAGCTGGGTTGGGAACCAGAGGGTTACTGGTTCAAGTCCCAGTATGAACTAAAGTACAGAGTGTGGATTAGTATCAGGAGATGCTCTTGAGCAAGGCACTGTACCTCTCTATTATGGAGCTAGACACTTAGACGTCTCTTTATTAATCCTTTTGGGATTTCGTTTTAGAAAGAAATACAGTATAGAAGACCGTATAAAGATAACAATAGTAACAGTAATATTAATAATAAAAATAATAATAACAATAAGAACATTCGGCTATAAAAGGACATTAAGCATAAATTATCAGTCAAAAGTGTCAGTGTAAGTCAAGGTGTGTATGTGTATGTATGTATATATGTATGTGTGTATGTATGTATATGTGTATGTATGTATGCATGTATGCATGTATGTATGTATGTATGTGTGTATGTATGTATGCATGTATGTATGTATGTATGTATGTATGTATGTTTGTGTATGTCTGTATGTATGTATGTATGTATGTATGTATGTTGTACAGTCTGATGGCATGTAGGGACAAATGTATTTTGTCTCTGCCCTATTTCCTTGGGAAGTTGTACAGCCTGATGGCATGAGGGACAAAGGTCCTGTTGGTCCTACACTTGGGAAGGAGCAGCCTTCCACTGGGGGGGGGGGGTATGCTTATCCCCCCAGCACTGGTGACCACAGATTGGTAAAACATCCACAGCAGTTTGCTGCAGATGTTAAAACACTGCAGTCTCCTCAGGAAGTACAGCCTTGTTTCTTTATTGCATGCAAGAAATGATTTGAGAGAGAAAAAAAAAATGTTGAGAGAAAAAATGATCACACTGATAGCAAAAAAGCATTTTATGAGAGAAAAAAATATATTTGAGAGAAAAAGTTTCCATACCAATAACAAAAATTATAATATTTGAGACTAAAAAAGTTGTACAGCATGTTGTTCCCAAGTGATCAGTCAGTGCTGCTTTAACTTGAGTAATATTTTACTGACCTATAAAGATAGAGATGGAGAGTTACTCTGGATATTACTCACAGTACATTGTCCCAATTTTAGGTGCACTTTTTGACTTTTTGTGAAAAAAACAACCTCAAATTTCTGAAATGCACTTTTGTAAAAGAAGTACTGGGCATTTCAGTCAAAGAAGGGGTCAAAATGTCAGTTTAGATAATGGCAGTAGATTCATTAATAAACATTTCAGTCAGACTGAGGCATTTGCCATCATAAATAAGCCTCATATTAAAATGGAAAACATTAAAAGAAACCTGAGTGTCTCACTGAACCATTATTAGCTTGTCGGGCTGCTGTCAGGCTGAATCAGGAGATCTTATCATGCAAAGAAAGTTTCTGCGGTGTCTGAGTCAGGCATGCAAATATCAGTCATCTTAAGCAAACCATTCGTCTCTAAAAAAAAAGATACAGTTCTGTTTTTAAATATCTTAGGTGAAGGATATTTTGAGACATCCATTAAAAGCTCTGTGTGCCTTTGCACTGTCCATGATGTAAACCTTTCTCTGCTTTCTCCTGGGCTTACTGGCATTTCTGTGAGGATCACTTTTTTAAATTTAATTAATTAGTCAGTAATTTAACCAGACTAACCCTAAAAAGTAAGAGGGGGTCAAAATCAGGCCAAACAAACGCACCAATTTGTATTTTGAGCCACTCAGAGACGGCTTGCAGCTGCAATTAAGTGCAAGCAAATGCATTTGCAAAGTAAAACAAGATTAGCTGTCTCTAGCGAGCCGGAGATGCTCTAATGGATAATGGGCTGCTTACACCTCCTGTGAACCTGCCACGCCTCCATGCATGCACACTGCAAAGTATTTAACATTAGGGCCACATAGTGTGTGAATTACTTTCTCTTGCACACACCATATTATCATAGAGGCCTTTAAAGAATCAAAACGGCAGTTTTGAATCTTCCATCCCATTAGCTACTACTCATGTATACTTTCCATTACTGGCTGTTTTCCAGAGCAAACCATACGATTGCTGATGGATTTCCCATCTTCCAGCCAGCCATTATTTTCCATTCATTTTGATACGCTATTACAATCCGCTTGCAGAGATTTGGAACTCGCTCGAGACAGCTAATCCATCACTATGACCACCTTTCCGCCTCTGATTTAGTCAATGATGCGTTTGCTGTGTGATGTGGTGTGTGGTACTAAAGACTGTTTTGAAAACTGACCATTGGTATGTTCAAGGACACTCTGATATCTGCTACAGTTTGTTGATTAGTAGACAGAAAATCAATCGGCTGCTATTTTCATAATCAATTAATTGTCTAAGTAATTTTTCAGACGGAAAAGCCAAAACATTGATTCCAGCTTTTCCAATCTGAAATATTTCTACAACTATTGGATGAATTGCATTTAAATTTGTTAGTGATATTCATGTCCCACTAAGAATGAATTGTAAGAACTTGAATTAATTGAGATTTTACTTTGTCTAAAACTTTGTTTGCTGGCCTCAGCTGAACTTTCTGTTTAGTGCTAATTAGCAAATGTTAGCATGCTAACATGCTAAAACCATGAACGTGGTGAAAATTATGCGTGCTAAACATCAGAATGTTTGCACTGTGAGCATGTTAGCAGTAGCATTTAGCTCAAACCTCTGTGCCTAAATGTACCCTCACAGTCAGCGTGGCTGCAGACCTAAAGTCTTGGGGAGATAGAGGTGAGGGTATTGCAATTACTCACCGCTGTCAACCCAGTTTTAATGCTGGAACTCTGTATGGATTGATAATGAGTAATACTGTCTATCTCTATCTCTAATTAGACAATCTCTTTATATCCTTCTTGGTGTGTCCCGGTGTCCCTTTTCTACAAGTCACATTTCATTCATCTTCCAGCAGCCTTGGTAACTGCCACAAGGGACAACAAACCATTAATCTGGTGTGATACGTGGACAGCATAATGGTCTGTCACATTCCTGAGAACACCTACAAGAGCCTCTGTGTGCGATAATTTCTAATGTTTGATTTTAGCCAGAATACTAAACCTTGCTCTGTATTTGTCCTTTAACTCAGAGTTCAGTGGGAACAGTGTGAAGTGTTTGAAATATAAATTTCTGTGTGTAACAGTCCCTGTGTCTACAGGCAGAAACTTCTTAGCATTGCTTTGATCTTATATCTACTTTGAGATTAAATGTTTTCTGTGGTATTCAGTGAGCTTTGAAAAGCTTTCTAAAGAGTCTAATGAAAGATTCAACGAGTAACATCAAGTGTTTTTCGGAGCCTAATCCGTACTAGGTCAGGTTATTTCAACCTCTGCTGCATCAATTTTCACATTTATTAAAAAAAAAAATCCCAATGCTTCCCAACTTTATGGAAGTGTCACCCTAACTGATATCGCTTTAAACACAACCCTGTCTCCAAGGAATTATGTTGATATTTGGCACATTTGCAACAGCATGTACATTTTGAGAGATAATTTTATAATCAACAAAATTCATTTTTGAGCATGAGACAGAATGTTAATATTGAGCCCAAACCTTGATATTTCCCGAACCAGTGCTTTTTTCTGATCAAACATGTTTAATTATACAATTAACAAACAATACACTGAGACATAAGAAAGCGTCCCAGGACCAAAAAACATAGAGAGTTCCCTATATAGATAGATAGATAGATACGTTGATATATAGATATATAGATAATAGATATATAGATAGATATATAGATGGATTGTGAGAGACACATACTGTATATAGATAGATAGATAGATAGATACTGTAGGTAGATATGTAGATATGTAGATATGTAGATATATAGATACATAGATAGAGAGAGAGAGGTATATATATATATATATATATATATATATATATATATATATACAGTAGATAGATAGATATATAGATAAGTAGATACGTAGATATACAGATATATATGTAGATACATAGATAGTGATCTAGATAGACATACTGTAGATAGATATATAGATAGATAGAGAGACACATACTTTATTCATTTCGAAGGAAATTTTATATGACATCCAAACGGAACCGGTGCTTTTGTTGCCTAAACCCTGCCAACGTTGGAGTCTGGATGTGAACCCTGATCTCAGTTTGAACGTCTTGTAGATGCTGCAGAGCTGCTTCCAGGATCAAGTTGAATCCATTAAAGGGCATTTTCTAATGTTACACACACGGTTGTAACAAACATTCCAGGTGCGTTCACCTTCATTCTGTGTATTAGGGTTTATTTATAATCTTATGACTAATGTTTCTTGTCCAACTGGACTCCATCCGGCTCTAGTGAAAAAAATGTTGTTGTAGCTTTGAACGCATCATGGCTAAAACTGCAAAAATGAGACAGGTTGTAACAAGGCACAAGTCCCTTAAATGTCTCGTTGTATTATCTCCAGTAAACGATCCCCAGCGTGGTGTCTCTGCTTCCAGGGATGGTTTAACTACTGAGGCCCCCTCATGGCCTTCTGGCACTTTCTTTTCCCTCCAAACAAGGCGCCCTCGCCGACGTTGGCCACATTCCTCTTACAGGGGTCAGAGGTCAGCCCCACAGCCTTCCCTGATTCATGACAGCCGGTACCCTGTCAAAGTCAGAGAGGAGACCTCTTATTTCCAGAGGCTTTAGAGCAACAATGATGTGCTTGTGAGCAAGTCCATCAAGTGTCATGAATCACCTTTCACTGCTTCCACATTCTCTCACTCACTCACTCACTCTCACACACGTATTATAAAAAATCTACTCGGTCTGGAGATAACCGTCAAGCTCGCTCGCTGAATTCAATATTTAATCCCATATTTCTTTTGTGACCTAATGCTGTCCGTGTTTTTCCTGGAGGAAATCTTGATGGACAAATAAAATAAAATAAATCAATAAAAGAGCTAATTATTTCTCGCCCGATCCCTGACGTCACTCAGCAAAACATCACCAACCAATCTAATGAGGGAATGTTTGCAATGACACGTTAATACTCGCTCATTTAAAAAAAAAAAAAAATCTTGAAGCTCTTCTTCCTGCAAACCAGTGCATAATTAAAGGGCTCAAAGCAGGATTGCATTTTGATTCCCTGACAGAGAGACCAATTAAAAGTCACTGGTGTTGTCCAAGGCTGCAGGGCACAGACAGACTACCACCCTCAGGTAGACATTAACCAACAGCCTTTAAAGCAAAATGACTCCTCTAATGCACCAGTCTGTGATGTTTAAGGCTTTCTAGGAGGTCATTTTATGATCCACAGCTTAAATTTACATTTGCTGTTTTCTTTTTATCTCATCCTGCCGCTCTTATTTTAACCTCAGTTAATGCTGTCCAAAAATACTTTCAACATTCCCCACAGAATCCGCCCAGACATGTAGATTCAGAGCAACAACAACAGGGACAGTTAAATCAGAGTAGTTTTCTTCCAGTGAAGAAAACACAAAAGTCAACCATCCTTTTTCAAAACCCAGCATGGTTTTTAGCTGCTCTATGTCGAGGTACGACAGAATGCAACCAAGCAAATTACAGTGTAATTATTTTGTACATACTGGGTTTATTTTCCAGGACAAGTAGAAGGGAAGAAAACACAAGGTTAGGGAATAGATAGATAGATAAGATAGCTAGATAGATAGATAGATAGATAGATAGATAGATATTTATTGAACCAATAAAATGGGAAATTATAGTGTTACAGCAGCAAAATCAGTCACACAGCAGAGAATATACATATAAATGAAATACTAGGATACAATATACATACATACAATATACAGTACAGAAATAATAATAATAGGAATAAAATACAAGAACAAATATTTGAATAATAGTGGACTTAAATATTACCAGGCTGGGAATCACTTACTGGATATAATATAAGGAGACATTTAATGACTTACCATGTAAAATGCGTATGCTTTTACAATTACATGTCACAATATTGTAACGTGAAGAGACAGAAACAAGACTACAGGGTTTCTACAGTTATTTGCTTTTTGCCAACTAAGTATATCATGGCTCAACTTTGTTCACTTGCCGGCAGGGATCACTGCGTGACTATGGCAACCACTGTTTTTTTTTCTCTCCAATGAACATTTCCAGCAAAAGGACTTACATGAGTGAAAAGGTTTCCTGAATGAATCCCCTCCTCACCGGCAGAAAACAGACACTTCACTGTAAAAATATAATATTGGCTCATCCACTTCAAAGTTGGATTATCCTGTCTGGAACAATAAACATAGATGTTTGCAAAGATACTTGAGACCTGTCCATCAAGTCATGGCGATCCATCCAATAGTTAGATTATAATAACAGATATAACTGATTAACATTGTGTGTAACAGTGCTGATATTGCAATACAATTAGCACTAAACTGTAATTTCCCAACTGGGGATCAATAAAATGTGTAAAATTAAATTAAATTAAAATACTGACATTTTTATTATTTATTTTTAAAAGGCTATATTGTTGCAAAAATCCTTTGGAACACATTACATTGTCATTTATTTGTACTTAGAAGAAGAAGGGTGCACCTTCACTGCCATAGCTGTAAAATAGATATGTGGATTTTTTATTTCTTTTTTAATTATAATAAATTCTGGGGAACATTGATGCAGTATTGGGTTCCAATGAAGGCTCCAAATGGGACCAACACTGTGTCATAGCTGTAAATTCTAAAATGAATATGGCTGAACATGATGTAGCTGCTTCAGCTTCAGGGTCCTGGTATTGTGCATCACTGTCATATTGTCATGATTGGACACTTGAAGATACAAAAGAGACCTTGTGTGTGTTATTAGTAACACCTGTGCACAGATGTCTTCTGGGGAAAAAAAGCCCTTATTAGAAAAGGTCATGGCTAAGCCTGTTGGTTCTCTGTGTGCACTGGAAGTACTTACTGCTACTGCTGGGTAATTAAAAACGTACTTATGGTTAATGTATTTCTGTAGTTCTTAATGCAAATGAGTACTCTTTCTTGTCTGGTTGGTCAGTAAATATATCTTTGGTGCACTACTTTCACAAAATATTGAACATGTAAATTGCAGGCTGTAAGTTAGAGCGTGTTTATTAGAGAAGAAGCCATTTCCTCAAAATTGTGAAGGATCCAGCTGAAACATTGGACATTTAGGATGTTGTCCCATTAATCTGTATCACAGCGATACTTAATTATCCAGATGTTAACTTCTGCTGCCCTTCCTTTTGTCTGTTATCTGAGGAAATCAGAGAAAGTAACAACAACATGGATCCAGGAACACACTTTACCGGTCATATTACTCCCCTTCTATAGATGTGTTTGTAAATGCACTGCCATCTCTCAGAATATTAAATTGTGCTTCAGGATGATTTTCATATGAATATGGCTTAATTAAAAGTGTCTGTTTATTAAATGAACTTGAGGGGGGGGAATCCACCCGTACAACAGCTACAGTACAATAGTGGACTGGGATTTAGAGACAAGGCTGAGCCATCTCCAATTCAAATGTAAATGTGCTGAATGGAGGCTTTTAAATATTACTTTAGTATAGAGAGTGAATGGAACTCAACTCCAGGCCCAGTCATGCCTTAAGCGGAGATAATCCAAGCCTGAAAATCAATACAATTGTGAGAAAAGCGTGAGTATTTTTTGCCCTGTTTCAATATGTGAGAAAATGTAAATACCCCTAATATTGCCCCACAGCTTCCTTTATTACAGCATTTCTTTTTAACCCAACTGTATACATGTATTAAAAATCTACAATTCTGTTATTTGAGATTCTAGATGCCAAAAAAACGTAGCAAAACAATACAGACATGAGCCACTCCCTTACCTTTAACATCTCTCAGCAAAACACAGGAGCTATAGTTTGCTAAAAATGAGAGAAAACATGTCTGAAAGGGTATAAATCTTTAATCAAACGGTGGTGATGTGCCTTGCCTCCAGCACTCACAGTGCCAAGCTGGAGAGCAGATGCTGAGATCTCAGATCTTGCTTCCCCCAAAACAGGATAAATGTACAAATGTGTCATGGGAGCGGCTCTCTGTGCACTAAAGCTGCTGTGTTTTGGGTTCCCTCCTCAGAAACTCCCACAGGGACCCTGTACTATTTCAGCATTTTAAAAAGGGTTAGAAACAGGAGGTACTGAAGCACATAGTTAATCATTTTGCCTCCAGTCAAATATCTAAAACCGTCCTAATATACACATGCAAAAGATTGTTTATTAAGTTTATAGCAAATTGAGCATGAGCTGAATAAGAAAAGGACACAGGAAATGTATGTGAAGTAGATTTCTTTTACTGATTCAAGTTTTGTTTTGCAAACAGAAAAGATACCTCCACACTAGGGTGCTATTTTAAACATATCTGCTGTTTTAAAAGACAATTTCCACCCATTTTAATGTATGTAAATCTAGGTTGTTGTTCACTGATTACTTCCTGGAATGCTAACCACAATAGTGTCTCTCTTATTTAGTAGTTTAGATTACAGGCGTTTTGGCAGTGTATAGATTTTTATGATAAGTGCTGCTTGCAAACCATGCATTACAGCCGCAGTAAAATGAGGAAGTGATTATTTATGAATGAAACACATCAATGGCAGCAAGAGATGGAAGTTTCAGCGAGATAACCATGTGGTGCATTAGACTTTAGCCATGGTTTCATACACTGTAACCAATGCATCAGTGAGTGCTAATTACCGTATTCACTTAAAGCATAATACACTGACAATATTCATCACGCATATGGGAAAGTATTTTAGCAAATCAGAGGCACTTAGTCACATTGTAGAGGTTTCATGGAGCTCCAAAGCACTAAAAGATTGCAAACTACACACACTCAGAGGCAGGCAGTTCTTTTTTTCCTGTTGATGTAAATGCTGGTGTCACTCAAAAAAATGACTACTTACTAAAAGGAAATCTTTGAATATACTCTGCCACACACTCAGGCGTACTAACACACAATATAACATGTCATCATTTCTCTCTATGAAGTAAAAAATGACTTCAAAGAGGTTGCGTTCTGCTCTCTTTGAGTCTTTGCTTTTGCAAAAATCATATGCACACACACTCACAAGAGCAGACATGTACATATTGTATAAGGAAGATGAAAAGAGGAAATACATAGAAAAGACAGGCAGTAGGGTTTTTTTTCTTCCTAATTATACAAACATGCATATGAATTTGTGCTTTTTGCAAAGCATAGTATGAAGTGGGTAGAAGTCATATACATGGCCCAATCAGCATGCAGTAAAAACAGCAAAGAGAGGTTGCATCAGTATTAGCATACACAAATTGAAAGGGCACACTATTGATATCTTCCTTTGTATTTTTGTATTACGCGTGTCTGCGTGGATGTCACACGTCTGTCTATTGGACACCTTAATTTCCTTTTAGATAAATAAAGAATCGCTATCTATCTCTATCTATCTAAATAGTCCAAAAATATTCCAGAAACTATGAAAAGCTAAACTGTCAGAGAGTCAATCAGACCAAGGCAAGAGGAGACAGAGGCTGCAGGTGGAACAAGAAAAAGACAAAAAGGAAGTCATTGAACGTCTGCACCTTAAAGTGAGAAATCCCTCTTTCACACTCTATCAGAGAGAAAAATGAGAGGACGTTTAAAAGAAATGCTGATGAAGACAGAAGAGACAAATGAGGAGCATGAAATGCAATTCATCATTGTACATGCTCGACTGAAGGTAGAATCAAATATTTTAATTTGGGAGAAAGTTATGGTATATGTGATTGCCAGACAAGCAAAAATTCCTACTTTGTCAATCTATGGACCATAATGGTAATATGTTATTAGCCATTATTTCCGCTGGTTATAGATTCATTATTATCAGTGATGGAAGGCAAGACATTAACATCTTTATTGTGTCCGAATTCATTTTAACCAATCGATCAATCAATCATTAAAGGCTTGGAGGAAATGACAACTGGATACAATCAGCTTTACATTACATCAAATTATTTAAAGCAGTGCAATAATAATCTGATATTTCACTGGTCCCACTAGAACATTTGTGTTTCACTTTACACACACTGAGGTCAACGTGCAAAGCGAGCATCGGACTGGCACCCTTAGAGCCGGCAGAGTTAGCGCCTTGCTCAAAGACACTCCAGCAGGGTTCAGTCCTGCTAACATGAGGTCCCTGTTGTTGTATGTTTGATTTTGCTGGAGTTCTGTAAAGACCTGAAGCAGAGAAACGTGTCTTTCCACCTGCAATAACTAATTTTGGATCATTTGGTGGCAACAAGCTGTGAAGACAGCATTGGCACATGGAGAATGTGCTTCATTTATTCACACATCCAGCAGATGTAGAGCAACATAATCCTTCATTTGTGTTTCTGGCCACTTGATGAATATGCATCCAATATGTACAGTCCTTTTAGCTCTGCTTTAGGTCTCCATCAACTACTGAGAGAAATTAGTGGTGCTGGGCCTGAAGCTGAAAAAACAAAACAATATTTGTCACGTTCTGTTTGGGTTGCAGACCTCTGTACTATACCGTTAAAGACAGACACATCGTGCAATGCAATTCTATTGTCCCCTGTAGTCGATATTATACATCAGCGGCTTAACATGACACAGGGTGTTATGGTGTTTTTCCATTGATGGTAACAACTCGACTTGCCTTGACTCGCCTCTACTCGGTTCGACCCATTCTCTGTCCGTTTTCCATTGCAGATTGAGTAACGCCTCAGCATGGCTGGTCACCATAGCTACGCGTGATGACGTAATTTTCAACGTGATTCACAACAGCACGTTGGCTACTCGCCAATGTTTTGTTTCAAAAGAAGCTGAAGGAAGCAACAAAAATCACCGCTAAAAAAGTTCAAAGAGTTCAGACGTCGACATGACTGTTGTTCGCCGACACAAAAGGGTAAGTTAAGTTTCCTGGTAACGTTAGCTAACATTTGCATGTGTTAAGGGTCACAGTCAGTATTTACTATACGCTATATAAAGTACATGAACTTTAGCAACCATGATTACACACCAAAATATGTCTGCTGTGTACCGTCTGTGTTTCAGAGCATTCACGCTTTGCAAAACCGCCGCCGCGCAGACCGTCTGGTGGGCGATGTCCGACGGGTGAAATCTCTGGTTCTGACCTGCTGGGCTTCGTATAATCTTTATGAGAGTCATGGCTTAGGACAACGACTGGGATGCACCTGGGACAGCAGACCCGGTGGGGACACTGTCACAGGGTGCAGGGGAAGAAGACCGGGATGGACGGGAGGGTTTGATGCGCTACTTGAATAGCTAAATAAAAACTTTTCTTTGATATATTGTCTTGTTTTTTTAAAGTAACAATGTGCAATATTGGAAACAACATAAATCCCCTAATATATAGCCCTTAATATTGAACAGTTAAAGTGAGAATAGTGCAGAGAGTAGATAATCTGTCGGTGTCTGGCTAGATTTTTTTTTTTAAATGTCCCGTTTGTTCCGGACACACACTCCTCACTCTTGTCTGCTAACAACGCAGCGATCCGACCAACCAGCAGCCTGCAGGTTTCCACGTCACCTTTTAGTATCGCATCAGCTCGCTTAGAACCTCGACTGAGGTAGTACGAAAAAAAGTACCTGGTAGCAGGTCCCAGGGACTTTTTTTCGTAATGGAAAACCAAAAAAGGCGAGTAGAGTCGAGGCGAGTCGAGTAGATATCACGCAGTGGAAAACCGCCATTAGAGACAACGTGTACAACAATAATAAAATCACATAAAACATGTCTTAGGTGAAAGTAGGATTATTAAATTCTGGCCTCAACTCCCTTTTAGCATTTCTCCTCTCTCTTAACTCTTCAGGATGCAACTCTGCAGGATTTAACTGAGAAGTGGAAGTCTAACTTCAGTGCAGTTCTGTTTGTTGCTGCTTTACATCTTAATCACTGACCTACGCCAAGCAGAGTTTATTTCACATAGGAATTAATGCAATTACTATATAGTCAGCATATACTGCCAGCCCAGAGAGTGTGACTGTGTGCACATCTGACTAAGCTAATAACCCACATTCACTGCTCTCAAGAAATCACAGAGCATCCAACATTTGCTTTCTGCGTCTTAAATGCATAATGAAAAGGGCCTGGCTGGGGCTGTCCCTCGCTGGATGTCTAGCTCGATGAATTATGAACCAGGATCCCTGCATGATCCCCAGTGGCTACAGATGATTGAGGGTAAAGTTGCCCATCTCAGCTGGTGGTGTGGAAGGGCATTTGTATTGTATGAGGGGGGATGCAGTTATTTGTGTGAAGTGCTGCGTGTCCCATTGCCCTCTGTGGACCACGTTGGTGTTGAATTATAAGAAGGGTTAAATGGGCTAAAGATTCCTACATGTGAACAGGTGTGACTGTTTGTTTTCAGCAAGGGTAAAAAGAAGTGAGGATTAAAACATGTATTTCATGGTTTTTGAAAATAGAGAAGCGGTGGAGATGCAGCAAAGATATCAAGTCACTTGATATTAGGTTTATTCAAGGTCACTAATGTCTGACCATTGTGAAGCTATTCATCCAGTCTTAGGGAGCCAGAGAGCCAACTCTAACAATGATCCTTGAACAAATAATTGCTAATCAGCTGATTGCATTAGAAATAGAACTAACTTTTTTAAGTTTCACTCTGGCTTTTAAACTCTCTGTTATGGAAGCTCCAAATGGATGTCTTTTAGCAGCCGACAGAAGAAAAACATCTGTTTTGATCCTTTTAGACCTTTCTGTGGCTTTATTTGACACCACTGATCATGAGATTTCTCCCTGACAGGCTCAAACACCGTGCTACCATGAAACAACTTTAAATCAGTTTGACTTTCTCTTTTAGGGCTGGAAATTGGAGCTTCTTTCTAGTAATAAAGTCTCTGCTTCCCCTCTAGGTTCATTTCTCTTACCCTTAGGCCACTTGACTGAAAAACTTAATCTCACCTTTAACTATAAAGCAGATGACACAGCTGTATCTTCTGTTCTATGTAACAATATAATTGAAACTTACGTTCACTGTATTTATAACTTAAACATCGAATGTCACAGCTTTATACAGACAAAGTAGGTTTGGAGATTGGATTCTCTATTTCAGAGCTGTTCATATTGTAATATAATACTTATATAATAACATATTATTTATTCCAGCACCCTTTGTACTATGCTACATACAGTAATTAAAATAATAATAACTATAATGATTATAATTTACTCCTGCATATTCATGCATTGTCTCAACCTGTCTATTTTGTTTCTGTTTATAGTGTATATATATTATTTGTTTTGTTGTTTTTTATATGAGTAAGGACATTGTGAGTAACACGATCCAAAGCAAAATTACTCGAATGTGTCCTCCCTCATACCTGGCAAATAAAGCTGATTCTGATTCTGAAAAAAAGTTTTCTCCCTTTTTTTGGCCATAAGGCTCAAGGAGTGTAACGTGTGTAGGTCGATCCTCCACTTTGGTCTAGTCTGAAACATCAACAACTGTTTGATGGCTTGCACTGATATCCATGGTGCTCATAGGATAAATTGAAATAATTTGAGTTAACTTGTCTAGAGCCACCATCAGGTCAAAAATGTAATTTTCCAATACATTCGTTCATGACCAAATACCTGCAAAACTAATGGCATTCCCATTAGCCTCAGCTCAGATTGTGTTTTGTGCTAATTAGCTCATGTTAGCATGCTAAACTAAAATAGTGAACATGGTAAACACCATGCCTGCTAAACCTCAGCATGATAGCATTTTTACTGTGAGCATATATGTTAGCATGCCGATGTTAGCATTTATCTCAAATCATTGCTGTGCCTCAATAGACTCACAGAGCTGCTGTGGACTCTTGTTCAAAACTGCATGTGCAAACATTTATAGAGTCGTGCTATCTCCAAACTTGGAAACATTAAGGCATTAGTATCTACCAAAAGGTGTTTGTGTTGCTTCCATCACATCCAATTTGGATCACAGCAACTTTCTGTTCTGCAAAAGGATTTTTACTTGTACCAAACAGATAATATTCTACCCAACCAGTGAATACAATGCTTATCTTTCCCTTTTAGGGTCGATATTGATTATTTTTAAAGCACATCTGAGTTTATCCCCAAGCTATGACTCTGACCTTTAAACTACCCATTCAATGCATTGTTGTGTATAGCCTGAGACGTTCTAAAGTCTTTGATAAAGACTTATGTTGGTTGTATCTTCTTTTTAGCTTGTGCTTCTGTGATTTTATTTTATTTCTTATTTTGATTTTTCAGTTTTTACTTTAGTTTAATGATTGCTGAATTCACTATGTCATTGCTTCTTTTATTGTCCCTTCATCTCTCGTATCATGCTGTGTCTTTAATGTGATTTTTTTTTAATAATAAATACAAAGCAAACTCTCAAAATGTCAGATTTTACACACAGCTCTGCTTCAGTTCGACATCTACTTAAAGCAGTAATATTTTTTTATAGACAGCGTGTGCAAATGTATGACACGGGTGATCAATCAAAAACTATGGCTTTCTTCTTATCTTACTTTTAACATCATTTCCAGGAGCCGGGCTGCAGCCTCCAGGGAAACAAAGCAGAGGGCTCTCAGACATCACAGTGACGCCGCCATGCAACAATAAAAAAAACAATGACACCATACATGACTCATTGTAAAGATTCTGAGCTAATAAACCGGTCAAAGACCATTTCTATACCACAACAATGCCCCGGCTTTTACAGGGCTCCTTTAGCAAAAGGCCTCCTCAGCTGTACATTATTGATGGGGCCTAAATTGAACACGCCTTTGTTCTTCCATCGATGGACACGAGGCGTGTGTCTCCCCCTACATGGAGAGTGGTGTTGAGTGGTGGGGAGGGGAGCAGGGGTGGGTAACTCACCCCCGTCCCATCCTGAAGCAGGAGATTCATCCATCACATTAGGAGGTGCTGCATCAATCATTAACAAGTAGCCCCCTGTTGAAAGGATGATGGACAGCTTGACAAACAAGTTAAGATGAAGTGGGACAAGGTGATGCTGCCCTTTTCTTTTTTGTTTTTACTTTTAAAGCAATTTATTCCAGCCACATCAATGGAATATACAAATACAGGCAATGAAATGATTCTGAATGGAAATTGCCATAATTCTAAGTGGAAAGAAATAATGGATAATGGTTTCTCTCTCAGAGAGCTTTTAGGGAACTAGCCTAAACTGAACTTGCAAAGTTAATTTTCCATTGCTTCAGGGAGTCTGAATGACAATGTGCAGCTCTTCCTATAGAAATGTAAGTGTTTTTTCATGGTGTAACAGCCAGGTGTAACAGATGCATACTCTGATAATCTAGAATCCTGAGAAATCTTTGAGGGGATTTTAACTGCAGATACAGAGAAGGACTCTGGAAGGATCCAATAGGATTATTCCCCCCCATTGGAGGGATTTAACATTTTAACAGCCTTTATTCTGACTAAGACTTGCATGAAAACCTAAACTTCTAATCTTTTTATCCTTAGTCAGCATACTTCAGACCTGCACCTACTTGCAATTGTACCTGATGAGTTGAGTAAATAGGTGCTAAAGACATAAACAACAGTATTTAAAGGCTAGTGTAATGTGAAGGGAGTTGGAGAATTATCACCCAATTCAAGCTCTAGGCAGCATTTTAGCATCTTCACTGGTTTGGATCACTCTCACCGCTCTCATTAGCATTGTTTTGTCTGTAGCAGGTGGCAGTTTTCAGAGAAAAATAAAAAAAACACTGTACAGTTCCTGTACAGCAGTGAATGGCAGACAGATGAATTAGCAAATAGCTGGTGAAAGTAAATCAGCTTTTAGCAGCTAAAGAGCCGATATGTTCCTCATGAGTTGCTAGAGACCAAAAACAGAGCTAAAAAGAGCAAATGATGGGCTTGCATTCATCAGGTGGGCAGAAATGACTTCAAATGAATGCTAATAATGCTCCATATCTGCTGGATGTGTAAGTAAGCAACTGTTTGCTAACAATTTAACTTTATTTTTCATTTTTACTTTTATTATGAAAGGATATATGCTATTTTTCTGTCAACAAAAAAACTGTGCACTGTAGCTTTTAGCAAATGGAGTAAAAAGTGTATTTGTTGGGGACTTTTTCTAGCCTAATACATATTTGAATATTAACAGTGATATTAGGCTGTTTAGGACTGACTCCAAATACACTAAAGTGCCCATGTTCATGGTGATGAAGGGAAATGTCACCCAGAGCAACAATGGGGCTCATTGATGTTTTGTTAATGAATATTGTTTATGAAACTGAGGAAGAAACCATATCAGGCTTTGGCTACACAGATAATACTTGTTAATCGGATCAGTTTATTGTAGGTAAGGTGTTTTTGTGGGATTTGTTGAAACATATGGGATAACTGACCAATCATATTTAAGTGTTATGTGTAAAATTGTTTGTTTTTTTCACAATATAGCTCACTATGTAGTGTACATTTCTAATCATAAGATGAACTCAAGGCAATCAGACTTTGTACACGACATTTGGTTTCACATGTCTCCCTTGTCTTACCAAATTGCCCAAATACTAAGACCAGCACGAGCCCCCATGTAGTTAACCGGACAGGCAAATTATCAAAAGTGACTTATTTATTTAATTCATTTAAACTAAATATATATGTTGTAATGTGCAAGGTGTGTCTCTGTGACTTAAATAAACCCAAAGCAAGATGTGGCAGGCGGGCTGATCGGGCCATGGTTGATGTGTGGATTGATGGTGAAGAGAGACGAGAGCGTAGTCTGACCAGGTGGCGCTTTATCCCCACTGGCTCCCAGCTCCCAGCTGCACCAGATCCATAATCAACTCAAGACAAAGATGGATAAGACCAGTGAGGTATCACTCCCACAGAGTGGCCTCACTGGATCCCACAGGGGCCGTCACAGACATGTAAAAAGTTGTCAAAATGTACTTCTGGGGCATCAAAGATAGCTAACATTAAATTTAACTAAACGCTAAATACATTGCTCAGATAGACAATCTTCAGCACTTTGTATCATTGCCAACTTTCCCTGCTGGCTTTGCAAATCAGATCTGGTCAAATCCAAAAAATTGAAACACGGTGCGCAAAAGTACTTTGGTACTAATTTTAAAAGCAGTGACTCAAACTGGCTGTCATTCAAATGTTAAAACTAATTTCATTTTTGGCATTTGCAGTTTTTTTATTTTTACAGTTGCTAGGATACATTTTGATACTTAGGTCACTTTTTCAAAACTCTTAACACAGTTCTCTAACCACCTTTCATCTCGGCACAGCAGTTCATTTCACCTTCAAAATGCACTAAAACTACCAAATCCCTTCATACATGTCTCAAATCAACTCCTTCGCCATAACACTAGCAAAGATCCTACATAGATAGACAGATCCTAAAATACACAAACAACAGGTATCATTATACAATGTTGTCTTATTATATTGTTTTATTTCAGTAATTCCAAAATACAAGAATTTGTATACACAGCATCTACTGATACAGATACAATAGGAATGCTAATCTACTCGGTCTTGTGCATTTGGCAACAGGTTCTCATCCACATCACATCTTCTAACATCTAGGGCAGTACACCTAGGAAAGAATCTCCTGGCATGCCTGACCCATCGCTGGCTGCTGATATGTCCAGGCATCCAGCATGCATTGCTTCCAGGAGGGACATTTGAATATGTGAATGGTGGTCATAAACCTTCCACCTTCATTAAAAACAAAATCCTCTATGGGGTTGAGGAATGGAGAGTAAGGTGGGAGGAAAAGTGTCACCATTCTGGGATAGGCTGCCTCATTGTCCCATACAATTATAAATGCTGGCCGATTTCTTCTCTCTGCAACCCTTTGCTGAACGAGCACAACCCTTTCATAGAGATCCTGCAGGAATGCAAGGAGACGCTTAGTGTCGTATGGCCTAATTAGTGTTTTTTGTAACAGTAGTCCATCAGTGGACCTTCCTGGCCCGGGACATCCACTCTGGCTCTCTTCCCAATCACAATCCTTCCTCGTTGCCGTGTTTTGGCCAAGTTGAAACCCGCCTCATCCACAGATGAAAATGTTTGCCTGCCTTCAATCTCCATGTCTCTAAAATAAATCCACAAGGCAACATAAGAGTTAGGCTATTGCAGTAGTATACATTACTTAAAATGTATGTCTGTGTGTGTTTGGTTTTGTTCAAAAACAGTTGTGTATTACAGTATTGTGATCTTACCTGGACACATTGGTTCCCGAGTTGCCTGACACGTTCAGAGTTCCTCTCAGAAGGCACAGTAGATTAGAGATTAGATTAGATCATACTTTATTCATCCCACAACGGGGGAAATTTTGTTATTACAGCAGCAGCATTTTTTTCAATAACAGCATGCCATGATACAAGAAACAATATTGCAGTGTAAGTGACGTTAAAATTAAATTGAATGTGTAATTAGAGTAATGAAGCAAGAGTCGGTAGTATCCACTGCTTCATCCTGACCTGATGTTTTTTCAGGACTCAAGAAATAGTTGTAATGCTTACACTGAATATTTTCAAAAGTAACATCTGCCGAGACTCTGTCGCGAATCTCAACGAGATGTATGCCGTTGTTTCTGATGACCACATCAACAATGGCAGTTTCCTGCACATCAGTGAACATCCTACGCCTCCCACATGTGTGAGGTAGCCGTTGAGTCCCCTAAGCAGAAAAGCTAAAGCAATTGCACACAAGTGGGTTTGCAGCCTTTGCTCTATTCACAGTAGTTGTGTAATGTGCAGTTCAGTCGGATGCCATGCAAATACAAGTTACCTGTTGGCTTGCCGGGAAACTCTAACAATAGATGCCATTGTTGAGCGTTGCAGATTTGGCTGCACTCTCTGACCAGCCTCTCTCATCGAGAGACCATGATTGATTACATGATCAATTCTCATCTGAGTCTACAGCTCTTGATCTTCCTTTTCTTCTTCCACCACGCATATGAATGCCACTCATCTTCCTCTTTCAGCCACTTCTCCATCTCTGGCTGGTTCCATGTTTAGATAGATAGAAAAATGTGCAACTGCTTAAATAGTACTATAAAATGTAAATAGACCAATTGTACAGGTTGCACTTAGTGCAGTATTGTGATGTCTCAGAGTCTTATCAGCCCCCAGTGATGAAGGGTTAAAGAGGTTTATTGCCTGTGGTAGGAATGATTTCCTGTAGCGGTGCGTCACAATAACAAACTATTCCGAGGTTGTCTCCTTTTGTAATGAAATTGAAAGAGTAACACCTGTGTAGGTGTTCAGCCATAATGACTGTTTGTCCAATTGTTTTCATAGCATTTCATTTTTCAATTTAACATATATTTCATTACCATATTACTGTAGAAATGAAGCAAATTGCTGTCTTATTCAGTTTTTTGTATTATGTTATTGTTTTGAACAGTTTTGAAAACAGTAGTTTAACATGTGCAAATTGGCCTGTGGTACATGGAGTTTTGGCGGTTGTAGTGTTGAATTGAGAAAAGAATGAATGCCATTTGAAAGATGTAGTCATTGAATGCATTTTGTGCCAAAGTAATGTATACATATACTTCTGTTGTGCTCACTGTGTGAAGAGTTTTGAAAAGTGACCCAAGTATTGAGAAATGCATCCTAGCAACTGTAAAAAACTACAACTGAACGGCCCTCACTTTGAATCTGATTGGCTCTAAGTTTACGCTCTTGAATTATACAAGTCATGTCTTTTTTCCACGGCAACTGATTTACTTTTGAAAATGATTGCTAATCAGAGGCTCAAGCTCTCATATTCACACATCACACATTGTGCTTCAAGCTACATGCCAATCAAACTTCTTCATCATAGACTCAGACTACTTTGATTATTATTTTTATTTTACATTTGGAATGACCAATGATTGGAAATAACCTTCCCTTGTAAGACTTTTACGGTCAAGCGAGCACCAGCATAGATAGTTTGTCAAATTTATCCCAGAACACCCCCTGAAGGCTCAACAGTATGTTCTAGTGTTACACATTCACCCTCTCTCACCAGTAATTGGACCAACACTAACTCACACACACACACACACACACACACCTCACAAACACTGGCTGCACTGATGTTGTATCTACACTTGGGCATATGGTGCATACATATTATATTACATAAACACCAGCTGCTGACTGCTGAAACCTTGTCCAGTTTTTATTGAAATCACAGATAGGATATTTTGGATTGAATTTTCTATAATTTGACATTTTGGGGAATGTGCTTATTTGCTTTCTTGGCTGATAAGCCTATTTGGGTTAGGTGTGTTAGGAGACGGTTAGATTAGCCACAACGATTGGGGAAGTGTGGAAAGGTTAGCAGGAAATGGTGGCTCCTAATAGTTTATCTGACAAATATGACAGTATCATCTCATCTAACTTTCACCAAGACACCAATTAGTACTATTTCTTAATATGTTGAAGGATTCCCTTAAGCAAGGCGACAGGACGAGGCAAAAGAATGGTCTGCTGTTAGTTATTTTTTTGCTTCCTCGAATATGATGTGAACATGACATTACACTTTGCCCACACTTTTCTAGCTTCACTGTCTCATTACGAAAGGTTAATGGAACAACTGGACCTCTAACGTGACTTTACCTGCTCAGCAGTCTAGCACAGTCCTACCTTTGTTAGGTTTTTCACATTCACCTGCCTAACCCATCAGTTTTATATATTTTTTTTAGCACATCACATCATCCCATTAGCACGACTCTGACACTGTTTATTCAAAGTCATCATATTCTAAGACTCATATGCCAGCCCTAAATTACAGCTGGTACATCAATTTTTCATGATTGTGCTGTCTACTAAACCAAATGCATAGCCTACAGACAGACTCATATGCATATTAATTAGAATAGAAATGAGAAGACAATTTTTCTTTCAGCTGAAGACAAAACTGGCCAAAATATTAAGGCCTCACAGACTAAGATTTCCTGTCTTTTGCAGAGAATAGTCTTAATTAAACTATGGTAGCTATGAAGGCTGCTGACAAAGTTGTATCAGAATGTGAGTTGACTTTGCTTGATTATGGTAAAATACAAGAAAATATGCGCTGTCAAGAGCAACATTATCGACAAAGTGAATTACACATTTGTAGCTCCTCTTCACTCCGGCTCCCCCACAGCTATTAACATGAAAGAGGGCAACGCAGCTGGATTCAAAGGTTAATGTCCATACCATTAGAGAGCGACAGAGCAGGCATTTATCCCTGTTGGTTTAATTAAATTACAGCAAACTCATAAATGGGGGATTTATCCTGAACATACAGTTACTGCAGTCCTAATGGAGCACTACCTTTCTAGCTCAGCTGATTTATCCCCCGCGCGTTTCAAAGTGGGTCGTCTTGTCGTGGAGTTTGTCATGGCCTCCTTAACAGGGCAGGAGCTCGTAATTAGATCATTTGTCAAGCCGGCTGATTGCTTTGCTTGTTCGTTTTATGGCGTACAGGAGGAGACATCTCAATTTTTACAGGGTCACTCAGGAAAACATCGATCTTACCTTCCCATGACCGCATAAACTGGAAATATAGGCAGCTTCTGAACTTCAGAAAGCTACTCTGAGAGAAATAGGAGGAATAATCTTGGGTTGTGACTTGTGAGCTATACAACTAATCCAATTCTAGTTGGCTCAGAGGTTGTCGTGTAGTATTTTGGATATGTCTTGCTGCTAAAGCCTCCATTAAATGTGTTATTAATGGCATGATGGACAGGTAAACTGTAATCTAAACTCTACTACAAGCCCTCAAGAAATAAGATGAAAAAAGAGTGGGGATTAGACACCCTCTAGTGGAGGGTCATTACAAATCATCACTCCACACACCTTTTATCCTACGTGCTTCCAAATAACATCAAACCTCAAACTGAAGAAAAGCCATGAAAGTATCATATGAGACACTGCTATTCACATCGAACAGCTCCACCTTTTGCATGATACACATTCCTCCAGAGTCCAGTTATAAAACACCATAGAAGTGCGTGCGTGTGCCAGTTTGATGAATTAATCTTTTTCATTTACTTTAAATTCCCTGATTGAACTGAAGATAACCAAAGCCTTCTTGTACAGTATGTCAGGAATTGTTTCATGTGGACTGTGAAATGCACTCTCACATCGGATTACAGTCTCCTGCATGCAGGGTATACTCTCGACTGCAGGTGAGCATCTGCTGTTGGAAGACACAACCTCTTATTTCATATGTAACACGCTGTAATAGTAATTATAATGCATGTGTGGCATGGACAAATGGAACAAAATACATGCAGCAACAATCATTCCCTTTGTGGAAATATACAAACTTTCTCAGAACAGTTGCCAAAGTAGATAATTCATTATTTGTTACGCATATTAAAATGATCATTAAAACAAGCAAATTCTGCTAAGAAACATCTTAATTTACCTTCTCTCTCCCTTGGTATCTTTGCATTTTTATGTGATACCTTTGGATTTGGTTTTAATGTTTCCTTGTAGTCTGTGTGACTGACACAATGCAAGGTAACACTCAATTTGGTTCTAGACTTTAATTAGTTACATGCATGTTTCTAAATATAAACATGCAACATGTCAGCTCTGGCTTGCACACATAATAAATAACTACATAATCTGTGCAGCTTGTAAAACCATTCATATTTGATCAGAAACTGTTACAAGGTGTACAATGTATTGGATGTTCATGATTCATTCAGATGTAGATATTCAGTATTAAGAAGTATTCCCTTAAATAAGGGAATAGGGCAAGGTGGCTAAGTGGTTAGCACTTCTGCCAAACAGCAAGAAGGTGCTTGGTTTGAATCCAGGTCCTTCCGGGCCTTTCCTTGTGGAGTTTGTATGTTCTCCCTGTTTGTGTGGGTTTTCTCTGGGTGCTGCGGTTTCTTCCCACCATAAAAGACATGCATCCTAGGTAGGTAGTTGAAAAAAAGCCAATTGGCTGGCACTTACAGAAATGTTCATTAATGTGCATTGTCCTAAATAAATAAAATAAAAATATTTGCAAACAAAAGTAGATTTGACCTTAGCTGTAAGCTAAAAGAATAGTTTGATATTGTGGAAAAAATGCTCATTCGCTGTCTTGTCGGGAGTTGGAAGAGAAGCTCTACGATAAATATTATGTCTGCATGCAAAACATGTACTGTAGCTAAAGTCTGCAGCCAGTTAACTTCTTGTAGCATAAAGACTGGAAACAGAGGGAAACAGATAGTCTAGCTCTGGCCCAATTTACCTAACAGTGCATCTAAAGCTCCCCACATTTCATAACACTTCATTCCTCATGTGTTTAATTCATATAAAAACCAAAGTGTAGAATTGAAAATTCACCAGTTATGTGGCAGGGATCAGTAACAGTCTGGAGAAAGCAAATAAGAGTATCTCCCAAAATGTTAAACTACTCATTTAAGATGACGACTGAATGTCTTTCTTTTTTTCCTTTTTGCCATGAAGTGCATCGGGATAGGTGGATTAGTCACACTTCACCCTCTGTAACGTCTAAAAGTCTATGAAGGGTTGAAAAGAAACATTAAGTGCTGAAATCAATAGTTGGATTCAGTACAGCAGAGTCCTACATACATACATTAAGCACCTCCACCAGTGTGTGAATGTCACCCTGTCCAACTAATGATGCCATTTAACCTGCTGACCTCCATTGATCAACATTAAGGGCCGCTGCTAGCTTAGCCGCTTCAGTTTTTCATCAAAATGGCTGCCACCCCTATCACAACAAGGACGGCCACAGCGATTCCCAGGCCAACGGACGTGCCCTTGCATCAGACTGGCCACCAGACAGCGCTGTGCACAAATGAGAGTGACACCATCATGGTTATGCTATATTCCAGCAGACAACAGAATACATTATGACTGGCTGCAGATAAGAAGAGCTTTTCATTGCTGAAGAAATGTAATTAGTAAAAACTTTGTGAAAGGTTGTTCTCGTGGCAGTCAAGTTAATTAATAACACACCCTCATCTTTGGATTGAATGGCTGCAAGGAAGACAGGAAAAGTCAATATTTTATTTCGAGGGATTTATGATATTTGCCAATATTTTGAAAATAAATTCAATTACAGAGGGAGAGAGAGAAAAAGCAGGAGAGAAATGTCAGATAGTTGTGATTGTGTGAAAACAAATTGAAGACTGGAATTAGAAATTTTTTTTTCTATTTGCAGTTTTTTGTAGTTTCTATGACATCATTTATGTAATCCATGTATTTCATTCTAGTCAATGTTTGTGACGAAAAATACAACACACACAACACATACAACACAATGTCTTGTATGTACTGTATATATATAATTATTTTCTATTTTTGCCCTTTATATGAAGGCATACTTCTTCACCTATAGGGAAAGTTTCAGACATGATGCTTATTCCCTTTCTTGTCAGGGGTTAGAACAAAAGATACGCTAAATGTGAAGCTACAGGCAGCAGCCAGTTAGCTTAGCTTAGCATAAAGGGCTCTATCCAAAGTAAAAAAAAAAAATCCAATCATCAGCACCTCTAATACAAACAAACTGATATATTGTATCTTGATTTTAGTTTAATCCTTAAAAATAAATTGGTGTCAAAACAACACTGAGGTTTCTATGCAGGAGGTCACTGTTTAGCAATCTCAGGATCACAACAGAACACCAGGAAGTCACCACACCCAGCCAGGAATTAGTTTGAAACTTAGTTTCTTTGCTTCTAGAGGTGCTGGTTGTTGGATTTTGTTAGCTTTGAACAGAGCTAGTTGTTTCCCCTTGTTTCCAGTCTTAAGGCTAAGCTAACTAGCTGCAGGCAGTCACTTCATATATGGCTTACACATATTAGAGTGTTATCTGTCTTCTAACTCTCAGCAAGAAAGTGTATTTCCACGCAATATAGAGTGCACATCACAACCACCTAAGTGGTATCTGAGCTATATTTGTCTTGTTCTGTACTGCATTAGCACCCAGTGTGCTGTTTTTTTGTCTGACTCGTTTAACTACTCATTTGCAAAAAGGAAAAGACACGTAGGTTACGTTCTATATTGGCCTTTACAGCCACAGTGAGCACAGTGGTGCTCTCTTGGTCCCTCTACACTCCTCCTCTGCCTGTTGCATTGCTGTGGATCAAACCAGTGGACGAGACATGAGCTGATGATCTGGCAGGAATTGGAGATTTCTGCTTGGAATGCATGCGGTGCATTCCCACCTTGAAGGTGCTGCAGGTGCTGTACTCGCAGAGTCGAGAGACGCAGTGCTGATAGTAGGTGGAGAAGGTCTCACTCTGCTGCTCGATGAAGCAGAACGCGGTGAAGTAGAAGCGGGCCCTGTTTTCCAGCATGGTGCTGAGCTGATCTATAGGAGCACCTTTCAATAAAAGGCAAACCTCACAAGAGCCTCATTTGAACATCACACAGATACATACAGGCAGTGCATAAATGATAGAAAGGAAGGAAGATGAAATCAAGACTAGGGCTCCCTTTGGATTGCACATATTCCAATAGATATGTGTACAATTTGGAATTTAAACTGCTGGATTGGGAGACAGAACCCCAGCCTTTAAAGGACTTGTCACAGGTTATAAAATATAGGATGCTGTTAGTTTTTGTTCACAGAATATAGAGACAAACAGATTAAAGATGGAGGAGTTGGAGGGCTGCGGATTCACCAAGGCATAGCACCTGTCCAGAAGTATCTGTGGAGAAAAAATGAGGTGGAATCCTCAAGTTTAGAATCTTTTAACACAGAGATGGAAATCGTCTTCCAATCTAGACATACTTTCAGGTCTCTTTGCATGAAGCCATCCACATATGACTGACAGCCAGGCTTTGTATTTATAGACCTGCTTATTGTGAAACTCCAAAGACAAAAGTAAAACTTTACTTTTACTTCTCGCAAACTTAAAATTAAAAGCTACTAACCAAATATCTTGCAACTAAAAACAACTTTTAAATTGAAGTTGGTCTGAGATGACTGCAGTACAAAAGCTGCCTACACCGTGTTGTCTTCCTGCTAGAGTCAGCACCCAACAGGCTTAAAAAGGGCAAGATTTAAACTTGTTTTTAGCCTCTAAACATGTTCAAAATGCCATTAAAAGTGCCCCCCATGTGCAGTGATTCCTTCTGAGGGAACACAGTGAATCTGACTGCTGTAGATGTGACAGAAAGGCGTGTTTTGCCTAGTGTGTACTTCATCGCAAAACAGGAAATAAACAGAGGTCTGTGCACTGGCTGAATTAACGCAACTTTTCTGCCTGTCTGTCACATCTCCAGCAGTCGTTGAACATGTTTAGAGGCTAAAAACAGGTTTATAACTTGCCCTGTTTAAGCTTGTAGGGTGCTAACTCTAGCAGAAGGATAACTTGGTGTTGGCAGAACCGATTGGTTAGTTTTTCTCTCTACTGACAGACCTGACACATTTACATAAGTGTAATAAGTATAGGTCCAGTTCTGAACCAGCCGAAGAAAAGGCTGCTGGTGTCATGTAATGTTATATAATGGATCTTACTGTGATGTCAGATTGGACAGAATTCGACACCCAGAGGTGTCAGGGCAGGGGGCTTGGTGTAATTTATATCCTGGCAAAGGAAGAGACGGTAAAAACATTATACAAGCAATTATATAAAATCTTTTTTTTTGATCCTTCAAAGCAGTGGAGGAAGATGACCTACGAGGAAGAAAAGAATCAGATCACACATGGCACGCCAGTAAAATGTAAGAAAATTGAAGTAGAAATACTTGAGCTCTGCGTTGTAGGTGATCGTCCCGATTCGGGGGGGACATTGCATCACCTTGCTAATGTTGATTCTTTGGATGTTGGAGCAGTCTGAGAATATTTCCGTCCCTGGAGCGCTCGGGATCTGAGGAATTATTTAATGGAAGCATGATTATTTAAGAAATGCTTAAAAATAAATGTTAGCCAATGTCTCTGGCACAGCAGGCCGCAGTGATGAAATCACAGCTAGAAAGTGGAACAGTGTTCTCATTCTCCTCTGAAAATGAGAGTTGTGGGATTGCATGTGTCTGTGTTATATTAGGTCAAAAACAGTGAAATTCTCTTTTTTCAACTTCTTCTTGGCTGACTGGAAACACTCCGATACCTTTTCAGCTTCTTAAATCCACTCAAACTCTCCCCAGCTAAAGGTTAACAAGTCACCATAGGTCAATCACCATAGGTCATGACTTCAAATCAGGACACTTTAATGATGCAATGCTTACCAAGACGTTACTCCCACAGGCGTTTCCCTCCTTGATGGGGAAGCTGAATCTGACCACAGGAGCTGCCACCGAGGTGTCCAGCGTCCCCCCCAGAGTCCACATTGTCCCTGATAAGGTTAAGGATCCGTAAGCTCGAGTTGTATCCGGTGTAGATGACCGGGCAGATTTGAATCACCGGGTCGATAAGATGTGACACACACCACAGCGATATCAGTGTATTCTGATGGCTTTGTTATTGAAAGATTTGCTTTCATTTTTAATAGAATCATGCTCATCCAAACTACTGCTCCACATGCAAAATATATTGTGTCTGTGTGAACAAGTAGCATACACAAGCCTGCAATTTCATATTAAAAATACATTTTAAATGAGATAAGTGAAATACTGTACATAGTTGCACAAGAAGAAC
This sequence comes from Etheostoma perlongum, assembly GCA_026937815.1. Lineage (NCBI taxonomy): Eukaryota > Metazoa > Chordata > Actinopteri > Perciformes > Percidae > Etheostoma > Etheostoma perlongum. Next base: position 2,532,284 of record CM049373.1, read on the forward strand.
CAAAGTTAATAAAATCCTAAATATTGAAGTCTTTAGGGCTGTTTCATCGACTACTTTTCTTCTGTACACATTTACCAGTGCAATTAACAAGTGTGGTAGCCTTATTAAATATATCTGGAGAAACCTAAAATCAATATGGCCAACTTAAAGGTCTACATCAGAAATAAAAATTGATGCAGTCCAAAACAAATGAGTGAGATTGAAGATCACGCTTGATATCTGGCCTCTTGACCGGAAAGGATGGAGGAGACTGCACACATGACAAGTCCAATAAATTCAGATTAAATGCAGCTTTATTCAATTATTGAACAAGGAAGATAACCGTGGGTACACACACACACACACACACACACACACGTGTCTACCCAAACTGTCTCTCTGAACATTAGAATAACTCATCTTTTATACTTTTCTTCTTGTCCTCACAAATGTTAGTTTATCTATTTCTGTGATACAGTGTTACCTTTAGACTACTCCTTATTTGTAAGACCCTTCTAATAGATAGATCCATTCTGATCTATTCTCTACTGTGGGATTGGGTAACCTCAAACTAAGCCTTCTGTGGAAGATCCTTAGAATAGATAAAATACAGTTGAAACCTCCATGCTTAAATATTCCACGTATCATCTTACCTGGTTGTCTGACATACGCTTGGCAGTTGAGGGTCTGTTGGGCAGCAATACACACGGATTATGCTGGATGCTAAATAAAGCCATTTCACTTCTCTGCCACCTGTAAACAAGCTGAGGCAACACACAGATTTAAAACCCAGAAAATCCTCATAAATCCTGCACGATGAAGAAGAAGTCCAGAGTGGCCTTTTTTAACAACATAGGTCCACATTTAGATGCTGAATCTGTAGCTGTCAACCTAGAAAACGTTGTTTGCCTTGTAGCCTGGATCTTGCCTTGCCTTGTCTTTTTGGTGGTTTAGGCCAAGAGAACAGTAGCATCTTTTATATACGGTAATAATGACCGTCGTGGGGTCGGAGCACTGTTTTAGGATTGGATGGAAACAGGTTCAATGTCACTATAATGGGACCGCCTCAGTTCACATTAACAATTCACTTTTTGTGGTAGAGGTCCTTTCCTGGAGGCAAATGATGAGCCCCCTTCAAAGTTCCATGCTTAAACAATGTCCAAAAGGCTTTGTGACTTTACATGCCAATATGAAACTTAACAAAGTAATAGTATGTACTGTATGGTTTCTATTCACCTGGGGCCTCACACATAATAGAGGAAAGAAGAGCTGTTGTATTGCGTTTGCGTATATGCGTATTGCGTTATATGCGTTTGGTGGTTTAATGTGACCTGTGTGACCGTTAATGTAACACATTGGCATAAAAGCCCTATTGCCTTTTGAGGCTCATAATTCTGTGACATGTTAGTATTTAGAAATATGTTAGTCAGATTCACAATATGACTCACTTTTATCATGTTTAAGGCTTAAGAATTTCTTATTTTTGGAGTGCAAATAGTATGAAGATTTACATTACAATATTTGTGTTTGAAGAGTAGATATTGATAGATAGATAGATAGATAGATAGATAGATAGATATATAGATAGATAGATAGATAGATAGATTCATCAATCCCAATAAAATGGGATATTATAGTGTTCCAGTAGCAAAATCAGTCACACAGCACATAATATAACAAATATTTGAATATATACAAGTTGAGAATACAAAAATGTGCAACTGCGTAAATAGTAATGATAAATATGTAGATAAACCTATTGTGCATGTTTAGAGCATCATTTGTAGGGAGGTGAATGTTGAGGTTTAACTGAAAGAAAATGATTAAAGGACAGTTGGGAACCTGATCTTGTCACACACACACACACACACACACACACACACACACACACACATTTTCCTCAGGTCTTTAAAGAATAAGTTTTCTTTGCTTGTGACTTGCCTGAACTTGGCTTCAGCATTCAAAGCCAAATCCCAGCCTCATTTCCATTTCAGGAGGAGGGTAGAATCAATTATCACTGATAGTAAACTGAGAAGAGGGATGATAGCATTTATTCCTCTCATTTCAGTTATCAGTGGTCATTGTGGATGCTGAATACATCGCAAAATGACTGTTGAAATGAGGGATTAGGGTGATAAAGAGCAGTGAATGCAGCAGAGCCGTGCGGGTCACACGAACAGCCGCAGAGTCAGACACGTGAGACGCAGCTGCCGCCAAACGGACATTTATACATATAGGTCATCAGAAAAGAAAATCAATATGGCAGAAATTGAAAGATTAACTCTGGCCATCGTAAAATGAGCTCTGGCAGTGTTTGGTATTTTGTTCACTTTCCTGGACATTGGACACCAACGAGGCCGTGACATTTAGAAAGCTTTCACAGGTATGTGTCAATATCAAAGAGGAATAAGTCAAATTTTCTGACTGTGGACAACTCATAATGGAAATGCCATGAAACTATTGCTATGCTATTTAAAGACTTTGTTATTTTCCACAATACAAGTTTGTCATTAGGCAGCCAGCCATTAGGAGGTTCTGTTTACAGATATTAAAAGACTGGCCAAAGCCAGGCTGTGCATACAAGTCTAAATATAAAATTGTACACTATATTACAGTTTTTTTCTCAATTGCTAAGACCCTCATCCATTTTCTCAAAACTGTAAATATAAAACCAAATTCTCCAACTATATTCACAAAACTTCAAAATCAAACAGTGCTCTCAGATCATACACACAGCCAGTCAATAAACACTACAGAGCATTCATTAGACAGTACCTCCACAAAACACAGTGTCCAGGGCACGGAGGTAGTCACAGGAAAAAATACTTACTGTCATTCATGTAGTAAACACATTTTGCAATGAAAACCAAAAGCATATTGCAACTTGCACAGTGAAGGTATTGTAAGGTACTGCAAGTAGTACAGGTCATACATAACAACAATATTGAATGTCTGTATATTGTAGAATACAGTAATACAGTAGTCCAACTGCAAAAAGACAAAGAAGAAAGAAAAGGAAATGAAAAGCACATGACAGTACGTTAAAAAAATTGTGAAACCGCAAAAAACAAAGTCAATGAAACACTTACTCTGCTTCAGCATCATGTGTTGACCTCTGAACTTGCTCATAGTCTCAAAAATGGGTGTGATCACTTCAGCAGAAAAGAGTCGCCGCGTTGTAGTTGTGTTTAACGAGTGTCGCCTGTGTTAACCATTGTTCAACACAAGTGCACCACAGTGTAAAATGGGTTTTAGCGAGTGAGAATGGGTTTCGAGTGATCGATTCGACCAATGGGTTTGGGCCACTGAGCATTCGGGCCAGAGACGAGGGATTTAGTGTTTTAGCAATTCAGAAAAACTGTGTTACATAGCTGCTGTCATGTATCCAAAACATCAACTTTGTGATTTGTGAATATGATTTTTTTTAAATTGGGTTTTTAAATTTTTTTTCTTTTAGGAAATCATCAAACCCTTAGCAAGAGAGCGAATAAGCGTATATTTCCTTAAATTTTCAATTACAAAGTACCCAAATTTACTTTAACCCTTGTGTTGTCTTCCAGTCAACCATGAAAAAACGGTATCGCATTTTCTGACTTTTTTTTTCCCTTTTTCAATGTGTCATTTTTTGATGTTTTTTGCCAAAGTTGTTTGATATTTCTAATGATGACATTTTCAGCTTATTTCGAAGGCCCATTTAATGTGATGAAAAAACTGAAAATGGATCAAATTTGACCCGAGGACAACATGAGGGTTAAAGCTAGAAAAAAGTCCATATTCTACAACCCAACCATATTTATCAAACTCAATAATGAAACAGAAAGCTTTAAACTAGTATCCAGAATAAAATGCTTTTTGTTGATATTAATATTGAAGAGGGTTATAATGCTATTAATTATAACTGCAAAACAAAAACAAACACACAAATAAAATGTGACAATGGTTTACATTTTGGTTTCCCGCTACTCTACTTTTTTAATTAACCCACATCATAAAATATACAGTATATATATATTTTTTAATTCTGTCAAAATGAGTAATTTCCAACACAACTGTTGTTTAGGAAGCTTATGTGAAGAACTGAAGACGACACCTGTTTCAGTGAGGTGTTGGCTAACATCAAAAAAAGAAAGGGAGTATTTCTGATGCAATCTTTTATTACAAGTTCTAAAAGTTAATGTTTTCCCCCATTTTCATCGGAGTGTAAAAGCATCTGTAAACACTGGGATTGACGAAACAATAGATGACAATGAATAACAAGAACGCTGAGGTATTGAAGGCAATAAATACACAACACCTACAACAATACAAAATACACATTTAATAATGTGTGTATAAAGGAAAGCACGCATGCACATGTATACGCTATCAGTCTGTGTACCCAACATACACATTCTCCACATACTGTCAGTCACAGATGTCATTATACACAGATGTTCATTCATTTAAAGGTGGGGTTCCATACACCTGAGGCTGTGGTTGTTGGGAGGCGGGACCTCTGCAGGAAGCGAAGTGACAACAGGAAGAAGCCCGTACTGACCCCGCCCAGTATGACCACGCCTGAGATCAGACCACTGGTCACTGGGTTTATAGGCGGGGAGGGGTCACCAGATGCTTGAGGTGAAAAAGAGCAGAAACTTGAAACAGATGACGAGGGCTTAACATAACCTGAGTTTGTTTCTTTTACTTTCAAAAAGAGAAGTGGAACTAATTTGTTGTTGCCTTAAAGTACCCATATTCTGCTCATTTTTAGGTTCATAATTGTATTCTGAGGTTGTACCAGAATAGGTTTCCATGGTTTCATTTTCAAAAAACACCATATTGATGTTGTTGCTGCAGATCCTGTTTTCACCCTGTGTGTTTAGGTCTCTGTTTTAGCTACAGTGTGAGACATCTCACTAGTTTTAGCTACAGAGTGAGACATCTCACTAGTTTTAGCTACAGTGTGAGACATCTCACTAGTTTTAGCTACAGAGTGAGACATCTCACTAATTCTAGCTACAGAGTGAGACAGCTCACTAATTCTAGCTACAGAGTGAGACATCTCACTTGTTTTAGCTACAGAGTGAGACAGCTCACTTCTATCCTATCTTTGTTGGGAGCTGCACATGCTCAGTAGCTCGGTAAGATCCATCAGCTAGATAACTTTCTCCATGGGTATCTGTACACCTATTACAGGACTTGTGATATTTTAAACCTTTTACTGTTTTGTAATACTGCAGAAGGGTACTTACCGAGTTGGGAGTTGTTGACAGGAGTTTCATCTGAAAAATGATTTTAAAAAGTGTTTGTTAGACTTATTTTTGAAAGATATTTTAATCTCCAATGGCTCTGTGGATGTATTAATCTTTATATCTACATTTTAAAAAATAGTTCAACATTTTGGGAAATATGATTCTTTTCTTTTTTGCTGAGAGCTAGATAAGAAGATTGATACCACTCTCATTTCTCCGTTAGTTATGAAGTTGCAACCAGTAGACTGTTAGCTTATCTTAGCATAGAGACTGGAAACAGGGGAAGCAGTTAGCCTTGCTCAGCCCAGCGGTCTTGAACTCACTAATTAACAAATTATATCAGGTTTATTTATTCTGTACAAGAAATTACAAGTTGCGTATGTACAGGAGATTATGTGAGAGACTTTTTGTGTGACCAGGTTTCCTGTCCATTTTAATGCTTAGATCTAAACTGGCCCTGTCCTAATTCTAATTATCTGACAGAAAGCAAAGAAGTCAGTGCTAATACGACCCACGTAAATGCAACAGTTGCAGTTTTAAACATGTTATTGTATCTGAAGTCTCTTTATATAGACCTTAGTGGTCCCCTAATACTGTATCTGAAGTCTCTTTATATAGACCTTAGTGGTCCCCTAATACTGTATCTGAAGTCTCTTTTATATAGACCTTAGTGGTCCCCTAATACTGTATCTGAAGTCTCTTTTATATAGACCTTAGTGGTCCCCTAATACTGTATCTGAAGTCTCTTTTTATATAGACCTTACTGTAGTGGTAGACCCCCTAATACTGTATCTGAAGTCTCTTTTATTAGTTTTATATAGACCTTAGTGGTCCCTAATACTGTATCTGAAGTCTCTTTTATATAGACCTTAGTAGTGGTCTTTATATAGACCCCCTAATACTGTATCTGAAGTCTCTTTTATATAGACCTTAGTGGTCCCCTAATACTGTATCTGAAGTCTCTTTATATAGACCTTAGTGGTCCCTAATACTGTATCTGAAGTCTCTTTTATATAGACCTTAGTGGTCCCTTTTATATAATACTGTATCTGAAGTCTCTTTATATAGACCTTAGTGGTCCCTAATACTGTATCTGAAGTCTCTTTATATAGACCTTAGTGGTCCCCTAATACTGTATCTGAAGTCTCTTTATATAGACCTTAGTGGTCCCCTAATACTGTATCTGAAGTCTCTTTTATATAGACCTTAGTGGTCCCTAATACTGTATCTGAAGTCTCTTTTATATAGACCTTAGTGGTCCTAATACTGTATCTGAAGTCTCTTTTCTATAGACCTTAGTGGTCCCCTAATACTGTATCTGAAGTCTCTTTTATATAGACCTTAGTGGTCCCCTCTTTTAATACTGTATCTGAAGCCTGTATCTTCTCTATATAGACCTTAGTGGTCCCCTAATACTGTATCTGAAGTCTCTTCTTTATATGGACCTTAGTGGTCCCCTAATACTGTATCTGAAGTCTCTTTTATATAGACCTTAGTGGTCCCCTAATACTGTATCTGAAGTCTCTTTATATGGACCTTAGTGGTCCCCTAATACTGTATCTGAAGTCTTTTTCCCAAAATTCAGCCTTGGTGCAGTATTCCAGCCACTAGATCAGTCCCACAAAGAGCTTTCCTTAGGATGTGCCATTTCTGAGTCTGTAGCTTTTGAGAAGGAGGGGGGGGGGATTCTCTAGGCATGCAAAGCAGAGAAAGGGGAGGTAACCTTGCCCCTTATGACCTCATATTCCAGATCGGCCCATCTGAGCTTTCATTTTCTCAAAGGCAGACCAGGATACCCAGTGCTCGGTTTACACATTTCACCATTTCTAGCCACTGGGGGCCATAGGCAGGCTGGGGGGACGCATATTAATGTTAAAAAAAGTCATGCCATTGGACCTTTATGGTTGCAGTTCGGTTAGGGTTAGGTAAAGATCATTGTTTGGCTTAAAACAAGTATGTGTGTTACAACTTTAGTAGTCTAAATAACATATAACTATGTCACGTACACTACTAAAGTTGTAACTTAACTTACAAGGAAATGGACATATATAAGTTAAAATTAGTATTGACTTTCAGATTCATATGGGACACAAACAGAGGTCTCCTGGGTGAAAGTCCGGTTCATTTTACCCATAAACCACCCGGAACATACTCTGTATGTAAACTTTGTCACTCTTTATATTACTTTACTTGACTTTCTGTATTCCCGTCATAATTACTACAGCCAGTAGAGGACGCTGTCAAACTAAACAGTAGTATGGGTAGTACTTAGCCTTTGGACCGGTTTCCACCTGTTTTTAGTTATGTGCTTTTGTGCAGAGAGTTTGACGATAAGAAGATCGATGCGACTCTCATGTCTGTCTGTTAAATACAAAACTACCACCTGCCATTTAGCTTAGCTGAGCATGAATTACGGGGCTATCATGGCTCTGTTAAATGTAACAAACAACACTTTCCAGTTCCTCTAAAGCTTTGCCAAAAAAAGTTAGTGAGTCTTTATGATAGGCCAACATAATTGGTGGGTGGTATCAATCTTTTTATCTCTCAACAAGAAAGCAAATAATCATATTTCCCAAAATGTCAAACTATTCCTTTAAGAGTTTATTGCTCATATACCACTCCTGGTGATTATCGGTCCAGCGGTGATGACGGCGTTCCCAGATGCAGCTGGTGGGGGACCAACACTGTCCTCTTCACCCCGCCTGCGCCGGCGCCCACAAATCTACCAATCACATCGTCAGATTATTGTCCTCATCGAGGTCAAGAGGCACAATCTGAGATTTATGATTTTTACACTTACAGGCATGAGCATGATGCAGTCGTCTGCCCGGCAAAGCTTGGTGACGCAGTGCAGAAACACAGTGGACATCTTCTGGTGTCTGTGTTTGACAAAACGGAAAACCTCAAAGGAGAAACGCCCCATCTGACTCTTCCCATTCTCGAAAACTGTCGTCTGTGGGTCTTTGTAGCAGCTGTGTCACAAGAGAACAACACACAGATACACATGCATGCACACATTGAAAATGACAGATTTTATTCACCATAGATTTATGCTTAAGCACTCATTGAGAAGAGAAAAAATGTAGCATTCATTTGGGTTAAGCCCTTTAGAGAGTCTGAATAGGTAATGAGTCCCTTTTGTGGTTTATCAAGTCACCATCTTGAGAAGAGGGAAAAAGTGAGATTACCCAAAGAAAAGGTCATAGCGGAGTTCATCATTAGGATTCCCTGAGGGGGTTGTGTAACAGTAGTCCATCAAGATGTTCCACCTGCAGGGGGACAAAACTGTCAAATGGGATGTATGATAGAGATCTAACTGCACTTTGGAAAGACTAGATCATGGTTTCTCTGCTGCAGACTGGCGCCTTCATGTAGAATAATAACATAATGGCATAATGAAAATAGGCAAACCATAGAAAGGAAGGCCTAAATCTGTAGAAACAATGTTGGGTAGGATGCTGTGATTGATCGAAATATTAACTTTGCTTTAGTGAAATTGTTGCAATGGAAAAAATGTCAAACATCTGAAAATGAGGAGAAAATTTATATTCAATAGTGAATAATCGGATGTTACCGTTTGTCTAAGTTTGTGGCTTTCACAGCAGCATATACTCTGGTTTTCAGAGCCAGTCCAGCCATTGGAATAGAGAGAGGTTGATTGTATGTTGAATCCTGTTCAGGAAAAAAAAATCAGTGTAAAGAGAAAAAGAAAACATGAAATGGGGGAATTGAAATTAACGGGTGGACTAAAGTCTCATAATAACTCATAATGGGCATTATTTTAGGCCTGCAGAGAGAATTATAAGGCTGGCAATATTCTCTATTTTTGCTATTGTTAATAAATCCATTAAAAAGACCAAGAGCAACAGTTTGTTAGTCCATCAACAACACTTTCTAACTCGGCCAGCCTGTTTGTGGCTCTCTGCCCTGTTTGTTCCTACTGAAAACTTGTCAAAAACACAGTAGAAATATACACTTTTATTTAAAGATTTCTTTATTAATTCCTTAAAACAGCTCGGCACTGTCGTTTTTTTAAAACATTTCTCTTAACAGGAGTACATTTTGTTTGTGTTGGGGACTATTTCCTGCAGCGGATTAATACACATTTGGTGGATATGAGTCACAACAAACCACAGTGCCCACGCTCATTGCATTAAAAGAATGTTTAATTCATTGTTGGTTTTGGTCTTTTCCTGAAATTTGTTGACAGCAAGAAAATATATTAAATATCACCTAAGATATATTTCAGTATGCCTCCTAACTATTATATACTTTTAAAAATAGTAAACAGATTCATTATAAGAGAACACCAACGTGATTCAATGATTACTGACCCCCCTAATTAAAAGCTTCAAAGTTCATGCATTGCAACAGATATTACTGTACATAAGAGTATGTGTACTCACGTTGTATAGGATCATATTCAATGTGCTCACAAATGTGCCGTTGCTGTCCTTGACAGATACAGCAGCCGAGGAGCTGTAAATAGATTTAACACATTTATTGAAGTGCTATTATTCCTCTTTTGTGGGTATTCAATTGTGGATTTTAAAAGCAAAGGTTTTGATAATACACTCATTTATTTACGTGGCTGAGCATTTAGAGGAATCCATGCTTGTGAATTAGCAACTAAGTCATTAAGAAAATGCATATTCTAAAATAAATAGTTCTCAGAATACCATTAGACACAAACCCACTCAGGTCGTAAGGAGAACAATAGACACATCTTAATTAATTCCTAATTAAATAAACACATCTTAATGTGAGTAACTCCTCAAGGTTAATCTTTTGGACACTAAGGGCAACAACTTACGATGCCAGCTGTGAGTTGTTGACCAGGTACTCAAGCGGGTAGCTGCAGCTGAATTTATACAACAAACCGGGAAGGTAGCTGATTACAGCTGGCGGATCAGGGGTGTCGATGTAGCCTGAGACATTCCCAATTTGTACCAGGGACATGTTCCCATATGCATTGGCCCCGTAGGCTGTGCTGACCTGCAGAGAGAAACATCTCAGCAACGTCACTTTCCTTTTTCTCAAGTCAATAAACAACATGATGAAATTGCCTTTTGATTACACCCTGTGCTCGTGTTTGTGTTTTCTTTACCACCAGGCTGTTACCGCAGGCCTCCAGAGTGCTGAGACTGATGCTGAACAGCAGTGCTGTGGGAAAGGTGTTGTTGTTGATGAAGCCACGGCATTGTGCGTCACTGTGGCGACCGTTCAGGGCCAAATCGGCGTCCTGTGTAGCCAGAGAAGAGCACTGGGCAGAAGTTTATCTTCAAGGTGATGGTCTGAACCCCGCAGTACACACTGATGTCCCGTTCTCCTGGAGGAACACACAGGAGGGGAAACAGAGACTAGAGTTACCAAGACCTTTTTAACTTAAAAAGCTGTTAGACCAGTGGTTTACAACCAAACGGTCTGCAATTTGTATGCACTGCTTCCCAATCATTGATACTCAAATTGCAATCTATGCTTATGCATGGGCCACAACAACACAATTAGATGCTGGGACTGAAACCCAGCAGGTAACCAGCTATAACTTAAGATACAGTGGGCTAAGAAAAACATAATAATAATTAACTTAAAATAACTTAATCACAAGCACTGCTGCAAAGGTGAGACATGTGAGGCAGTTTTACTCTTTTAATATGTGAACTTTCAAATCAATATGAGACAGCTAACAGAAGCAGCCATAACAAATAACTTTCAACATTATGTAATCTTTTATTTTTAGGATCATACTGGGTGATATAGTTAGTTATAGTTTGTTCTTATTGATTGAGTGTTATTTTATTTTGTTTATTTTCTATATCTGATCTGCAGAATTATAGAAGTCTCTAAAAAATGTTAAATGATTTTTTTTTTACTTTTTACATTTCATCTGTTCAGGTAGCTGTTCAATTCTTTCTACTGTATGAAAATTTGTAGGAGGACATGCTCTCACTGTCCTCAACAGTAAAACAATTTTACTTCAAAAAATATAATTCAAGTAAAGTAATGAACTCATTGTACAGATTCCCTCATTCTGATAACACTTTGTTTGAATTTAGAATTTTTAGTTGTATTTACACAATTAATAAATGGTAGATATAAGAAAATTATTTTCTATTCATTAATGTATTTGTCAAAATTATAATTCCTCTTATAAAACTCCTTCTATGGTTCATCCACATGAAATGATCACAAACTGTCACCGCACTACATGGTGGTGGAATGTGTGAGAAGTCTGTGGCTACCATGGAAAACAATGCCAATGTAAAGTCAATGAGAAGATGACGTAGCATTAGGACTATGATAGCGAGTAGTATGAAAGCCCGAAGATCTGCGAAAGGAGGTTGGTTGGGGGGGGTGGATGAGTCAAACACACTACTTTCACCCAGGAGACCGCGGATCGTGTCCATTGTGGAATATTTCCTAAAGGCGCATTCTACTTTTCCTAAACCCATCCGTACCATTCTTCCTACATGTCATAACCATAAGCCCCCCCACAACCTTTCCCTTAATTTAAGGGGCCGTGTGCATGTCACGGAAGTCTTCCGTGGGCCCATCACAGAAGTTTTTACGATTCCGTGAAACTGCCACAGATTTTGAGTTGAGAGGGGCCGTGTTCATTTCATGGAATTCTGGGAGATCAGGTTGCACAAAGCACTTAATGATGCATGATAACATAATATATCACTGTTGTACTCATATATAATACTTTATCTCCATAAGTTTCAAATGTATTCAGTTTTTTTAACATTGATTTGTGCATGCATATAAACAGTTAATACATGTCATATTACACACTGAAAGTCCTGCTCATATGTTATTCTGCATTCATTAACTGTTCATACACCAGTTACAAATGCTTCATAGGACGAGGTATAATTGTTGAGAAACACATTAAGGAAAACATTACAAATATCCTTATATTTGCTTACAACTACATTACAGTGTTATACGGTGAAACATGCATTAAAGTATTCCATACCTGTAAGCAGTAGAGTGTATAGATGGTAAAGAGAAAACATATTATGTCAAAGTTCTCTCACCAGGAAACCTGCTGTGGTAGCTGGCGTCACAGTTGTAGCCATTAAACTGCGTGGAGACCGAAGCGGCGTTACTCATCAGCAGGAAGACAAAGCACATTCGTGTCATTTCAGCACCTGAGAGAGGTTTGCCCGCTGTCATCTTCAGAAGGTCAACATTGCATTAACCACTTTCCTCTGGTACCTGTTGAAAAACAGCACTTATCTCAAAACTAGATGTTCCAAAAACAAGGCTCCCAAAGCCTCGCCTGCTTCCTCGACAGCTGCACGCTCGACCTCTATCACAGTAGTACAACCTTCTTTCCCCAGGTCCCCTAATCCCTCTTATCCTGCTCCCACTGCCCTTTTTTACCAGGCACTCATGTTGGCCCAAAACCTCTATTATCCAACCCTTTTTAAACTGAGATCAATCCTATTTCCAGCTCATTTCATCCCCACTTTTTTCTACACCTGTTTACCTGTTTCCTGCTTTTTCCAAAGTAATTGGACGGACCCCTTCTTCCCCTGGTGTGTGACGAGAGATAAGTTCAACACTGTGCTGTGTAGTTTTAGGTGGAATCGAGGCCCTGAACTGAACACAACGTCAGCCTTACGTGTATGTGTTGTGTGTGCATAGATGAGAAAGATAGAGGGACTCATTATCCAAACACTTGACAAAACCCCCGCTGCAGTGCAGAACATGGGAAACTCCATCAGATCTGAATGGCCTGGGCAAATCTTTTGACAGCGCCCAGAAACCTGAGCGCATTCAGTAGGTTCCCACTCATCTCTCCTCGGTCTGATCTCCGTCGATCAGCTCACACAAACGGTGGGCCTCAGCAGGGGGGGCCCAGTCAGGGAATTAAGCTGTCATCGGCTGCTGCTGCGGCCCGCATTCACATGAACATAAAACTCTCCTCACGGTCTGATGCAGGGCTGTGTGTGGGTAATTGTGATGCAAAAGGCATCACTTTGAGTAAAGGCATTCAGTGGAGGGTAAAGCTCCAGCACAGTGTGTTCAGCGCTGCAGAAGGTAAAAGGTTTGTAATAACCCACTCACTTTTTATTTTACTGCAGTCCATCTAGCAAAGCAAGAGTTACATTAATATGTTGAACTGGATTTCTTTGACCTTTAAGCTGATTTATACAAAGAGGTTTAATGAGTGATGTTGGAGTCTTAGGCAATATTTTTCTTACTGTTAATAAATCCTATGAAAAGACCAAAACCACATCCAACTTTCAGTTTCTTTGTCCATGGCACTCCGTCCAAGCATTATTGGTTCCTACTGAAGACATTCATTAAAAACATCTTAAAAAAAGAACCACTAGTACACCTGGGCACTGTAGTTTAAATTAGTTTAAATGCATTTGTTGGGGACTATTTTCATTGTGCATTATTACATTGTGCAGCGAGAAATAAAGAGTCATGCCCTGTGTTATAGCTCTGTGTCACAATATATTAAACTCCAGATGACTCAATAACAATCCCATCTATCCCAGCAGTGCATCCAACATTGTCTGTATGGCCTTGGTGATCTCAGACTTTTCATCATGGTCAACATGTGTGCAGTGCATGTATTTTTGTATCTAACAGTCTGGTTTACTTGACAATGAGTATTACAGCCTCACAGGACTGCTGGCAGCGCTGTGGAGCCCTCGGTGGAACGGTGAAGGTTGGAATATTACAATGCTTTGTTCAGGTTAGGAAAAGAGTCGCAAATGATTACAAACTAAATGATATACAGAAAGACTTGGGCAGAAACAGTGCAATAAACCTTTTTCACAGCTGATCTTTTGTCACAAAAGAACTCAGGTGTAAATAATAAAAATGTATGATGGCTGAATTATATTTAGCTGCTTCCGTTTCAGGGAACTGATGTGCATGCTGGTGTGTCCATCCACCTATTTGTATGTACATTTTTAATTTGCACATAAAAACCTTGAGAGAAGAGCAAATGGAAAGTGGAAACAGACTTAAATGAAACATGAAGAACATGAAGCATGTGACGTCACTCAAGCTTCCAGTGAAGAGACAAATGATGAGCAGACTGTAACCCTCGAATTAACACATGAAAATCTCAGAATTATCATATTGCCTTCATGTCTTCCCTGTTGTTTTTAATAGTTTGAGGGCTGGACGGCCCTCTTTTAATTGCGTCATTTTGTTGCATCTTAGAAGTAGTGGATGCAATCACACAACATTTTTTTCTGGAAATTTTTCTTAAATTATGCACCTAATTTGGATGGAAACTTCTGTCATGGCTTATTTGGACACTTGGCTACCATTGTCAGTGTTAGTAGTAACTATTATGTTTTTTACACTATGAGAAGTCTGTGAAAAGGGCCTATTATTCCCATGTAGAAATACTCAATGTTTTTTTGGGGCTCTGGGCAAAATAGATTGCCTATTATATGCCAGAACATGTGTGGGTATGTGTGTGAGGGGGGGAGGTGGGCTCACAGCTTATTTTGCCCCGGGCTTCCCTGCGGCTGATCTGGCCACGTGCATCTTTTTCTAACTTATTCTTATTTTAAACTTGCGTTCATTTAATAAGTAGAAACAATATACTAGGAATTCTTTCAGGAAAAAACCATAAGGATATTTTTCATTTCGGGACAGTGTATGCTTGGAGTCGGTTTAGTTTTCAGTTGAGTAACACAGTTCAATGAAAGGTATTGGACGAGAGAACGGCAACAAAAGCACTAATCATACAAAGGTATAATACAACGATAATAGGATTTAGCATAGGATGAGATGACATAAATAAACAAAAAATTAAATATATCACTATATACTTTACATATATAAATATGAATCTAGTGTTTAAAAGTAAGTGAGAAGTTTACCCAACACTAATGCAGAAATGTAAAGTGAAAAAGGTGTGAGATACGGGATATGAGAGAATAGAATGAGATAAATACTGTAGATAATTAAAAAATATATCACTATTAAGAGTCATAGCATAATGACTGTATGGTTCCTTGGCATCTATAGACCAAGTCTAGTATGGATGTATTATTATTTAATCTGCTATAGATAGATGGTAAAGAAAAAAGAAGAAAGGGAAGAAAAGAAACAAAAACAGTGTACATGTGTGTAGGTATGAATGTATGCATCTGTGTCTATGATGTGTAAATTAGTGAAGCATCAGATTTTGTATTTACTAAAGGATAAAAGTAGAGGAAGGGGGACCTGAAAAGTTGTTTATGAACTTCTTCCTACTCCTTTTTGAACATGGAAATTCTTTGTTTGAATGACTTTTAATCATTTTGGAAGATTGTGCTGAGAAGTACATGACCTTATTTATCTGTCATTTTAATTATATATACAGCTCTGGAAAAAAATTAAGAGACCACTGCATTATTATCAGTTTTACTATGTATAGGCATGTGTTTGATTACAATAAACATGTTTGTTTAATTCTACAAATGTTTTGACAACATTTCTTCTAAATTCCAAATACAAATGTTGTTATTCAGATTATTTATTTTAAGACAATGACAACTCGTCAAAATAACAAAAAGATGCATTGTTTTCAGACCTCAAAAAATGTGAAGGAAACAAGTTCACATTCATTCTTAAACAACACAATACTAATATTTTAACTTAGGAAGAGTTCAGAAATCAATACTTGGTGGAATAACCTTGATTTTTAATTCCAGCTTCCATGCGTCTCGGCATGCTCTCCACCAGTCTTTCACATTGCTGTTGGCTGATGTTATGCCACTCCTGGCACAAAAATTCAATCAGCTCAGCTTTATTGGATGGCTTGTGACCATCCATCTTCCTCTTGATCAAATTCCAGAGGTTTTCAATGGGGTTCAGGTCTGGGAGATTGGGCTGGCCATGACAGGGTCTTGATATGGTGGTCCTCCATCCACACCTTGATTGATCTGGCTGTGTGGCATGGAGTGTTGTCCTGCTGGAGAAACCAATCCTCAGAGTTGGGGAACATTGTCAGAGCAGAGGGAATCAGGTTTTCTTCCAGGATAACCTTGTACAATGCTTGATTCATTCGTCCAAACAAAGACAAATCTGCCCAATTCCAGCCTTACTGAAGCACCCCCAGATCATCACTGATCCTCCACCACATTTAAAAGTGGGGGCCAGACACTGTGGCTTGTAGGCCTCTCCAGGTCTCCGTCTAACCATTAGATGACCAGGTGTTGGGCAAAGCTGAAAATTGGACTCATCAGAGATGGTGACCTTACTCCAGTCCTCTAGGGTCCAGTCCTTATGGTCTTTTGCAAACTTTAGCCTGGCTGGTCTTTGCTTCTCATTGATGAAGGGCTTTTTTCTGGCTTTGCATGACTTCAGCACTGCTTCTAGGAGCCTGTTTCCCACAGTCCTTGCTGTGCACTTCAGCCCAGTTGCTGTTTGCCATTCTTTTTGTAAATCACTTGATGTCATCGTACGTTTTTTGAGTGACATGCAAATGAGTTGGCGGTCATCCCGGTCAGTGGACAATCGTTTTCGCCCTCTTCCAGTCTGTAGCTTTGTTGTCCCCAATGTCTGTTGCTTGACCTTGTTCTTATGAACTGCCGTCTTTGAAATGTTAAGGATGGAAGCAACCTGATGCTCACTGTATCCTTCTGCCAGTAAAGCCAGAATTTAACCCTTCTTTTCCTCACTCAAAACTTTTCTTTTTAACTCTTTTGGCATGGTCAATTGTTCCTTTTTCTGTTTAGATGACCTGTGTGGTACTAGTAGCCCTGTAGCCATCCAGCAGGCCCTATTGCAAGAGGATAATGATGACCACAGCAGTGGCTTTTATACTTTTCCTCGTTAAATGAGATTTGGCTCAGGTGATTACTTAATCAGCACCTCATTAAGTAGAATGAGGTGTGCCTGTGTTGGAATTTAACAGTCACTGGAGTGGAATGGCTGCCATACATGTTGAGATACTGATTTAAGACAAATAAAGGAGTGGTCTCTTAATTTTTTCCAGAGCTGTATGTATACATGAATGTATGTATATGCATTTTTTATTTAAATGTTTTGCATGTTCAAATAAACTACTACTAAAAAATAGCTAGTCCCCTCCAGACCCCTGATACAGTTGCACTCATCAAATGCATCTGTGTGTCACTCGGGTGTAGACTCATAGCGTGGCATCACGTGTCACACTCAGATCCGGACTTGAAGGCGTACAGACACTTCTCCCTCAGCAGAGCGCTGAGAAACACACAGCTGGCTGCAGGTGTTTGCTATTCACTGCTGCTCACCTGCCTTTCTGATGCGCTAGGGCTGAAATGCTTGCAACCGGACCAGTGCCATTCAAGGCAAACAGGATCAGATGGTCACATGCACATGAAATGAATATTTCGAATAATTTTGAAATGAACCCATTACCATCCGGCTTATTTTACAAATCCCACCCAGCAAATTACCTATGTAGTCAATGCATAGTCTACTCCTCCGAGATATGAGATGAAATCATACTCTCGTGGTTGTAAAAACATGTACACACACACCTAAAGCAGTGCTCAATGTCTTGTGTATCACATTGAATTTCTTTGCAGTAATTTTCATCATAAACGACCTGTTGATTTGCAATTAAAATCATAGCAAGATCCTTTAGAAGCTCCCTTATTTTACCTTATGTTGAACCTCATCTCCCATGATAACGTTCTTTATCATACACCATTGTGCAATCCCCCTGAGTGTTGAGAATGTTTCCTGCAGGTTGTTGTGCTCAGAGACTTTTAATGGCTCAGGACCAGCCGCCACACTTAGACTTGTCTGATAGAACCGTCTCTATCTGATCCACCTGAAACATCCAGACTCAACAAACAGTCATCATAATAAGCACAATCTGGTCTGCCTCGCCAAAGCCGTGAGAGTGACAGCTGTAATCTGACGCTCCGGTTTTAACACCGGCAGGGAAAGTGAAGCCATCATAGGCCTTGCTGCGATTTGATCTTCAGTGAGTAATGTGACAGAAAACCAGAAACCTCATTTTTTACCTCAGCAATATGGCAATTTTCCAATGTACTTAGGTAAAAAAGATTGTTTATGTGTCGCCCCAGATGACAATTGTAGTATAGATCATTAGATGCAGATTATTAAAAGAACAAGGGTTGTTTCTCAAGTAGATTTCTTCTGAAATTGAAAATAAATAAATCAGTTGTTTTTTTGAGAGTTTTTCTTGAAGTTTCTGTCTGCATCTTTCAGTGAGCTGGAAACCTACGAAAACCCCCTGGTGAGAAGGGAAAGCAACGGGCATGGCTTATGTGTTTGTAGGAAACCTGACGCTGTATTAAGAGAACATGTAAGGAGCACTGCTTTTCTTTAACATGACCTTGTCGGGGATGTCAGTCAGAGGAAACTGGCTATTTTTGTATTTCACATTTCATGTATCCACATGCACGCACTGAGGAATTTATGATTAGATACATTGTAATGCAGATCTCTCTGTTTAATTGTAATAACACAACATGTAAATTAACATAAAGTAATATACTGAAGTTAGTTAGTTAATAGGTTGTGAAACTGAACTGGGTTAACATTAGTAATCAAGCAGAAAGATATAGCCTAGTTATTGTGAAAAATAAAAGGAAGAATCAGAATCACTTTAATTGGCCAAGTGACCTTTTGCATATAAAGAATTTGGCTCTGGTTTAGCGTATATCACTCAAAACAGAAAGAAGAGGGCAATTAAATAAAAACAATAAATAGAATATTAAAGGTAAGTATGTATGCACAACAATGTTGCAACTGTCAGAGAATATAAAGCATGAAAATGTATTTACATCTATCTATTCAACAGGATGTGCACATGAGAGATACGTCAGTGAGAGAAGACAGTACTGGGCTACATGCCAGTCTTTTCACAAAGTGTACATCATATTTTCACAGACAGTCCCTGGACTGGGACACAGGACTGAGTATAACAGTACTGAGATGATAAGAACTGGATGGGTTTTCAATTCTTAATGTTTGACTGGATTATTTACTATACGCTGTTGCAGTATCAGTTTCATTAAAACATGACACATGAAGGTTTGATACAGAATCCATGAGTGAGCTACATGATGGACCTCATGTTTGGAGATAATGGTGGCACTGTGCTGCCCCCCTGTGATCACAGTGTCACACTGCAGAGTAGCTGCAGGGCTGAAAAGTAACTAAATACATTTGCTAAAGTAGGCTACTGTAGTTAAGTACAAGTATTTCCATTTAGTGCTGCTTTATACTTCGTCTCCGCTACACTTTGGGGGTCAATATTCTACTTTTTACCACACTACATCTAGCCTATCTGACAGTTTAAGTTACTTAGTCGATCCAAATTATAAACACAAAATACTATCAATTTATAAATGATGATGTATTATTATAGATTTACAATTAGTCCCACCTTTAACACTTTAACATGTAAGGGTTGCTTACACATTAATGCATCACGCATCCATAGCTACAATCAAATGAGTCAGAAATTGGCCATTCTAGTACTTTTATTTTTTTTTATTATATTTTGACGCTAACACTTTTTTACATTTATATAAGATATTTTGAATGCCAGATGGAGTAGCATCTGAGAACTTTCTCCTCCACTGATTTCCAGTCAAATTGAATGATAAGTAAGTTATTATTGCATTTTAAATGTTTAACACAACTAACTTTATTGTGTTGCTGAAATAAGTGATGGATAAATTAAAAGAAAGATTTTTTTGACATTAAGTCAGCCTTACATTTTGGCTTTCATCACAGTTTCAAGTACCACTGCTTTGCTTTAATTTCCTACACTACACGCTTCTTTGTGTACTTCTTAACTTTTTTAACCTTATGCAGAAAAAGCATCAATAGAACAGAACTTTACAGTTAAATAAAGTCAAGAAATGCTGTCCTGACAGACTAAAATATCTGTGTATAGTGTCAAACAGGTATTATTTAAACCTTCACTAAATCTCAAGGTGGATTTTCCTTTCAACTTTAAGATGTATGAGGCAGCTGATATACTTCGAGGAGCCAATATTAACATTTTATTGTACAAAATTTTTCAAAGCAAAGTTAAAAAGTATTTCACGTAAGAACAGACAGTCAGAACAATCAAGTAGCAGCTGAGATGATTGGGAGATTACAAATACATTTGATTAATATGACCCACACTGATCAAGATTTAAAAGATACAAGGGAACAGAAAGACCACTAACACCAAAACCAAGCCAATTGACTCATATGCATAAGAAATCTTAATTAATACACTTAAAACTCAACACATGCTTGTTTAGTTCTCCACACATTTCTTATGTTGTAAAAACGTCTCTGTGTAGCCTCATCAGAAGAATCTTGTAGACATTTTAAGTCAGTCTGTCTTTGGTGACAAATGATGTAAATGACACAATACACATGACACTTGACTGATAATTTATGGTAAATGTCTTTTATAGCCAAAGGTTTTATTGTTATTAATATTATTACTACTATTATTATTACTGTTATTATTGTTATCTTTATACTGTCTTTTTTTCTCTTTATACCGTATTTTTTATTGCTGAAAACTGCTGCTGGAAGTCTAAGTCTAAGTCTAAGTCTTAGTCTAAGCCTAAATCTAAATCTAAGAAAACAATGAATTATGTCAAGCCTGTTGCAGCCTGCTCTTACTTCCCTATGTCCACTCTTAAATCAACACAGGCTTCATCCAGGCCTCTGGCACTCCTGTGACTGAGCACCCCCCCCCAGCTGGCCTGCGGTCAGTTGATATAGAGTAGGCCTACGTGTACACCTGCACCACAGCAGATCTAATAGGAGACTCGGCAGTGTAACAGTTGATTGAGGCTCTGCAGGGACGGTGTGTGTTGTGTGTGTAGCCTTTTTACAGCAGAGCAGGCCCGCCATTTCCCTCCCTGGTGGTCTTTTTTTCTTTCATAGCGTTTTAAATCGGAGCAGCGGCGGCAGCGGCAAGAGGAGGGGAGGAGAAGAAGAAGAAGCGGCGGCGACGACGACGACGACTGGCGGAGCGGCGGAGGCAGGCAGGCAGGCAGGCAGGCAGGCAGGCAGGCAGGCAGGCAGGCAGGAGGAGAGACGCAGGGATCCGGTGTGCCACATCGGGATGAGAGCGAGACACAGACCCGGGTCGGATGAGTCAGCGAGTGGACCCTGCAATCACGGCATCCCTAAAATTTGAACGAAGCCGAGCGGTGCAACAATAAAGAAACAAACTAACATTTTTTGACTGTTGTTGTCAGATTCCGCTTCTTTTTATTCCGCCCTCCCCTGGCCCGCGTCTGCCATAGCCTAGTTTTGATTTTTTTTTTTTTATCATCACCAAGGTGGGAAAAGGTGGGGGTCCAGCAAGGTTGCGGAGGAGGTGGAGGTTTTATTTTCTTTCTTTATTCAAAGCCCGAAGATAAACCCCGAATAGCTTTGCAAAGTCTTTTGTTGCATTGAGTGTGTGAAGATGTCGGGGCAGAGCATTACGGACAGGATAACTGCAGCCCAGCACAGTGTAACGGGATCCGCCGTGTCGAAAACAGTATGCAAGGCCACCACTCACGAAGTCATGGGTCCGAAAAAGAAACATTTGGACTGTGAGTATCTTCTTTTTTTTTTTTTAACCAGCACACAAGTGTTAAATCACCACAGGCTCCCCCCAACGGAAACACCGCTTTAACTGGCTGAGTTATGGCGGTGGAGGAGCTACAAGGCCTCAAAGCCTCAGGCTAGGCTAAATGCTAATGCTTGTTCATGTCAGGGAGATTATATTATTATACCGTCGAGCTCAGGTCTTGTTGACATAGTGCTACACGTGATTAAGAAGGGTTTAAAGGGGTAGCAGCCTTTATTAATGATTTACAAGTGATTCCCTATTCATTTATTGTCCCAACTAGCTGTCAAACTAGCTTGTCTAGCTGTCTGGTTTTGTTCACCCCTTTCGGTAGTCATTCTCATATCTAACGTTACTCATTGGACTATAGCTTGAGTGTTTAGCCTACATAGCAACAATCAGTGTACATGTTTTTTGACTTGTATTTAAAAGGAACACTTTTAAAATCAGTGGGGCCCTGCCACTCACAGGCCTTGAAATTAACATCGAACCGTTACAGGAATCCAATTTCATCTCCCATCTTGGTGCACCTGCAGTAGGAAGAGTGTCTGTCTAAGGCTGCTGTCTCATGGTAGGGTCAGGATGCTTCAGACACTGAAATAAAATCACAGTTTGTGAGTTTACTGTTTTTTCTTTACTCAGAACATCCAACACTCTTCTCTACCTGATGTAAGCATCTTGTGATCATTAGTCTGATGCACTCTCAGTCAGAGAAGTCACTCTGTGTCTGTACTCATCTGTCTGTACTTACAGATGCAGTGAAAGATTTTCTGCATATTGATCTGCTCTTGCAAATGCATGATGTCAGTAATGAATGTGGTTTCTATGAAGGTTCTGCGTCGTCACAAGAGTTTAGTAACAGTCCAGGAAAAAGGTTTAGGCTGTATCTTCAGACTCCTTGTAATGGTCTGTGGAGTGAAATAGAGTCAAAGTCTGATTTCTTAAATAGTATAGGCTAATTAGTTACTTGTGGTGAATATTTTGGCTTCATGTTAAACGTTGCAGGTTCCACACCTGTTGTGCTGCTCAGGTCAGGTGAGATGAGTAAAAAGTTGGCAGAGTGACACAGTGATGTTGGCTCATTTCAACCAAGCCAGCTATCCAACGTGACTGACATTCCTCATGACACAACTGAACAGTGTATGTGTTTAGATAACACGTTGGCCTCTTGTTTTATGTCTGAACATAAAAAGTTCATTTTTCATAATTTTTTTTTTTTGTGTCAGCTAATGTTTTCTCATACCCCCTTCTGACAGAATAGAAACAACTGTTTTTGTATAATTACATAATATACTATAAGTCCTATAGTCCTTTTAGGCCTTTAGAAGAGCGTTAAAGAGAGGATTTACTACTGTAAATGAGGGGAGAGAGAGATAGAGATCAATCAAAGTTTAGAGAAAGTATTGAAGTATAGGAATGCACAAATATGGCTGGATAGGCTTGGAATATTTTGATAATTTTAGGGCTGATACACACATGAGTTTCTTTCCTTTCACTATAAACGTGAAAAGGTAGTCAACTGTTAAATGTTGTCTAAATGTAAGCAGTTATACAAGAAGAACTTGTTCTAGAATTGGCAAAATCTTGATTTAAATCAGGCAAATTAATACAGAATGATAAATCTTTTTTTTTTTTATAACTCAAATATGAATATCAGCCATAAACAATTTGTATTGGTTGGGCTGTACTACTACCTGCATTAAGTCCCAGCCTTAAGCTTGTTTAAGGTTAGACAGTAATTCAGTGTTATCGTAACAACTTTAAGTAGAATCCAGGGCAACGAACAATATTTTAGTTTTTAAATAATCTGCCAAATACTTTCTCAATTAATTAATTCATAATTTGGTTTTGGACAATATTGAAGGCAATGTCTTCAAATGCTTGATTCTGGCTGACCATCAGTCCAAAACCTAAAGATATTCAGGTTACTGTCGTATAAGACAGATGGAAGCAACAAACGCTCAGATATGAGAAGTTGGAACAAGTTGGAAGTTAGGAATTTGGCTTTTTTTTTATTGGCATTTGGATTTTAGTGTCAATAAGGTACCCGATTTTTGATACAATACCAAAATAATATTTACTTTACTTTGGGAAATATTTAAACACATCATATAAACACATTTTAGAACCCTTTTTTATTTTACAAAGAAGCCAAAGTTCTCATGTTAAGTCTAAATTATGGCTGCACGATATGAGGAAAATATGCGATGGAATTGTTAAATATTGCGATAATGATATTTGTTTTTATACATTTTTTAAATATTAGTCAATTTATTAAATAAATAGACTGAAGTATACTCAGTTCCCCAGTTCTGCAGCTTTCAGTATTCTGCTAAAATTCAACAATGCTTGTTGAATTTAAGACAAATAAAGGAAATCCTTATCAACATTCTTTTATTGAGCTAATTTAACATTGAATTGAATAAAAAAAGGTACCACTAAAAAGAAATGTTAGATTTTAAAGTGTAGTTT
Source organism: Etheostoma perlongum (assembly GCA_026937815.1). NCBI lineage: Eukaryota > Metazoa > Chordata > Actinopteri > Perciformes > Percidae > Etheostoma > Etheostoma perlongum. Next base: position 2,556,530 of record CM049373.1, read on the forward strand.
TCTTCTTTTTTTAACTCACACAAAAAGCTCTAAGAGTGTCTTTTTTGCGATATGTCACAGCCTTTCGTAAATATGTGTGTATTGTTTACTTGATCTTGCGATGACGATAAAATACCAATATATTGTCCAGCCCTAGTCTAAATACAAACAGTCCTGTGAGAATTTGGCCTAAAAAACTCTTAACTTGGCAGAATTTCGGATTAAAATAATAAAATGTCTGATAAAAGGTTAAATCTGCCCTATAGAGTCTTTTAATGATCAAACAAAAGTTATGCTTGCATTTAGAGTTACACATTGTGTGTATCATTGAGCTCTAAGAAATGTTGAAGCCCTTTCCTTCCTTAAAGCCGATTTTAAAAATAAAAGTATTTTTTTAGCATAGTTTACATCTACAGTTCTAGCTTGTGGTCTTCTTCTTCCCTTCCTCACGCATTAGTGTGTATCGTGGCGTGTTAGCGGGCACCTGTTGCCGGCGTAGTGTCAAATACTCCGCAGGGAACATTTCAGTAAACTACATTATGAATCTGATTACATTATGAGTTCTTGACATTTTGTTGTTAAGCACTGCTACAAACACAGTATTAAGGTTTGATACCAAGCCCTACACATAGTGCTGCTGGGCAATAAATCAATATTATGATGGTCCTATTATATCGTTGTATTATGACACTATGATCATATTACAGTATAGTGTTTTACGAAATAATTTCAAACAAATTAAATTGCTTTCCTCACCCGGATGTAACATGAATAAATTAAGTTTTTGACATTTCTTTACATTAGTTTGAATACTCTCGTGAATTAAAAAACTATTTTAGATTTTAACACATTTTTTTAATAATATCCTGAATTGATTAATTGTAATAATTTATAACCATGGAACCCCGCCTTAAAGCTATAGTGTGTCGCCCCCATGAGGAATTCTAAGTAATGACAACAAAAACTGTCCACGTCCATATGATACAAGCCTACGTGATTACCCCCCACACACACACAGTAGCTGGTAGCCAAGGAGGACACGGACATGGTCATACTGAGAAATACAGAGAGAGTTGCGGGGAGCTGGTAGTCTTATAAGCTTTGTATGAATTAGATTAGAAATGATTAATGTCAACCACTGTGAATATATAGTGGGCTGATTGTAACATGACAGAGCTGTCACTGTTATTCCTCCCCCATATTCCTCCTCCGCCTCCTCCCTCCTACTCGTCTTCTCTCCGTCATCTTCTTCTGGGCAGTTGAGCCACCCATGGTAGCTGCTGCTGCTGCTTCTCTGGAAGGTTATCATGTCCTACTTAAAGTCCCCCGCCTTTTGAAAAGTCAAATATAGGACAAAAAGGGAGGCCCAATTACCCCGTCAGTCTGATCACTGCTGTGAATGGCAGGGTCATTAGCACTTTGACTAACATCATTCAACCAGTACATGGATGTAGGATGAACATGTATAGTTAACATCTTAATGCCCCTGCACTTTATATTAGTGTGTTAAAAGGATGTATTGTTGCCATTAACAATGAAAATGAATGAAGTTTCTACTTTGACAGCGGTGATCCCTGATTGCATTGATAAAGCTTTGCTGGTTATTAATGGCTGATTTTATGTACAAAACCATTTTACTCAGTGTTTCAGAATGCATAATTACAGTATTCTAACTCAGGTAGGCTTATATAGTGTAGTTAGCTGCTACTAACATTTAATTATTAACGATTAATCTGATTATTTATTTAATTAGTCGATCAGTAATTTATAAAACTGGGTTTTCTGAGGTAAATTTGGGTGATTTTACATAGACAACTTCAAATTTTACAATTACGGTACATACAAATTACACGTTGGTTTTTCAACCATTGAACGATTAATCGATAATCAAAATCGTTTCAGATTAATACTCTGTCGATCAACTCATGGACTCATCATAATACAAATATATTGTAGCGTGCACTTGTGGTGTTTTTGCATCAGTTATTTCTAAATATTTGAGGGCGGAGAGCATGGTCTATTGAAGATGAGCTGTTTGACTTGTTTCATTTTGATGGGCTTGTTTTGCAGATGTATTGTTAATATAATAATAATTACTTAGTTATATAGTGCTTTATCAAAGACACTCAAAGTGCTGGGGGGTGGGGGTTGGGGGCTACTCTCTACCATTACCAATGTGTAGTAGCACCCACCTGGGTGATGCACCGCAGCCTTACGGCGCCACACGCTCACCACACCTCACTAAATCCAGTAACTTACGATGATGAGCTGAACCTCCTGATCTTATGAACTTCTGATGCTTTCAGATCTGATCCACTGCACCAACGAGATGAACGTGAATATTCCCCAGCTGGCTGATTCGCTGTTCGAGAGGACCACCAACACCAGCTGGGTGGTTGTGTTCAAGTCACTCATCACCACACACCACCTCATGGTCTACGGCAACGAGGTGACACGCTTCAGCAGACACCAGCAGAATATTTGAGCATTAAAGTATTACTAATTAATAGTGTGGTGGTGTTGTGTCTAACCACTACCCCCCCACATCCCTTACAGCGTTTTGTCCAGTACCTGGCTTCAAGGAATACACTATTCAACCTCAGTAATTTTTTGGACAAAAGTGGGTTACAAGGTAAACATTTGATTCTCGCTGTTGTTGATTTCAGTTCAAAATCATTCCTAAGATATACACCATTTTATAAAAAAATACATTTAAAAAAAGTATTTTTTTCTTCTGCCGTTTTCCGTTCCAGGTTATGACATGTCCACATTTATCAGGAGGTATAGTCGATACCTGAATGAGAAAGCCGTTTCATACAGACAGGTGGCCTTTGACTTCACAAAAGTTAAACGCGGGTAAGGACTTATTATTATTATTATTATTATTATTATTATTATTATTATTATTATTATTAAATAAATGCAAAAGAAAATCAATCATTCAATCACAATTAGTCGATCGTCGGAAAATTAATTAAAACTATTTTGAGAATTAAATAATCATTTTAGCCATTTTATTAAGCAAAAATGCCAAAACATGTTTGAGTTCCAGCTTCTCAGACGTGAGGATTTGGTGCTTTCCTTTGTCATATATGAAAGCACACTGATTTCATTTGGGTTTAGACTGCTGGTCAGACACAACAAGACACATGAAGACGTCCCCTTAGCCTGTGGGACATTGTAGGAAGGTTAAGTCAGTCTGTTATCATGTTGTTGCTCATCCATCTCTTTGTCCTCTCTCCATCTTCCCCCTCTCCTCGGTGCTCCGACTCTCCATGTGTCCACACAGAGTGGACGGCGTGATGAGGACAATGAACACAGAGAAGCTGCTCAAAACTATCCCCATCATTCAGAACCAGATGGATGCCCTCCTCGATTTCAATGTGAGTTTAAGGTGAAGCCCCCCCGTTGCTCTGCAGCCTGTGTAGTAAGAAGCTGCTCGCCTGGAGTGTGCAGGTCTCTCTGTGGCTGCTGCAAACTAATGTGTGATTGTAGTTCACATATACAGTCTTTGTTTTGTCTACATCAACAAATCGCTGTGGAGAAGCTGTAAGATAAATGATTACTTTCCCCTCAGGTCAATGCCAACGAGCTGACTAATGGAGTCATCAACGCAGCCTTCATGCTCCTCTTCAAAGACTCCATCAGGCTCTTCGCTGCGTATAACGAAGGCATTATCAACCTGCTTGGTAAGACCACTTTCACTTTCAACCTTCTCTTCATGGTTTTCCCAATATTTTTTGTTCCGTCATTCCAATTCCTTTTTTTCCCCACCAAATAGAGAAATACTTTGACATGAAGAAGACTCAGTGTAAAGAAGGTTTGGACATTTACAAGAAGTTTCTCACCCGAATGACGCGGATATCTGAGTTCCTCAAAGTAGCAGAGGTAAATTACACTGCATGCTGTTGTTTTGTCGCAGATGCACCAGCTGTCACGTGCGTCTTAATGCTGCAGAGACACAATTGTAACTTGGTTTTCTTTCTCTCTGTCTAACAGCAGGTGGGCATTGATCGAGGAGACATCCCAGACCTTTCACAGGTAAGAACCGATCCTTCAAAGCAATCTGAAAACACAGATATTCCACTGTTAATAGAAAGTCTTTCCTTGCTCTCTTTCTCCTATTTCCAGCTCTAACTGCTAGGGCTGTGGGAAAAAATGGATACAGCATATCGCGATATTTTCAGTGGCAATACTGTATTGATACACAGGCCCCAAGTATTGATCTTTTATTATATATGTGTTGGTCACTTTGTCCCATTTTGCAGCAATAAAATTGGAGATGAACAAACGGAGAAGTGCTTCTTTTTAGATGAAACAGATGTTGACAAAGTTTCCTTTTGGGACGTCATTTGAAATTGTGAAAAATTAGAAGTTAGAAAAAAAGGTTATAAATTACAATATATTGCAGAATATTGCAATATGTTTAAAATCGCAATAATGTATTGTGGCATAAGTATTGTGATGATAGCATATCGGGAGGCATCTGGTGCCCCCCCCCACTAACTGCCCTTATGTCATCAGCGTGGTCTACAGCGTCAAACGAGTGTAGTATACATACATACACACACCAACAAATATTCTTTAAAATAAGACACTTTGCATGATTTCCTTCTCAAGCGCATGTTTGCCAGAGGAGGTGGTCTTCCTCTTCTTCTGCTTCTCCTCCTTTTCTTCTTGTTCTTCTTCTTGTGAATCTTCTTCTGCTTCTTCTTCTTTCTACAGCAAATAAAGGTGTTGTCCACACTAAGTGTTTTAGAGTAATCACTGTAATTGCAAATCTGCACAGTGACAGTTTGATGTTTCCTATTTAAAAGTAAACTGCACAAACTGTTGTGTTACGGGTGTGCTACAGGGTCCAATTTTACAATGTATTTCTCCAGAGAACTGCAGCTAAAATCACATTCCCCCTTTGACTGTCACCACCTTTATATTCTGTATTTTCCCCTTATTTTTCCACTAGTTCACAGTTTGTGTAAGTACTATCATTTCACTCTTCTTCTATGTCTGTGAATTGCTTCAGTGTTGTCTTTTTGCATGCCTCTGCTCTGACTCTCTCCTACATCGTGGTGAAAACCAGTTGAAGGAAAAAACACTCGCTGTGGTAAATTCTGTTCACTTTGGTCACGTTGTTGAGGCTTTGAACCAGTGTAGCTCATCTACTGTCAAGTGGCTGCCCGTTGTGCTTAGACACGGCCAGTTCAACAATGCCCAGTTGTTGGAGGTGCCGTGGTGCAGTACGTCATCCCACACAGATGTTGCTCTCATCCAAAGTAGCGTTTTTGGCTGGAATGCAGTCATTGATCAGTGGTGGGTAACCAAAAGTCCAAAGTTGGTAGTCTTAGCTTACATTTATTGAGCAAAATCGAACCTCCTAATCAAAGACATAAATTGGTTGTCCGGTGTGTATTCGTGGTGTGTGATGTTTGCTGCTCTGTCTTGGTTGCCCACCACTGTCGTTTATGGTTTTGATGTCCATGCAAACTACATTTTCGGTGTGTCAGGAACTTGCTGACTGTGTGTTTTCTGTCATGGCAGGCTCCCAGTAGCCTTCTCGAAGCTCTGGAGCAGCACTTGGCGTCTTTAGAAGGCAAGAAGGTCAAAGACTCCACTGCAGCCAGCAGGTACAGTAATCCTCCCATCCCTATTTCTGAATTCCACTCATCTTTTCCTTGAATGTCAGAAACTGCCTTTCCATTTATATTGCTCAAAGATATCAAGTTTTTATTGTGGTCATGCTGTATTTTGTCAATCAGTCTAGCTTTATTTGTATAACATTCAAAGTGCTTTACAGATTTACTGACAAGTTGATCATAAGACAGACAGTACAGATGTATACAGTAAAGCAGTTTGAGGACTTTAGAGATAAAAACTGATGGAAATGTGATAATAAAACTAAATGATGCACAAATCAATCAATCTAGAGTGGATCTGTGTCTTTTTCCTGCAGGGCCAGCACTCTATCAAATGCTGTGTCATCACTGGCCAGCACGGGGATGTCTTTCACTAAAGTGGATGAGCGGGAGAAGCAGGCAGCTCTCGAAGAGGAACAGGCTCGACTCAAAGCTCTGAAGGTGGCTTTGCTGTTTTCAAAAAACAAAGCTTAACTATGAACGCGCATTGATGTTGCCTGTATGTTTGAATGAAAGTTTCACTCTCACTCAGGAACAGAGGCTCAAAGAGCTTTCCAAGAGGCCCTCCTTTGCCACCACTGATACATCACCGATCTCCACCACTGGGGTCACTATTAGCACAGCACCAGCCATCGACCTCTTCTCTACACCCAGCTGCTCTAATGGGTACGGCATTCATCTACAGCATATCCCCTCTTTAGTAATGAGATATGTTTTCAATTTATTTTTGAACTATTTTATACCCATTCTGAAAGTTTTTAGTCCCTTAGCCTCCATCCACTTGTGATTGTAGCTTGTAGAAGGTTAGAATATTCATTTTACTGAAAGTTTTAAAGTGTTACATATATCTTATATATGTGAGCCCTGTGACTCTACCTGTGTTCACCATTTTACAATAACAAAAATTGTGAAAATTAATTTGTCAGAGGTGTGCAAGCAAAACACAATAGTTATAAAAAATCAACTAAGTTTGAAAAGGAAATAAATAGGGAAGACAAAACACATTTTAACGTTGTTTGTATCTCTGTAAATGCAGTAGTAGCGTGTCGTTTCGACTAGTGGAGTTACCTTTGAATCAGGCCTGTGGAGGTGCTTCTAGAGGGGTTAAAAGAAAAAAGGTCTTTTCTTTTTCTGTCTGCAGTGCAGTGAAGATGGAGAGTGACCTTTTTGATCTGCAGTCAGGGTTCCAGTCCTCAATGCAATCAGCCTCAACAGGGCTTCCAGTGGCAACAGCGTGGTCAGGTATCTTCAACACCTCCAACCAACGCCTGTGTTTCTGGACTTGGACCTTTTCTGCATGCTCTCCCTTCTCTTGTTGTTGTCTGACTCTTCCTCTCCACTCTATTCTGTCTTTGTCTTTTCTCTGTCTCTCTTTCCTCTGCCTGCCTAGATCCTTTCACCTCTGCTGAAGCTGGAGATGAATCCATGCCAAACCTTAACCCTTTCCTCTCAAAACTCGTTGTCGATGCCACTCACTTACCTGTCGTGTCTTCAGACGGTGTTAGCTTTTCCTCTAGGACACCTGGTCATGAAATGTTTGGTGGTAACGACTCATTTTGTTTCTCTTTAAATGTCTTGTCACTCTTGCTCATTTCTCTGTCACTTATAAGCATGACTAGCTTGCATGTTTACTGTGCTGAATGTTGATTCTCTGTCTGTGCAAATCTAAATGATTTTGTTTTGTCTTTTTGTACAAAGGTCCTCATTGCAGTTTATACCAATATCAGTAATGTTGTTTTTTTAGTGAGAACATCTCCTAATGAATCAACTAGTATCTTTCATGTCCCACTGTAGAGGCCATACGCCCATTTTGCTTACAGTTACCTTTCATCCTCTTTTAGTGAACCGTTTGGTGTTGCATTGTAATACAAACATGGCGTAGAGCTTTTAAGTTGAAACTTGTTCTTTTACCAACCTTATTTTTGATTCTCCAGATCGTTACAATCCCTTTATTGACACAAACTCATCCGTTTCAACCAATTACAAACGCACAGTGCGGATAGAACACTCCATCTCAGGTACTATGATGGCTCACCATCTCAGCCTATGTTTCCTAAACCCTGGCAAACATAGGATCCTATGCAATTCCCCAGAGGGCTCTTATTTTAATAGACATGGTAGAAATGTGGTCATAAACTAATATTGAAGGAAAAGCTTGACATTTTGGGAAATACACTTATACATTGCTGCTGGCACCAAAACGGGTTCTGGCCCATGTGTAGCTGCCAAATCTAAACCATATTAAGAGTTGTAGATACAGGCCAGGGGCACGTTCAATTTCAGAACGGTGTGCACCACTTTGCTACGGTATCTGGGTAGAATGACATGTTTCCTCTGAACGGTGTGAAAACAGCATGCAACATGATTTAAAGTATGTTTTCTCTTGGTTGGTGGGTGTGTCAGAGGTGTTACCCAATCAGTAGTCTTGCATTGCACAACGCTGCGGAGGAGGGTCTGGCTAGTCCACGCAACATTCTGGCATGGGAAAAAAACGTGCTGTGGTTTATTGGCATTTCTTTAAACCAATCACAATTGTCTTGGGCGGACGCAGCAACGGTGCCGCAGCAAAACCGCCTTGGGAAGGAACTTGTTTTTGTGGCAAATGTGTACGTTCAAAAGTACTTTTAGTCGTGCAACAGAAAGCTAAGATTGGACAGATAGTCTAGCTAGCTGTCTGGATTGACCCTGCAGAGACCTGAGGACCAGGCAACCAGAGTCCTCAGATTGGACAGATAGTCTAGCTAGCTGTCTGGATTTACCCTGCAGAGATCTGAGGACCAGGTAACCAGAGTCCTCAGATTGGACAGATAGTCTAGCTAGCTGTCTGGATTTACCCTGCAGAGATCTGAGGACCAGGTAACCATAGTCCTCAGATTGGACAGATAGTCTAGCTAGCTGTCTGGATTTACCCTGCAGAGATCTGAGGACCAGGTAACCAGAGTCCTCAGATTGGACAGATAGTCTAGCTAGCTGTCTGGATTTACCCTGCAGAGATCTGAGGACCAGGTAACCAGAGTCCTCAGATTGGACAGATAGTCTAGCTAGCTGTCTGGATTTACCCTGCAGAGATCTGAGGACCAGGTAACCATAGTCTTCAGATTGGACAGATAGTCTAGCTAGCTGTCTGGATTTACCCTGCAGAGATCTGAGGACCAGGTAACCATAGTCCTCAGAAATCCAGTTTTTAAATCTAGAGTTTAAAATGATGTGTTGTCCTGTTAGAAATAATATACAACCAAAACTTTTTTTTTTTTTCGTTAAATGATGGCGCCCCCTATTTGAGCATTAATTAGTTGGATTACCATTCCTCATCTACGTAGATATTTGTATAAAGCTGCAACATACAGCATATTTTGTTACCTTTGGACAGAGCCAGGCTAGCTGTTTCCATTTGTCATGCTAAGCTAAGTGTCTGTTGTCTGTAGCTTAATGTTTGGCATACAGACATGAGAGTAGTATTGATCTCCATTTTCAACTCTTAGCAGGAAAGCAATCATATAAGCATATTTCCCAAAATGTCAAACTATTCCTTTGATCCTTCCCTCTTGGTTGCTACAATACTGTTCTGCATTATTATATCCCTCTATAACACTTTGACTTTAGTTAAAACACCCAGAATTGTTAGCCATATTTTTTCTGCCTGTATTGCTGTCATTTCCCACCTGTATCTCTGGCCGGGCGTTGAAATGCCTTTTCCTTTTGCTCTCTTTCGTCCTCTCTCTCTCTGTCTCTTTTGTCTTCCTCTTCCTGCTTCCTGTGGCGTGTCAGACTCCTTCTGTGGTCCAGTGTCCATTGCCCAGCACCTCCCACACCAGGCTCCCTTCCCCACTGAGCCCTCTACTGTAGCAGGTCTATTCAGAGGTACAGAAGGCTCTCTCCTGCACATTCAGCAATAGATCAATGCTAGTTTTCTATCCTTCAGAGAAAGCAGTGATATGCAGCTCTCTGTTCAAGTAACCAGTGATTGATAAATGGACACTGTACTTACAAGGGCCAGTGCAGAAACCAAAAGTCCAGGTTAGATTTCAGAGTAATTTTACTTCATGTAACCTCTGTAACTGCAGCTGTCGTCTCTCTTATCTCTTCTGAAGGATACTCGACGCCACAGGCTCCTCCACAACAGTCAGCAGGGGGACTCCAAGTGGACTTTGAGTCTGTTTTTGGAGCCAAGGCCGCAGGCAGCAACATCCTCAATTCTGATGGTGAGGATTTTGTGTTTACATATAACATAAGTAGGGCTGCACAATTTGGAGAAAAAGTCATATTGCGATTTACTATGCTGCGCTTACAATTGCGATATAATGTTACCATGAGATTACTGAACAAAAATGTGCAATAAAATAACTTGTGCAACTATTTTATTAATTATTTTAGAAAATGTCGTATGCCCTTATAAACGATGACATTGAAGATGGGTGTAATATAATAACTAGTGATTAAGTAACAAAATGTACTTTGTACAACCAAAACTGTAATGTCTCCTGTTAAAACTAACCATTAAAACCAAACTGAGCTTGAAAACAAAAAGTCAAAACAAAATAAAAATAAACTAATAAAAAATGCAAACCTATAATACCTTGGACCAAAGCCAGATGTAATGTAATGTAATAGTGATCTTAAGCGACCTTTGTAGAAGAAAGATTATGAAACACAGGAAGTGCATCAGAGTTTCTCTCCCCACTAACAGAATTGCTTTGGTCATGAAGAAGAAATATGAGACTAATTCACTTTTTAAGACTGATGCAGTTTAGCATTAGTGTTATTAGTTCTTATCACAGCAGAAGACTGAGCAGTAATATTTACAGTTGTGTACACAGTGTATTGAGGGGCGTTCACCATCTCTCTCTCCCCTCATTTCATGTCATCTCTCACTGCCGGCTATCTAATATAATAAATAAAAATAATACTGAACAATACAACTCCAATCAGAGATGAAACCATGAACTTTCCATCATTTTATTGTAAAACTACAACTGACAAAAATACACAATCCTTTTTAAATGAACATTTGTACCTTTTTGTAAGTGCGAAAAGTTTCTTACCTCTGCATGTGTTGTCAGATATTTCTGGCGGCATCCTGAAACCGACTCTCGCCGGCTCCAACCAGGCGCCCGGTCAGCTGCCAGATAAGCTGGTGTCGGATGACCTCGACTCCTCCCTGGCCAACCTTGTCGGCAGTGAGTGTGATCCCTTGCCTTTCAGCTGCATTAATTACAGCGCATGTTCATTAAGGCACAAGAATGACAAAGTTTTTGCGGATAGACATCTCCCCCATGAATCTGTCTTTCTTCTTCTTCTTTTTTTAGACCTCGGCATCGGGAACGGCATGATGAAAAAGTAAGTGATGGGTCAGCACTCTGTGGCTTACACACACACACACACACACACACACACACACACACACACACACACACACACACACACACACACACACCATACGCTCTGCTGCACAAAAAAAGGCAGCGGCTTTGTGCTTTCAGGGCAGTTACAAGCTGGTGCTAACAACTGTCTTAATCTGCAGTGACATGCACTGGAGCCAGCCGGGGGAGAAGAGGATGACCGGCGGCACCAACTGGCAGCCCAAAGCAGCACCGAGCACGACCTGGAACCCTGTTTCCATGGTGACACGCCGGTTTTTAACTGTAGTGCTGCTGATGATTTCTGCTCCTGCTGTATTACTCTCTTACTTTCACTGCCAGATAACTGGAGATGCTGTAATGTTACTCTGCTTCATTGTTTTTGAGGTCATTTGTGTTCTTACTGGCCTGTTTGTGTCTCTTCAGCCATCGTCAGTCATGGCCTTCCCTGCCACCACGCCCACAAGCATGATGGGATATGGCATGGTCAGTATTGTGGCAAATACAGTGTATCTTCTCTTCAGTCCTTATCTGTTTTGAATTCAAAAAAATGAATCACATATTACATTCTGAATGTTGCTAAAACACTTCATTTCAGATAATTGCCTTATGTTTTAATTACCCAAATTAATTGAATACACCTAATTTGGGTCAAGTAAGCCTTTGTTTTGCGGTTATTATTCAGTCATTAAGTTTTATGAATAAAATAAAGAGTGGAGGATTCTCAATAGTTTTTATTAAAAGCACACTCCACTTATAAATATTTAATTTTACTGGCAGGCACACGGGTTTTCTTAATTATTTATTTTTTGATTTGGAAGTGAAAATAAACTTGTGGCAGGTTTACAGATTATTCAGCACACGCAAATGTGATTAATCTTCTTCATATTGATTTACAGTGCAAGGTTTATTAGTCAAGTCTGCCGCTTGAAAATGTCTGTTTTTGGTGAAATGAGACAAGTATTCAAATTAAACTGCAATCATTGTTTTTAGTTGTTATTTTAACTAAAAAAGCCAAACTTTACTGCTGCCTCGTAAATGTGGTAGTTTTTAAATTTACTATTATAATAATATAATATTGGGATTTTGAACTATTGGGATAAAGCAAGCAATTTCAATATGTAATCGTTGATCTGAGGAATTCTCACTATTTTCTGACATTACATACCAAATGATGAATCAATAAATCTGAAAAGTGATCATCAGATTAACCTGGAATAAAAATAATCTCTAGTTGCAGGCCTTTAAATTTGTAAATCAAATGACTGAAATACACCATCACTGGAATGACTTGTTCTCTCTGTGCAACATGCTGCAGCCTCCACAAATGGGCTCTATGGGGATGATGAATCCACCCACCATGATGTACTCCCAGCCTGTGATGAGGCCACCCAACCCCTTTGGCTCTGTGTCGAGTGCTCAGGTGGGTGCACAGCCGTCCGACCACGCCACCGAGCGGACGCACAATGAAGTCAGTATCTATTTGCGCAGTTATCAGGTTGAGTAAATAGGTGTATCCATTGTGCTGTGACGTGTTCCATAATTACTCACTATGTGAGCTTTGTTGTTAGTGTGAACACTGCTGAAGATGACAGTTTTTACAATAGACCCTTCACTCTCATGAACTGAAAGGGGACAAAACTGTGAATCGTCTCCTTTGTTGTGACTCCCCTGTCCCCCCCAACAACTGCTTTTTCTTAACCCTTCTTTTATTCATCACAACCTCTACAAACTAATATCATCCTTCCTTCCGTCTCTGTACTGACTCTCTGACTTCTCCTCTGGTCCTCCTACTTCCTGTATTTCTTCCTCAAATAGCCCTCCGCAGCCTCTAGTCCTTCCAGCCAGAGTCCTCTCCGAGCCCCTGGACAGGACCCGTTTGCACACCTCTCTCTCAAGGATTTCTTGTAGAGCGTCTCTTTAGGTACAGCATGCTCTATGCTAGTGGGTGCACCTGCATGTGTTGCATGCCCAGTAGAGATGTTCCGATACTATATATTACTTCCTGACTACAGTGGTTGTAGCTAGCGTTGTTATATGCTAAAGGTCATACAGACAATGAATACTATCATACTTGTTTTTATTATCAAGTTTGATATTCACTCATAATGAAATAAAAACCATGAATGAATCTAGGAATAAATACCAATTCCCTTTAAACCTGCTAAAGTGCAGCCACAGTTTAGTAAAGTAAAAGCAACTGAACTGGGAATCTTTAAGCCCTGAAAGTCTCTGGGATCTGAAGAGTCGATGTGAGTCAATATCCCTCAGTGGACCGGACCTCGTCATGACCAAGACACCTTCTGGTAATGTCACTTTGATTAATGTCAAGTTGTCATAATCAAGACAACTCTAACTTGTCATGACAAAAACCAAAAGACAGAAGTCATTTATGACTTGTTTATAAAGTTTATGACACGTTCATGACAGTGTCATGTCATGGTTATGTCAATACTGTCAAGTAAAGTGTTACCAGTTTTTCTTTCGTCGTTGCCAGGAGGCTGCGGCCTCCTATGTCAGCAGCTCAGCGCGACGTGCTGTGCAGGCCACTGTTGGAGAGCGGTTCGGTCTGCTAGTCAACGGTGTAATGTTAGTCAGAGCTAACGTTAGCAAAAACAGGGTGAAACATGCTTTAAAGTAGAGTTTTCTCCGTAGTAGCGGAGCGGTGCATTGACTCACTGATACCAGCATGTTGGGCCGTATTGGAGGTATGTCTTATAATAATAATGGTAATGGTATTGGAACAACTCTAATATTCTACCCTTTTTTGTTTCTTTTTTATCTTTCCATTGCCTCCTCTGATTAGACGCTACATGCATCTCTCTCATTCTGACCCTTTGTTCTTCCACTGTCATCACGTATTGCTCAAACCTGTTTCCTGTGAACCTTGTAGGTGTTGAATTTAAGTTATTATTATTGTTCGCTAGGATCGGTCCTTCTAAGTGTCAAGCTTTCCGTTCTCACACAGTGTACAGTATATGTATATACTTCCAGTTTGTAATGATAAAGATAGCAATGTTGACATCTAAATTCGTAGTCCTAGTTAACCCTCGTGTTGTCTTCCCGCCAACCTGGACATTTCTGTTTTTCTGAGTTCAAATTAAAAATGAAAAACCTTTTTATCAAGGTTATGGTCGTCTTTTTTTGACCCTTTAGTGGCACCCCCCCCAATGTTGTTGTCACCTTTTCAACGTTTGTCGCCTTTTTCTGAGCATTTTGAAATTTTCATGGGTTTTTCCCTAAATTTATAAAGCCCTTTTAAAAAATAAATAAATTGTCACTTTTTAGACATTTGTTCACATTTTAGTCACTTTTATTTTTAAATTTAATGAAAGTAGTGAACTGATTATTAGTTTTTACTTACTTACTTTTGAAAGACTTAAAGAGCACGGCCTGCCAATGAGCAGCCCCATTAACACCCCGTTGATGCTGGTGGACAGTGCTGTTCTGGGGAAGGGTTTAGTGAACAGTCAATTGACTAATGAATTATTGGATCTATTTCTGTTCTAGCCAAACTAACAATCACGGTCTGTTGCCTTTCTTGCAGATGCAGTTCATGTAATTTGAAGGAATGTGTCTCTCGGAAGATGAAGCACTTAGCAGCAAAGCGTTGTCCTCGTTGCAGTCTAACTCTTCAGAAAAACATTCACACACCCCCCCCAAACACAGACATGTCAAGAACACAATGGTGCAACAACTGTCCGAAACCATGGCAACCATGTCCAAACGTTGGCGATAGCTCACACCCATTATTCTATAACTTGTCCGATGTCGAGTGATGCTGCTGTCTAAACCCCCCCCCCCCCCCCTTAAAGAGGATTCCTTATCCATTTTACAGTGTAATCTGTAAAGATAGATATGGGTGCTGAGAAACTTTGATGTTATGTATTTGGAAATACTGTGGTTGGATGTCACGGCTTGATGTTCCGCGAAGAAGGAGAGTGGTCCTTCCCTTTCTTGATCCGACCATCAGTCATCCACTCCCTACAGTTATTTAACTGTCACTAAGTAGTGATGCTAATGCCGTTTACACCTGTTTAGTTTTTGTCTTTTTTACCGTGTTTACAGTAGACATTCCTTGTGTGTTGTTTATATTTATTTATGATTATTGGTTTAAGACTGGGGGGGGAAAATAATGTAAAATCTACAGTACATTGAACACCTGTGGGAGTGCTTCAGCATTAAACAAGGATCTCAGACTATCATTAAGAGGTAGAGTTAAAAATAGCTATTATATAAATTACACCTATTAAGCGGAATGATAGAGCACTAAATATTCTACGAGTTTTGTGTTAAGAAACTTTTTTACTAGATGAAAGATTTCACCATCTCCATTGTAATTAAAGTGCAGGGGTTAGAGTATGAGTCAGTTACCAGTACATAGTCGATTCTGTGCCTAGGGTTTTTTGCAATGGATCAGTTTCCTGTCTAGTTGAAAAACACTTAATCCACGAATCTGAAGCGCCGCACTGGGTGGTGGGCTCCATTTGCTTTAAGCTTGGCATGCCATTGACTCACTGACCGTATTCAAGGCTGCCTTTACTCTGAATGTGAAAGAGTTGTCTTCATGTTGCACACATCTTTCCCCACTGCAGTTCCTCAGTGGGAGTGGGTGGGTTGGTGGGGGGTGGGGGGGGGGTCGAGAGGATGTGGGTGTGTCTGCTTGTTGGTTAGCTGTCGCCACGCTAACGGGAAAAGGGTCACAGATTCGATGTAAATTAATGTATAAAAGATCCAGAGGACCAGGGTGGAGTGGAGGAGCACTGTTGATCGGCGCTCTGTGTATATAAAAACTGACTGTTCTTTGAGTTCAAAAGTGAAAGATGTATGAAATATGAAAGCAATTCAATCAAATTTGACTCTACCTAAGTTTGATTCAGGATATTCTCTGCGTTTGTCTCCGCAGATATTTTCTTTATGTAATTAGAAAGTGTAGCAGACAACGACTGAAGTCTTTTCTTTCTTTTACAAATAAAGAGCAGCTTCCACAAACTGTTGTACAGTTTATGTATTTCTTTTATCACAGTGAATCTTTTGAATTATGACTGTTTACACTGGCATACAGCGAGACGGTAAAGACAATAGAAATACTTTTATAATTTATAGAAAATTTACAAACCAGTAATGTTTACACTTGTTTACCATTATACAACATACAAAGTAGACTAATTTGAAATACTGTAAATACATGGTCCTGCATAAGAGACCTTTTGCCATTGTACAGTATGTGTTGCTAGGATCTAATTTGATATTCTGCTTCAGTGGTGCAGATCACCATATTCCTAGACCAAGATACAATTCTTAAGACCCTGGGGCAGTTGTGGTTCATAATCCAACCTGGAGAAAGAGAGCATGAGTGAGGTCTTAAAATGGTATTGTTTTTCTTATTTATTTTTTTTATTTTTGTCCTGCCAAATACTGGATACTTACACCTAGGGCTGCGACAAACTAACTGCTGATCATTTTCTCGATTGATTGATAAATCATGAGGTAAAACATCATGAAACAGTTAAAATTGTGAAGCACAATTATGTAGAGTCCAAGGTTATGTCATTAAATGTCTTGTTTTCTCTGACAAAACACCAAATATATTCAATTCACTATGTTAAGACAGGAAAAGTAGCTAAATTGTCACATTTGAGAAGCTAAAACAAAGCATTGTTTTGGATTATCATATTAAAAATGTCAAAGTTGTTAATTGGACCACTTATCGTTGCTCTTCATCTCTTACCACCTCAGCTTATAATGTAATAAGGTCCCAATCTAAGAAGGAAAATGTACTCTTCAGTTTAACCCCTCGCAGCCCACAACAGGCCATAACATGTCCTGAAATGACACGTAGGCCGACACTTTGCACTAATTTATATTAACACAAGCCAAAAATATTAAAGTTTTCTTGTTTTTAACAGTTTTTGGCAAGGCAGCTTTATTTGTATAGCACATTTCAGTAACAGGGCAATTCAAAGTGCTTTACATAAAAAGATTAAAATAATAAAAGTTAAATGGCAGTATAAGAAATTAAACATTAAAGAGCAGTTAAAAACAGTTAAACGTATAAAAGCAGATAAGATAGCAGATTTTAGACTGCTAGTATGGGACAGTGTATAAGCCGCCCCCCCACACACGCTATCGGAGCGCTATAACCATTTTGTGGAAACTTAAACTTTGTTGACCAATACGTAGCGTTCTATACAGGCAGAGCCACATGTCAGTCTGGTTCCCAGCTGATCAGCAACAAACCAGGAGGGAACCCAAACCACGCTAGACCTCACTGCTGTCCTGGATGGGACAAAAACGGACTCTGGTTTATTGACATTTCTTTAAACCAATCACAATCGTCGTGGGCGGTGCTAAGCTACGGTGCCGCTGCAAAATAGCCTTGGGAAGGAACTTGTTTGGGGGACGGGTGTGTAGATTTAAAAGTTGTTTTAGTTGTGCAACAGAAAACTCAGATTGGACAGATAGTAGGGGTGGGGGAAAAAATCGATACAGCATAGTATCGCGATATTTTCAGTAGCAATACTGTATCGATACACAGGCACAAGTATTATATATGTGTTGGTATTCGTGGGAAAATTTTGACGTCATTTAAAATTGGGAAAAATTAGAAGTTGGAAAAAGGGTTAGAAATTGCAGTATATCGCAGAATATTGCAATATGTTTAAAATCGTAATCATATCGTGGCGTAAGTATTGTGATGATATCGTATTGGGAGGCGTCTGGTGATTCCCCCCCACCCCCCACCCCAACAGATAGCCTAGCTAGCTGTCTGGATCTACCCTGCAGAGATCTGAGGAGCACATGTCCTACATCTTTTGCTTTCTTTGTGTTGGAATTTTAGTCTCAGATGGATTTCTGAGGACTATGGGTACCTGGTCCTCAGATCTCTGCAAGGTAAATCCAGACAGTTAGCTAGACTATCTGTCCAATCAGAGTTCAACCCACTCATCTTTGAGGCAAAGCCTGCCCTTTAATTGCATTCACACACTTCTATTGGCCAGGCGTTCATGCTTACACTGTGGAAGAAGGTCTGGCAAAGCGAGACTACCATGAGTCTCCAAACCTATTATTTGTACTGTGAGCATGTTATTGCTGTTTGAAATACGTCACGGTCAGCTGGTCTGCCTGTGAGGATGTCCACACCCTTTTGGCAAACACACTGAAACTGAGCACACCTGCTGGACATCACCTGACACTACAGCACAGATAACATACCGCACTGAAACAAGTATTTCACTACTCCGCTGTTGAAGCACGTCATGTCCTTCACACACACACACACACACACACACACACACACAGAGTGAGAGTCCGCCCCCTCTCCCCACTCTCATCAGCTCCTGTCCTGTGGAGGAGCCAAACACTTCTACTCCTACTTCACCTGCTTTCTGTTGTAACCGACACATCAGGATGGGAGTTACAGGAGCGGTTTCCAACAAGCCTGCAGGCGTCCTGTAAGGTAGGCAACATACTCTGAATCATTAACGGGACACTTAGGTCTTCTTCTTTTTTGCTGGCATTATATCATAGGTTATTCATAAACACACTTTGTAAGTGTGGGCTAATAAAATAAACCAGATAATGTTATCAGTCGCATAATTTCATTTTTTCTAACCCTTACTTTTGACAATCCATTGCTAGAACTTCTGTAAAAACAACTCTAACTACACTTATTTTTAAGGTATAAGATTTGACTGGACACTGGTAAGGAGTGCCATCTGTTCTCTCTAGCAACATGTAACCAGTGGTGGAGTGGACACAGTACAATTACTCAAGGACTGAAGTACAAATGTGAGGTACTTGTACTTTACTTCAGTCTTTTCTTTTCATGCCACTTTCTACTTCTACTCCACTATATTTCAGAGGGAATATATTGTATTTTTTACTTCACTACATTAATCTGAAAGCTTTAGTTACTTTACAAATTAAGATTTTTGAACACATGTAAAATGTGATGGTTTATTCCAAAGTTAAACTACCCGGCAGGACTTTTACTTGTAACAGAGTATTTTTACAGTGTGGCATTAGTAGGCTATACACTTTTACATAACTAAAGGATCTGAACACTTCTTCTACCACTGAATGAAACAAATTAAATGTAGTGTACTAAACAGAGAAAACAACTTGACAAGAAAACATTTCCAGCTGCTTGTTCACTTTTATCTCCGAATCTGCAGCCGCACAAGGACATGTACATGTACACGTTGTATTGGTTTACTCTCATTTACTTTCATTAGTATTGTTTAACAAAGACAAAGCATTGTGGTTTTTCGAAGAATAAATACTCCAACAGTCAGTGAATTTGTCTTTCTATGGAGTTTTTACCTGTGGTGAATAATCACTTCCCTAAATAAACTAGTGAAAGGAGTACACAGGGTATATTTTAATACTTAATGGTGTAGATGCAGTGGTGGAAGTAGAACTCATATTCTTTACTCAAGTATAAGTACAGTAAGTATTATCAGAAAAAAATGTGTAGAAAGTAGTTGTTCTTCAGTAATATTATTATTCATGACATTTTTCTATATTTAACACTGATGCATTAATGAATGAGCAGTTTTGTCCAGGGGTTCCCAACCTAGGGGTGAGGCCCCTTCAAAAGGCCACAAGATACATCTGAGCGGCTGTGCGATGATTAATGGGAGATAAAACAAAGTTCTGATGATCAAATTAGTTTCTATCCCTAATCTTTGCTTTTTTTATTAAATATTCTATAATTTGAGCTCTTTGGGCCTCAAACTGTTACTTAAATGAAACCATATGAGCTCATAAGTCATAAATCGCCCCAAATGGTGAAGGGTTTAAAGGTGCCCTGCCACATTATATTTCATGACTTTGTGGTAATGTCTGAAGTTCTACCATGGACTCTGTAACTTGGTTACCGTGGCTACCTTGTTTCAAGCCATTCTAGCGTGGTATAGAAAGCCCGCAGGAGGACTCAGCTCCATTTGGGCTAGTTCTCATTAATATTCAACCAGCTAAGCCGCTTGCCTCTGATTGGCTAACAGCTTGCCAATGAGAGCCTGGCTATCAGCATTCTTTACCCAGCTCATGAATATTTATGAGCTCGGGCAGCATGACATTCGACTGACCAGCTGTTGTGATTGGTTTGATTTCTCCTCTTATTTGACACATTCACCACACACACACACACACACACACACACACACACACACACACACACACACACACACACACACACACACACACACACACACACACACACATAGACCTGACATATATAAAAATGCAAGTAAAAACGGTTTTGTGTGGCAGGGCACCTTTAAATTAAAAAGGTTGGTTTATTTTTTAACAATGCGTTGTATTTCATAAGCTCATCATATGTTTGATATGCAAAGTTAATTTGTAAAGTAACTAGCTGTCAAATAATGTAGTGTTGTAAAATAATACAATATGTTCCACTGAAATGTAGTGTAGTAGAAGTATAATGTAAAGTAAATAGATATACTCGAGTAAAGTACCTCAACATTTGACTGAAGTGTTCTGGAGTAAATCTCCTTAGAGTTTCTGGACAGATACAGAAGCTACAATGGTTCACTTTACATCATTTGGTGGAATTGTGGAAACGGCTTCCAGTATTTCTGATTTAAACAGAGCTAATGGGCACTGCTGCATTCACTGTCCTTAGGAGAAGCCCGTTGTACTGTATGGACTGCACAGCAGTAAAATGGCTGGGCAGGAATAGCACGCTGTAATTGTGCACCCATATTTTTTAAACCAACTCAAACAACAGAAGACTGTCTTCCCATGTAATTCTTACCCTTGTAATTAATTGATGTCAATATGCACTGATGTACTCATCACGGTTGTGACATATAGGAACACAATCACGGTGTAGCATTTGACATTGGATTTGCCCAGCAGGGACGGACCCAGCTGGTGGTTGCTCCCTGCTCGCTGAGCGTAGCCCGCTGAGAGAAGCAGGAGGGGTAGGTGGGTGGGGGGGGGGGAACCATGATTGACCTGAGCCACTTGACGGAGGAGGAGCAGGGAGCGATAATGACGGTGCTGAGGAGGGACGCCGAGCTGAAGAAGGCCGAGGAGGAGAGAATCAGGTAGAAGCTAGGGCTGCAGTGCATGAGGAAAAATATCTAATTGCAATTATTTTGACTGATATTGCGAGATATATATATACATATATACATATATCATTATTGTCATTATTGTCATTTTCATTGAAAAAAAATATATATACACTGTATATATATATATAATATTTATTTAAAAATGTAAATGATTATAGTGTGATTTATGCGAGGATCTGTACCAAACAAAGATAGTTTTCCTTATAATGTAGGATATGATTTATAGGATGGGACGTCTCTGCAGCACCACAACACTTAACTCTTAACATTTTTTGCCTGTAATATACAGTATATTGCATACTGTATATTTCCATATTGCGATTTCGATGAAATTGCAATTAATTGTGCAGCCCTAGTAGAAATATCATAACAAATCAGCATCTGCCATCTTTAAATTGTGTTTTAGGCTGGTAAAGGTTTCAAATGTCAACAGCATCCAACTCGGCTTATTTTACACGAGCAGAAATGTTTTGGCTGACATTTAAGCTCATGTCATGTTCTTCAGCTAATGTAATTTTAATGATTCAATAAGTACTCCTTAGTCCTTCCAACGGCTGTTTTTGTGACAAGAGGCCTTTGTGGGACAGGAAAACTAATACTTCTGTCGCCATAATAGAATAACACAATTACAGCTTGGCCAAATACAGACGTCGCCTTGATCACTGAGACGCCTCAATGGGAGATGGGCAATTAGATTACACCAAAGACGACGTTAACACATGGGAGAGAGGAGCATGTTGTTCTGACAAACAAGAATAGAAACCCTTAAAGACACCTCAGCTGTGAAGAGGGTGGTTCCTGGTGCTGCCTCCGGTCAGCTTGGAAATAAAGACAAATGTTAGACATTGCAGCTAAAATTTTAAGTCAGCTGTTCCTAAGATCTCCATTGCACCTTTGGGTGGGGTCAAACATTCCTCTCAGTGTATATTCAAGGCTTGTTAAGACAAACAAAGGCCCAGTATGATTTCTGATCCCTCCCATGTGCAGATACAAAAGGAAAACACTTCTTCTTAACCAATAAAACTGCAGTCATGCATGTACACTTCACAAAAACACATCTTTGAAGATGGGTTTCGTTCCATTTTACAAGAGTCAAGAATGTCATGATACAATGTGCTTTTCATTGTCAGTTTAATTGATTTTGCCCAGGAAAATATATTTTGAATGCTCACTGTGTCTCGGTCGATCTGGTGTAAAAGGATTAAGCCAACAGTCTGTAATAATGTGCTACCCTATTTTCACATGACTGCCGTGCTTCTCCGTCTAAAGGGAAGATGAGTTGAAGCGCTCGCTTCTTTTTGATTCAATTTCAACTTGATGGGAATGTTTTCTGAATTCCTTCCTCTAAATAAATCATGTGCAACTGTTACTGTATGTAAAGCTGGTGTTGCGCTATGAAGTGGAGTAGAAGAATGAAGCTAAAAGTAGATGATAAAAAATACTAAAAGTGATATTAAATAACTTCTACATTTCACTTTCCCAAACTGACTCGATGACATGCCTCAGGAGATCAAATAAAAGAAAGTTGAACAAGGTTAAAAACAGTATAAAACAAGCAGTAACAAATGAAATAAAATCAACTCCAAGACAAAATTATATATATTCAGATTCACCATTTAGTGCAGCTGATACAAGTACATTTTGATAAAAAGCGTATATACTATATATACATATATATAGTATATACGCTTTTTATCAATGTTTTAAACTTTTTCTTACGTTTTTGTCCCATTTTTCAACACTGTTGACGCTTTTTTGAATGTTTGTCACTTTTTTTTACATTTAACACTACGTAACACTAACTTATTAACTTTAGTTTTACAGTTTTTTGGGGAATTTGTGGTCAATAAACCTCATTTATAAGAAATTGTACCTAATGTTTGAGTTAGAAAAGCAGAAATTAGGAATTATTGAGACTAAAATTAAAGGAATGGATGTTGATGATAATCACAGACTGGAATATGTAAACTTTTACTCAATACTATTTCAAAAACACTTCCATTTGTTTTACAATGCTATAAAATTGAATAAGACGCCCCAAAATTAATGAAAGTAGAGATTTGTACTTGGCAAAGAGCATTGTGTGGAATCAATCATGTTGTTTTGGGGAATTAAAAAGAACATTGATATAGGACAAGATGAGGACAACATGGGGACAACATGAGGACAACATGAGGGTTAAGCATTTGTACATGTGGCTTTTGTGTTTCCCCTCCAGGAAACTGGAGACGGTTTTGGACAGCGGATCGCAGCCAGACACCGAGCGGAAGTACCGGACTGGAGAGTGGTTTTACGAGGCCAAGTCTCGCAGACACATGGACAAGATCCACGGCTCGGAGATCATCCTGGCCTCCATGAACAAGAGGAAAGCTGGTTTAGGTGTGTTCATTCTACACTTTTGACACTTGTTCTAGCTCCATTTGTGACCCCAGCACTCTTTACATTTAGCTTCATTACCTGTTACCCAGCAGCAGGTTATATCTAAGATGTATTTCCACATCCCCTCTTCAGAGAGCTCTTCTGTCTGTCTTGAAAGATAACATGTTTAATGGGGAAATCCAACCTTTCCTACGCCGACCATGCCAACGGTGCCGATGCCTATACACAGTGGACTTAAAGCAATACTAATATTGGATTCAAACAGTGATTTCACCGCTGAGAAACAGTTGACAACTGTAGGATCACAAAAACACGTTGGAGGATAAAACTTTTTGCCGGGTAACAAGTGAAAATATAACATTTTGATTTTTGAATGGCACATACAGCAGGCTAGGGAAGAAATCAAGCTAACATCTGGCCAAAATCTAAACATTACAACATACAGTATGTAAAACACATAAAACCTGATATTTTGATTGCAGTGAGTTGTTATTAACTTCATAATCTCTTTCTACTTTTTTCTCAACTTTCTGCTGCAGATGGTTCCTTAAGAATTGAAAGATCCAAGACACCCAGCAGTCGAGGGTCAGACATCGTCGCTCCACCAAAACCTGCCAGATCTTTGGAACCAGGACAACAGCAGGACATCAAGTACACAATCCTTTCGTCTGTCTGTCTTTTACCTTTTCATTTTCTTCATTTTCTTAAGTTTTTTAGATAACATTAAATAACTCGACCAATGTGAACTATTGGACTAGCTCCTCTCTCTCTGTG
This sequence comes from Etheostoma perlongum, assembly GCA_026937815.1. Classification (NCBI taxonomy): domain Eukaryota; kingdom Metazoa; phylum Chordata; class Actinopteri; order Perciformes; family Percidae; genus Etheostoma; species Etheostoma perlongum. The sequence goes on from CM049373.1 coordinate 2,580,758, forward strand.
TGTGTGTGTGTGTGTGTGTGTGTGTGTGTGTGTGTGTGTGTGTGTGTGTGTGTGTGTGTGTGTGTGTGTGTGTGTGTGGTGTCTTGTGACTCAGCCTCTGTAAACATAGGTGTTGCTGACAGGGAACAGGTCTGTTTTATAGCCCAGCAGCAGCTACTGCTCATAACACTGCAGGATGTGGTCTGACATATTAAAGGATTAGCAGACCGACAGTTTGGCAAAGTATTTAACTCAATAGAGCTCTGGGCATGACTGAAAAATGAGAAGTGTCTGTTTATATTACTGTGGTGGTTATTTCTGAAATGAAAGGATCAGGATGTAGCCATCATGTTGTATAAGGTGAAATATCAGGAGTTTTTTGTATTCAAAGTAACTGGATTATTATGACATTATGAATACTTTTACAGCAACTAACTGTGGTAAAAGATACTTACTAAGATAACAGCAACAGCTGAGACACATTTAACATTTTAATACAAGTTGGGTCAATATTTGATTTTTCCAAGCCTTTGTACTCATGTACACATTTTCCTATGCACACGATAGACTCAGAAATGTAACTGCCCTAACTCTATTTGCAGACTGTTAACACACCTCACACCTAACAAACAATTCAAACCACTGTTGCATTTACAGTACTGCGTCAAATGGGCAATTTTCAGAAAATTGAGTGAAAATAATTACGTCTTCTGAATAGTCCATCATGTTTTTTTAATTCACAGGGTCCCCCTTCAGGGAAGGCTTGTATTATGTGTGACACTTTTGTTGTCATTACTTAGAATGGGGGGAGACAGAAACTACGCACTATAGCTTTAAGGTTTGCTTTCCTGTAATAGGAATCCTTTGATTTAGACGCAAAATTTCAGATATTATGAGTTTATCTTATAGTTTTGTCTCATACCTTTGTTGAGGTTGGGTAGACATTCTTCTTTTCGTTCTTTAGGAGTCAGCAAGCCCCAGTCATGCACACTACAGTGTATATTTGAGAAAAAAACGTTGCTGAGGAGTTTTGCAGCAGGCACACCATGTTAAACACTTCATCTCAGGCTTTGTGTTTCTTTTAAATTGACCTTTTCTAACTTAATATTTCAATTTTTTACCCCCACAGCGATGCAGAAAAAGAGAATCTAAATTCAGTAGTCCGCTCTCCAAGAAGGGTAGGCATATGTGTTCCAAAACCAGCCTCTTCTCTGTAAATGTTATATTCTCTCTGGTGCAACCTTGTAACAGTAATATGGTAGCTATTGTAATATAATTACATTGTAATGTAACATTCATCATATTCTTGTTCCGTCAAGCCGAGGCACAACCCTTTTAACCGCCCTTCCCTTATTGTTGTTGAGCCACCTGGAAATAATGATGACATGTCAACCATTCGGGACCCGGTGTCATCTGAGACAGGTTGGGATTGAAACACATGAAAAGACATTTGTGAGGCTGTGAATTGAGATTCACCACACACAAAAAATCAATGTGCCAACTTATAGCGGCTTCTTTTGTTGCTTCCCCTCAGAGATCATATCTCCAGTGAAGAGCCAGCCAGCAGAGGCCAGTCAGACGTCAGGGGGCTCCCTCACATCAGAGGGCTCCTCTGTAGGTTTCAGGCCGGTGCCAAAGAAGAGGACATTTCTATCAAGACGTACCTCCAGTCAGTCAGAAAGCAACAACCTGGCGTTAGACGCTCAGGGAGGGTCAGCGGGGATCGTTCCTGCCACAAGACTGAGCCTCCAGCGAGGGTCCAGTGACAGCTCTAACCAGTCCTACCTGAAGGGCCGAGATGAAATACCTCAGAAAAGCATTGTTCCTAATCAAGTATCTCAGTCCGCTCAGCCATTCAGACCTCTAGATAAAAACTCCCAGCATACACTAGATGATGTATCTCTGGTTTTGTCTAATTCCAGTCTGGAGAGAGACAACACCCCACCTTCTATAACAAGAGACAGGTCAGTGGACGCTTCCTCCCGCAGCGCTGACATTTTAATTCAACTCTCTAATCCTTCCACAGCATCTCACAACCTACATCATTTTAGACCAGCCACATTTGGCAGGAGTGATGCGTCCATTGGCAGAGAGATCCCAAAGAAGGGCGATACACGAGATGATCAGACACAAAGAGAACATGCAGCGGTGAACACCGGCAGCATTCAGGATCCAGACAGAGAAAACATCAGCAGTGTGGGAACAGCAGGGAGGCAGGAAGAGCTGAGTCTGCCCCAAAGCACTGTGGGTGAGTTCAGTGACAAGAAATCAAGAAATACCTCTACATACTGCCCCCCCTCTCTCTATCACCATGGCAGCTGATGCACACACCACAGGGTACAGATAGATCAGGGGAGACAAACTTTTAAAAAAAACAGAAATGCCATCTTAGTAGGTGGGAAGCAGCAATAAATAATAAAGGAAACAAACACTTATTCATATTGTTTTCAGGGAATAAAACATTAGTGTAATCTCTCACTGCAGTAGCTTTAAAAGTAGATCCAGAGCTGAAGGTGACAAGGCTCATTGACTGGAGTGTCGCTAAATTTGCTATACTTGTAATACCTTTGGGATCCCTTAAACTTTCATCTATCTTAATTAAGTTAATTTTGTCCAATACATACACCCAATTCATGACAACCTGTAAAGCTAATGGCAGTCCCATCAAGTTATACATTGTGTTTATTGCTCGTTAGCTAGCTTGCATGCTAAACTAAATTGGTGAACATGGGATAAACATTATACCTTCTTAACATCAGCATGTTACCATTATCATTGTGAGCATGTTAGCAGTGAGCACTATAGCATTCGGATGTTAGCATTTGGATTACATTGCAGCTAGCATGGCTGACTCTTGGAAGATATTCCCCTTCTGACACGTATTTCATTCTGAATTCATATCTTTGTTTTCAGATCCACATCCTCCAGAATCTTATGATCTCAACTTCATTGATAAGTCTGATCAGCAAGCGCAGAAGAAATCCAATCAGAAACACGCATTTCAATTATCCACTCAGACCATTAGTCCCACCGGTGATGAGGAGGACTCCATTGCGAAGGTGCTGGACTGGTTCTGCCGCAGTACAGACAGCATTGATTCGCTAAGGACAGACAACGGTCCTATGGCGACAAAGAGCTCGGACAAACATGTGGAAATCAGCAAAATAATAGGTGAAGATTCATTACGAAAAGATGCTGGGGATATTATAAGTGATAAGTGGAAAAATGAAACCCTTGAGATGAGGAGGAATAACTTACAAAGACAGACCAATGAGGCTAAAGAGTTAAGAGCAACAGGCCGAGAAACACAAGAAGAAGTGAAGAAGGATACCAGAGAAAGAATGCTATCACAGGAAGTTAAAGATGGTAATGATGAAAGCCAACCACCCCAAATCACTCATCTGAAGTCATTCTGGGAGAAAAGCAACCCGGGACCTAAAATACTCATCAGCAAATCAATCATGCCCAGCCACAACAAACAAAAACCTGTTCACCTCTCGGTGGAGAAAGACAAGGAAACAGTAAACAAACCCCACAGGGCGCCTGGCATGCCCGCTGTGTCCGGAGTATATAACAGGGAGGGGACTTATGATAAGTTTGTTTCAAATCATCAGGAAAAGAGAGAAAAACAGAAAGATACTGGAGACAATGTTCAACCAAATAATAAACAGGAGGTAGACAGTCGGGGGATGAATACTTTAACTCAAAGGAACAATAATGACCCAACATACAACTTAGATTATTTAAAGTTAGCGGCCAGTCCCCAAGTATCTGACAGAAGAGGTTCAGAGAATGAGATTTTAAGTGTAACCAGACTTAGTACACCCATCCAGTCCAGTCCACAACCTGACAGTATCTCCCAATCCAGAGAAACCTCACTGCAAAATGAACTGTCCAAGAACATTCCTTTGTCTCAGCTGGATACAGATCCAGACTCTGAGAAGCTCCACATGTCCAGAAACCACCCATATATGGACTACAAGCAAGGCGGGAATGATATCCAAATCACCCCTAAAACACAAATGCGTAGAGGTTCAAGTGAAGAGGTAAAGAGAATGGACAGTGAAGATAAAAATGTGCTATCAAGCATGTCTCCCAAACGGAAAGAGGATACGTTTAATAAAGACCGAATTACACACTCAAACAGACAAGGTTTGCCACATCAAGAAAGTATTGCAGAGAAGATAAAGCAGCTCAAATCTTTTTGGGAGATGGAGAGGAACAAATCCCCGTTTTACACCAGCAAACCTAAAGCTCTTGGGGAAGGTAAAGTCGCTCGTGGTGCAAATCAAGCAAAACTGAATAAAAGATATACGAAGTCCGAGTACGACCTGACGTCAATTGGAAATGATTCCGGCAGCGATGAGGAAGACTCTGATAGAAATCATCACAATTACACTGTTCTTCCTTTTAATCAGAGACTAGACAAGTTGTCCCCTAGCCTGGGCACAAGCCGAATACAATTTAACACTTTGCGTGAGTTCTGGGACGAGGCCTCGTCAGATACCAAGGGATCATTTTCCTTCGACAAACCCAAAAGCCCCAAAAGGAAAGAGCCCATAAGTGTCCCGCTTTCATCTCAGGAGTTAAAGTGCGCTGACCCTGAGGTTTGCAACGTATCCGAGAAAACAAGACCAGCCATCGTGAAATCATCTCCACCTCCTCAGAATCGATCGAAGTCGCCTCATGACAGACCGACAGGGTCGAGGGCAGCGAATGAGGGCAAAAGCAACCAGTTTAATTATACAACAGCTGAGTCCAGAAGGAGCTCCAAAGACTCTAGTAGAGAGGAGAAATCCACCAAACAGCCAAGCAGTTCGGGAAAAGAGACGCGTTCTCCAAAGAGCAGAAAAGACAGCTTTAGCAATTCAAGCAGTCGTGGAAAGTCAATGCGTCGGGCCACCAGCATGTTCTCTCTGAGCATCCCCGATGAAAAAGAGCTTAAAATGGATGTAAGCCCCATCCACTCCCAGAGCAGGAAGCAGAGGCAGAACGTGGAAAAAGGCGCCTTGCCGAGGAGATCGTCAGAGGAAACGGAGCCTCTGGCTCCTCGTGCGCTGGCGTGTGTTCCCAGAGACTACCGCTATTACCTGGGTATGACAGACGAGACCAGCGTCCACACCTCCTCGCCCCGCCAGTGAAGGACCAGGGGTCCGAAGGGAGGTCTGCCTATGAGTTTGACCTGGGTGGGCCGATGAGGGCCAGCACTCCGGTGAACTCAGAGGAGCGCTACGGCAGGAGGGGCAGCAAGGCGAGTCAGCGCCCTCTGTGGGCGAACTACAGCAGTTCAGACGCAGGTCAGGAGTCATCGGTGAGCAGCACGTCAGAAACCTGGTCCAGGAATGGCTCAAACCGTAAGCAACAACTTTAGTTTTTTTACATGGTATGAATATACATACATAATATGAATACATAATATTTTACATAATATGAATAACTGAAGCTGGCCTTGGAAAGAGTCACTTAAATGTTGGTATTTAGTTTAAAGAGACAGTAAAATTGTTCCTAAGTTATCTGAATTTTCCATATGGGTTTGTGCTAAATTGTTTTATACAAAGTGTTTTTTTGTTTTTTACATAATAATATATACATGTTTTTAAATTGTTAAATATAATTGTTTCTTTGGAGATTGCTACTTATTAAGCCCCTTGTGGGTTTTTCGGCAATTGTCCATCACATCTTTTTGTGAAACATATAACATTATTTTAATGTTTTTGTTGTGAAAATAAAATGAATAAATAAATAAATAAAATGTGGTATTGTTGATAGGTAATATTAATAATATGTCAATTTTATGTAGATAGATATTTTACAACAATGTTTTGGTAAGTAGATTTTTTTTTACAAAAGGCAGAAATTGAGATTAATTTTGGGAAAAGATAATCTACAACGGAATCAAAACAACTTTTTTGAAGCAGGGAGTAAATGTTGAGAGCAAAAGAAGTTTAAATAAAATATGAATCCAAATTTAGATCTGCTACAGGGAACATTTATCAGAAAGAACAAATGTTTCCACCTTTCGAAATTTCATATAATTCTTACAACGTGTTGAACATTTTATTGAAAATAAAGCTGTTTTTAAGTATTTCTGCTTTCTGTTTGCAGACTGGTGGACGATTATCGTCACATGTGTTTTATACTGCAGAATTCTTGATATCATGTCCGTGTCAAATTATCTGTGTTGGCTGAAGCAAATCTCTGTAAACAGTGTGTGTAGCTGGGATCAGCGGCCCATGTTGACTTTGTGGGCTGGCCGCTACGTCACTCTCACTTCACCCACACCACACAGATAAAGACTAATACTAATAAGACTATAATGTCTCACCAGCTTAGAATTTAGGAAGCTAGTTTCATTGGCTTTGAAGCAGCAGCTGTACCTGTACATCCTCAAACAATTACACACCATTTCCAAAGGTCACTAAACTGCATACTTAATGTGCTGTTGGTTATTACTGACAGCATTTTATTTTAGCAAATGTCAAGTTAAAAAATCATCCTATGTATACCAGAGGAATCAAATCAAACTCAAAAATGTGCCAAAAAGGCCAACACAAATTGTAAGACTTATATCTGACAATATACAGTATATATATATTACAAAAGTACCATTCATTAGCTCCATTATATTTCAGTTCCCACTTGCAGAACAAGCCATTTAACCCTCATGTTGTCCTCATGTTGTCCTCGGGTCAAATTGACCCGTTTTCCTATATTAATGTTCTTTTTTATTCCCCAAAATAACATGATTGATTCCACACAACTAATTTAATTTTGGGGCGTCTTATTCAATTTTATAGCATTTGAAAAAAAAGTGGTTTTGAAATAGTGTAAAAGCAGATTAAAAGTTAACATATTCCAGTCTGTGATTATCCATCAACAAACAATCCTTTTTATAGTCTAAATAATTCCTAATTTCTGCTTTTCTAACTCAAACATTAGATATAATCTCCTATAAATTAGGTTATAAAGCGTTGAAAAATGGAACAAAAACATAAGAAAAAGTTAAAACATTGATAAAAAGCCATCAAAAGTGATGATTTTCAATTTTGATGGGAGGACATCACGAGGGTTAATGACGTCACATTGTTCTCTGTGATATTGTGACAGTTTCTGACATTTATAGAGCAAACGATTAATCGATTCATTGAGAAATAATCTGGATATTAATCGAGCATGGGAGTATTGTCAGATGCAGCCCTATTTACAAGTATAGACAGACAAGTTATGCGCGCAATAAACTTGCTTAAGTAAAATAATCTCAGCATTCAGATCAGATTACTGCTCAAAATACGTCTGTCCAGTATCATTGTTTGCTGTTTCATCAACCAATTTGAGCACGAAAAACTGCCACTATCATAAGCAAACAAACATAGAAATGATAACATATTTTTCTTTCCAATTTGACCTGTAGGTGAGGATGACGGGGACGGCCCAAGCCTTGTGAGGAGAGCGCTGAGGCGAGCAGAAGCACGGCCGAAAAATCTGGCTAAAAGTATGGAGGACATCACAGCGTCCTTATTACCACGTGAGCATGTCCACAACTTCCGAGTCAGATTGTCCATATGCACAGATGATTTTGGGAGACTGTGATTTATTTCGATTTGTTTCTCACAGGACAAGAAAGAAGGCAAGACCCAACTGGGGACATGAGACGCATTAGTGATGGTAAAAAAAAAAGCTTGATTCTTTTTATTATGGATATCTTTGCAAACAATTTAGTGAAGATTTTATGTATTCTGCTTCCCAATCAACCGCTCTTTAGTTTCATCCATCCCATCGCCCTCCTCCTCCTTATTTTCGGATCCGGAACACCTGAAGAAGATGAGCAAATCAGTCCCTTCGTTCTTACAGAAGGAGGTAAACCCACCCCTGCATCTTTTAGTCCACTAGGTCAAATCCTGCTCTGCATCCCTGTGCACAGAGCTTTCCGTGCCTGCTGTCTGTGTTTTAGGACGTTGGCAGAGACACTGACTCCACCTGCGAGGACAGTGACCCCCCCAGGAAGACTAATGATGGGCAGCTCTTTGAATAATCTCACCGGCTCCTCTGGCTTGGCGTCTTTGTCTTCTGTATGTTCACACACAGCAGCATGCATCGCTAATGAGCACGCTTAACAGACACCGCTCTCTTCAACTGTGCTACCCCTTGGCTTTTAAGCTTCCATTGGGATTGACATGAACCCATAACTTGTTATTGTTAGGACGTTATGTCATGTCTCATAAAAGTTTAAACACCCATCCCCATCAGACTCAGGGTTGGTACCAGATGGTCAAGCACAACCATTAAAAGATTACTCCACCCATTTAGCGTCACACTCCTAAAATTGATTTTCAATGTGAATTTGAACAAGAAAAAAAAAATGATGCTGAACCAGAGTCTTTTTTTACTAACCCATTATGCTTCCTTGACATAACCTGGTAGAAAGGCACTCTCTACGGGCCCCTTGCATCCACAGCTGTTCATTCTAGCATCTTTTTGGGCCCTCCTCATATGAGGGCCCTGGGTACTCAGTCCCATTTCCACCCCCCAGTCTGACACCCCTGGTAGCGGCTAATGTTGCCTCACACATAACCTTCAGAGGTCTGGTGCAATCACGTCTTTCTAACAGCTCCAGTGTGATTTCATTTTCAAACGTGAAGTCTTCAGTGTCAACCGACACTGACGTCATTTAAGGCAATGTATCATATTTCCTACAGGCTTCATACAACAGCCTGTGTACAACGTAATTCATATATAGTAAGTAAAGTAGGTGAGTCAAATTTATATCTAGAGCACATTTAAAACACAGCTTAAGTTGACCAACGTGCTGTATAAAGAAGCACTAAGGTGCTGTATAAAAGAAAGTTGAAATGTAAAAATACAAAGTTGAAATAAAGCACACAAAAAAGCATCCCAACAACAAGCAGCAAGTTCCAAATACAGAATTATGTAGTATGTATAAAATTAGAATTAGAGTTCTCCGCCCATGTCCTCTAACTCCAGGAGAGGCATTCGATTTTCAGAAAAAACAACATTTTCCAATAAAAAAATTTACTTAATAATTACAGTTATGATTGATGATGTAAATTGTTTGCGTAGCTGCACGGTAAACCCAAATTTAGTTGTAATTAAACTTTTTAGTGTTCACTACTTATTCTTTCATGTTTTGTTAAAAAAAAATTTATTACAAAATCCTATTAGTTGTTTGTAATAATCAGCTTAAGTATGCAGTGCACAGATCATATTGAGCAGGATAACTAAGGATGTTAAGTTTCTGTATGGGAGGAGCGAGGTCATTGGAACAGTTCTGTGCGATGCAAAGGCTCATGGGAAAAAAGTATAAGTTCTGAATGGTTTCTGTCCTAGGTCAAGTGTGTTTGGGGGGGGGGGGGCTGATGGGGTCTGGCCAGTGAGGTAGAGCATGTTCACTCATGTTGGAAATTATAGTTTATGCATTGTCATATTTTCTGTTTTCCTGGAACCAATGTATTGAATACGTTGATCTTAAAACTATACAGTTATTAAGAAAAAAACCTATTTATAAGAATGACTTCTTCCTGTAGTTTTGATAAGTAGGCTTAATGTTTCATATTTATTCTATTAACACAAAAGTTATACTTAAAACTTATATTAACTAATGTTTTTGTAATGACTACTAGTCTACTGCATCAACAGTGATGATACAACTTGACCTGTTAAGTTTCACCTTGTATAAAAACTTTTTTTTTACTCATTTGGGATAACAGCGTGTTTGTGTCTGCTCCTAGCTGAGTGGAAGTGTGATGACCATGTACAGCGGGGACTTTGGGAATGTGGAGGTTCAGGGAAACATCAAGTTCTCCATCAACTACATCCAGAAGCTCAGAGAGTTTCACATCTTTGTGGTTGAGTGCCAAGACCTGGCTGCCGTCGACCCGAAGAGGGGCCGCTCAGATCCGTGAGTACTGTACTTGGAGGTTTCTATCATGATATTTCTATACTGTATGTAGTGTTCGTCTAAGTAGGACTGTTGATGTGTCTGAAATTAACAACCACTGAAAGACAATTAGTGTGTACAATGAGCGTATGTTTCCAGGCACTGTAGTTTTTAAATCTTATCCTGTTTTTTTTATCAATATCAGGATGTTTACATGGAGCATTGAGAAACCTGGTTACTGGCTATTAAAACAAAACAAATGGAAACATACTACATGCAATAAAAGAGAATGTGCAGCACGGAGAAGCATATGGAATTCCACCTTAAAAGTTTTTCATTTATTTCGGCATTTAAGTCAACATTACCTTGTTTACCTTCATATGTATTTCGTTTTACTGTTTAACCACGTTCTAACATAACTCAAGCTAAGGAAACACCTCCCTGAAATCAGACGTGGATAATGTGTGTACATGTATTTCTTCTATGGGAGTACACCTGGTAGCACATTTGGGTTTCTTGAAACTTGGATGAGGGCGGAAGCCAGGATACGATGATGATATGTTGACATACACATGATATGATATGACATGATATGTTGACATGCACAAACATTTTGAGATTGGGATACTCGAAGAACCTGATAACTGTGAGACTACTATTGCCCATGTAAATGTGTAATTATGACCAATAATATTTGTTCATGTGTTGCATTGTGTTTTCTCAATGGTCTCAGAATTACTACAGTGCCTACTATATACTGTAATATAGAAAACTGTAAATGGCACTATAAATTATTGGCGTGTCATTTATTTTAGTTTTCCATTTTTTTGGTTGTTGGCACCGGTTGTTGGTCAGAAAGTTAATTTTGGCCACTAACTGTGACTACTTCCAAATGGTATTATATACTAAAGTTGCTGTTAAGGTTGCTATTTTTCTTTTTAAGGTATGTCAAAAGCTACCTGGTTCCTGACAAAGCTAATCTGGGAAAGAGGAAAACATCTGTAAAAAAGAAGACACTAAATCCAACTTTCAACGAGATCCTCCGAGTAAGAATCCATAGATATAATACCTGTAGTAATAAACAAACACAGCCACTTTCCCACACTGTAATGCTTAATACTTGGCATGCATGATAATCAACAAAGAAAAGCAGAACGCTCTTCCCTGTCTTTACAGTATCGAGTTCGCATGGAGTACCTCAGAACCCAGACACTCATTCTCTCCGTTTGGCATCACGACACCTTTGGCAGGAACAGTTTCCTGGGCGAGGTAGAGGTGGACCTCTCTAGGTGGGACTTTGACCACACCCAGATGAACTACTTAGCACTGAAAGCAAGGGTAAGGAGGACAAAAAGCACACACAGGCTTGCTTTATCCACAGCAGTTGTTTTCTCATCAAATAACAGCGGCGTTATCTAAGAATGTGGGCCACCTTCCCGGAGTCTATTTGAGCTGGCAATATCACATGCACTGTAGTTACTGTATAACAATTCAGTTCAATTCAATTTTATTTATAGTATCAATTCATAACATGAGTTATCTCGAGACACTTTAAAGGGCGGCTGTGGCTCAGTGGTAGAGCGGTTGCCTAGACCAATTGGAAGGTTGGTGGTTCAATCCCAAGGCCCCAGTCCCATGTTCTAGTAGTTCCCTTGGGCAAGACACTGAACAGGCCCCCAACAGTGGTCATCGGAGTGTGAATGTGTGTGCATGTTTTCTGATGAGCAGATGGCACCTTGGGACAGCCCTGACCCAGGATGAATGTGTGTGAATGGTGAATGGTTCCTGTACTATGTAAAAGCGCTTTGAGGTCGCTCAGACTAGGGTTGAAATGAAGAGTCACAGACACACTTTAAAAGAAACAGTGACTAAAAGTAGACCAAATTTGTTCTAGTAGTTCCCTCCAGCAACAGGGCAAGGAAAAACTCCTTTCAGGATGAAACCTGGGACAGACCCAGACCCAGGATCTTGGTAGGTGGAGTCTGACGGAGCCGGTTGGGTTGAAATGAAGAGTCACAGACACAGTAAAAGATAACAGTGACTAAAAGTAGTGATTTGTTGTAGTTCATGGCAATACAGGGCACAGCAAGGCATTACAAGGCACCGCAGAGCGTAGCAGGATGTAGCAGGGTACCGCAGAGCGTAGCAGGATGTAGCAGGGTACCGCAGAGCGTAGCAGGATGTAGCAGGGTACCGCAGAGCGTAGCAGGATGTAGCAGGGTACCGCAGAGCGTAGCAGGATGTAGCAGGGTACCGCAGAGCGTAGCAGGATGTAACAAGGCCCTGCAGAGTGAAGCAGGATGTAACAAGGCCCTGCAGAGTGAAGCAGGATGTAACAGGGCCCTGCAGAGCGTAGCAGGATGTAACAGGGCCCTGCAGAGCGTAGCAGGATGTAACAGGGCCCTGCAGAGCGAAGCAGGATGTAACAAGGCCCTGCAGAGCGAAGCAGGATGTAACAGGGCCCTGCAGAGCGAAGCAGGATGTAACAGGGCCCTGCAGAGCGTAGCAGGATGTAACAGGGTACCGCAGGACGTGTAGCAGGACAACGGTGACAGCTGCAAACATGATCTTGGAGCTTCTCTGATCAATGGAAACATGCTGGGGGAAAAGAACATAAGGACTCTGGGGAATGTCCCCCAGAGCTAGGTTAGTAACAGGCATTTCTGGGACATGGATGCACATAAATGGGAAGATAAAGGCGAGAGGAGCTCAGTCACCTGTGTGTCACCTGTGCACAAAGGAATTTTGGAGCTTCATGATGGGTTTTGGATCCTCTATTTATGTAATTTATACTCTGTCAAACATTTCAGGCTGCACCCACTCTAGCGCCATCACATGGTCGAGGAGAGATGAGACTAGCCGTACGTTTCCTGCCACAGATCATCCACAGCGAAGGTCCGCACACGGCTTCATTCTATTGTTTTAAAAACAGGCTTTCCTTTTTGATGTTCATTTTAGTTATCCACAGTCAAACCCTTCCTATAGACAAGGTTCTTGAAATATTTTGTATATTTTGTCATTTCTTCTTTAAAGGATTAATTAAGGAGGGTCCAAACACCGGAGAGATTCACATTTGGGTGAAAGAATGCAAAAACCTGCCACTAATCAGGGCCACCATCGACCCATATGTCAAGTGGTATGCACATAACATCTATCTTAAGTTAAAACAATAGTTTGGCATTTTGGGAAACACTCTTATTTGCATTTTTGCCCAGAGATAGATGAGAAGATTGATACCACTCAAATCTGTCTGTTAAATATGTAGCTGCAGCCAGCAGTTAGCTTAGCTTAGCACAAAGACAGGAAACAGCTAACCTGGCTCTGTCTACAGGTAAATAAATCACTAGTCTATATCCTCGACTTTCCACTTCTGGGATTCTTGGGCTTTCACTCATTTAGGCTGGATATCCATTGCCTTGGGCATCCTTTGTGTTGGCATTTTAAACTCTGGTGGATTTATGAGGACGATGCTTTTTTAATATGCATAAAAACAGTAGCCTAAAAACATCAATTTACAATTTTACAGTGGAACATGTGCTGGACTATTTCCTTCCTGGTGTCTCCACTTAAATTCCTGTTTAACAACCAATTGTAGTTTCATTTGTACGGGATTAGACAAACCAGATGTAGCATGTTAGTTAGTGACCTCCAGAGGTCCTGAGTGGTTGATTTAGTTTTGTTGACCAGACCCAGGCAAGCAATTTCCCCATTTCATTCATTCTAAGCTAACCTTTTCCTAGCTGTGACGTTAGCCTTGTATAGATCTTCTCATCTAACTCTCAGCAAGAAAGCGGTTAAGCACCATCTCAAAATTATTCCCTAATCAATTAGTTTTTATGTTTTCTGCTGTATCAGTCAAGTTGTTTCCTCCTTCCCCCTCATCTCAAGCTTTGTGCTGCCGGACACGAGCAGGAAGAGTCGCCAGAAGACCCGTGTGCTGCGGAGGACAGTAGACCCGGTGTTTAACCACACTATGGTGTACGACGGCATCAAGCAGGCTGACCTATCAGAAGCCTGCGTGGAGCTCACTGTGTGGGACCGAGACCGGCTAGCCAGCAACCTGCTGGGGGGCCTGAGGCTTGGTGCTGGGACAGGTACTGATGAGGTCTATCTCAATTCTGAATACACAAACTGATGACAAATCTGACTCATGTAATGCTAGTGATCATCAGCTGGAGCATCACATTGTTTTATGTATCAATAAAAAAAACTTTCTGCAGAAAAAGTGGTGTAATATAAAAACTATTATTATGAACTTCAGAAATGTGTCAGGCAGTGTGGTGGGGTTTGAAACCAGGGTGGTCCCACAGCAGCAATCACTGAGCTGACAATTGGTTACTTATTTACTATTTAATACTTATTACACATTGATTTTATATATATATATATATAGAGAGAGATTTCTATTCAGAAGATAGTCTGTCAGATGGCGAAGTCTAAATGTTTTACATCCTCAGCTTCATCCAGCATCAGAATTTAGGGCTGCAGCTTGCAATTATTTTTATTATCGGTTAATGGATCCATTACTATCTCGATTTATCGGTTGGCCAGCAAAATGTTAAAAAGTAGGAAAAATACTAAATAACTAAATCCTAAGGTGACCTCTTTAAATAGTTTGTAGCAGAAATATTACAATGTAGAAATATAAGTTACAGGTAATGTCATGCATTCAGAATTGCAGTGAACAAAATTTACAAAAAGTGTCAAAAGTAGAAGTTCTCATTAGGCAGAAAAATGACCCAGTCAGTGAACTGTTATTATGTATAACTGTGGGATCAGCCCCCTCCAAAGTTAGAGGATACATCTGAGGGGTTGTGAGATGATTTATGGGGATGATTTCAGGCTCAAAATCTACTTATGAGAAGTGTGATGGTTGTGCCTTTAACCCTTGTGTTGTCCTCGGGTCAAATTAGACCAGTTTACAAAAACTTTCTATATCAGAAAAGAATGTAGAAAAAAGTGACAAATGTTAAAAAAAAAAAACTACAAAAAGCAGGAAAAACATTATTTTTTAAATGCTGAAAAAGTGACCAAAAATCGGAAAAAGTGACAAAAAAACACCAAAAACACTGTAAAAAGTGACAAAGAAATTGAAATAGGAATCAAACTGACAAAAACATTGAAAAAAGTGTAGAAAAAGAACAACAAAATGTTGAAATTTCAACCCAGAAAAACACAAAGTTGCAGGTCAACGGGAAGACAACACGAGGGTTAATGCTTGTTTGTGTCTCTGTGTCTCTCTACAGGCAGAAGTTATGGAGCGCTGGTGGACTGGATGGACTCTACTCCCTATGAGGCAGCCCTGTGGGAGCGCATGATGGCCACCCCGAATGAATGGGTGGAGGACGTACTCCCATTAAGATTGCTAAACTCTACAAAAACTGGTTTCAAATAAGTCAAAGTATACCAAACTGCCATAGTACAAAGACAGACATATATTCGATAGGTGAAAACACAGAGTGATAGTAACAGTGTTAAAGATTTAAATTCAGTCAGGAAAAGCTTTCAGAGGATTTCTAATGAAAAAATAAAGGCAGTGTAATATGTGACTGTAATTTTAACCTCAAGGAAAGAATATTTTGTTTCCACCCAAGAGGAAACAAACCCCATTGGAGATTGAGTTGTGTATAAATCCAGACACTGGAACAACTGTGAGCTATTGTTCAAGAAGAAAAGCAGAAATTCAACACCTGCTTTGACACCTGCTGGACTACAGTTTGTGTTGGCTTTTGCCATTTAAGGGTTTTTTCAAACAAGAATGTCACTGGACAAAAGGAAGCACTGAGGCTCACAGGGAAATGTAATCAAGAAATCAAATATCATTCATAGTACAGTAAACCCCGAATAAAAACATTTGAAAACTAATAAAATTAAAAACAAGCAAGTCGGGCAGACCATTAGTTAAACTTTAATTCATATCCACACAGGCATGGGAATAATACTCACACTTGTACCAGGATCTAGTTTCCATTATTTCACACTATATACAACATTTCTAAGGTCCATCATTTTGTTAGTTGCTCCCAATATGCAACACACCCATTACTCCCTAAATATCTCATGTGCCAAATAATCAAGATCTAATCTCAGTTAGCACTTTGCAAGGCTAATATTAACCAACATGTGATGGCAAACATGGTTACAATAAAAACTGTGAATGCAAATATTCACTTCAAATTGAAAATAGCCATCTTGCTACAACCAGGTGCAATGCATCTTTCCCACTGTCCTGCATGAATAAAATGATATTACTTATTATTAAGCGGTTGTATCTTCTGAAATCCTTGCTCTTCAAACTAACTCTTATTTAGACAGTATTGTTATAAATCTCATTTGACAGTATACAGTATGTGTCACCGGATGGACTGTTGCATTAATCATATTAAAAAACAAGTTGGATTAAAGAAAATAACTTTCACCAGTATTTTTTTTTAATTGTTTTGCAAATTCTGATGAATGTATTTTGGGTAATGTAACTGCACATATGGAAGTACAAAGAGCTAGAAACACTCAAATTGGACAGAAATTCTAGCTAGATCCACCAAAAAAAACTTGCTAATAATGAAACAAACTTCAGAATGAATGTTATACTTTATTGATGGATAATAATTAAAATGCGTAACTAATCAAATGTCCAAAAAGTAAATTACACACAGATAACATATAACTTTTGGGACAAACTGGCTGTGCAATGCAGTACAGTGCATTATATTTGCCTTTGCCTATTATTTAACCCTTGTATTGTCTTCACTTTCGGGACCCTCTCGTATCGAATTGACCCGTGACTTATTTGGGGTTTTATAAACAATTCTGAAATAAAATTTTACTTCATAATCTATTAACAAACATTGTCTTTATCTCAATTTCAAACAATTTAGATAACATATGTTTAGGGAATGCAATCAGTCTCTACTAGAACACAATTAAAAATGGAAGTGTGATTCATTTTTGTCATAAGGTTATAATTCATGTTAAAAATCCACTATGGAAAAACATAAGTGGTCATATCCAGAATATTTATTGAACTGAGTAAGGAATGCATGTTTATCACAGAAAATAAGGTAAGGCCGTTAATTTTCAGGTAGAAAAATGTAACTTGTACCATTTTTCTTCTTGTAAAAACCATACAAGGGTTAAATATGTGTATGTAATTCAAAACAGGCAAGGACGTACAGCTAAAACAGTTTTTAGTGACACTGTCCTTTAGGGGCTGAAGTAATTATAACGGGAGAAAAGCAGAAAATATGGTGACAATGTATAAGAGCATCACATTCTGCATAAGAAAGTAGGTTTGGGGGGTTAAACAAGCACAAGACTTTCATCCAGGAGACGGGTTGCGTCCCATTTAAACATCAAGTTTTTCAACCAAACTAAGCGGTCATGTTGTGTGTCACATGCATAGCCAGAAGTAACGTCTGATTTGAACCCAAACCACATTATTTTTATTATATTACAAAAGATGCCACCATTGATTGCATACTACAATAAGACTCATGTCATAATACTCAATTTCATTACAGATGATGTGATTTATAATGGTTATATAGTTGCAAGCTGAGACTACTGCTGAACACCTTGTTATATAGCTGTTTATAAAATGGAAATAGTAGTATAGTATAATGTTTCTATTGTTTCTCATTACTTGTATTACTGTCTCTGCAGCAGAACGGTGATACTTGGTAGATGATGGTTAAACTGGTCGTTTGGGAGCTAGGTGAAGGGACTCCGCTCTCACTCAGGGGATGTTACTGGAGGAGTGCTTTTCTCCGTTTGATGAACAACACAAAGTAAACACCCATGACGACAAGGAGAATAGTTAGGATCACGATACAGACAATTACAGCCACCACAGGGCTGCTGTAGTTGGCCTCAGCTGGCATACCTGTGGAAGCAAGGAAAGAAGAAAGGCATGCACATTTTACACCGGGTTAGGATTCATGGGTAAATGAATTCATGTTGCTAATGACTGAGAAAGCAATGACCAAGAAGAACCAAGATTCTTACCTAGAGAAGCCGAGAAAGTTTGAGCCTCATCTGACAAATGTAAAAAAAAAAAAACTATCGTCAATAATTGAAGTGATTCACTTTTTGTGTCATTATTAATCAAATTAACTGTTTTAATTAGTAATTTGACATTTTGGGAAATGGGCTTATTTTGCTTTAAATGTGAAACTGATACCACTCTGATGTGTGTATGATAGGTTAAAGATGGAGCTAACACCAGTAGCTATAGCTTAGCATAAAGACTGGAAACGGGAAACAGCTAGCATGGCTCTGTCCAATCAACGTTACAGCACCTCTAAATCACAATAATTAACATGTTAACCATATTTTTAAAGTGTAAATATTACAATGTTCCCATTTTAGTCATTATGCTATGCTAAGCTAAGCTAACTGGCTGCTGGCAGTGGCTTTACATAGCAAACAGACTTGAGACTAGTATCGATTTTTTTCATCTAACTCTTGGCAAGAAAAGATACAATGAGAAAAGATGGCCATTATATATTTTCTAATAGGCTAATATAATTTGTTGAATGCAGTCAGATTGAATGAACCAAGCAAATCAACATTTTTAGGATAATAGATAGGATGGTTAAGATAATTTTGCCCTAAAGACTCACCACTGCTTAGTTTTCCCACAACAATGGCAGGCGAGGTGACTGTTCCGTTACCAATCACATCTGCGAGTTCTCTCTTTCTCCTTTTTTTGGCACCACAGGTCTGTTCAAAATGAATAAAAAACAATAAAAACTTGGATGTATGAAATACCTACAATAAGTAAATAGTTGTGATATCCTAATATTAGGACTCTTAAAGGAGCCGTGGTGTCTACTCACAGGCATTAACCCACTACACGAGGCCACCTCACAGAGCCTGGTGACGCAGTGCAGGTAGAAAGTAGAAACTGTCTGATTTTTGTGCTCCACAAATCTGAAGGCCTCAAAGGAGAACTGGGCTTTCTGAGACGCCCCATTGACATCCAACTTAGTTTGTGGGTCCCGTTGACACCTTATGTGAAAAGAAAACATGTAATGTGACTGCACATGTGGAAGAACAAAGAGCCAGCTTGGAGTTGTAAAAGTATTCTATACTGTGGTTACTCATAGGAGACTCACCCTACAAAAGGTCGTAATAGGTGGTGAGCATGGGATATGGATTTGTTGATGCGTAGCATCTGTCCAGCAGCACGTTAAACCTGCGAGTGGGACAGACAGGTGGAAATTAAGTATATGTTCTTATTTATGTAACTTATGTTTTACTGTAAACCTTCAACACCTAAATACCTTTCTGTTAGGTTGGTAGCTTTAACTGCAACGTAAATCTTGGTCTTCAGGTTTAGTCCTGTTTGCGGGACAGTAAGGATCTTTGAGTAAGCGCTATCCTGTCCACGGAAAAAAGAAAATGAAGTTATTTAATGTTAAAAAAAAAAAATCATTAGTTCCAAAAGCTAGAGAAGTTCTTACTTCGTAGAGCTGCATACTCAGTGTAGTGATGAAGCTGCCGTTGTTGTCTCTTATGGCAAGACTCGTACCTGATCTGTTTTGGATGTAAAGACACTTGGATGAAAATGTAGCTCAGTCATGCTTTCTTCATATGCAACACAAGTGTTATTCATGACATACTCACACGGCCAATTGAGTGTTGTTCAGGAGATACTGCATTGGGTAGTAGCAGGAAAACATGTACTTGATCTGAGGGCGATAGGTGATCATACCCGCAGCGGGGTCTACAGAGTTAACAATGCCAGAGATGTTGACAAACTGGACGTTTGAGAAGTCCGCAAACGCTCCACTTCCAACCTGAGTGGTTATCTTTAAAAAAAAAAAAAGAAACAAGTTCTGATTAATTCTTTAATGCAGGAATTTCAGATATAATCATTCTACACTCCTTGGTTTTCATATAATGTTATTTAATCCTATAAGAATGCACCAAAATCAAACTTTTACCACATTGCACATCTTTTTAACTGCCGTAGCATGAGATCTTCTAATAAATCAGATGGACAAAGTGTCTCAATTTCTACACCAAGTTGTTAAAGCTTGTGTGATGAATACCTTAAAGTTATTTTTGCAGGATGAGACAGCACTTTCATTCATGGGGAATCTGAATTTTAAGACAGGTGGAGTCATGTTCCAGTCAGCTTTCCCATAACACTCAGGTGTATTGAACTGATTATTGAGGACCATCATTGACTCATTGTAAAGAGCTTGGTACATAGGGCAGATGTAGATGCACAGGTCCATAAACTGAGTGCCACAGACCACGGTTATGTCCGTATTTCCTGAGAGAGATTAAAAAGAAGATGTAAATCAAAGTGCAATGGAGCTGTGAAAATAACAGTTAATATACTATGTAATAAATCCCACAAACTTGGAGGTCTGTTTGTATCGCTAAGAAGGCAAGCATCTGGAATCTGGGCCTTGGTCCTTAAAATGAGTCCAAGCTGGCACAGAAGGAAGATCAGCCTCATTGTTCTGAGTGTAGACCTGTGAGAAACCGCAAAACAATTGGAGCCAAGATATCGTTTGTCAGAAGAAAGTGCTTTAAAAGAAAGCTTGACCTTCCTGAACATTAAGAAAGAGACTACAATGGCAATGGAGTTACTCAAGCCCATTATGCAACATACAGTAAGCAGCAACTTGAAATAAAATGGAAACACTTGCTTCAAACTAGGCTGTGTTTCATGATTTATGCATAGTTTCCGGAAAAAAAATCTGAACAGCATTGATGTGAAATCTCCATTATCCTTCAATTAAGTTGCATCTTTGAAAGCTTCTTAGACACAATGATAAGTATCATACAAAATATTAGCTTTACTTTCACATAAACATGTCCTGTGTTTTGCATGTCAAGTACATTTAAAAAAAGTTAATTATTGATCACATGACATATAAGATATCATTTAAGTCAAAGACACAAATAAACAGCATTGATGATATAGTAAGAAAGTTCAAAACAACATTTTACAGGCGACATTATTTGACTAATGTATAGTTATTATAAATAAGCATAGCCTACAGCACGAGACAGCCAGGAAAGAGGTGATAAAGTTATTGCAGGGACTCACCTGGAAGTCTTCATGTTCTGTCCCGCTGTCGGCGGACCCCTCCATTTATACCGTCGCTCCCACAGGGGTGTGTTAGACAGACAAAGGTGTAACATGAGCTGGGCTTTGAACAATTTCATTTTTCTGAATATTCTTTTACATCATTTTGAAATCAAATAACAATTCATCTAAAATAAACCTTTTTTCACGCAGTTCAACACGTCACCAGTTAACCTTCTGCTGATTGTAACCTGTACCATTTTAAGCTTTTTTGAAGCCAGCTCTCCACAAGACAAAGTACTAATATGTAATAACAATAACACATGTTTGTTTCCATACATACATATACATATAAAAAGTTGAATTTGTCTTTAAAAATGTGTTTTTTTAAATCATTCCCTGCTTTGTGGAAACAATTATTCTAAATTTTGACATTTTATTCTACATACATTAATGGTAAATGATGTGTTTTGATCAACATTTACCATTATTGTATTACTGTACATTATGGTTTAATTGAAATTATTCATCAAACAAGTTGAATCTATTAATCTGAAATTATCTGACACAGTTTCTGAATTTAAATGTTGATATTAAAATAACTTTCAAGTGACTACTGATCATAATGTGTCACAAAAACGTGTTTTCAGTGACACCGAGCCTGTTTTTGGTCTTATTTGTTCATTTAAAAGGATCAGTCCTCATGCCATATGTCCCCAGCTCGGGTGTATTATTAATGGGACAATATTGATCTCAGCAGAGCTTTATTTATTTTAGCTTGTCCATATCTTCAATAAGGCCAGAATGTTATTTAAAGGCAGATACAAGGTACTTATTTCTTAAGAGATGAATGAGTTTCCTAGCTAATAATTTAATAATTAATAGCCAATTATTTGTTTTATGGATGTACTAAAGATGAGTTGTATAAAACATAGTTTGCATATACTGTATTGGAATAAAGATGTTTACCCTTCTGACTTTATCGCCACATTTACGGTACAGCAGTCAGCTTTAAACTTCCAGTAGTGCATTAGCAATATAAAAAATATAATTTTATGTGTTGGGCCATGACTTGATTGCTGTCTTGGGAATGGGAAGGGAGAGCGTCGCATAGGAAACCATAATGTATACACACAAACAGTGTTTTATTTTTCTTAGGACTATGAAAGAGCAGGGTCAGTGATCTGACAAGAAATGTCCTATTTAGCGATGTTATGATATGATAAAAGTTTCATTGTTGCAAGTTCTGTAATGGATCAGTTTTTGTTGTGGCCTCAGGCTGTAAATAGAATCACTCTGGGTTCTGCTTTGTACAGTCTGAGGATAAAAGACACACCTATCTGAGAGAACTCCAAAGTCTTTTGTGAAGCATGATGATAGGAAGGAGACCTCTGAAAAACTTGGGTCCCCAAAGGACACCACAATACACCATGAGGGTACAGCCTTAAAAAGATGCTTGTTAGATTACTTTAGTCCTATCCGATGTCAAATAATCTCCCCTTTGTTGTCTAAATAAGCATTTGTCTGCAAGCCATGCCCTCAGTGTTACTGCGGGCACATATGTTCAAAACCTAGATCCAGAAGCAGTAAATGTGCTAACCCTCGGGGAATAATGAAATTAACCTGGTGGCAGATTTAGGTCAGGAGCTTAAACTAAGCACAAGGGTTTTGTGTTAAAAGGTTACAGACCCGATAGATGACATGCATCTATCCAATTGCAAAACAAATTTTAAGCAAACCTTTTTTTATTCTACCAAATGGTTCCATATCCCATTTAGAAAATCAACTGGGTTTTTTCCACAAAAAGCACCTGAAGCAAACTCTTTTGCAAAATTGGAAAGTCCTTGTTTAATCAAAAGGTAAAGTTTTCATACAGCCTTTCATGCGAAAAAGTCAATGACTTAATTGATGAGTTTGTGAGGTGTTGGTAGGCAGATTGCGTAACCAGTGAACCAAGCCAGGCATGCTGTTTCCCTATTTTCAGACTTTCTGCTATGCTAAGCTAAACTAACGAGCTGCAGCTTTGTATATAAAGGACAGACATGATAGAGGTAAAAGGCAATAATTGTATGTGAAAGGGAATTTTTACCCAACTCTAATGTTGTGTGTACTGTTTTTCCTGGACAACCATAATAATTAATAAAGTAAACATTAGAAAAGAATGATCTCGGTGTGTATAACCATAATTGTTAAACTCTAATAACTCTTTATAACCGGCACAGAACAGCTTGATCTATTCATCCTATTTATTGATTGTAAAAATTAATGGACAACGCATACGGTTTGGCGAAGTGCTGCAAATGCAAAGTGGCTTGAACCTGCATTCTATCTGAATTCCAGCAGGGCGAGACATGTGTGGAAACCGACTTCTCACTTGATTTTTTACCTCAGTCAACAATTTCATAATGAGTTTATGGTCTCAATCACTAGTTTTAAGTCTTCTGCAACACAGAACAATGTTCATTTTTTAATATTAATGGTCTCGTTGATTTTAAAACCGGGTTGGGAGTTTAGGAGCTGGACAGCCCTGGGGACAAAGGTCACCTTCCTCCTCTGGGTCTTACAGCCTGAATATTGAAAACATGACATGTGATGAATCACTTAAGATCCTACAGGCGGTCTTCAGGGTTTTCTGTCCGCATAGGGTGGACTAAGTTCTCAGGGGGTGTCCAATAATTCTGGAACAGACTTTAAGAGTTTGTTGTGAGCAGTTCCTCTTTTGAAGACTAATGGAGTAAAACCAACAAGTGAAGGATAAGGTTATCACTCTTTCCAAAAATTAGCAGTAAAATGTGATTAGGATATCCTTCCTTACATCAAATAATCTTAGTTTCCTGAGAGGGTACTGCCGCTGATGGCATTTCCCCAGAATTTCCTCTGTGTTGGACAAAAACTTTAGCTGTTTGTCAAAAATAGTCTTGAGGTACTCCTCCCTCTCTTCTAAAATTGTCACATCCGCAACGAGGAGGACTGCGCCCGTAATGGCAAGCTCGACAATGGATAGCAAATCTCCACAAACCAATGGGCGACGTCTCACATGCACTGTCCATTAATATACAGTCTATGGTCCCATTTGACTCACAGGGTCAAGTTTGGGTGAGCTCTATGGGCCGATCTGGAATCTTACCTCCCATTTCTCTGCTTTGCCCGTCCAGAGAATTTGGCCCACCCATGAGAGAGAGACATCATGGCTTTTCAAACGCCCCCCCAGCTTCCACCTTGTCCCCCATACTAATGGCACATCCTAAGGAAAGCTCTTTGTGGGACTGGCTCTAGTGGCTGTAATTCTGCACCAAGGCTGAATTTTGGGAAAGAGACTTCAGATACAGTATTAGGGGACCACTAAGGTCTATATAAAAGAGACTTCAGATACAGTATTAGGGACCACTAAGGTCTATATAAAGAGACTTCATATACAGTATTAGGGACCACTAAGGTCTATATAAAGAGACTTCAGATACAGTATTAGGGGACCACTAAGGTCTATATAAAAGAGACTTCAAATACAGTATTAGGGACCACTAAGGTCTATATAAAAGAGACTTCAGATACAGTATTAGGGGACCACTAAGGTCTATATAAAAGAGACTTCAGATACAGTATTAGGGACCACTAAGGTCTATATAAAGAGACTTCATATACAGTATTAGGGACCACTAAGGTCTATATAAAGAGACTTCAGATACAGTATTAGGGGACCACTAAGGTCTATATAAAAGAGACTTCAAATACAGTATTAGGGACCACTAAGGTCTATATAAAAGAGACTTCAGATACAGTATTAGGGGACCACTAAGGTCTATATAAAAGAGACTTCAGATACAGTATTAGGGGACCACTAAGGTCTATATAAAAGAGACTTCAGATACAGTATTAGGGACCACTAAGGTCTATATAAAGAGACTTCATATACTAGGGACCACTAAGGTCTATATACAGATACAGTATTAGGGGACCACTAAGGTCTATATAAAAGAGACTTCAAATACAGTATTAGGGACCACTAAGGTCTATATAAAAAGACTTCAGATACAGTATTAGGGGACCACTAAGGTCTATATAAAAGAGACTTCAGATACAGTAGGGACCACTAAGGGGACCACTATTAGGGGACCACTAAGGTCTATATAAAAGACTTCAGATACAGTATTCAGGGGACCACTAAGGTCTATATAAAAGAGACTTCAAATACAGTATTAGGGACCACTAAGGTCTATATAAAAGAGACTTCAGATACAGTATTAGGGGACCACTAAGGTCTATATAAAAGAGACTTCAGATACAGTATTAGGGACCACTAAGGTCTATATAAAGAGACTTCATATACAGTATTAGGGACCACTAAGGTCTATATAAAGAGACTTCAGATACAGTATTAGGGGACCACTAAGGTCTATATAAAAGAGACTTCAAATACAGTATTAGGGACCACTAAGGTCTATATAAAAGAGACTTCAGATACAGTATTAGGGGACCACTAAGGTCTATATAAAAGAGACTTCAGATACAGTATTAGGGGGGACCACTAAGGTCTATATAAAGAGACTTCAGATACAGTATTAGGGACCACTAAGGTCTATATAAAGAGACTTCATATACAGTATTAGGGACCACTAAGGTCTATATAAAGAGACTTCAGATACAGTATTAGGGGGGACCACTAAGGTCTATATAAAAGAGACTTCAAATACAGTATTAGGGACCACTAAGGTCTATATAAAAGAGACTTCAGATACAGTATTAGGGGACCACTAAGGTCTATATAAAAGAAAGATACAGTATTAGGGGACCACTAAGGTCTATATAAAGAGACTTCATATACAGTATTAGGGACCACTAAGGTCTATATAAAGAGACTTCAGATACAGTATTAGGGGACCACTAAGGTCTATATAAAAGAGACTTCAAATACAGTATTAGGGACCACTAAGGTCTATATAAAAGAGACTTCAGATACAGTATTAGGGGACCACTAAGGTCTATATAAAAGAGACTTCAGATACAGTATTAGGGGACCACTAAGGTCTATATAAAAGACTTCAGATACAGTATTAGGAGACCACTAAGGTCTATATAAAAGAGACTTCAGATACAGTATTAGGGGACCACTAAGGTCTATATAAAAGAGACTTCAGATACAGTATTAGGGGACCACTAAGGTCTATATAAAAGAGACTTCAGATACAGTATTAGGGGACCACTAAGGTCTATATAAAAGAGACTTCAGATACAGTATTAGGGGACCACTAAGGTCTATATAAAAGAGACTTCAGATACAGTATTAGGGGACCACTAAGGTCTATATAAAAGAGACTTCAGATACAGTATTAGGGGACCACTAAGGTCTATATAAAAAGACTTCAGATACAGTATTAGGGGGACCACTAAGGTCTATATAAAAGAGACTTCAGATACAGTATTAGGGGACCACTAAGGTCTATATAAAGGAGACTTCAGATACAGTATTAGGGACCACTAAGGTCTATATAAAAGAGACTTCAGATACAGTATTAAGGGACCACTAAGGTCTATATAAAAGAGACTTCAGATACAGTATTAGGGACCACTAAGGTCTATATAAAGAGACTTCAGATACAGTATTAGGAGACCAATAAGGTCTATATAAAGAGACTTCAGATACAGTATTAGGGGACCACTAAGGTCTATATAAAAGAGACCTCAGATACAGTATTAGGGGACCACTAAGACCTATATAAAGAGACTTCAGATATAGTATTAGGGGACCACTAAGGCCTAAAAACGCCTCCAAAGAGCACATGTCACGGGACCTTTAACATCCTAAAGGGCCTTAATATGATTATGACATTACTAAGAAGTTACATTCTTTTAGGAAATGTGGGTGTAGGTAAGGAAAAAGTGTAACTGTGCTCATGTCAAATGTACGTGAGTATGCTTAAATAGATAATCAGTGGTGCTCTGTACAATATATGTGTAAGATGGATTAGATAATCATTGATGCTCTTTGCAATATGTGTGTAAGCTTGTTTAGATCACTACCCTTACTGTTAACACATGACAAGCTTGTATTTACAGAATCAGTAAGGGACAATGGACAAAATACCTAGAGACAGGATGACAGACATAGGTTGTGAAATAACAGTTATGATTATTTCCTGCGAGCCTGAGAGTGAAGCAGAACATGTCCACAGCTGTGAATCCTGTACTCATTTTTGCCTTATTGCTTTGGAATAAATACATTTTGAATGAGTAAAGTTGAAAAGATTTTATGCTTCTCTCTGAGTACAAGAACACGACAAAACAAATGCCTCTACAGATGTTTACACTCAAACAAGAATAACAGTTACAAATGTTATTTTTTTGATTTTATTATGTTTCTACATTTTATTTGTATACATTGTTGTTATATCTATATAT
Organism: Etheostoma perlongum; assembly: GCA_026937815.1. NCBI lineage: Eukaryota > Metazoa > Chordata > Actinopteri > Perciformes > Percidae > Etheostoma > Etheostoma perlongum. The sequence goes on from CM049373.1 coordinate 2,608,075, forward strand.
CTTGTATCTATCTTGTATCTATCTTGTATCTATCTTTTAGGATCTTATCTTAGGCTCAATGTTTTGTCTTGCATCTTTACAACGTCAACCAGAAAGTATCAAATGATTTAATTTAACCTTACAGTAGATCCTTTAACAACAGCTTTTGTAAGTAGACCATGATGTAATGTGAGTCACTCTGTCACATATATAACACATGCAACACCCGAGCAGTATCATCTATCATGTAATGATGTAGGGGCCCTTTTAAAAAAAAAATCAGGACACACTTTTTGCACTGTAAATGGAAAACCAAAACCAGGGTTTGTCATAAAACTTGATAATCTGTGACCCATCCCAGCAGTTGTTTTTTGGAGATCCACCCTAATCTCAGTATTTGGTGTTGCAGATCATCATTTTTGTGGGAGAAACTTGTATTGTAGAGACAAATTGACTTTTGGACAGGAATTCATCTTTATGACAAACATTTTCCATTTTACATGAAACTTATAATGTGTGATATACATGTGATACTGAGTCGCCCCCTATACTTTACCATGCCCACCTACTCAGACCACGCCCCCTTTCATACCATTTGAACACTTGTCTGAGGGACCATTGAACCCAGCAGAGAGTTCCTTCTTCATCGGTGATGGTTTGGCCATGGTACTGTAACTTCCAGTATACTGTATATTATATGAATATTCTGTCCTTTTACATGCATCATTGGTTTCAGAAATTATACAAATATTAAGTACTTAATAAATTAAGCTCTGTGTAGTTTTCAAAGTACTCATTTGTGCCGTAGTAGTAGAAGAACGCAGTAGACAAAGAAATGAAACAGTGAGTTACATTAGTGTGTGGATCAGATAGCTGTTGATTTATAAAATTATAACTACGAACTCAGCTTCAAACTACAATGATCCGTCACAGACATTTCCCCTCTAATAGAAGAAGTCTATCACAGTAAAAATGCATGCCATTATGTTGCAGGTTTTAAATTAGCAAATGAATTTGCTAACAATGATCTGTATCAGCTCCAATACTGGTGTCATAGATAACATTGTGTACCTCTCCTTATATACTGTGTTTTATTTAAGTTGTATTCATTTAGAGAGACAATGTAGACAACAAACGCCTTCTTTTTTCTCATTTATTTTCCTTATTCATGATTATTCAGGTTAACAGAAAGTAGCTGGAAGTTCATAGGGGCATTGGTTCCTCTTGGCCACATACAATAGACCAGTGCTGATGTGTGTGTTGAAGTTTTTGGCAGGTCAGCGTGAGTTAGAGTTTCTTGGGCATTCGTGCATCCGATAGGCACACATGTAGAAGATACCTAGAAGAGAACAATCCCATTACCGAGAACAGAATTAAAACATGAGAACGAGGCACTTCTATGTGTTTTTTAATTAGTTAATCTGTTAGGATGCATACCTGAGAAGAATGTGAGCACCACTGCCACCCAGCCCATTATATAGGACCAGGAGAATCGCCAGCTGCCATAGCGTTTGCCATAGTAGTTCACTGTCACTCCTGTGTAGACAGCCATGGCCAGTAACACAAAGAAACCTGTACAAGAGATACAATCATGAGGTGTAACTGAAAAAGGTCTTTACTACATCCCAATGGCTTGCATGTACAGTAGCTATGATGGAGGAGCTTGCTTACAGGAGATGAAGAACAGGATGCCGGCTGCAAATGTCTTGTCAAACCCGTCAAATGAGGAGTAGTGGATGAAGGCCATGACACCGATCACAATGCCGATGAAACAAGCCAGCAGGGAAAGAATCATGAAGGCCCGGGTGGCATCCCAGTACGCTGTGGGTGGGAAGGGAGAGGAGACGAGGATAAACACAGGGACCTGAGAAACCAGACTGAAAAGTACATCAGTACTAAATGAAGACTTCTGTGTTTTTCTATTCTATACACACAGTTCATGTCATTTTTACATTTTTACAGTTATTTATGCTTTTCGTCATCAACAGGAGACAGATCTAGCTTGCCATCTAGTGTTTGGGAATTGATTTGCACCCAATTTAATGAAAACCTATGATGACTGAAAAATTATATATTTTAACCTAAAAATATGTACTATAATACACTCAGAAATATACTCACAAAATAACCTATAAATACTTCTATGTAGAAATCTTTTAAAACAGCGCCTACGCATTTTTTTAAAGAAATATTTTGAAAATATTTAAATGACAGTAACTTTTTTGCATTTGAATCTCAGCCATATTTTACCAAACACCCCAGCAAAGCCCCAAAAGGAAGTAACCCTCAGCACACTAATACATATATATGAGGATGTGCCTGTGCACATGCACATGGAAGACACCCAGCGAGTCTTACCAATACTGTCTGTGTGTGTCATGCATTTCCCAGGCACACAGTACCGCCACAGGCCCTGGTGCATGTAATTGCTGGAGTGACGGTACTGCATCCAGTAGTCAGTTGCAGTAGAGACAATGAGTAGTATGTTCCCGATTCCAGCACAGAACAACCCTCCTCCCATGAAGCTGTACATCCTGCCAAAAAAGCACTGACTGACACAAAGAGAGAAAACAGAACAGGTCAGGACCTCGTCAAACATCTGGCGCCTGCTTTACCAATTAGAGCAGGCACTTCTTGTTACAGAGCATAGGGATACACCGAATATGAATAAAACAATACCTAAATACATTCAGCAGGATGCCACAAATGTTATTCTGGAGCTTGACATATCTGATTATAGAAACAGTATTCATCAGGCAATTACACTGAGGGAATTTACATGTTGGACATGCAGCAAGCTCAGTCAGACAAGTCATTAACCGGTCAGACTGAGAGGTGCGTCCATCTATAACGTTTTACAAACCCACACACATATATTTTAAATTCTAATTAAGACCACCAGGTTTCCAAAGATACCAAACATGTAATGCTGAATTATGGGGAAATGTGGTTAAAATGATGCACAACTGATCTAGAAGTATTATTTTATTTGATTCAATGCCACATCCATAAAAACGTGGTATCTTGTGTTTTAAAAGTTTATAAAAAGTGGAATTTCCTCCCAATTTATGTTAGAGATATTTAGAGTTACACTACCAACTGTAGGAATGAATAAGATGAGATTTTATCTATTTAAAATACCAAATATTGAGCACAAAAACACTATTTCACACATTATATTTTGATATTAACGACCTACCTTTATCTTTCTCTCCTCAGAAAAAGTCAGAGATTCCAATATTTTGGGTAGTCAAAGCACAGAGGAGCCCAATATTGCGCTGTACAGGCAGGAAAGTTTTGTTTGTGCGTAGGAAACCAAGCGAACAAACGGGCTGACGGAACAATGGAGCATGCTGAGCCACAACCAATCACAGAGGATGAGTTTTGTGTTTTAGGGAATCTGCTGAAAATACAAAACTGATAAAGCGCTGCGCACATCTCAGTAATACTGATGACACAAGGCTTTTAATTCAAAATGCTGCACAGCCACACAGTAAACCCATGGCCTCCAATAGGCTTACCCATAGCCACTGCTGGAAAAGTTAATTTAACAGAGATTATTTTAAAATGTAAAAACTCATTTTAAATTGTGTTTCAGTTGATGTGTTTGGGGTAAATCCTTAAGTCTAGTATGCGGATGGAAATGCATTATTATTTTCCGGTCATTACCAACTTGTATACAGATATAGTATGTATACAGTTATAATTTATGTTGTGCAATGTGCTCATTTACATAAAATCAATCTTTGCTGGTATAAATGATTCTACAGCAACTGAAGGTTAATTCATTAATGATACATTTAGTCTCGTATTTTCATTAAGTTTCTGTCGTTTAGTTGGCACACAGCAAGTCCAGTGCAATTGATTTAATTACAGATGTAAAACTGCTCTGACATTTATCAAATGAAACGCATGTAACAGTGGTATTGAACACAGCCAACAACATAAATTCCCAGGCCATGATGCGTACAGTTAACTCTCGCAGGACAGAGTGTGACGAGCTGCATGGTGGACAGCTAATAGAGTTGTGGGTGGGTATGTACAGTTTGGGTGAAACTGCTGCAATAAAGAGGGATTTATCTTTGTTGCAGCATCTTGTAGAGAGAGAGTTATGGCTGAGAAATGAGTCTCATTTTGTGGGTGTAGCACATTTAGTGGCGTTTGAGTTGGAAACAATAGTGGGATCACAACCAATGATACTTTGCACAGATGCCAAACTAGGAAATTACAGAATTTTACAATCTTATATTAAGCACTTTTTCACATTTCCCACACAGTTTAACACAGGTTAGAATCAATTTGTGCACTGTTCAATCCCTCATTTGTCTGTTTGGGTAAATGAGCTTTTTGCCACGTTGTCCTGCTGCTCTTGTGTTTGGTAATCTTATCAATAAGAGGTTTGACATCCTGTTGAATTGTAGTAGAGTAGACGTATAAACTAGTGTGAAAATTACTCAGGTAAAGTACAAGTACATGTGTGTACATGTACTTGAGAGTGTAGGTTACTTAGTTATTTTCCACCACTGAATTAAAGTGATTTGTAGGCTTTAAATAATACCACAGCGGACAAAGAGGTTGTGTTTTCTGTATTTTCCCAGTTAATGTGGGGTTACACCTACAACCTAGACATGGTATCATTTAGAGGGTGAGACTAGTAATTTTACTCTTTCATTGTACTTTTAGGCCAAGTTTAAGATACTCTATTTCATGAAGTGTATTAATTTTCCTGCAACTTTTGGGAAAAAACATTTCCACAAATATAACTGAAAAAACACTAATGTAATGTGTTGTTGAAATCTGTCCTGTAGGGCCTTTGATTGATATATAATCTATTCTCATTTGGTTTTCAAATAAAACCATTATAATTTTCTCAAAGAGTCATACTACATACAGTACAGCTTTTTTTAATTAAAGACTGTATTATATATTTTGTACACTATTGTTGGAAAATTGTTGTTACATAACACCCAGAACCTAAATACAGTGTGTAAAAAGGAACCATTTCCAATTACACAATTACAACCTGATTTGCAGCAAATGTCTTTTAGTCTCTTTCAGCAGACCGGCCTATTTGCATCATGAGCTCATTAACAGCAGGTGTACGGTCCACTGATTACTATGTTATGTTAAATTATGTTAAATGTTGCACCAAATATGTTGAAACATACAAGGAATTGGATCCCAGTTCTCAGTACACTCAAAGTATTTCAAATTTACGGGACATATAGATACAGACATAGGCCTACAACTAAACAAAGATATCCAGCTAAACAGATATGAACTAACTTCAGCATAAAGCTATTATAGAGACAAAAGTTCTACAGTTTATTGTATTTATTTGTAGTTTATAATAATGTTGCTGTGGACTGTATGTGTTGCTTTTGGGTCAAGTAGTGCAAGAATGCAAGTAACTCCACTGTATTGACAGAAGTGGGTTCATATGCATACTGTATATTGAGAGTAGGCTATACATCTGTTAAGACCTGCGTGGTAATTAATGGATATTATGTACACAGGCCTAAACAGTAAGACAGACCTTCAGCACAATGCACTTAACATCATGTAAACAGCTTCAGTTCCTTGGAAGCTTTTAGACCGCTCTTCAGAAAAGATTTCTACTTGCTAATGGCAAGTTAGAGGATCTCTAAGCGATGTTGGGTGACGTTACTTGTTGGTGAAGTATTTTCAAACAAAACAAGACTAGCTTGCCCCTCCCTACTCCTCATCCCGTCCCCTTATCCTCCCTTCTGTGCTTCCACGCATTAACAAAACCCAACCCCCAAATCCTTCTTGTAAGTTACTGGCTGGAACACTGTGTGTGTATGCTTTGTGGTGCAGGTTGGCTCAGTTAGTTTTTGTTGCTGTCTGTAGACCCCGGGCTGTCTATAGAGACCACTTTTTTTACAGTGTGTTCTGGGGACAGGCAGCTAGCAGATAGTGAGATGTTTTTACAGTGTGTTCTGGGGACAGGCAGCTAGCAGATAGTGAGGAGATGTTTTTTACAGTGTGTTCTGGGGACAGGCAGCTAGTAGATTGGGAGGAGATGTTTTTTACAGTGTGTTCTGGGGACAGGCAGCTAGCAGATTGGGAGGAGATGTTTTTTACAGTGTGTTCTGGGGACAGGCAGCTAGCAGATAGTGAGATGTTTTTACAGTGTGTTCTGGGGACAGGCAGCTAGCAGATAGTGAGGAGATGTTTTTTACAGTGTATTGAGGGGACAGGCAGCTAGCAGATAGTGAGGAGATGTTTTTTACAGTGTGTTCTGGGGACAGGCAGCTAGCAGATTGGGAGGAGATGTTTTTTACAGTGTGTTCTGGGGACAGGCAGCTAGCAGATAGTGAGGAGATGTTTTTTTACAGTGTGTTCTGGGGACAGGCAGCTAGCAGATAGTGAGGAGATGTTTGCTGTATGTGACAACAAATGTTCTAGCATATACATATTTTGGTATTTCTTATAAAGAACCCAGTGGGTTGAAATGTGTCTTTGTCCAATAAGCCTTATAACAAAGGATGTGTTGAAATGTCACATGAGCAAAAGCAAAAGTTTAAATTATATTATTAATGATGGCTTAATTACATTTCACTGCTTCAATTTCAGGATCCTGCATTGTTCATCTCATTTCATTCATATTTATTTGAATAGGGACAGATACTTAGACAAAGACATTTGTGCAACAAATCTCCAATGTACTACATTTATAGCTATTGCTAATTTCCAATATTGTCCCTAAAAGGGATTTTAAACAGTCAGCTTTTAGCTCAATAGGCAGCTCATTCCATGCCTTAGCTCCCTTAATTGAGAAAGATGTCTGGCCACAGGAGGTTTTTCTGAAGGATATTTTACAGTTCCCTGCAATTGTGTTTCTAGTGGACACTCCACTGGCCTGTAATGGTTGCACCATGTTCATGCTGTGGCTCACTGTCACACTGTCATGACTTAATGGGACATTTGAATAGAACAACGCCAATGCTATTATAACACATGCTTTTCCTGCTATAACAAGTCGTTTTTTACCTTTGGGCTTTTATCATCCATTGTTTCCTGACCCACTGTACTGGCTACTGATGATGGTCAAAAGAATATCCTTGAAATATCAAATATCAGTGGATGACCTGGTAAGTTACATTACATTCCACACAAAGGGCTGCAACTTTAAACTATGGACGAGGATTTACTGATGATTAACAAAATCCAGAACATGGAGTCACTGGACATCACAGTCACCCTGTGTGTGTCAGTTATGACCACTAGATGGGGCCTTTTGTGTTGTTTTGCAGCAAAGACTGAATCATTAGTTCGATGTTCTCTTTGTCTGTTGCCAGTGCGCCACTTATGATCTTAATCACAGCAAGTCTTGATTAGGTGTTAGAACTCATTCTGGATGGCGGAAGGCATGTTCATTCATGTTTATGTTCCTCCTACACAAAAAAATATTTGATTTTACTGTATATATTTTACCAAAACCATAATTTCATCTTTTTTAATTGAGCTACTCCATCATCCTGCACATACTTCATTGTACATGCCTGTAATGAAAAGTATGACATTACAAGCATTACTTTACTTATTGCAAACGTACCCATATAGGTTACAAAAATCCCTGGTTGAGAATCACTGTTACACTATGTGGATTTTAAAGTCACTCTCTAAAAAATGTGTTGTACTTAATGATACTTTGTACATGGCCAATCATTGTCCAATATGCAACTTACAGTCTGATGTGGAAACTTGACATTTTTATTATTCCAAGAACAGCATTTTAAAATTTGTCTGGAAGGGATTTTAATTAAGTAATAGAGTGGCAATTGAAATACATTGTTTCAGGAAAATAAGTTTGTAAAGCAAAAGAAAAAGAAAAAAAAAATCTTCCTGTTGATCCAGTTGAGTACATTTGCAAACACATGTGAAGTGGCCTCAGTAACAGACGATGGCTGTGTGTGTGTGTGTGTGTGTGTGTGTGTGTGTGTGTGTGTGTGTGTGTGTGTGTGTGTGTGTAGGAGGGTGTAAACCACAAAGTGCCTAATCCATCCTAAAGGCCTAAAAGCATAAAATTGTAGAACCCTTCTAAATTGCATCGGATTACCATTATCCTCCTAGTCTGGTGGGACCCAGTATTTGCCAGCGGCAGGAGAGTCCAACTCACTTTCCTCCCCATCCAACTGCCTCCCTGCCAAAACCAATGAGGTCTGCACACAGGAACACAGAGCAGATGAAGTCGCAGACATGAAGGAAGCCTTTTTATATCCCATCGCTGACACACTAGGTGTCGCACCATGGGACAAAGATTACCTCCATTTATTAAACCATATTCACAAACATGGCTTCTCACAATACTGCAATCTGAAAAAGGCATCAATTCATTCACATTATCTCGTTTCAGAAGAGCCACTGGGAACACGAGATAACAAACCCCTATTAGAGACATTTGGCTCTGATGGAAAAATTTTAGCTCACTCCGCTGTCTTCTTTTTTACAGCGTCTTTCTCTCCATTTTCTCTAAATAGTACTCCGGTGAGTCGTCTGAATTATCCAACACACATCAAGTTTCATGTCATAAAGAAGGATTTTAGTTCACTTCACTCAAATTCTCTGGACTCAAATTATTTCACAATGTATTTAAAATAGGTGTCAGTATTTTCCAGTTCAATTTACATTCCTTTTAACATCTTCAAGGCTCTGTCAGGCAAATGGCTGTGTTTTGTGCTAAATGCTAACGTCAGCATGCTAACATACTCACAATGCTGACGTGCTGATAGCACAATGGAGAAATTAGCATTCAGGGATTTCTGCCAGAAATGGTCTAGTTTAGAGAAGCCTTTTAAACCAAACCTTACCTTGACAGTTGGATTCTCACTGGACCATGAATCATACAAAAATTCCTCTTGTCAGGTCAAGTACAACTTTTGGTTTTGGTCCTTCAACACAACGATGTGTTATCTTAAAGATCCCCTTAACATAACATATGTTACAGCATGACAAACTGTTTTGCTGTAAAAACTATGACGATACTGCAGATGTCATCCACATAAAAACTCAGCCTCAGGGTTCTGGAGGTCTCCATGAATATGTACTGTACATTGTATAGTTCACACATGGACAGAAGATTTTTTTTTTAAATAAATGTTTTATTGGTTATTTTAAGAATCTTGACAGAACTAACACATTGGTGATCTACAGGGATACTACAGTACACAGTCACACAGAAATGAGATTAAAACAGTAACACACACAACACTACACCATGTACTGACTCACACACACACACACACACATACACACACGCACACACACAAACAATAGTTTATTAACCCATTTTCTGCCTCATGTCTTCTCCAGTCTTTCGTCAAACACATACATCATCATGGTTTAATGATACATTCATTTATCTGTTGTACAATAATGTAATAGTTGCATTAAAGGTCCCATGACTTGGTGCTTTTTAGATGCACAAAGAGCTTTCCTTAGTATGTGCCATTTTGGAGTTTGTAGCTTTTGAGGGGGGGGCTTGACCAACTGCCACTTTGCTCTTTTGAAAGCCATGACGTCTCTCTCTCATGGGTGGGCCTAATTCTCTGGGCGGGCAAAGCAGAGAAAGGGGAGGTAACCTTGCCCCTTATGAAGTCATAAGGGGCAACATTCCAGATCAGCCCATCTGAGCTTTCATTTTCTTAAAGGCAGAGCAGGATACCCAGGGCTCGGTTTACACCTATCACCATTTCTAGCCACTGCCGGACCATAGACAGGCTGGGGGGACTCATATTAATGTTAAAAAACCTCATAAAGTGACATTTTCATGCCATGGGACCTTTAACTCTCCACTGCCTGAAAATACAGTATTTTTTTTAAACCCCAGATCCATTTTTAGTAATACATCTGATCACGTCTTTATAAAATTACAAAGATGTATATAATGAGGAAGGGTGAAGGAAATCACAAAAAAAGATTAAATCATTCAAATAAAACCAAATATTTTGTAAAAAAGCAGATGGCTAGCCTTGACTCTTTCCATTTAGTTTTCCATATTTCATAAGAGACCATGGCAACAGATTGTTTGCAAAGACAGGAAATCGGAGAGGAAAAAGGAGGATGGCATGTCATGTGATCAGCGTCTGTCTACATCAGGTTCTGGAAACAAACAACACAAAGAGCAATGAGACAGAGAGTAACACGTATGTACAGAAACATAGACAATATTAAACAGACCCTGGCCAGTACTGAATGTTTAGATTATTAATAGATATCAATATTTTAACCCTTGTGTGGTGTTTATATTTTTGTTACACAGCCAGGTCTGGAGAAGCTACCACATGACTAGGCTTTGAAAATCAATACAGCCATAACAATGTATGTAAAAATACTTCATATATGTATACTTTAGCTTAATTACCAATGATATATACATCATTTGTGGTTCATAGTCGCCATTTACCTATATGAGATCACATTTATGATCAAATGATCATTTTAATTTTTTGTGAAAAAACAGGAAATTAAAAAAGGTAAAAAAAGAAACAAGATTTTTTTTATCATTATTGGTGCTTATTTCTAAGAACCTAATCAGATCAAGTGAAAGTGCTTGAAATGTAACATTTTTGTAACTTTGTGTGGGAACAGCAGGTGCAGAAAGACAACAGTAGACCCGAACACCTCATATGTAATAGTTATGTGTAGGGGGGGTGTACCATATGCAGTCATTGAAAATAAGTTATTTTCTATGTTCATCACGGAAAATGAGTCAAGATCAATGAGTTTGAATTAGAAGAAATAATAAATTGCATAATTTTTCTTTGACCAAACATTGAAGGATTAAGAGATGTTTTTCTCTTTCCTTTTTCTTGAATTCATAAACACATAACATGAGCAAACAGCAGCGTTATCGAAACAGACTTGGCAAATAAATCATGAAGTACATGAAGCATTATACGTCCACTGAAGCTTGAAATGCGATTAAAATCAATTGCATTACAGTTTCCACTATTATTCTCAAAAGCCAGATTTTGGGTGGAGTACGGTATCAATAATATTTCTTCTATCTATTAAAGCATACATGCTTTTTTCATGTGCATACTTAACACACAAGAAAACAAGAGGAGAGCTTTAACAGTACTTAAAGTAATTTTGCAATTTCCTATATTGTATCAGGAGAATCTCAGAGACTTTTGCTGAGTCATTATGTTACATGACCCTTTCCCAAAACCCATGGGAAACCTCTAGGATGCACTGTCGCAAGGATTCTGACAAGCAGCTCAAAATGCCCTCAGTTCACTGCTGAACAGACTGCGACCCACATTATAAAAAACAATCTTTGTTCAGCAGTTCCTATTGTAAGTCTAGACGTACCTCATTTCTCCTGTGGCCAGTGGTGGAGGGTCGTGAAAGGCCCCCTCCACTCAGGGAACCGTAGCCTGACATCTGGACCTGGGGCAGGAAGCTGGACTGTCCATATGGGATTACATTCTCATCTGTGGCAAACAAATCGCTCCAAGTTACAGCTGTATGTATATAGGTTAAACCCTAAGTGAGGGAGCAGGCTGAAAATAGACCCCCTGGGATAATATGGGGGCATACACGGGTGGCAGTTGGTTCTTTCTAAGCTCAAAGGGATTTGTATGAAGCATCACAATATTAATACACATCTATTTGGGTTCCAGCTGTTGGAGCAGACATTGTTCTTTTATCAGCTATTGTTGACAGATGCAGAATAATGCTACAAAGGCAAGTATTACATATTCTACTTACCCTGGGATAACCACTTTGTAGCTCCTTTCCTTTGGGTTGAGAAATGTTCTCCCCTCTTCTGAAGAGTAGGCGAGTCGCTGCCCTCTTTTCTTTCAGTGTCCGCTCGGCTGCGGCTCAAAACATCAGCCAAGAGCTGCAGGGAGTCATCTGTAGGGGGAGGGGCTGGCGCAGAGGGAAGTCCTACATATGATTGATCAATGGTAATTAATAAACTGCAAATAGAAATACTGCTTTAAAGGAACAGTTTGACATTATAGAATAGAGAGAGAGAGAGAGAGAGAGAGAGAGAGAGATGGGACTCATTCAATCTCAGAATTGAGATTGAGATTGAGAATTGTGTGTGCAACTGCTTCGAGATCATAGACTGTAAATATGAAATCTATGTTTGAGATATGTTTTCTCTTGTATGGTGGGTGTGTCTCGGCTCAGGTTACAGGTGATACCCAATCAGCAGAGATGTGTCTGTAAACTCATGGTAATAAAACAGTTTTTAAAACTGCGTCAGCATTTAATGTTGACATTTGTTTAAGCCATATTACATGAGGGGCTTTAATTTCGAGGTCCAAAAGGCCCGTCACTGAAGCGTCACACACGTAAGGGGGGCGGGATTGAAACAGCAGCAAGTTTCATCAACGTTATAGTGGAAAATCATTTGATGTTAAAATGTCTACAGGTTGGCAGGACGTTTTTCGCAGTACGTTTAGTTGGTAAATGTGAGATGTTCGAGTGACACACGTCTTCCTATCAGAAACACGGAAATTAATTTGACCTGTTCTCACTCCCGATTGGTCAGTGGCTGCATGTGAGACTGCTGGGATTGTTGTGAGTAATGAAAATGCGACAGGGGGCCCCGGCTGTTAATCAATGTCTTCTAGTGATGCGGGCCACTGATTGGTCCGGGACAGTAAGCAACTGCGTACCCTGCTTACCAATAGTTACATATCTGAATCACTCAATTCTCAATGGCTACCTGCCAATGTGGCACAGAGTACAACTGTCAATTGGATGTTTTATGGACCAAACTAATTCTGTGCAATGACCAGTTGCCAGGCAACCAGTAGAGGATGTTACTGGTCCTGGTCAAGAAAAGGTTTGGCACATAACACCACGTAAAACTTTCCTTTAATTGTCTTTAACATTAGCAATACCACGACTTGGTCACAATTATTAGACACCCAATTAGCTGAATTTGTTTTCATCTCAAGAAGTGTACAGCCCCAGCTCTTTGAGACTGTACTGCAATGCTAACATGCTAATATTTAACGAGCATGTTAATAACAATCATAAATAAGCGTACTGTGTTTTAATGCTAACATTTGCTAATTGCCATTAAACACAAAGCACAGCTGAGGCAGATGGGAATGTCATTAGTTTTGGTATTTGCACATAAACTGGACACATTTTGACTTGATGGTGTCGCTAGATAAAAACAGTTAAGGGATCACCAAAGTTATTACAATTCAGCTTGAGAGGGACATGAATGTGTGAAAAATAGCATGGTATGAAAATCACACCACTAAAACTAAAACAGAAGTAAGATTAGTTCCAAACATTGTGTCATACCTGCTTGGTTGTGTAGCTCTCGCCTGAGTTGTCCATCCTTGGGTGTTTTCTTCTTACTCCTGGATCTGGGTGCCTGGGCTGTGGGGCCAGACTCGGCAGCTGGAGCAGGAGATTGTCCTGACAAGAAAGCACACTGATGTCATCCTCAGGAAACTTAGAGGAAACTAAAGAACACTGAGCTGCACTTTGAATAAATGCGACATGATTTTCACGTACAAATGCTTTCTGCTGGGTAACATCATCATAAACTAAATTATGGATGACACTGTGTGGTTGTGCACTGCCTGTTGGGAAGTCACTTCCGAAGATGTGAGGCTCTAAACTGAATATGAACTGACCTTTTTCAAGGCTTTCCCCCTTGAAATCTTCTGCCCATTGGCTGGTGTGGTACACCCCCCCTGCAACCCGGGCCTTGGCGTTGGTAAACAGATCTGGGTTGGACTGGGAGACCTGGGAGCCTGAGTGGTTACGGGCCAAGAGGTCAAAGTGCTGTAGCCGTGGACTGTCACTGGGCTTATCTCGCTGGGAGGGAGACTTCAGTGTTGCTGCGTAAGACAGTTCGTCTGGTTTGGAGGACAGGCTGGACAGTTCCTCCCCCGAAGTGTCCATCAGGTAGGTTCTGGCAGGCAGCGGAGGACACCAGTTGTCATCTTCCTCCTCAGAGCTGGAGGACGGACAGATTATGTTATTTATGATCAAATAAATGTAAGACAAGTTTATAGCCATGCCTGAGGCTCGTGCGTAGAGCTAAATGCAAATGTCAGTGTTAATAAGTCTAGTGTATTAGCACAATAACATTTTTTCTTTTCCCTAATGTTGTCTTTGGGTCAAATTAGACTTGTTTTTCAGGCATTTTTGTCATAACCCAAAGTTTTGGACCTATTCAAATTTTGCACCTGTTAATGGCCGAAAATGAAACGTTAAGGGATCACCCCTTAAATCAGTCTTAGGGGGGACGTGACTGCCTGTACCAACGTGTATGGCAATCCATGTGATATTTCAGTCTGGACCAAACCAACACTGCCATCCTTAGAGACATACCTCTGACCTACAGCACACGATAACTAAATATAAGAAAGAACGAATTACAAGTAAAGAAATAATTGTTAAAATCAAATTCATTTCCACGTTCATACTGTATGAAAAAGGGAGCCAACATAGAGTTAGAGAGAACCACCTCCGTGATTTGTTTTGTCATTTCAGCGCTGACAGGGCTAATTTAATGATGGCCGTGTCATTGAAAATGGAAAGTACTAATCCAGACTGTCAGATGGTGGCTAATGCCATTACAAAAGACACGGCACAGTAAGAACAGCCCTCAGATCCCACTCCGTTATGTCCGCAATCTATTCTGTCAGAACTAGTTAGAGCAGACGCTCCCCTCTGAAACCCCACAGCTCAATCTACTCACTGCCAGCAGTCACAACTGTTGTTAATTTGAAAAGTCCCCAGACTCCAAACTTCACTCAAGTTTTGTTTGACAGCCTTGGCAGAGTTACAGGGCCGTTTTGATATCCATCTGCCTTAACTCTCTCTGTCATGTAGGAGAAGACGGAGGCCTTAATGCTATAAATAAATGAAATATTAGACGCAACAAAAAGCTTCCTTAAGGAGGAAAAAAGGGCCTTGATGTACAAGTTAAATACGTCTAAATTAGTCTCACCTGTGTTGCCCCCCTTTGTCTGTCTTTGTGTGAGCTCTGTCTTTGTTGGCAGGAAGAGGCAGCGATAAAACATCCACCCAGGTGAGAGGAGCTGACCTGGACGAGGACCCAGCGGACCTCTGCTTTACCAGTTTGTCTATAAAGCCAAAACGCAATATGTCATACAGTATTGTGTACAAGGTTTAACCATTGTGTTTTCATTATCTCCAGGCTGACCCTGAGGATGAAGCTGGCACTTTTAAAGTATACCTATCCTCAAGTTAATATAGGCTTTTAAAGCTTTATAAATGCTGATAAATGCTAAATACTTAAATAATTAAAATGGGGGTTGGCAGTAGCTCAGTCTGTGGGGAGGTGGGTTGGGAACCGGAGGGTCGCAGGTTCAATCCTTGTACGGACCAAAGTACTGTGGTGGTCTGGTAGCTGGAGTGGTGCCAGTTTACCTCCTGGACACTGCCAAGGTGATCTTGAGCAAGGCACCAAACCCCCAACTACTTGGGGTGCCTTTCCATGGGCAGCCCCCCCACTCTGACACCTCTGACTCCATTTAGTGCATGTATAGGTACTGAGCATGTGTGTGTAATTCAGGCCTGCGTGTAATAACAACAGAGTGTAAATTGTAATTTCCCGTTACAGCAGGACTAATAAAGTATACATTATTATTATTAAATGCCTTGAGGATGTTTCTCTGGGTTGACCAGTTAGTTTTATATTCAAGGTTCTCTTGGATTCCCGCATGTGAAACTGATTGAGCACTAGCTACATTCCAGCACTGTTTTTATTGAATTATAATGGATTATAGAGACAGAAAACTCACCGTTGCTTTTCTTGCTATACTGGAGCTTGGCATATTCAGACCCAGACTGACCAGACTGGATGGTCCACTGGTCCAGGTTTAGCTCCAGACCCACAAGGCCACTATTTGACAGTACTGGGTTGCTGCTGTACGGGTCCGGACCCTGGTTGTAGGACGTACTGGAGTAGGTGTCGTAGTATGCCAGCAGGTCATCCTCAGCGGCTGTGTTGATGGTGCTGTAGATGGGACTGTCGTTGGACGCCGTGCTGTGTTTCTCGGACTGGTTCGGGTAGTTTATGATGCCGACTGCTAGACAGCAAAGGTTCATTAACAATGGGAATTATATATTAAGTATTCTAAAAAGAGTTATTTTACCAATCGCTCAAACACAAGAGCTCTTACTGTTATAATATCTGTCTGAGTCCAGTTTGCCAGAGCAGCAGTTGACAGAGTCTTTGGTGTTATGAATGACGTTCGGAGTCGGCCAGGAGTCCGACAGCCAGGGGTAGTTGCCCATATTTGATCCTAACAAGCAAGGCCTTAAAAAAAGGTGAGATTATATCAATACTTTGCACATCAAGTACAGAGATATTATCTGAATCAAATCCTAATCTTCAGTTTACCCTCCATTGATGATTCCAGATCCTTCACTGTGAGCAAAGCCTACTGAAAGAACAAATATTTCTCAGTTATTAATCTTGTTTACCAGTAGAAAAGACACAGAAGACTCACTGGAAATGAAATACATTTCAAACTGTGCTCTATTCTTAAAAAACAAAAGCACAAGTTTGAAGATTGCAGATTTTAATCAATATTTTATAAGCTATACTGCTGACCTACATACACACATCTACATTATGCAATACATAAAAAATACAAATGTTATTTGATGAATCAGTGAAGCTGTTTCTTGTTTGTATCTAGAGTCTGTGGCATCTAAATGAACAAGATGATAAAAGATTCCATACTATGATTAAATAAAAAATGTTTTAGTTATTAGTATGGCAATAACAGTCACTGTGAAATATTTATGGGAAAATCCAATTGCTGATATTTTTGCTCAAAGCTTTTGGCTGTCTATTGATTATTAATGAACATGGACAAATATCTCTCAGTCAGAAAACAACTGATGTGTTTATGTGCTAATGTGCCAAAGGGCATACAAATATAAAATAAACTGCACACAGTGGTTATGTTTGCATACGCTTCAGTGTGTCTTCATGAAAACTGCCCAGTGGGGATAAATACATTTTAATTAAATGAATATCCAGTGCAAGTGTGTGCAAAATTAAAAAGATTCATCACTGCTGGAGACATCCCTAGTGGTAAGAACTGACAAACTGTCAGTTTGCTGTATAACAACTGAAGCCTTTTTTGTCTGTAACTTCTCATTTTCATGAATAAGAGATTTATAATGAATAAGATGTGACGGCGTGCATCTGAAAACCAGACTGTTATTGTAGCCATTCCCACTTTTTACAGTTAATTAGTTTTTTTTAAGATCATTTTTTTGGGCTTTTCTGCCTTTATTTGATAGGACAGCTGGGTGAGACAGAGGGGAAGACATGCAGGATATCGCCACAAGTTGGATTCAAACCCTGGACCTCTGCGTTGAGGCATAAACCTCAGCAGTACATGTGCGCCTGCTCTACCACTGAACCAACCTGGCCACTTTACAGTTCATGGTGGCAGTAGCTCAGTCTGTGGAGTTGGGTTGAGAACCGGAGGGTCGTCGGTTCAAGGCCCAGTACGGGCCAAAGTATGGAGTGTGGCTCGGTAGCAGGAGAGATGCCACTTCACCTCCTGGGCACTGCCAGGTGCCCTTGAGCAAGGCACTGTACCCCCCCCCCCCCAACTGCTCAGGGCGCTGGTCCAGCTGGCAGCCCACTCACTCTGACATTTCTCCATTTGTGCATGATTAGGTCCTGAGCATGTGTGTATTTCAGGCCTGTGTGTAGTGATTACTAACAAACAGAGAGTAAATTGTAATTTCAATAAACAGTATAATTTAAATTTAATTCTTTAAGGATAAATCTTCCAGCCATCAAAAATCTCAAACTGCGGAAAATCTTTACAAATGTCAAATTCCAGAAACTCAATATACTTATGTATTTTCTTGTTATTACACTGAGCTACCAAGACCTGTCCTGATGCTAAAACTTAGTTAAGATAAGTCAAAGCTTGTTCCACGTACCTGCGGGTGTGTATGCGAAGGACGTGGTGTAGTGCCCCAGCTGCTTCCTCCTGCGGTGTCGACAGTAAAGCCAACCACTGAAGCCCATCAGCACCACCCACGCAGCCACACCCAGCCCTGCGATGAAGGCCGGCTGCCGTACCACGCTTGTGATCTGCTCTGATATGCTGAGGTTACCACCTTTTTTCACAGGCGTTGACGTCTTTTCCGGGGGGAGAGCTGAAAGAAAAGTAGCAAAGTTAATCTACTGGTGCATTTTTATTGTTTTTATATCCTGTATCATATAAGTTATGTAATAACGATCTGGAGACATTTCAAGGAAAAAAATTGACATTTTAAGAAATATATTTATTCGCTTTCTTGCTGACAGTTAGATGAGAAGATCAACACCATTCTCATGTCTTAGTTCAATATCAAGCTGCTGGTTAGCTTAGCTTAGCATAAGGACTAGAAACAGGGAAAAACAACTAGCCTGAGTATAAAACCACAATTACAAGGTATGTGGTACTAGGCATGTGGCACATAGCCCTCAGTAAAATCACAACTTGTTGTTTTTCTTTAGGTTAAAGAAACAGCATTCAATGTGTTCATTAGTGAGCTTTTCAGGTGCTGGGAGGCAGATTTTGTTCCCTTTGGACACAGAGCCACGCTAGCTGTTCCCAGCTGTTTCTAGGCCTTATGGGGCTATGTTCCCATGATCCCATGTTCTTTATATAAACATTGCAAGAGATTGGTGAGGGACATCTTCACAGTTCAGTTTTGCAAGGGAGATAGACTTTTCAAATGCAGTTTGAATTGTAAAGATCCGTTCAGCCACTGTGGACATGTCAATGTCTTATGTCAAGAAAATGGGATTGACCGCAAATTTGAGGTATAACATCAGTAGGCTATGAGCTGTACATGGTTGATTTCAACATAATGACCCAGGGAAAACATACACTGAACATCTGACCTAGGGGGAAAAAATGCTGAGAACATAAAACCCTTTGAAAGGTCGCCTTAATGTGTCATATTAAAAAAGACATGGGAAAACTTAAGACTACAGGAACATGTATGATGAACAGATATGTGCCTGCTTTATACTAAGATAAGCTAATCGGCTACTACTAATAAACGCAGCTTCACTGTGAATTTCTGACTTTTCACAATCAGAGTATCAGTGTTGATGACTTACAGTATCTGTTGTAAAGTCATTCACACAGCAAATCAACATTCCACATACAGATTTCATTTGTGGTAAACTGAGCCCGCTGAAAGCACATCTTGCCATATTTATCTATCTGTAGTGGCTTTTACAGTAAGAGGGACTCACTGAGAAGCAGGCTAACGGGTGGGCTTTGAGCGCCCACACCCAGATCGGTGACGGCAGCCAACACCACGGTGTAGTGGACTTCAGGCAACAGGCCTGTCAGCAGAATGGACAGCACCGCTCCGTCCACTGTCCGGTTTATCTGGCTCTTCTGCTCCGTGCTGCTGGCCAGACACCAGACCTGATCCACACCAGACATGAAGGGTTAATGTTTGAATCATAGAGACATTCATTTATCCTGCACACCCTGTGACAAGACATGGCCTGTTATTATAATAAGACAGGCACTGAAGCTTTATCTAGCAGAGAGCAGTGGAGAATGATGGCAAAGATACAGCAGAGATGAAAGAGAAAGGGATGTCTATGCAATGACAAATCCTGATGTTCCAAATGTACCTGCTTTATGTGTTGGATGTGTTACTCTCATGCATGTTGTATTTTAAGTATGTCTTTTAAAATCCTGCAGAAATAGGAAGAAAGGAAGAATGGAAGAACTATTCAGATTTCTTCAGTAAAAGTATAGCAACACTACATTGGCAAAAATGTATGTATTGTTATACATGTCTTCATTATTTCATAGCTGTGTTTTTGGCGTAACATGCAAAAAAACAATCAGAGTGTCATCTCTCATTCCCTTTAAAAGCCTGGTGTGTTTGTACCTTGGGGCATTGCTATTATGATTGCGGATTTGCACCATAATATTTTAAATTTTGAATCTTTTGCATGTGTATGTGCTGTGTGCTTCCCTGTATGTGTGTAACAAGCATAGTGTGCGCAAACTGTGAATGAGTCTAGGAGCATTTTACTCATTTGCTGTTAAAATAACAATAAAATGTTGCATTATTGACTTTAGACCAGGTTTTTGTTGGTCAATGGCACGATCACTTTCTGCTGCCGCAAGATGGCAATACACCCAGAATGCACCTGAACACACCTCCCTGTAAGACCAGCACACCCATGGGCGCAAAGATGGACGCATGTGCTATTTAAATTACGTGGGAGCAGGACGGGAAATTACTGTCTTTGCACCGGGTGCAACATACGGCCCTGAGTCTATTAAATTGAACAATAGTGTGTTTTTTCACCTTTAATTTGTAAGTGAGGAACATATTATTTCTTCTGTTCTTCTGTGTAGTCTCAATTTAAACAATGCAATATATTGTATATTATAACAGCAAAATGTAATTTAAAATTTCAAAATAAAAGTATCTTGCAGAATGTTTGTAGCATTTTAATCTTGCAGATGGTCAAGAGGGAGCACATTTACTGCTTAAAATTACTTTTTAACACAGTTGGCTAATTTAATCAACAACAGCGGATCATACATACTTCAAAATGAGCAAACAGCTAAAATCTGCAACCATAGAAAATAAATACAGTGGAATAAAAAGTAGAACACTACTACTTCTTAGGTACCTTCCACCTCTGGTATCATCTGCATAATGTACAATGAATCAACATTTTATTAAATTACGTTTTTGTGATGAAAATCTATCCTGTAGCACCGTACTGCCAATTCAACATCTAATTTTTTAACATTTAAGCCACGGGGAAGCTTATACAAAACACTGTGTACAGGTTTCAGCAAATGAAATATTTAAGGGGATTAAGTGGGATCTTTGCCTTCGGCTGATGAGCCCCCGCACACAAAAAGGATCTGCTTTTTCATGATCAGACATGTGCGGTTTTCTCACTTACTTTCTACATGTAGACGCAGATGGGAAGAATTAATCTAAACAATAGCACTGCATGTTCCTCCATTTTTTTCTGCAATAGCAGCCTGTTGATTAGTAATCAGTGTTGTGCTCATACTAAGAGGAAGATAGTCAGAACTGTTTTTTTCACAGAGCAAACAGATGACAGGGACAGTCAGTTTTCAATCTGATGACAAAATCGAGGCTCTTTCGGCGACAGCAACGCACATGCGCTGGCAGAAGGTTGGAGGCATGAGTAATTATTAATTTTTAATTAAAAATAGTGTTTTTTTCTAAACAACAAATTTGGACAACACTGAGTAATGAGTGCGTACAAATATACAATTTGTTCCTTTGTGTGGGGGGGCATTCAGTAATTGAGTCATGAGTCACCAAGAACAGTCATACAGAGTAGCTCTCACCTACAACTCATGGATTTCACTGTCAGTATGACAGTCATACACCGTTTAAATCTGAGCATGCACGAGTAACATCTGGACTCGACCAGAGCCGGTCTGACTTGGCTCTCATCCAGTATGACATGTTATACCGCAAACCGTTCACATCTGAGCATGCGCGACTCAAATCTGCACTCTCCTCACATTGGGTAGTGACAGAGCATACACTCAGCTTGAGCGAAGCGCTGCCGGCACGAATGAGGTAGAAACACAGGAGTGAGTTGGTTCATTGACGTATGGCACTTGATTCTTGTGGGACAACTCCGCGCTTTAGACTTGGGGTTTTAAACCTAACAATTCTCAGTCGTTCAGTGACACAACTTAATTAACTGGCTCTTTGGTCAGTTCGTCAACACTAGATCTACCCTGCAGAGATCTGAGGAGCAGTTAACCATAGCCCTCATAAATTGACCGGAGTTTAAAATTCCATCACAAATAAAATGGAAGGTAACGGACATCTGTCCGAAAAGAATGACATCCGGTGGAATTTCCGGCAGCAGCAGAGCAATCCCGGGAGTCGAACGTCGTGGATATTCAGTAGATTACCGATTGACTTACAAGAAGAAATAAACATCTGAGAAGAAGACAGACAGTCGGTTGTTGACTCAGGAGTCGGGTCTAGTCATGACACGATAGTCACAATATATATATATAAGGGCACGATGGTATTATTCAAGCAACAACTCCTCAAACATTAACGGAGCAAAAATTGAGGAAATGTCAGGACGAAGGTCTCACCTTGTACTCTCGAATGATGCCGCTCTGAGTATTATGAGGCGGAGGCTCCCAGGACACACTGATACTGGAGCTGTTGGTGAGCTGAACCACTGATACAGCCTGTGGGGGTGCACTTAAAACTGCAGACAGAGATAAGAAGAAGAAAATTACATTTCTATTATTATTAACTGATATCAGTGTTATGGTAGCGCTAATGTCCAAGAGGTTTCCCTAGAAAAAAAAACAACTGTATAATTAGATGTTATTATTCAGATGAAATAGGAATGTCGTTGAAAGAAAGGCTCTGTTTAAATCCAATTAAATATTCTGTTATAATTTATTTATTTTATTTATTTATTATTGGAACCATTATTCTCGATATCACATTTGTGTGTGTTCAGCAGACCTGCTGTGCACAGATTTATTTTCATTTACACTTGCAAATGAACAAATTTAAAGTGGAGCAAGTGAACACTGTCTCTGTATTACTTCCCAAATTGCATAGTTATTTCAAGGAAAACTTTTAGGAATGAATGAGAATTTAACATATGGACCATCAAGTTACCAACTTTGATTAATTCCTTTACGAGACAATCATACCAACAGCTAATCTAATAATCCCTGAGTCTTACCCTCCTCAGGCGTACGCAGCAGGACCATGAGGCTGTCGTGTCCCTGTAACTCATTGAAGTAAGGGCGAATCTTGATCTCGTACTCCGTACTGCTGTGCAGATCTACCAAGATGATGCTGTGGTCAGACGTGGCCTCCACATCCTGGACCAACCAGGAGCTGCCGATAGTCCGGTAAAATATACGATAACCCTGCACGTACCGGGACTGAAAAGCGACCTGAGAAAAGTTGGCAAGACAAGAAGAAGAAGAAACCGAGTTTACATCAGTAATGAAAAGCAGAACCAGCTGCGTCTGTACTTCAAATGAATCTGTTTGTGTCACGTAATGTTTGGTTGTTTTGAGGTTAATTCTTGGAGAAAAGCGTGTCCTCCGCACTGCAAGCCGACATTGGGGAACTTTTTAATGAGCCAAGTATTCAACTCACAGTCCAAGAAATCCTGGCGCTGGTAGGAGACAGAACCACAGGCTTCTGCAGGTAGACAGACACCTCCCCTAACTCCCTCTGCACCTGTCTGTGGTCCACACCTTGTTCTGTAGGACTTCCATCTGACACAACAAAGAAATCCAAGCCGCGTAAACAGTCGGATAGCAATTATTCAGCAAAAAAAAAAATACAGCAAAGCTTTTTAAAGAAATTCAGCAGCGCTCAAGGCAAAAGAGAATCACACTGGGAAAGCAAATTAGTTTTTAGACTGCACATGAAAAGCAAGTTTTTTTAAAAAAAAACTCATTATCTTGGTGCCAGCCTCAGTATCTCTAATGTCTTTCTTCAAAACTATAAACTAAAATAAAGATTGTATATTGCGAGTATAATCAGAAAAAATGATTTTTTGTTTAATATAACGGACCCTGCGTCCTGACAGGCTCGGAGATGGGGCTGGGGTCACTGAGGCCGTAAGAGTTGATGGCTCGGACGATGAAGAGATAAACCGTGTTGGGGAAGAGTCCGACCACTGTGTGCCTCTCATGCTTCACGTGGTCCGCCACCGTTTGCCAGGTGCTGCCCACTGATTGGCTGAAGGGAAAGAAACAAGACAATTAACCCTTGTGTTGTCTTCCTGTTAACCATGAACTTTCATTCATTCCAGGTCAAACTTCCAGGTCAAAATGAATATTTTTTTTGTGCTTTTCCAACTTTTTTGTCACTTTTTTTCTGATTTATTTGTCACTTTTTAAAATGCTCTTGGCGCTTTAAAAAAAAACCTGAGCTGGTTTAATGAGGTTTTACACTTATTCTTGGAATTCATGGTCAACAAACCTCATTTATATCAAATTATACATAGGTTTTTAGTTACAAAGATAGAAATTATGAATTATTTTGACTAATAGTTAAGATTAGAGGATTTTGAGTGGATCACAAATGGGTTGTCAGAGTTTAGTCAAGATACTGTTTTGAAACCGTTAAAAATTCAAATGCTATAAGACTAAATAAAACACCCAAAAAATTCAATGAAAGTCATGTTGTAAGGAATCATCCATGCAATTTGGTTGAAAGAAATCCACTTTTCTGATATAAAACACTTTGAAATGGGTCAGTTTGACCCGAGGACAACACAAGGGTTAAAAGATTTCTTAAAATCTCTCTGTCTTGTGATTCAACATTGTCAGTTTAAAAGACTGCATGTGGTATTTATTTCCCTATGTAGGGATTTGGGGGAATGTAAGATGATAGCGTCACACTTGAGGTCAAGATCTTTATCAGTAGGATCTTATAACATACAGTTTCAACAGGAACATTTTTTTTTCTCCTGTTGATATCTCTATCTCAACATAATGGGTTTGATTGCTGAAAGCCCGACAGCAGACAGACAGCATAACACAAGAGAGATCTAAATTTGACATAATAGAGAAAATCCCAAGTTTATTACATTTTGAAAACATTTGTTACTATCTTTGTGAATATGAGAAAACAAAGTTAATTGGTTCATTTTTTTGGATCAGAAAAGACTCATCACCGTTTCCCAGAGCACAAGGTAACCGTCCTAGTCCATATTAATATTTTCACGTCAGTTAAAATGACATGAACCACATTCGAGAACATTTTGTCTTGATAGATGACTTAAACAGTTAATAGATAATAATAATGACTTTAATATCAATTTACTTTTCAATTAACTGCTTATTAGTTGGTGTCCTAATAGTTGGTGCAATAGTTTGAGATATTGGGAAATACAACTAATTCACTTATTCGCTTTCGAGTTCGATGAGAAGACCGATACCACTCTCAGACTCTCATCTAACTCTCACAAAATGCACAAAAATGTCAAAAATAATTCTTTTAAATACAGGACAGTGTGAGAAAATGCAAAGCAATCCAACCAAAATCATTGGTTGGCACTGCCATGGCTCACAGCCATTATTGGATAATAAAAACTTGAATCTTGACTAAATCAGCTGAGTCTTGGATCTATGAGATTCTCTTTATCTAAAACACATGGCTGGTCTCAGATGGCAGACAACTCCAATGACAAGTGTTTGTAACGTCAGCTTCTGACTGGGTCCTGCAAGGATATGACAGCCTGATGTCTGACCATCAGACAGCATGAGCACAATTTAACTTTTCCTTCAACTCCTTGGAGAGGAAAATAGCGAGGTAATTACAACAAGAAGGCCACAGCGTTTACCCATCATCGATTTTTCCCTTCTCACTAAATGTTCTCCAGAGAAACACTTTTACCATTTCAATAGAATTGTCCAGCTTACTTTAAAAGCTGCATCTGTAAATGGGTTCGGAGTAGAAACAGTGGCTGCTTTTACATAAATCCTCCTTCAATATTTCTTCTCTTTTAAATTAAAAATAGAAACAAAAGTGTTGTTATGTACTGTATACATTATACAAGTATTAGATATAACAGAAAACATATTGGTTTGCACTTCCTTACTTCCTTTAATTTGGTGGTGGTGGAGCATGCAACAGTGAGTGGATCTTCATCATCAGCTATGCGTGCAAGTCTACAACAATGAGCTGGACTTTTGTGTGTGCTTGTGTCTGTACACTTGGCCTGTGCCCTCTCTCCTACTTCTGTAATGAGTGGACTCTCCAACTGGGCTAGCATCCCGTCCTTCCTTCGCCCTAGGACAGGACAGAGCTGCAGAGCTGCCCACTGCAGTAATTGTCTCTTCTTTCAATCACTGTCTGTCTGACTAAAGCCTCTAGTTGGTTGTTAGAACTGCTATGGCTCTCCACGGGATTGCCACGGCTAAATACTGATGCAATGAGCGTCAAGGTTTCACTTCTGGACGTTGCTTAACAGAACTGTCTCTCCCTCAGGCAGAGATGAGTCATTCCCCAACTCTAATAACTCGAAATGAAGAAGACCTCATTATGTGTGAATAGTCAGAATAGGCCTACTGACCAAAAAGCTACAGATACTAGCTCTGTTTGGACGGATTCAACAAATAAGTTAAAACATGTTCATTTGTGAGTTTTAAAGGTGCTGGTTGGTGGATTTTTTTATGCAGGGAGGTAGGCTAACTGTTTCCCTCCTTTTTTCAGCCTTCTTGCTTAAATGAGCTAACAAGCTGCAGTAGTTTCATATTGAACAGACATAGCATATGAAAGTAGTATCAATCGTCTTATTTAACTCTCAGCAAGAAAGCAAATATGCATATTTCCCAAAAACATCAAAGTATTCCTTTAACAAGACTACAACCATTTATGCTTTTAATGATATATTTTAATAGATATGGCTTTTCAGATTACAATGCAATGCCTGATCTGACTTAGCAAGCTCAACATGTTTTTTTTAAAGACCGTTCAATGTAAATTGTACAATGTACATAAAACATTAAAGTGTTCCTGTATCAGTGCGTCGTTGTGTACCTGAAGGCCTCGATGATGTAGGAGGTGACGGCGGCCCCGCCTTCATGAGGGTTGGACAGCCACGTGAGGGTGACGGTGTTTTTGGTCACCTCTGTCACTACAGGCTTCTGCGGAGGCCCCGGAAGCTGAATAAACTCAGATGCTCTGGATGCAGAAGAAACTCCATCCCCTGTCACACAAACCAGAGATGGATTCTCATCAACATTTTGGCTGAAACTGGAGAGGGATTTTTTTTCCTGTTATGGCTACCGACTGTGCTCTTATGAAGAACACTGGCAGTAGTTTCTTGGACATTGAGGTGTAGTGTGAGAGCGACAGAGTGTAAAGTGTATCAGAGAGACAGAGTGTGGAGAGTTTAGGGGGGAGTACCTCTGACAGTCAGCATCCCGCTCCAGCTCGTCTCCCCTGTGGCGCTGAATACCACGCATGTGTACATCCCCGAGTCTGCATCCTGTTGATGAGTAGTTAACATTTGAGACAGACGCCCAGAAAAACAGGAGAGAGAACAAATGCTGCAAGCAATTATTCATTTTTAAAGGATGGATTTGATCTTTTTAGATGACTGAAAGAATGTGTAGATCAAGAACACCTACAGAAAAGTCATCCTATTCTCAATCTTACTTACTTAACTTCATTCAACTCACATGTACAGGTACTAGTTTCTGTACTTTACAGATTTAATTGAAAGTATAATGTAGCCACATTACATGTACTGTTTATGTTAATGCATCCCAATAAAACATAATTGTGATGCCCCTATGGTGTCATTTTGGAGTGGTTTTGCTGTTGACATTGTGGAGGTGTGTTTCTAACCTCTGCCTCCCATTTTCAGGTCACTACTTAGAATACCTCAGTTCACCAGGGCCCGGTGTGCTAAGATTACTTAACCCTCCTGTTGTCTTCCACTCAAATTTGACCCCTTTCCAAAAAGTTTCTATATCAGAAATTTGGGTTTCTTTCAAAATTTTCCAAAAAAGCAACGTGGATGGTTCCCAACAACGCTCCTCACAAGTTAAATAAATAATCAGTTCACTACTTGTATTGAATTTGTGTGTTTTTGTCAATTTTATAGCATTTGAAGAAAAAACAACTGGTAAAAGAACTTTAAAATAAGAGACAAATAAAAGTGACTAAAATGTGAACAAATGTCAAAAAAGTGACAAATGTTTAAAAATAAACAGTACAAATTATAGAAAAGTGTCAAAAAAGACAACCATAACCTTGATAAAAAGGTTTTTCATTTTAAATTTTGACTCAGAAAAACAAAGATTTCCAGGTTGGCAGGAAGACAACACGAGGGTTAAACTGCAGTACCCTCTGGCTCTCCTTCTTTCTGCTCTGGCTGTCTCCACACACACCCCGGGGTTTGGTTTGGTTATGTTGGCCTAGGTTTGTATTTAGCAATTTTTAACATTATACATCAACACACACTCACCTCTTTCACTCATGCACATATGCCACTGACTCAGTTCTGTATATAGTTCATGTGGTTATTTAATTTGGTACAATCTGATTTAACCTGATTAAATGAAGTTGTCTTTAACCAACATGGTTATTAACGCTTTATACAAGTTGGTAAATTCCAAATCATTTCATTCTAACTTCCAATCCAAGAAGTTTTCACCAAGTAATCATGTAATTATTGAGAAAATACGAATTCCCAAAAGGAGATGCTCTGTTTGAACCCAAGTAATTATTCTTTCATCATTCATTTATTATTGGACACAGTTCCTTACTTGCTCATCCATCAGTTACGGAGCAACAATAGCATTCATTCACTTTTAGCTCCGTTTTTGGCCTCCGCCAACTCCTCAGGGAAATATCTGGCTATATTTGGCTGCTAAATACTCCATCATGTTCACCAGCTAGTCTATAACTTTGTCTGCTTTTACACTGGAAACAGCTGCTTCATGCTGCTGAGAGCAGTGAGAGTCAAACCCAGCACATTAAAGTGATGAAACCTAAGCAATAAGCTCTAAGCAGACACTAAAGAGCTGGGGGGGGGACTGCAGAGTCGGGTCATAATTCTGCTTTGTATAAAGGATATGAATACTTCTGACCACTGCTGTCTGATTTTCCATCATTCATAAATTCAAATGTAATCCACGCTTGCCTACACTCACTCAGTGGTGGGATGTAACTTAATACAATTACTCAAGTACTGTACTTTTAGTACAAATTTGAAGTACTTTTACCTTACTTGAGTATTTTCTTTTCATGCTACTTTCTACTATTACTCCACTACACTTCAGAGGGAAATATTGTACTTTTTACTCCACTGCACTAATCTGACAGCTTTCGTTACTAGTTACTTTACAAATAAGATTTATTTGCACGCAAACACACATTCTATAAAATATGATGTTTTGTTATACATTAAACTACAAAAATATATAGGCCTACAAGTACAGCTGAAATGATTAACCGATCTAACACTTGATGATTGATTCAGTTTCTAAAATGTGAGGAAAAATTGAAAAAATTTTACTAATAATGCTCTCATGCTTTTACTTAAGTAACATTTTCAATGCAGGACTTTTACTTGTAACAGGGTATGGTATTTTTACAGTGTGGTATTAGTACTTTTACTTAAGGGAAGGATCTGAATACTTCTTCCAACACTGCTCAGTAGTCAAAGCTCCATTGCTACAAACCATGAGGCACCACACCAAACTGTACTGCACCTGCCTTCCTGTTTACATTATGCCCTGTACATTATCTGCCTTCATGCTTCACTGACACTCCTAGCGTTGGCTCCAGCCCTGTCCTGGCGGAGAGCCTGTCTGCTGGAACCGTCATCAGCCCGTATGAGATCATCCACCGCAGTGCTGACCTCTGGCTGACAGACAGCACAGCGTGTGGGCAGGTGAACTCCTTTAGATGACTTCAACTGCTGCTAAAATATTGATGGTGGGTAGGCATCAGCAGGGTAAATATTTTTAGTTCCTGACTTGTCATCTACATTTCCCCTCGTCTTTTTTCCCCTTGTAATCCCCTTGAGGCCACACTAATGCATCTCTTCTGTTCCATTGAGTCCATTGGCATGGCAGATTTCCCCAGCCTCAGTGGTGCATTGGACCAAACCTTAATGCTCCAAGTCTGCTCAGCACCAGTGGGGGAAAGAGGATGAAAGAGGAAGTGGGAGGAAGTAGAGATGCATAGTGGGAACAGGAGATTTAATTAAAAGCCGGTCAGATGATTAATCATCTATCGGCAGTCAATTAATGAAAACGATGCTGCTTTCGCTCCGTCCTGCGTGCACTCACTGACCTCCAGGAGGGGTTAAAGCACAAAGGGGCTCCCGACTGCTCTTCCATCAAAGAAGAACACATTAACATTTACAAACAAGCACCTTCATTAACATTACAATTACACACCGGATGAGCACATAACTGCACTGGAGAGATATGCTCTGCCTCAGAGAGATTGGTCTTTGAAACTTAATCTCACCTTAATTTTACAAACGAAAATAAAATTAATAATGGAAAAGGGAAAAAAAGCATGTTGCAATGTAGGCTGCAGAGAAAGTGAAAGAGATCAGACAGGAAGTTTTCATACTGTTCTGTGCAGTCACACAGTGAGTTTTTCCTTTAGTTTATCAGCAAAGCTCATCCTTTTCACGCCCTTTCTAATAAATGACACACACACACACACACACACCTTTATGTCTGTGATTTGCAAACTGCCATTCTCCATCAAGGTCAGTCGAGGTTTATTTCCCAGAAGTCTCTCTCCATCCTTCTCCCATGAAATCTTCACTGAGGGTCCTCCTATTACACGGCAGTGCAGCTGCACCGTCGCACCCCGAGATACAGTCTGATTGGCCGGTCCTTGGCGAATAATCGGCGGGACACGACCTGAAGGACCTACCAGTTTGAGGGGAGAGGAGGCAAAATATTCTGTCTTCTGATTTGATTGTTGTGAATCTGTTACATACCATTCTGTAAAAACTGAACAAAGCCTCTCTCATCTGCTTTAATTGGTATCATAAATTTGTATCATAAAGTGTTACACTGTGTTCTTTCCTGAAGATTTATTTGGATAAACCTACCTTGAGTTAAACTTCTACTTTCCTCTGGGGACTCTTTCTATCTATCATGTCATCGAAGTAAGCGTAGGTACATTTTTAGAGAATTTATGTATTCTTGTGTGTCTCATTAAACTGTTAAAAAATTGTTAACTGAACACTGCTTTGTGTCACTTTGTTCGTAACTGCTGATAGATAGATAGATAGATAGATAGATAGATAGATAGATAGAGAGATAGATAGATAGATAGATAGATAGATAGATAGATAGATAGATAGATAGATAGATATTGATCCCAATAAAATGGGAAATTACAGTGTTACAGCAGCAAAATCAGTCACACAGCAGAGAATATAAATGTAAATGAAATACTAGGATACAATCTACATACATACAATATACATGAAATAATAATAGGAAAGACCAAAAAAATAAAAATAAATTGACTAAAAACATGCACATTTTTTGCAAAGTACTGAAGAAAAGTGGTGAAAAACATATTTGTAGGGCATACAAAAGGCCTTTAAAAAATAAGATTATAAAGTTAAAGGGTGAGAGTACTTCAGATGCTTAGTAGGCGAAATATAATATGCTGCATAAAAATAAAAACAAGCAGTTTACAAGCAGCCTGAGGAAGAACATTAAGCCTAAAATGCATTGCTCATCCAGCATGGGGTCTCTAACTATCCTCTTTCCTGGTCTTTATGAGTCATATTGTTATGCACCTACTTAGTAATTAATATGTTTTGTTCCCATTAGCTGAGTAGAGAATAAAGAATAAATCTCAAACGTTAGTGTGTGGACTGAAGTCTCACCTCCCTCCACCTCCAGCAGTGCCTTGGTCAACACACTTCCTGCCACACTGATGGCCTGGCAGATGTAGAAACCAGAGTCCTCGGGATGGACGTCAGTGATGGTGAGGTCTCCGCTCATGGAGACGGAGTACCGGCCAGACTGCAACGGGGGCTGGCCGGGGAACAACAACATCTAAACACACAGAGATAGCAAGAGAACATTTAAAAGCAATTACATTGTGTCTATTTAATCTTTAAAATGGCATGAAATAGTGAAACAAAAAATGGTGGACCAACAGACCGATGTCCCCACTAGCGTGGCTGAAACAAACTGGGAGAGATTGTTGTGTAGCACCCTGTTTGTGTTACCACAAACTGAGTATTAAAAACCCCGGTTGTATTTTTGAGTATGTATTTTTTCCAGTTTCTTTTGGGTCATAAGGACGTTTTAAAGGGTTAAATTGCCTAAATCACATTGTATGACATCCAATCAATGTGGTTTTAATGTTTATTCAGGTGTGATAGTAATGTCATTCATGTGTCAAACAAGCTCTTACTTTACAAGAGCTGGCTAAAATATGGTAACATCAGTGAATTAGACTTCACCTTAACGGGACACCCCTATCTCCTTGCTGTTAACACTGGGCACTGCTGGTTGTTTGGGGGGTATTAAGTCAAATCAACGCTGTCAAAACTACTGGGATCGTACTTCCGTCCTTCACAATAAAATGACATGATTCAACAACTCTGAATTATGCAATAAAAGCTCCTTAATTGTCCATGTACATATATGAAAACTTATACATAGATTGATGGGTATAGATCAAGTCTGGTGGTGACGATTCGAATTGGAAAGTACTGCGAAAAGACTGGAAGTGTCTGGATATGGCTAACAGCAGCGAGTGGTGTCCCAACATGGACACAGGGAAGCTAGGCCTCTCTGCACCCTGTTCACATGCCCGTATTTGTTGGCTACTGTAGACACATCCTAATTTTACATTTAATACCTCTCACCAATTCATCTCCCATGCAACGGATCTATCAGCTTTAAAGGGGCACATAATAATCTTGTAACCAATTAGAAATGAGTGGGCTACAGTTGTTTTGGTGTTTTTGGGATGATGTTTTATAGCTGTCCCATTCTGTTTTTCTGTAAGTGAGATGGATGTGAACAAGGGGGAAGGGATCCACATCAATCCATTCAGCCATCCATTTCATTCCTCTAAGAGGCTTAGACTTTGGTGGAGGGACTAAGGTTATAAGGCTACAGATAATCCCCCAAATACAGCAAAAAGCTCTACAAACAGCCAGGCCATGCCCTAACCATCCTGCAGACGGAAGCATATTCACAAAATCTGTAGCTAAACTTCCTGTTTGCTCTCTGACAAACTTCTAAAAACATCTGAAGCTGCTCCTCCAGTCACTGATCCCAGTTGCTGTTGAGCAACAGGGTAGTTATAGTTGAGTACAATGTGGAAGGTTTGTCCTGAAGACGCAGTTTTTACACCTGGTGTCTATCCTGCCACCTCTCCTTCTTCTTTTCTACCCCCACCCCCTCTTCATCACAACTCTCTTACACTGCGGCCACAAGCAGGAGAAACATTCTCGCCAACGCAATACCACAATGCCTTCCAACACTTTGTCTCTAGTCATATTTCAGGGCCAAATGCAAATGTGCCACATTCTTTTGTTAGCCTCTCATTTATTTTCTCTTTTGAAATTTTTTTGAAAAGAAAAAGTGTGAGAGTCTTAAAAAAGTGTGAGGAAAAAGTATGATTAAATTGGATTGGTGAGTTGTCCTCGACTTTAAAACAAAGAAGGTGTGAAAACTTGAAGCTTGTGGATATGATACAGTATGAGTAAGGTTTGCAAATATCCCCAAACACCCATCATTAATACGTTCTCATCCAATGATTCGAACACCGGATTCAGCGTAGCCGATGTTGCTGCAGTATTCAGCGTTAGAGGATGTCATGCTCCCTGCTCCAGTCTCTTACCTGGCTGCCCTCTTTCTGCCAGAAGATGGCAGGTGGGGGGTTTCCTGTGGTGCCACATTGGAAAGTGATGCTCCTCCCCTGGCTGGCAATCTGGTCTCGGGGCTTTGTGGCAATCTGAGGTGGTACTGGAGGAGGAAAGAAGTGTGGCCACCCATTAAAAGCTATACTGTTTCCACTGCATTTGCTCTGTATTTCCACTGTGCACCTGATCTTCTGACCAGGGTTGACATGAGGGTTCAGTAAAAGGAAATTAATACTTCTTTCCTCGGGTCAAACTGGACCCGTTTTCCTATATCAATGTTCTTTTTAACTACCCAGTTGTAATTACCCAAAATAACTGTGTAATAATTGTGATGAATTTTAGGGTGTCTTATTTAATTTTATAGCATTTGAAAATAGAGGTTTTGAAATAGTATTGAGTAAAATTTGACATATTCTAGTCTGTGATTATCCATCAACATCCATACCTTTAATTTTAGTCTAAATAATTCCTAATTTCTGCTTTTCTAACTCAAACATTAGGTATAATTTCCTATAAAGGTTAATAAGTTAGTGTAAAAGTAGTGTTGAAAACGTAAAAAAAAGTGACAAACATTGAAAAAAAGCGTCAAAAGTGTTGAATAAAGGGACAAAAATGTAAGAAAAAGTTAAAAACATTGATAAAAAGCGTCAACTAAAGTGTTTATTTTGACGGGAAGACAACACGAGGGTTAAACAAAAGTGCCAGTACAACAATGTAAAAATACTTCATTACATGTAAAGGTCCTTAGGTAAAAGTACAGAAGTATCATCAGCAAACTAGTTTAACTGTATAACATAATTAGATTAACTGATGCATCACTGTGTAACAGCATTTTACTGCAGTAGCTAGCTGGTCGAGGTGGAGCTACTATTAACTACTTTATATACCAGAGTGGTTTCTAACCTAGGGGTTGGGCCCCGCCAAGGGGGTCACAAGATAAATCTGAGGGGTCGTGTGATGATTAATGAGGAGAGACAAGAAAAGCAATCCTTTTTGGTTTTGTGAAATATTTGATCATTTTACATCTTTGGGCCTTGAACAGGTATTTCAACTCTAACAACTCATAGACTCGTAGAGGTCTCAAGCCAAAAACTTTGGAAATCACTAGTCCAATAACAATGCATTCAATTTTATGAAGTCATAAAATGATTTGTGGATGAATTTGTGATATTTGATGTATTTTACCATATGTACATATCTTTTAAAAACAAAAGCCTCCTCTGATGTTGCGAATTAGCATTTAAATACACTTAACACTCTGTATCTGCTTCTTGTGCAAATATGTTACAAATACAATTGCTACTGTTATGCTACAGTAAAATAAATATGCATTTGAATTAAAATGTCAATCTCAAAAGTAACTGTAGTAACACATGCATGTAAAGGCATTGATTGATTGACAGTTTTGAGTAAATATACTGTACTCAGCTACTTTCCACCACTTCTTGGAAGCCTGATCTGTACTATAAAGTATAAAGTACTCATCAGCCCTTAACAAGCAAAGATTTAAGAGTTGCCTCTTTAACCTTCAGAGCTTTTGATCTATCACTACACTGTCATCGCCTTCTCATCTTTAATGAGAGACATCACCTCTGTGTCCTCTGAAAATAACTTATGGCAGCGCTCAGCAGCGGCGTTCCGATGACATTTACTCGGTTATTTTGGGAAAGGTCTGGGCAGGGATGCCAATTTCCAGCTGGGGTCAGATCACTGCGTTAACCATATCATCACATCCTCTGTGGATTTACACTGACCACCGCCTTCTACCTCCCGTCTGAATAATTGGCTCACGTTTCCCGTAGGATGAGAAGCTTCTCTAGCCAGGATTCATCCTCGCTATAAATCTGTGAGCACATATGTGCGCGCACACACACACACACACACACACACACATACACACACACACACAGGAGAGCATGCAAACATATTTGGCTCAAAAATGAGGTATCTGAGTCATCTGTGTGTGTGTCGTAGTGTTCTCACTAAGAGCTTGTTTCCAAACACTGAATATTTCTCCCATTTTCATCAACATCAAAGTGTTTTGATTGTTTTTGTGAATTTTCTTTTCTTTTCTTCAAATCTAATTAGTTAGTATCATACACGATTAAATGAAGATTCAGGGTTTCCCACAGGTTGAGAATTTACTTGTGGTAGTGGGGGGTGCAGGATGTGATGGCTGGGTTCAGAAATAAACTAGTCGAACAAAGGTGAAAAAAATGACTAGATAACATTATTAGATCATTTAGAAATGAAATAACTATTTACATATTAAACAAATTAGACTAAAAGATGATGCAGATACAGATGAAAATATGGTTGGGCTATGCTGCATCTGACACAAGGGTATTTATTAGGGCTATTATTATTATTATTAACGCTATGAGGAAAATATGCATTTAATATGCATGTTATAATAACGTTATTGAATATCATGATAACAATAACAATTACTTGCGATAAATAAAGAACATTTACTAATTTCTGCCTTTCTGCTTTTAAAATTTAAAGTTTTCATATTATGCTCATTTTCAGGTTCATAATTGCATTTAGGTTATATCAGAATAGGTTTAATATGGTTTAATTTTCAGGGACAGCCCTGACAGTACCTAGCTAAGGACTACTAGCCAGTCAGAAGCAGAGTATGAGGGTCCTGACAGTACCTAGCTAAGGACTACTAGCCAGTCAGAAGCAGAGTATGAGGGTCCTGACAGTACCTAGCTAAGGACTACTAGCCAGTCAGAAGCAGAGTATGAGGGTCCTGACAGTACCTAGCTAAGGACTACTAGCCAGTCAGAAGCAGAGTATGAGGGTCCTGACAGTACCTAGGTAAGGACTACTAGCCAGTCAGAAGCAGAGTATGAGGGTCCTGACAGTACCTAGGTAAGGACTACTAGCCAGTCAGAAGCAGAGTATGAGGGTCCTGACAGTACCTAGGTAAGGACTACTAGCCAGTCAGAAGCAGAGTATGAGGGCCCTGACAGTAGCTAGGTAAGGACTACTAGCCAGTCAGAAGCAGAGTATGAGGTCCTGACAGTACCTAGGTAAGGACTACTAGCCAGTCAGAAGCAGAGTATGAGGGCCCTGACAGTACCTAGGTAAGGACTACTAGCCAGTCAGAAGCAGAGTATGAGGGCCCTGACAGTACCTAGGTAAGGACTACTAGCCAGTCAGGAGCAGAGTGTGAGGGCCCTGACAGTACCTAGGTAAGGACTACTAGCCAGTCAGGAGCAGAGTATGAGGGTCCTGACAGTACCTAGGTAAGGACTACTAGCCAGTCAGGAGCAGAGTATGAGGGTCCTGACAGTACCTAGGTAAGGACTACTAGCCAGTCAGAAGCAGAGTATGAGGGCCCTGACAGTACCTAGGTAAGGACTACTAGCCAGTCAGAAGCAGAGTATGAGGGCCCTGACAGTAGCTAGGTAAGGACTACTAGCCAGTCAGAAGCAGAGTATGAGGGCCCTGACAGTACCTAGGTAAGGACTACTAGCCAGTCAGAAGCAGAGTATGAGGGCCCTGACAGTACCTAGGTAAGGACTACTAGCCAGTCAGAAGCAGAGTATGAGGGTCCTGACAGTACCTAGGTAAGGACTACTAGCCAGTCAGAAGCAGAGTATGAGGGCCCTGACAGTACCTAGGTAAGGACTACTAGCCAGTCAGAAGCAGAGTATGAGGGTCCTGACAGTACCTAGCTAAGGACTACTAGCCAGTCAGAAGCAGAGTATGAGGGCCCTGACAGTACCTACGTAAGGACTACTAGCCAGTCAGAAGCAGAGTATGAGGGGCCCTGACAGTACCTAGGTAAGGACTACTAGCCAGTCAGGAGCAGAGTGTGAGGGCCCTGACAGTACCTACGTAAGGACTACTAGCCAGTCAGGAGCAGAGTATGAGGGCCCTGACAGTACCTAGGTAAGGACTACTAGCCAGTCAGAAGTAGAGTATGAGGGCCCTGACAGTACCTACGTAAGGACTACTAGCCAGTCAGGAGCAGAGTATGAGGGCCCTGACAGTACCTAGGTAAGGACTACTAGCCAGTCAGAAGCAGAGTATGAGGGTCCTGACAGTACCTAGGTAAGGACTACTAGCCAGTCAGAAGCAGAGTATGAGGGTCCTGACAGTACCTAGGTAAGGACTACTAGCCAGTCAGGAGCAGAGTATGAGGGCCCTGACAGTACCTAGGTAAGGACTACTAGCCAGTCAGGAGCAGAGTGTGAGGGCCCTGACAGTACCTAGGTAAGGACTACTAGCCAGTCAGAAGCAGAGTATGAGGGCCCTGACAGTAGCTAGGTAAGGACTACTAGCCAGTCAGAAGCAGAGTATGAGGGCCCTGACAGTACCTAGGTAAGGACTACTAGCCAGTCAGAAGCAGAGTATGAGGGCCCTGACAGTACCTAGGTAAGGACTACTAGCCAGTCAGAAGCAGAGTATGAGGGTCCTGACAGTACCTAGGTAAGGACTACTAGCCAGTCAGAAGCAGAGTATGAGGGCCCTGACAGTACCTAGGTAAGGACTACTAGCCAGTCAGAAGCAGAGTATGAGGGTCCTGACAGTACCTAGCTAAGGACTACTAGCCAGTCAGAAGCAGAGTATGAGGGCCCTGACAGTACCTACGTAAGGACTACTAGCCAGTCAGAAGCAGAGTATGAGGGCCCTGACAGTACCTAGGTAAGGACTACTAGCCAGTCAGGAGCAGAGTGTGAGGGCCCTGACAGTACCTACGTAAGGACTACTAGCCAGTCAGGAGCAGAGTATGAGGGCCCTGACAGTACCTAGGTAAGGACTACTAGCCAGTCAGAAGTAGAGTATGAGGGCCCTGACAGTACCTACGTAAGGACTACTAGCCAGTCAGGAGCAGAGTATGAGGGCCCTGACAGTACCTAGGTAAGGACTACTAGCCAGTCAGAAGCAGAGTATGAGGGTCCTGACAGTACCTAGGTAAGGACTACTAGCCAGTCAGAAGCAGAGTATGAGGGTCCTGACAGTACCTAGGTAAGGACTACTAGCCAGTCAGGAGCAGAGTATGAGGGCCCTGACAGTACCTAGGTAAGGACTACTAGCCAGTCAGAAGCAGAGTATGAGGGCCCTGACAGTACCTAGGTAAGGACTACTAGCCAGTCAGAAGCAGAGTATGAGGGCCCTGACAGTACCTAGGTAAGGACTACTAGCAACAAAAACAAAAACACCGTTATTTGGGGAAAAACAAATGTAATTTGTGTGTTATCTACATGGGCGCGTCTCAATTTACCTGGGCGGTGCCCCCAAGTAGAACCCATGTATGGGAAACACTGAGATTAAATAAAAAATAGATGGATATATCAATGGATGCAAGAAAGAAAAACGTTATAATATTATAATGGTAAAATCAAGATAAGAGATGATACAACAACTAATAATACTACAGTACTACTTACAGGGACACACATTCTACATATGAAAGTATAGCTACTGTATGAGAAGTCTTAATCAGCCATTAAAAACTGTAGTATTTCTTCTGCAGCTCTGGAGCAGATTTTGTCAAATCAAAGAAAATAACTAATACAAATACTCAAAAACAACCCTGATGACATCACTATGACATAATCAGGGTTGTTTTTGAGCTGAGCTTGACATAAAAAATGTAAAACATAAATTTGAGAATCAAACAAGGGCCTTGGAAGAAATATGTGGTTATTTACTGGTCATGAAAGAGGAAATGAAAAAAAAAGTTGCATTGTGGGAAATGTAGGATACAGTTGTTTTTAGAGCTACAGGAGTACAACTCAGGATCTCCTTTCATGCAATGATTTTAACAATGATTTTTTTAAATCTTTATACTCTGTCTCGTATGATTCCCCTAATGTTAGGGAAAACATGTTCTCATTTAAAGATGAAGACCAAGACTTCCACTGAGTTGTAATTAAAAACCTTGCAGCTACAGTTGGTAGCTGCAAAAAAGAGAGGGATTTACATGGTGTCATACTATCCTGACACACTCATCTCTGCACAGCAGATGTGTGTTTTGATAGGAGTTCTTAATCTGCTGTACATTAAATCACTGTGTCTGAGGCTTACCTAATGCCTGGCTGCACTCACTCAGTGCCTAATGGAGGAACTTATTTACACCATTAGACATTGCTTGTTGATTTGAAAAAAAACCTATTAAAATGGCATACAGAAAAGAGCACCGCTTCAAAAACGAATTAGCATAAAACAAAATGCCTTTTGTTAGAGAAGAATTAGATGGAAGGTGAACTTACGGAATGGGCCAACTGGAATGATGAGAGGGTTTGAAACATGATGGAGAGAAATGGAAAATTAATGAGATGGATAAAATGCTCAGCTACAAAACAAAACCAGCCCTAGCATGGGAAAGAGCCAAAAGAGACACAAAAAACCCAGAGTGAATGGAAAACCGCTTGGTTTGGATTTCATTTACACTGATAAAAGCATTAGTGGATGAAGTTGTGTGAGACTATTTAAACCAAGACACACAGCGAGTGAGGAGGCGAGAGGGTGGGAGTCATGTCTTATTAATACTGGGACTGCTCTGGCACTGAGTTAAAGCACACATCTACCAAACATCTGTCAAATGGCGTAATCCATACGGTTTAGCATAAGCTCCTGGCACCACCGCTGGACAGGGATATAAACACAGAGTATTGGACAGGCAATGGGAACCGGCTTTTGCATGATTCTTTTGCCCTGTGCATGTATACATAAACATGAGTTTTTTTATGCATGCCTAAGTAAGTCTAAGTGTGCATGCGCATATAATATGCATGATGTGTTTCTTACCGTGGACCTGCAACATGGCCGAGGCCTCGGTCTTGCCCACACTGTTCTCAGATGTGCAGGTGTATGTCCCTTCATCCTGCTCTTTCACACGGAACAAATGGAGGCTGTTGCCGTTGCGGATTTCAAACCTGGGAGTGAGAAAAATAGATAATGTAAGATCTAACAGTGAAGCATAGCCAAAAGAAAATTAGCATACTAATTTACAGAAAGTGAAAAAATCTGCCAGCAGAACGAGATAAGGCCATTTATTTCTTGTCAATCAACCTGGAAGGATTTTTTTTTTTTTCAAATCAAGTAACATCCTGAAACGACTGGAACAACGTGCCTTATCTGCCTCAGATATTGTCACTAGTTCCTGGAAAAGTCTTAGAACAGGTGAAAATCAATTCAACACAGGTAAAATCATCTTAACCCATTAAAGGATTTTTCACTTAATTCTGGGAAAACTCAATTTGTCGCAGTGGCTTTAATATGAAGTTAAGATGGATTTGCAGAGCACAATTATTGAAAATGCCAAATACACAATACAAAAAAAACTAATTCAGCTGTCTTTGATTATGCTAAGGGATGCAATGAACCAAACCAGTATGTTGTGGTTTGGTGTTATTGTGTAGTCTGTCTTCCTGTTTCCTAGCCTGGGTCTGTCTTGTCTTGTGTTTTTTGTAAGGGGTTTTTGGTCTGGTCTTGTATATGTTCTGTTTCCTGTTTTATTTTGAAGTCTGGTCTCTGTCTCCTCTTGTATTTAGTTCTACTTCCTGTGCTTTCCTGCCTCCGTGATTACCTGATGTTTTCCACCTGTTTCCCAGCCCTCGTGTCACCTGCCTCTTGTTTCCTGTATTTAGTCTCTGTGCTGGCTTTGTCCTGTGTCAGATCCTTGTTTCTGTTTGCCGTGTTGTGTGTTCCAGCCTTTTTCTCCATCCGATTACTCCCCTGCAGTTCACCTTCCCCGTGAGTTTTTTGCCAGCCCCTGTACTCCGTTTTTTGTTTTTCCCGGTGCCTTGGTTTTTGCCTTTTGTTTGGACTCTGTCCGCCTACTGTTCTCTGCTTTTGGATCCTCCTTCATTCCGCGTAACACAGTATAATTCACTTAATTTCATAGACTCACAATAACCCATGAAAGAAATACAAGATGAAAGATAACAAGGAATAGATGAAAGACAAACTATCATTGCATGAGTTGGTCATCACAATTATCTGTGTTTAAAGTGGACAAAATGGTTGCATGAATAAATATGAAGTTGAAGCCAGAAGACAGTTAGCTAAGCCTAAAATAGTGGCTAAAAACAGCTAGCATTAGTCTGTCCAAAGGTAACAAAGTCTGCCAACTACCTTTTGTAGCTCGCTGATTAACTAGCATTAGCTGTTTCCCCTTGTATTCAGTCTCTATGCTAAGCTAACATAGAGACTGTAGCTACATATTTACCATACATTAGACATTAGAGAGGTATCAATCTTCTCATCTGTCAGAACCAAAGCTGTCCCACAAAATGTTGAATTTACTTTTTGGTTTACCTGCTTTACATTTAATTGTCCCATCATTCATTGTTAGGCATTGGGCAACATAATTGTACAATTTATTAAAGAGCTGTTGTAGAGCATGGAGGCAGAAAACACAACAAAATCATCTGCATTCATTTATGAAAGGAATAAAGTATAGAATACCAATAATTTATAACCTCAGCTCAACATAGTGTTGGCTGTATAAGTGATTAGATCTATAGAGTATCTATAGAGTATATGTTGGAAAGTGAAAAAAATGTAATTATGTAATAGGCTTAGCTAAATATACATCTAATGAATCCTCTTTTGTCTGATCCATTTATGAGTTTATATTAGCAGATAGAAAGCTATGAATAACAATTACTCCACATATGCTTTCTAGGTCACATGTTAATAATCCAATACATGACTCGTCTCTGGTAAAACTGTATTTCTTATTCAGCCTCATAAAACGTACATGTGCATCACCAGTGTGACTCTCTATTGGGCAGTGCTCATGTCCGTCACACTCACCTCCCGCGGGGGAGCTCCCCTTCCTCTCGCCGCCATCGGACAGTGGGAGGGGGATCTCCATGGACCTCACACAGGAAGTCGACAGTCTCTTCCTCCATGACCACCTGGTTCACCGGCCTCCGTACCAACACAGGGCGCTCTGCAGGAAGACAGGAGACATCAAACAGCTCATGTTGCTTAAAAGACCTGATACTGCCGCACAGCCATTTACTCACCGTACACCACCAGCTCTGCAGGATCACTGTCCCTCTCTCCAACCATATTACTGCCCACACAAACATACATGCCAGCGTCGCTCTTCGTGGTGTGAGAGATCAATAGTTTGCCCCCATGCATCTGAAAAACAGTAAAGAGACAAGTCTTCACGGTGTCCTGGGTGAAGACAACGGTCACAAAATCTTTAAAAAGTAGCTAAAGATGCATCTTTTTAGTCAGGCTTTTTTTAGCCACATTCTCGATTGTATTACTATGTACTGTATGTTATGCTTGTGTTTTATTAGGATTGACAATAGTTTATTGCACTTTTTATGATTAATGATTTGTTTTAATGTGCTATATAAATAAACTTTTAAAGCTTTAGTGCGTAATGTTTTGATATTAATGCACTTTCGTTACATTCAAGCCATTGCCAAATGAGTTGCTATAAAGCTAATTAACCCTCATGTTGTCATCAATGTTCTTTATAACTACCCAAAATAACATGATTGATTCCACACAACGCTCTTTGGCAAGTAGCATTTGGTTTATTGACAATAATTCCAAAAATAACTGTAAAACTAAAGTTAATAAGTTAGTGTTACGTAGTGTTGAAAGCGTCAACATTGAATATATTTTTTTTATTGTCAAAAAAGACCAAAAAAAACAAACATGCATCAGGATGTCTCTTAATACTTTCTGACTTGCCTATCCTGTCACTAGCTATGTTTCCATCCACACATTTTTATCCAAATTAATGTTGGATATTGAATAAAAAATGCCTTATGGAAACAGTAAAATTTGATGGAATTTCATGAATATCGACTCAAAGGAAAGTCGGTCTCGGTCTCATCTGATTTTATCTTGATCGATATACGGTTTGTGCGATAAACGCTGATGGAAATGTTATTTGCCGAATAAATAATGAATTGCGATTAACAAGGCCATTTGTTCCTACTGAAGACATCAAAGGTAAATCTAACGTGACATACTTTCATTAAAAAAAAGGCTGAATAATTTCCCAAAACAGCTGGGCATAATGAATTAGTTTGGGGACTATTTTCAGTTGTAGATTCACACACTAATTGGCATTAATTGTGATTAAAATGTTCACCAAATTTGGTTGAAACTTGACTGATGCTCGGCTGTACAGCATGGAGAGATGCATATTTTAAATAGCTATGTTTGTTTATCCTATTTAATTTGTGATGAGAGCTTGACTCAGTGCTTGTCCAGTGTTTATGTTGAACTCACAGACATGCGTTCATCCTTGGCGCTGACTCGGACGTTGTTGCGTTTCCAGGACACGGTGGGCTCAGGGTGACCGCGTGGAGGCACACACTCTAACACTGCAGGCTCACCGGCAGCCACCACCACATCGCTCGGGGCCTGCCGGAAATCATCTCTCAGGACTAAAAAGAAAAGAAAAAATCTAATTAGCCGCAGGAGCTCTGTCGGTCTGATGTACTCACAACAAGGACTGTAAACCTGACCCACAGACACATGACCACTGTCCTCAAAAGAAACACCAATTCATCCTGGAAATCATTAAGACTTGTTTTCTTGAGTGGATCATATCTTCTTGTAGAGAGTTGACTGCTAACAAGCTCATTGAGAGAAAGTCGATTATTGTGTTTGCATGTGCATGGCTGCTCAAATCCCTGGCAACGTCCTTGTTAGTCTGCACTCCATATTAATGTTTTGCCAGGCTTGCGTCCTACTCTGCTGTCTCTCCTGTCAGAGCAGATGAATAATGCACATCTCTCAGTCCAACACAGAGTAAACAAATAACAGCGTATTCATAATTTAGCCCATGTGTGAGGGAGAAAAAAAGGCCCCTGCGTTGATGACGGGATTGTGTGTCTGATTTCAAAAGCTATCTTACGAATGTGAAAAACTCAGCCCTGAACTGAATATCTATCCTCATGTCACCCCTGAAGTTTTGCTGTTACGCCATGACAGGATGAGACACGGAGACCTTTTGATATTTTCTAATCTTTGTCTGTGATTGACAGATGAAAGCATCAGTGTGAACTGTGAACTGGAGCCTTCTGAGACCTCCTGTACAATGGAAACTCATTCGCGAATCCTGAAAGGCTCACATTTTCAAACACACACAAACGGCTTTGCTCTTCACGTTGGACCACATCCTGTATCTACAGCTGACAGGCATTTTTTTCCTCAACCAAAGCATATTACTCCTGCATAATCAATCAATACAATCTCTTTTTACACTTAATGAATATTTTAGCGATCTTTCACAGATACAAAGATGAGAGATCATCTGCTTTTAAGTCAATCTGCAATCCATGGCAACATATTAAACATTAACAAACTCAATCATCAATTGAGCAATTTCTAAAGGCCCACCCCCGAAAAGCAATTACCAATCATAGCTTAGTAATAGTAGTTGGGCATGGCAGACCAGAATTCAGGAGTTTGGAGGTCACCCCTGCTGCTCGGATTCTCCGGCCAATCTTCTGCTTTGTTGCTATA
This sequence comes from Etheostoma perlongum, assembly GCA_026937815.1. Classification (NCBI taxonomy): domain Eukaryota; kingdom Metazoa; phylum Chordata; class Actinopteri; order Perciformes; family Percidae; genus Etheostoma; species Etheostoma perlongum. The sequence goes on from CM049373.1 coordinate 2,652,959, forward strand.
ATTAGCACTGTTCATCATACCAACTGCTATAATTATTATGAATCATATTTCTGTATATCTGTGTCAGTGTCTCTGTATCCCATCTGGCAGCAGCAGAGAGCCTGGTTCAGCCTGAGGTTTCTCCCCGTTTAAAGGACGTTTTTCTTTGGGGGGAATTGTTAGTTCTTTGTAAAAAAAAATTGTGTAATGTTTTCTCTTGTAAAAGTCTGACCATTGAGTTGCTTGTCAAAGAATGTCTTCTGAAAAGCAATCCAGGAAGAAAACACATGCTATGTCATGATACAGTAGCTTAATCATGAACATTTGCAGTATTAAGAAATGTGGAAACTTTCTCAAAATCTCTCAAAATACAGTTTCATGTTGTCCCCATGTTGTCCATGTTGTCCTCATGTTGTCCTATATCAATGTTCTTTTTAATTCCCCAAAATAACATGATTGATTCCACACAACGCTCTTTGGAAAGTACAAATCTCTACTTTCATTCATTTTGGGGTGTCTTATTCAATTTTATAGCATTGTAAAACAAATGGAAGTGTTTTTGAAATAGTATTGAGTAAAAGTTGACATATTCCAGTCTGTGATTATCATCAACATCCATTCCTTTAATTTTAGTCTAAATAATTCCTAATTTCTGCTTTTCTAACTCAAACATTATAATTTCCTTTAAATGAGGTTTATTGACCATAAATTCCAAAAATAACTGTAAAACTAAAATCAGTGTTACGTAGTGTTGAAAATTTCAAAAAAGTGACATTGAAAAAAGTGTCAAAAAAGTGTAAAAAACGTAAGAAAAAGTTAAAAACATTGATAAAAAGCATCAACAAAAGATTTTCAATTTTGATTGGAAGACAACACAACGGTTAAAGGTAAAATTGTATGCACCACTTCTCCTTGCTTTTCAATTAATTTTTCATCACACACCTGTCTTATCTGTACCTAGCTAACAATACCAGTGTGTGAAACGGCAGCTAGAAGTTATGATATCAACCAAAACTACGACCAAGTTAGCTCAGGTTAGATTGTAGGAGTCCAGAAGGGGTTGAAAGCACAGAAACCTCCCTTACACAAGTAATGTAGCATTTATAAAAACAAATGTAATGTTAGCATAAACTCTATGAAATTCTTACTGTTTGTCTGTTGCAAAAGTCAAGAGCACTAAATCTTGCTTCCTTTCTATGCATATACCAACTTACATAGAAAAAGCTTGAAGGTGTGCAGCAAGAGGAACAAGCGAGTCTTTACTTATAAGGATTTTTAGACATTACAGTAATCCACCTTAAATCAACTAAAATAAGCACTTGGTTCATCCAAAGCCAATTACTCTGAGTACATAATTCAACCTATGCCGCGGTAATTATCCATCAGTACGCAGGTATATGTCAACACAACATGGCAGCCCTGTCCTTTAATAGCATTAATATTTAGACCTACTGGGTTTGAATAAAATCTCATCTGAAATGACTTTATCACAGCTGTTTAAATACGGAAAATCATTCTTCACTCTAAGTTTGATGCTCATAATTTTGTGGGTAAACCCCCATGAATAAACCAAAACTATGTGAAGCAGCTGATAATCGTCTCTCAGATCTGAAGTGATCTGATCAGTCAATTCGTGCATTATGCACCCTGTCTTCAACTTACTCCATGATATCAATTTCTTTATTTAAATTAAGTGGAAGTTCACTCTCTTCCCCGAGTGGGATTTTAAATGCTGTGATAGTTAGGATAAGGAAAAGTAGAGAAGTCTTTACAAAACAAACACATGTACAGAACTTAAATGTCTTATTGTGCTGCAGTGATACAACATCTCAGTAGTAATATGACATCTCAGAGCAGGTGATTAGCTGAATACTGAGGAGAATTATTCCTGACCTGGGAGCTTGTAGAAGACATTTGCAGTGCCACAGAGATGTAACACACCCTAAAGACCTTGAAAAACCAGGACAATGGTAAACCAGGACAACCAGGATCATTTCTGCTTTATTAGTTCAAACATTAGGTATAATTCTATACAAATGAGGGTTATTAACCATGGATTCCATAAAGTGGTGTAAAACTAGTGGTAGTAAGGTGGTGGTAGTGAAGTAAAAAATTAAATAACGCGTTGAAAATGTCAAAAAAAAAGGGTAAAAATAATAAGGACAACAAAAGGTTTATGGAGCCTTTGCAAGAGCAGGGGTGGACTATAACCAGGACATGTTGTGATGCAGGGGGTTAGAGGACCCAAACGCAGTGAGCAGGCCGGCAGAAGACTCCAGAGTTGAGGATTTAATAGAACAGAGAGCTCATACAAACAACGAGTCCAAAAATCCAGCAGTCCAAAAATACAGGAACTGGCAGAATTCCAAAAAACCACTATAACCGGAATACCAACAACAGGGTAGACGATACACACTGTGACACAGCACACCATAACAGAAAAAGAATTCTCTGACAATAGAGAAGGGGACCACCAAGACTAAATACAGAAGGTAACAAGGTAGCAAGGGGCAGGTGACACAAGGGCTGGGACACAGGTGAAGGACATCAGCCAATCACAATCACAAACTTAGGCAGGAATTAAAACTATACAAGACGGCACAGAAAACCAGACTATCACAATAAAACTGAAACAGAACCTATACAAGACAAGAACAAAAATAACACAATCACAAGACAAGACAGAAAAGCAGGCTAAGAAATTAAGACAGGAAAACAGACTACCACAATAAGACAAGACAAAACACCCAAACCATGACAGGAAAGGCACTCAGTCTCCTCCTCCTCCAAAGGTCTTCTCACCAAAAAACCAGACTCTGTTCACATGCCTGCCTGTTTCAAATGCTTTGCAGAGCTGAAGGGCTAATTGAAAGCACTGCAGTATTTTTAGACATCCGTCTGGAAGGCCTGGTTAGACGTGCACGCAGAAACCTTTGTTTCACTGCCATGGTGACTGAAGTGAAAAAGTTATGGGCATAGAGCTAATCCCTGAACTGTACACACATGCACACACACACCTTCCTATAGCATTTGAAACAACCAAGTCTCCGGGCACAGACTTACAGAAAGTGGGACATTTATGTTCCGGACCTCCCTACCCCCAAACACTGTGCAACATGAGCTCCAACATTTTCTTTGAAGCTGTGTTCAAGTTAATGTGATCCTTCCTTGCTCCGACTTAAAAGCCTGACACGCCAAACAGAGTTTCTCACGGATGTTTAAGTATATGATGATGATCCAACTGCAGAATTGACCAATCTCCTCAGAAAGACAAAGACAAACCCTCCCTCTGTCTCCTGAGGGGCTACTGTCCCTAACGTAACTTAATAATCTCCTAAACCAGGCCCTGCGCTCTCGCCTCGGTCCGTCCATCCACGCTGGGCTCAGACAGGGAACGTGGTTACTGCAGGGCAGCTGAGGGTTGACCCAGTCTCTGCAGAGACAAATCCTCATGTACCCCAAAGACACTTCCTGTGAGCCTAAATAATGGCAAAGCAATGACTTTCAGCAGTTTTATCATTATTTCTGTGGGCGCTATATCCAACAGCACCCATTCATTTTCATAACTTTAATATTTCAGGGAGATACAGATTAGGAGATTTAATCTCCATGAGAATATTCATATAAATCACTTGATGTTTAAGTGACATTTATCTCTATAATGTAGTGTTTAGCACAGAGGAGCTCTAGGACGGCAGAAAGGCCATCTGTTGGTGTTTTTGGAAAAATGAACAGAGTGAGGAAGAGAGATTAATCAGAAGAAAACTGTGTGCATGGCACTCACACTTTGTAGTGCATGTAAAGGGCTGATTTATGTGTATTGTATATTTGTAAATCGATTGTCATTTGGTCTAAAATCAAGCAGCCACAGGGAGAATGACGTAACAGTTCACAGACCATTTACATACCCAGTGCGAAAGCAACATGATGGGTGAGTGTGACAGACAGGACAGATAAAAAAAGGCTTTGTACTGAACGCGAGCTGACAGTGAGTGTGGGAAGCAGGCAGAGCAGACAGCGTGGGCCGGCCAGATGTGTGATTGGCTACCAAGCTCTGTGTTTTCACGGTAGAAAGGTTGACTGAGAGGTTAAAGGAAAACGGAAGTGCACATTATTGAGACCCTGAGACGACCCGCATCCTGGCTCCTATTGTTCTTTTATTTTGGAGTGCAATAAACCCATTAGGGAGGTAGTCTAATCCCATTGCCATGATACTGCCCTGTCACAGCTAATGGAGGCTTTTCCTACAGTGAAGAGAGATTGCTTTAATCCATCCATTGTCTGATTGTGTTGATGGAAGATGAGAACAGACTCCAGGGCAAATAGTCTTTATGAAAAACACACAACTATAAATTCCTCCACTTTCCAAAAATGTGATAACGGTTCAATTACAAACAAACATTGCATACAGACAACACATTTTGCATTGTTAGTGAGGCTTGGCGGTCCTCATATAAACAGCATTGGTTATTTGCACAATTCCAGTCACACTGGCGATTTTCTTGCATCTAAGTGCAGATAAATTCTAAACTACACATATAAACCGTATTTATCAGGGATGATATGTATCTGATATGTATTCCCAATGAAAAGAGAATGCAAAGTAGAAGAAGCCAAGAAAACAAGCTGCAACCAGAACTTTGATTTCTCCATAATCCCTCATCAGGAGTCAGAGGAACATCTGGCTCTAAAGCTTTTTAAGCAAGTTTTATTTTTTATTTGTCCTACTTTATTCTAATCCTGCCGCACCATGTGGCCGTCTCCTCCCTGAGACAGACACTTACATTCATGATGATTGAAACAGACACTACTACTGTTTTCTAGTTATATTTTAAATCCAAAAACATATAGTAGTTTGGAAGAATGGAGTATTGGATTTCAGTCCACTCCCACTGTCTGATTATTCTGGGTTTTTTTCAACAGCCAGGCAAGTCAGCTGGTCACTGGCAGCTTACAGTTAAAAGAGGAATAAAAAAAAGACAGAATAATGACTGCTGCTGGCATTTCCAAGCAAAGTGAGCTCCCTGCTACGATATACACGGCATGCAAAAACCACTTGTGGACCTTGGGGTGCGTAATATACATTTAAGCATAAACAACATCACCTCAACTGCAACTATGAAGCACATAGGGACTGACTGCACAGAAAAAGAAATAGATCCCAGTTGTTCAATCCTTTTTATGTTTTGACACAAACCTCCATGACTCAGCGGTGAAGTCAGCATTTGTCCCAGCTCTGTTTTCTTATATTTATTGAGATACAAATTCACATTACACCCCACCAGATCACAGATGGGTTTAACTGTTTACGTCTGTACCTTTAAGCTAAAAATTTCAGAATTGATCAAGACAAAATGGTAAACATCTATTGAGTCAGCTGCTGAAAACGTGAGGATACTATGCATCCATTTGAATACATGGATGATGTTGGAGCTAAATTCTGCTCCATTCTCGGGGTTCAGTCAATTAGTCAAAATCTCAGATGTTGATGTGTGAATCCTTTTTATTACATAGGATATCCTGAGACAAAGTTGGATCAAGCTATCACAGCTCTCCCCTTCCTTTGTCTGGCTCTTTGGCTCTTGCACCCCTGGTCTTATTCACAAAGGGGGGGGGGGTCTCAGGTCACAGTGATGTGTCTGTGTGCTTATTTGTTATCTTTCAGTTGGAATGTGACTGAAAGTTTATGACCCTCAGTTTAAGACTTGCAGAGCAAAAAGATCAGTGGACTGTTAGGAGGGACTGAAAGCAGATTCAGGAAGCGTCCCTAACAATCAAATCTGCTTCCGACACATTTAGTAGAGCTGGATTATTAAGGAATGTACCAGAACATCTTTTGTTATATAACAGAGTATTGTAAAACAACTTAATGCATGACAAACATGTCTTCATTTATGTTGAAATAATGTTTTGCCTTTTAGCTTAAATGTATAATGCAAATCACACACAATGTTTAAGCACATATAACATTTTAAATTCCAACAATGATCAAGCTGAACTAGATTTGCAGCTTACATCAACCAAAAAGTGATTGTTCCTGTCAACAACAGAGTGGAAACACTGGTCTGTGTATGTATTATGTAGCATTCTTTATGTCCGAGACAAATTTCCTGAGGGATAAATAATGTTATCATGATCTTGAAGGTTGCACCCCATCGCCTTTAACAAAACATGCCCTGTGGTATTTATTTTGTGTGGAAGTACTGATAAGCCTCAGAGCTTTTTAGATTGTTTATTGCTTCACAGTCTGTGGAAACAGAATCAATATGATCACATTAATCTTTAGATATCATATTATCAGATATCAGATTTAGTTGTCATAGTTTGTGTTCCCACGTCATTCAAAAGTCTCTAAGAAAAAGGAAAAAGCTGGAATTATGCTTCCCTGGGCTGCATGTAAGCGAACATACGTGGATGTTGTTCAAACACGTTCTTGTGTGTTCCTTTGGGGGATGATAGTACATGTCTTCTAGCGGTGTGATGTGTAGTAAACCATAATGTAAAAAAATGTAGAAGACATCAGGAAATTGTTGTTTCCTTGGATCAGGGAGGTACCAAAATCATGGTTGCTGTCGCAGTGGTCCTGCTACACGTCCTGCGGTGCCCTGTTACATCCTGCTACGCTCTGCGGTGCCCTGCTACATCCTGCTACGCTCTGCGGTGCCCTGCTACATCCTGCTACGTCCTGCTACGCTCTGCGGTACCCTGTTACATCCTGCTACGCTCTGCGGTACCCTGTTACATCCTGCTACGCTCTGCGGTGCCCTGTTACATCCTGCTACGCTCTGCGGTGCCCTGTTACATCCTGCTACGTCCTGCTACGCTCTGCGGTGCCCTGCTACATCCTGCTACGTGAACTACATGAACTACTACAAATGACTACTTTTAGTCACTGTTCCATTATCTCCTACTGTGACTGTTATTGCCACTATTCATTTCAACCCCAACTGGCCCCGTCAGAATCCACCTACCAAGATCCTGGGTCTGTCCCAGGTTTCTTCCTGAAGAACTCTTGGTTCCTTGTAAATTATAGAGTGTGGTCTAGACCTACTCCATCTGCAAAGTGTCTAGAGATAACTCTTGTTATGAATTGATTCTATAAATAAAGTTGAATTGAATTGAAATTGAAGTTATCTTTGCCGATAAAACGGACTTCCTTTTTCTATTCTCTGCTCGACGATCCCCTTTGGCTGTGCTATGCTGAAATGTACGCCCAAACCCTGCAAGAATACATGCAGAAAACATCTCAACATGATGTTGGATCAACCAATCAGTTTGCCTGACATGGAGGTCCGCACTAAACGTTGAGATTTGGGTGGTGGGTGCATTGGCTCCTCTGAAAGCCAAGTGATCTACGATTACCCATAACACCCTTTTTTGCGTAGCTTCACAAAGACGTGCATCTCAACAGAAGCAAATCCAGCTAGCAGATACCAGTTCTTATCCTGGGGCTGAGGCGTACATTGCAAGAGTGAGTGAATTGCAAATCTGTGAGTGCAATGTAGAGATAAGTCTTAATCATGCAGCACAACGCATTATTATATCATCAACGTTTGATTTCCGGAATTGTTCAGGCGCCGCCGAAAATTCCACCAGATGTCCCTAATTTTCAGCCGGGTGTCCGTCCCCTTCTGTTGTCTCTGTGTCGGCGCTCTAACCTGCGGCTGATTTCTGAGGACTATGGTTACCTGGTCCTCAGATCTCTGCAGGGTAAATCCAGACAGCTAGTTAGACTATCTGTCCAATAGGAGTTTTTATTGCACGACTAAAACATCTTTTGAACGTACACATGTTCCACCAAAACAAGTTCCTTCCTGAGGCTGTTTTACCGTTGCTCTGTCTGGTGCTTAGTGGCGCCCAAGAAGATTGTGATTGGTTTAAAGAAATTCCAATAAACCAGAGCAGGTTTTTCTCCCATCCTGGAATTCTGTGTGGAGACTATTGTGTAATTAACGTGGTTGAAACCAGGTTAAAGCCAGCACTCCTGCTCCCGACTCAGACTCGTACTAACATCCGAACAGATCCATCGGTATTAATTACTGCTCAGTGGGAGTTTTAAGCTCTTCCTCTTACCACCTGTTGTCTGTCAGACGGCTGCCTCACACACCAACACACACATTCCTGTAGGACCACCAGCTTAAAAACTGGCCTCTCATTAACACTGCATGTTCCCCCCACCTCCCTGCCAGAGCTAATTGGGTCAGTATTTAGCCCACAGTCAGCACAACCTCACGCAGAGGGGGATGGGGAGGGAGTCTAAGACCACCATCATGCTGTTTTAGCATATGCCCTCTCTAGCCAGAGGCAGCAAGATTAGGAGCAAAACCAGGCACTTATTAATACTGTTAGTCACTCAGTGCCTGCAGGTAAATCCTCCCTTTACCAATATGACTGTACTGTAATCTCCAGCTGCACAAAACACTTAATTTCATTATCAACATTTTAAAAGAGGCCATAAGACAATATGTGCATCATATCTTCTTCCAGCTTAGATATTTGAATTAGTCACAGCTGCTCATTGTTTCCAACATACAGCATATCTGAGTCCCTATTTTCGGATGTGGTCTATAGATGAGGTCAGCCAGCCATGAGCATTTACTATACACCAGTCAGTAAGGAAGCCTCAATATAGTGGAAGATGAGACAGTGCCCAAATTGCTGTTTTGTGTGTGTGTGTTTTTTTTTTAACGAGGACAGTTCGACCTTGCTAAAATGCAATGCTCCTTCCCGTGATCAACCCACTGACTAATCCATTTTCTCATGGCAAAGAGAAGCTGCAGTTCAGCCCGGGGCCGAGCCACACTGGCACAATTAGGAGGGAAGGAAGACAATGGCACGTGTCCTCGACTGAGTAGTGGAAATAATAGACACTAGAGCTCCTAGAGGGAGCTTTTTACTTCAGTGCACTTTCACCAAGATATGTGAAAGCTCACACTCCCCTGCTGTCCTCAGCAGTCAACACACAAGAAAGAAAACATGGCTATACATGCATGCACACAAGCATGATGTCTTGTTGGTGCGCACAGAGATGATTCGCTGGTGAGATGAAGACAATCTTATTGCTGCAGAGAAGGTTTCCACAGGTCACCAACAACAGTTGTGTTACATTTTGAGCATTTTTTATGTTCTGTAGCAGCAAAAACGCCCAAATGTCATTGGTTTCAGTTTCTAGAATGTGATAATGTCTGCTGCTATTTGACATATATGACAGGTAACTGAATATCTTTGTTTTTTTTGATCAGACAAAATAAGATATTTGAAGACATCTCTTTGGACTCTGGGAAATTATATTGAGATTTTTAACTATTTAATGACATGTTGTAGACAAAACGGCAAAGAGATTTTTGATGTGGATATAAAGGCCATGCAGAAAGAAGCAATTTAAAGGAAAATTCAGAGAAACTGGGTGCTATCCTCATACGTTTTGTTATGTCCATTAGTCATGATAAGTGTCTTAGATCACCTTCATTGTAAAGATTTTGGAGGAACTCAATCTCTGGCAATGAAGAAGCCAATCAGAACAAGAAGAACAAGAAGCATGACCCTTCTACAGTTTTCCAAAACAGCTTAACAGAAATCATCTCAAACATTTGACTGACAATAAACAGAAAGTAGTCCCCTCCAGCTGTTGTTCTGAGCAAAACAAGCGTTTGAAGTAATGCTTTTTCTGTTAAAATGAAGGGTTCTAGATGTTAAAGGAGGCTCATACTTTTTTAACGATTGATGTGGATCTCATCAGAGTTTTCTCAAATATTTGCAGTAGAGTTGAATTTGTGTCAGTTGTGAGTTGAATTAGGGGTGAACTGATCCATTTCTTTCTCTCCTTAGACTTACTCCTGTATCTCAATTCAAACCATGAACTGATCCAATACCAGTCCATTTCTAGTCTATTTGCCAGTATTAACATCTGCATACCACACATTCATTAAATCATGTTTATGATTGTTACTGGTAGCATGAACACGTCATTTTTTCTATAATCAGTATAGGCACACGTACCTGTCCAGCATCTCTAATCAGTGCTTTCCAGGATTAAATGTCCTCATGAGCAATACTTAGAGAGAATCTGAGACTATGCAACCACCAGAATTCACAATCAAGATTGAAAACAACCCTACATAGTGTAATTTCAGAACACTGGTAATTGTTGGGTCTCTGTTAATTATCGTGTGGTCTAGACCTTTTCTATCTAAAGCGTCCTGAGAGAACTTCTGTTATAATTTGACACTACAACTAAAATTGAATTGAACACTGTTTACAGCCTCTAATACCAGAATAGAGAGCTTATAAGCAATTGTGAAAATAAAATTAGCCAAAATCTCAATCGATGAACAAACCATGTCATTGTATTGGTATTATAACCAATACCTATATAGTCACATACTTACTGTAAATGTATAACTAATTTACTAAGTTTGTAGTTAACTAGCTCAAATGCCACAGACATTTTCAAATTTCCCTTGCTGACGCCTCTTATTCCCATAGTAGCCTAAAATTAGGAACACATCTGCAGAATATTACTTATTACTAAACATAGTGGAGTTCCATAAAGCTGCCAGACAGCTGCAAAAAGATCTGGGACACACACACAAATCAACACACAAAAAACATGCACACACACACAATTTTAGGACAATAATGTAGAGCCTTACTGGCAACGTCTAGCGAAGCATTTCGGCTAATGGCCTCCCCCAGGTGGTTGCGGGCCACACAGGTGTAGACACCCTCATCTGGTTTGCTCCGGCGTCCATGCACAATGCGCAGGAAGAAGAGGGAGCCGCTGGGCAAGAGCATGCGGTGAGATCTGGGGTCGTCTTTGTCCGTCTCCACACGCTCGCCATCCTTATACCACTCTATACTGGGAGCGGGTCTGCCCTCTGCCTTGCAGTTGAGGGTGGCAGGCTCCCCCTTGGAGACAATCAAATCTGAGGGGTCCTCCACAATCCTAGGTGCGCTGTCTTCAAACCGTGCCCGGGACCCTGTGAAGTGGAAATGAGGGCAGATGTTATCTTTCCATCTGACCACCTAGCATTCATGGAAATGTGTAATATCTTTGTAACAGGACAGACAGCTGAAAAGCCATTTGAAAAGCAAGGACATCTTCCTTTAGAGGTTGTTGGACAAAAACACCGTTTGTGTTGGATAAATGTGTGTGTACTGAAGCGGCAAATCTCTCTTTGAAGGTTAACTGTGAATTCAAGGGAAGACATTACACTTTCCAACAACAACCTGTGCCTTTCAGATCAATAAATTTCAATCCATTTGTTTTTGCTATATTCTGCAAATAGCAAAACACAGAAGCCCCATGTTGTCATAAGAGAACATACTTATATAGCCTATATCCAGCAGAGTATTTTCACAGCAGACATCGCCTGTGCGGAGGATTCAATCAGCCATGTGATATGGTAATGGCCAATTTCTGTCTCAACCAGGATTGTTGCAGAGGTAGAGATGATAGTTGGTGAACAGCTGAGAATAAGACGAGCAGCAGATCTATGCATTTAGACCAGAGTTGTAAGAATGTGCAAGTGGGAGAGATATAGATAACTCCCATTTTCTTTTCTCTGGGGATCCATTATCTTCCCTTAGCTCTAAGGGAAAGGCCCACCGCTTCCAATCCTAAGGTAAGCTTTTAGGCAAAGACCAAATGTCTCTTACAGTGTGTTACTGTTAGAAAAATGAATAATTCAAAATGCCGCTGCTTTTAGGAACAGATGGTCTCTCACTCACTCTGAAAAAAATGAAAGAAAATGAAATGGTCACTGTGCCACTGATTATTGTGCAGCTCAGTCTGAGGTATTATTTTCAGCACATAATCTAGACTGCAGGAAAATCCCCCATTATCATTGGATAGGAGCAGTCAGGAGTAACCTAATGACACACATGTTGTTGCACATGCTTCTGCTACATTATACTTTAATCGGAGGCATCGTGATAAACCCTCACTTTTCAGCTGTAAGCAGATTTATGTCTTTTTGTGAAGTGATTTGATCCACGCGGGGCAAGAGTCGCCATAATGGCACAAACCTGAAGTAAACATCTAAAGAGCGATCTGTGCGCTCTCAGCTAAACACCCCGGGGTCACAAACCAGGACAGGTCAAAACACTAATGCAGGATGTGGATGAATACTAATCGAGCCATTAAAATGTGCCATAGCACCTCCAGTCAGATCCAAGTGTAGAATCTTTTCATGCTAGGCCTATAAACTAATCCTTGAAGATATTGTAATGTACTTTCCTTTAGATTATATTCTATCACATCTGTGACAAGTAAATATTGACACATCCGACTGTTTGTCAACAGAAAATATCTCAACAGCTGAGTGATGACCTGGTGGTGGAGGACTCACTGGCTGTTACCAATCCCCGCTCATGTAACTTACATCACTCTGAACGATTCATCCTCTATCATAACTGGATTTTAACACCAAAATACTGCGAGAGATTTGACTCCGCTTAAAAAACAAAAAACAGAGGCAATGATATTGAACAACACTGGATCCTACACATCCCATAATGCATCTCAATGGCGTTTTTCATTATACCCTCCCAAGTTTGTAAGACAGGCTTTCAGGTCTCCAAGACACCATGACTATGACATCATCAGCGTAATTTATGCGGATTAAAACAAAATCTTAAACTAGGGATGCACTGATGCCGTGCGCGTGTACGCATACTTGTGGTCATAAAATTACTCCAATATTACCACACCCGATACCACCTCATAGCAATGTGACAATAACTTTTCCGTCAAGACGGAAGAGGAGCAATGCAAGCCATTTGGAGATTTCTTTGACTGTAAAAAAACAACTAGCTCTTGCCCAATGCATGATTGTTCCTGACGACCAGCCATTGTCATGTTGTTAATAATACTGGGTTTCAACGTCTTGGCAGTGGACTGGCGCCGAGAGATTCCCAGTCGTCACCACATCACAGAAATCGTCACAAGCTGCTTTATGGAAAAGATATTTGGGGTAGCGGTGTTAGCCCAATGTCTCTCATCAGCTTAACAAACAAAAACAGGAAGATGGATAGATAGATAGATAGATAGATAGATAGATAGATAGATAGATAGATAGATAGATAGATAGATAGATAGATAGATAGATAGATAGATAGATACTTTATTCATCCCAAAGGAAATTTTAGGCATCCAGTAGCAAGACAACCATAACACAACAAACACATATACACACATATATCACACATACAAAAGAATAAAATAAGTTAAAAATTAAAATTAAAAATCACTCACAGAAATGCAATGACCATGATAGGTGAGATGTCAACTGTGTGAAATGATGATAGTGCAAAAGTGAAAAGTGCAAGGATTGAACAGTGCAGTAGATCATGATAAAAATATTGACTATGACTATAAAATATAAACATAATAACCTATAAACTGACTGCCTGAAGAATAAGAACATTATGTAACAGGGATCTATCTATCCATCTGCTCTGTCTGCACACATTGTTTTTCACAAACAGGCTAAAACAAAAGCTCTAGGTGTGTAGTCTAACTGTTTAACTGTCACAAGTCTTTACATTTGGGAAAACCTTGAGAACTTAGCTGCTGCTGTAAACAAACCATCCTCTCCATTAAATCCACACGGGTACTTCATATACATGTGAATGACATCATCGGACCTTGTGTTCTTCATTCTTTCTAAACCTCACTCAGTATTTTGTTATTAGGAATGATATGCTTTTTTATTGACACTTGCCTGGGGAAATGTCCAGGCCCAGGCCTGAGCTTTGAACAGAAACAAGACATGGTACTTGAATAATACATCTTCGTTCTAATTGACAGCAATATCAGGGAAGGCCAAAATTATCTGAAAAAAACCTCTAAACCAAGAGGGTTTGTTAAGTACTCGTGTCAGTACTTGGAATTGGCAAGTACCCAAATGTAAGTACTTGTACACATCAGTGCATCCCTATCTTGAACCGCAATCTTTGGTCCAAGACTTCAGAACTCCAGATCTGATTCACTGACTTTACTTTATAAAGAAAGTGCATCATTTAAAACAAATCTCCCTTTTAAAACCTTAATTTTATTGGCTGTTTGGGAGCAGCGAACCAAAACCCAACATTGACATGTCATTGCCTTAAATAGTTGTCTATTTACACATCCATCAGATTTAGAGCAACATAATCATTTATTTAGAGTCATGTTTGTGTTCACCTGGCCATATATCAACTAACTTTATGTCACTTACATTACATTATATTTACTCACAGGAATACAGGCTCAGCTCAATGGTTATTTCCATCATTGCAACCACCTCCATCAATCTGCCATTAACAACACCATTAAGTCTTAACAATGGGTAATTTCCCTCCTTTTATTATATACCATTATTGCAGCTGTATACAATGCTCTCTTTGCAGCGTGAATAAGATCCAGCTGTCCTTGTACTCGGTGTGTCAGCAGCACATACTGTGAAGTTCGGGTTGCTTTCAGTTGGTTTGAATGTCACAAGACAAATACTTGTGTATTCATTTGATCCGGAGAGTGCATATTTGCATGAAACAAGAAACGCCTTTGAAAAATGTCAAAAGGAATTCTAACGCCCCACTAATATATGTAATAATACTAATATTAATGAGGGTTAATATGGGTATGGGTTGCTATCATGCAACAGTATCAATGCGTTGTCATTTTATTACAAAGGAAAAAGTTTTGTCAACAACAAAAAAAGAGAACAGCAAATAGCCTCAGGTGGCCGAAGTGACAAGCAACAAGCATGCTCCTGTGACAAGTGTGCAATCAGTGGAGAAAACAAAAAGTCCCCGCCACCTTGAGCACGACAGCGGCACATTTCCTTTGTGAGAAGGAACATTTTCACAGTAACTTTAGCGTCATGACAGAAAGATTGCGGTGCAGTGGTTGAAAGCATCTTTCATCAAAAAAAAGGAAACTCTTGTCAGCCTCGTTTGTGACATTGAAAATAAACGTCACGGGCGATAAAGGCTGTGAAGGTATGTTTTTAGTCAGATCATGAACACGGCCCATTAGAACCGGCAGTGGGCCCTCAGAGATATCCCAGCGCACATGGGAATTTAGAGTGTGACTTGATTTGTGTGAAAAAAAATGAATCTGGGGAATTCTGGTGTGAAATGACTTTCATGTTTACAAGAGATGAACAAGTACAAGTAGAAGGATACACTGATGTCAAATTTAAGAACAAATTACATACACACAGGAAAAAATGTTATTTCATTTAAGCTGTTATGATTCCCCAAATTCACAGCTTTGATAGATATGTTGCAGCAGATAACAGGAGAATATCTTCAATTTACTGTACATTCAATTTGGATTAAAGCGCTATTTTGGAGACCTCAGAGTAAAAGATTGACGTTAACGTCTGGCTGCTTCATGTGGTTCCTTGGCAACAAATAACACAAAAGCAATGCTTTATGAATTAATACAGCTAGGTGTGTTTAAAAAGAAACGACAGGACATTAGCTCAACAACCCAGATTCTTTTAACCAAACACAAGGTCAAATGTCCAATTCAATGTGTATTGATTCAAAAGGATGCATTGAATCTAGTTATGTAACATGTATCATATTCAAGTTTAGCTTAATTTCAACTTTATTTATCCTTAAAAAAGGAAATTTAGTGTGCAGCATGATCTAAAAACACTCAAACAGCACATCAATGGACACACTCCTTCCTTCAAAACCAATGGCAGGATCCAATCGGACAGTACACAGGTCAGTATGTCATAATGAACAATGGCAGGAATAAATTCATAAATAAACATATACTATATAAAATGTCATAAGATGTCACTCCAGTGAATTCAGGTTCCTAATAGCCACAGGAATAAAAGACTCCCTGACACGTCTAGATCTTAACATAGGGAGCCTAAAACGGCGACCTGAGGGGAGCAGATGAAATTCAGGACAGTTTAAAATCTCAAATCTTTGTACTAAAGCCGTGTCAGAGAGGACAAATCCATGAAACACATATTACCTTCTCTGAACCTTACAGACATTCAGCGCGGGGGGCAAGAGAGAGTCAAGTGACTACGTTTACATGCATGTAATATTACTTATTCTGAAAAAGACAGAATTCTGACTTAGCTGTTTACATGGCTAATGAAAGTAACTATTATTCCACTAATAGTCCCGTTTACATGTAGTCGTGCAAAACAGGGGCGGCGGACTTGTTGGACCTAACACAGCCTCCCTCTTTTATTCCTTTAACCAGCTTCTCAAAAAGGTTGGCGTATCCAAAAACCTGTTGATATCCAAGTCTTTGATCAAGTTTAAAAGTTTTTCTTTCTTATCAGGTCTGCAGCCTTGCAAACTGTTGGCTGGTTGGTTTGTGGACAGTAACCATAGCAATGCACAGAGCAGAACATAAGCCATAAATGGGCAAGAGGCTGTAAACTTCAGTAAAAACCCAGATTGAGACGCATATTCCAAATGCGCTGTAGAATATACTACATGTCTTAATCAGAAAATGTGTTATTTGGAAAAAAGGCCTTATTTGGAATATTCAACTAGAACATGCTGTTTACATGAAATGTATCAGATTCAGAATATTTTTATATTGGGAACTGTGATGTCACTAGCAGCCACACATGGCAACAACTCACGGTGGTAACTCTTGTATTTTGAGCGCATTACACATTATACAAAATCAATAACTGGACACATATTTTAGTTCTACAGTTTTATTAGTTTAGTTATTTGACTTAGTTTTCTATTTGGGTGCACACATTTAGTTAACTCTGTCAATTTAGCTAATTTCAGGTTCATTATCTTTAAGTTACAGTTTGTGAAAAGTTGCTGCTGGGGGGAATGGGGGGGGGTCGTTGGCTGAAAGACAAAAGGACCTCCAATTGATTCGAAGCCGTTTAAATGGGGAAGGGATAATTGGACTGCACCATGTTTCCCCATATCATGGGGGTGGCAGAGTATTTCATTTGGAGTTGTGTTCTTTTCTTTGCTAGTTATACTTATAGTTAGTTATGACTATTTGATTGATTTCATCCTTAGTTTAAATTAGGTAGCATTGGTTTAACATAGGTTGTAGTTATTGTGGTTTGGCTATTTAATGTGTTTGTCTACCGGGTGGTGCAGGGTCTCGTGCAAGGTTATCGCTCTCTTACCCACTCACAAGGCTCTCCTTAAATGGATGCACCAGGGCGGGAGGCTGATGCCCTTCACGGGACAAATACACTGAATTTGATGCAGCTCTACTCTAAGTTGATATTTTCTCTTTTTACCTACTGAATAAAACACTTTGATGGGATTCATTAGGGCTGGGACGATATGCTTTTGTCCCGATTTCATTCTTTCACGACACATGGGTAGCGATTCCATTTGCATTGCTGTTTTTATTTATTGCGATTCCAGAAGTATTGTGATTTGCGATTTTCTTTTCATTCTTTAACAAAAACACAAGATGAATAATACACTTCTAGAGACAATATATCATGAGGCACTTCTAAAAACCCATTGTTTTCTAAAAAGAAGACATTTGTTTCATTTGTAAAGAAGTACATAACATGGATTTTCTGCATTTTCTGTTTTCGCTCTTGAATCATTGGTAAAAAAATATATATATGAAAACAAATGTATGAAAGAGCGTTAAAAAAAGTGACAAAAATGTCTGCAAAAGCGACAAAACTATGGGGAAAAAAAAAAAAAACACAAAAACGTTAAAAGACGCAGAAAAAAGTGACAAAAACATCACGGGGAAAGGCAACAAAAGATTTGAAAAAGACGACCAAAACATTTTGAATAATAAATAGATGTAATTTCAGAAAAACAAGAAGTTGCACTGTTGCCAGAATATATTGCTATAAACAATATTGGCTATATGTTGATAGTAATATTGATATTGATGATTCTCTGTCTGGAAGTGACATTTATTTTGGGGTCAGTCATGTTTATGTATGAAATGTTTATTTCTAGTTGGACTATTTATGGGTTACTATTGAGTTGTGGCTCAGTAGAATATAGTGTGTTGATATTGAACTGGAAGCTGTGAATGAAATTACTCTTGTATTGGTGACATATAATTCTGTGTGGGGATGAGCCACAATGGTATGACATGTAAATAAAATATCATATCATACTATAGACGCTTTCATTTGTATGCATACCAAGAAGAATGGCTGGCGTCCTCTGATTGGCAGCTTGTTGGTGAGAGCCTTTAGCCTCTGTACTGTACACTGTGCATGGTGCTGTTTGTCTATATGAACTTTATATGACCTAACTCATTGTGATCTGTTCATGTGTGTAAGGATGATAAGATGCAGTAATTGCCATGATTGCTTCTGATCTGTGAGAATTTCTTCATTTATTCACAAAGCAAATGAAAAAACCCAAAGAAAGCAAGCAACCGCAGCCAAATGATTGCCCATTAGTGCCGCACGCAGCTCTGACAAGCTATTGCATCGGTTCTAATTGCAAACTCAGACAAACGCCCACATGTTTGCTCATGGCGTCTCCTACATTTCTGCCTCATCTAACACACATAGCAGGGTAAGAGCTGGGGGAGGAGGGGGGGGGATCAAGATCACATCTTGAAAACCCTGTTGACTCAGGCTATATTTGGCATTTCTTGGTTCCTAGCGGTGGCATTACATAACAAGGGGTGCTTTCATTAATTAGTATTTCAAGATATTAACCTTGCATCCTCCCCAGGGGCAGAAGTGTACTGATGCCACACTGATGTGCGGAAAACAACAAAAGCGCAGAGGGCACGTCTGTGTTTTACTTAAGATCTCGTGCCTTTTAGCGACAGCAAGGCTCGGAGCCAAACACATGCAAGAAGCTGGACCTGTCTGAGCACACTGCTTGATATCTGCTAAAAAACAACACTAACTGTCTTTAGGCAGACTGCTCAGAGACTAACTTCAATGTTAAAGTGAGACAGGAGCAGCTTGTCTCTGGGGCTTGTGGCTGTCTGTTGAGGTTTACTCGTGTCTTTTTCAATTTCAATTAATTTAAATGCTTAAAAAGGCTAAAAACATTCAAGAAGTTTTGTGGCACTGCCAAGTAATCTCTGCAGGAGGCTGATAACGTGCAAGAAACTCAATTTCAAAGCAAAGAAGTCAGGTTTGATTTACTTCTGGCAACAGTCTGGGTTTTCTGAGCCTTTGTTTGGCAACCGTCCTCCTCGGCCGTAATCTAATCTTTAAATGATGTCATCAGCGACTGTATGGAGGCATCGTCAACATCCGCCGACATGACTCAAGCATGAGGCACACAGTGGTTTCCTTCACTCACGGTCGTTTCATCAAGAGGGACTGTGAGAGGCTTTAGTCTGCCTTCAGCCATATTTGTCACTGAGTAATGAGCAGGAGGAGAGAGTGGATACAAATCACCAGCTCAGGCTTGTTTTGCATTGATTAGTTCCACGCCAAGCACGCCAACAGTCTGAGTCTGAACACAGCTCAAGATAACACATTTCAATCGGAAGCATTGGGGTCGACACTGATGCCGTCCTAATTGAGATCTGGTCTGTGTGTGAGAGAGAGAAAGAGCTGCTGTGTTGAATCGAACATAATTTGTGAAGGAGACTGTTGTTGCTTCAGCTCACAATCACACAGAGGATTGGGAAAACACAATCAAACTCCCCACCGCACTTCATCAGACCAATAGAGAAGATGTTATTGGCTGGACACAGACAAAAACAAAAAAACATATCTCACTATAAGTCTTACAGTCATTATTTCTATCATACAAAAACAACAGAAGAAAATCTACTGGTTGGGTATTTAATTCAACAGCTCCCACAGAGGTTTTGAAGCCAGTTTGAATCCTATTCTCTCAAACTATGGGTATGACCAGTACCCATAGGGTATATATATATATATATATATATATATATATATATATATATATATATATATGGGAATAAAAGAAAATACCCACTCCACATTACTCCACATTAATGGATGAAGGCAGATGGTGTGGGTGTTGAATAGTGCCTTTAATGTTGAGAGGTGGAACCAGTTTATAATAATGGAGCAGAGCGAGTGGCAAGAGGAGTCACAGAGCTCAGGATTTATAGTGAAGTTATAGTATATCATTGAGGAAGATGTAAAATAAAGCTAGACTGATAAATTGGCCTAGGTTGATATATCTGCTGTTATTAGCTCATTTCAGAAATATTGGTATTAACGTGTCTGTCAGCCAGGTGGCAAGAAGTTGCACAGCTGAAATGCCAAAGATATGTTTGAGGTAGGTTAGAAACAAACAGAGAGAAAGATCAGGCTGCTTTTAATCAATATTTGTATATTAACATGTGTCACCTGACGACGTGTATGTGAAAGGAGTTGGAATCAAGGAATCAGCAACTGCCTCTGTAGTTCCCCTTAGCTTTATTAATATTTTAGCATCTTTTAGCTTTAGTTTTGGTTTAACCCTCTGAGGTCTAAGGGCATTTTCACATATGTTCTTAAATTCACCTTTTTAGGGCATTTGCATATAACTTTTGATATTATAATTGTTAGAATTATAATCACCATGTGTTTCTTATCAAAATGTTCAGAACAAACTCACCTTTCCATATAGTGACGTTTCTAGAGCAATAAAGAGATGGTTTGGCGTTAGAGCTGAAACTTTGATGTTGGCTTTTCAAAAAATCCTCAAATCTCTCTGTTGAAAACAAACCTTTACTTGAAATGAGTTTACCAAAGTCTTTGGTTATATGATTCAAATAGTAAATAAATATCAAGATGTAATTTCGCTTTTTGAGTAGGACTTTTGTCCAACATCATTTGGACGCGCCGGTGCGTCTTTCATCCTCATAGGGTTAATGTCCCGCTATTTTATTATTTTTGGTTCGCTGCTTTTAAATCTCTTTGTTCCAGCACCAAACAGCAGACAGACGAAGTTAGAAGAAAAGAAGAATATTGGACTTGCTTCCACTTGGTTGCCAAAAACAACACTCCTTATGAATGCTTATGTATCTGCTGGATGTGTAGATAAGCAACTATGCTAACAAGTTAGCCACGCAGGATCAACATAAAAGCTGATTCAAAAATAGTAAATGGATTTATTTTCAGTCTCAAAACTAAGACTAAACTGTGATGTGAGGTCATAAAGTAACTATAAAGTAAAAAGTCTTGTAAAGGAGTCCTAAAAATAGGATCGGGTCTATTATTGAGGAAATATCTGCCTCTGTAGGTCCCCTCAGCTTTCTTAATATTTTAGCATCTTTTAGCTTATTGTTTTTGTCTCTATATTGTTTCTGTGTAGAGTATGTTTATATTAGTGTGCATATATCAGTGTGTATATATTGTTTGGTTGTTTTGTATGTGCAAGCACATTGTGAGCAACGATGTTCCAAAGTAAAATTGCTCCTATGTGTCCTCATACCTGGCAAATAAAGCTGATTCTGATTCTGATTCTGATATGTTAAAATCAAAATGAGCCTTGGGTTTAAGGTAATTGTAGTTAGGGGCGACTGGATGATTTGAGATTTTTCATTTTATTTCATTCTGATTTCCTACTATTATTAACTTTTACTTAACTAAAATAGGAGGAGGAAATAGGGCAGAGAGGACACATACATACATACATACATTCATACATACATACATACATTCATACATACATACATACATTCATACATACATACATACATTCATACATACATACATACATTCACACATACATACATACATACATACACACATACATTCATACATACATACATACATTCATACATACATACACACATACATACATACATTCATACATACATACATACATTCATACATACATACATACATACATACATACATTCACACATACACACATACATACATACATACATTCACACATACATACATACATACATTCACACATACATACATACATTCACACATACATACATACATTCACACATACATACATACATTCATACATACATACATACATTCATACATACATACATACATACATTCATACATACATTCATACATACATACACACATACATACATACATACATACATACATTCACACATACATACACACATACATTCACACATACATACATACATTCATACATACATACACACATACACACATACATTCATACATACATTCACACATACATACATACATTCATACATACATACATACATACATACATTCACACATACATACATACATTCATACATACATACACACATACACACATAATACATACATACATTCACACATACATACATACATTCATACATACATACATACATACATACATTCACACATACACACATACATACATACATACATACACACATACATACATACATTCATACATACATACATACATACATACATTCACACATACATTCATACATACATACATACATTCACACATACATACATACATACATTCACACATACATACATACATTCATACATACATACATACATTCACACATACATACATACATACATTCATACATACATACATACATTCATACATACATACACACATACACACATACATACATACATACATTCACACATACATACATACATACATTCACACATACATACATACATTCACACATACATACATACATTCATACATACATACACACATACATACATACATACATTCACACATACATACATACATTCATACATACATACATACAGACATACATACATACATGTATGCATACATACATACATGTATGCATGCATGTATTTAATTAATACATGGTCACTTGACACTTTCAACTGATCATTTAATGTTTTTTTATGTATTTTTATTGACAAATGTTCTTATTGTTATTATTATTATTTTTACTGTCATTTTTCTTTCTTGCTAAAACGGATGCTGGAAATTTCAATTTCCTTGTGGGAGTCATCCCAAAAGGATTAATAAAGAGAAATCTAAGTCTAATAGTCTGAATTCTGATTTATTTTCAGTCTCAAAACTGAGACTAAGCTGTGATGAGAGGTCACACACACGCTCATGTTTCAGACGGTTGGGAAACCACTCTCTACTCTCTTAGAGGTCAACTTTGGGAGTTTACATCTGTGTTAACTCCTCGTGTTGTCTTCCCGTCAAAATTGAAAATCAACACTTTTTGTTGAAGCTTTTTTATCAATGTTTTTAACTTTTTCTTAACATTTTTGTTCCTTTTTTCAACACTTTTGATGTTTTTTTTCAATGTTTGTCACTTTTTTTGACATTTTTAACACTACGTAACACTAACTTATTAACTTTAGTTTTACAGTTATTTTTGGAATTTATGGTCAATGAACCTCATTTATAGGAAATTATACCTAATGTTTGAGTTAGAAAAGCAGAAATTAGGAATTATTTAGACTAAAATTAAAGGAATGGATGTTGATGATAATCACAGACTGGAATATGTCAACTTTTACTCAATACTATTTCAAAACCAATTCAAATTGTTTTTCAAATGCTATAAAATTGAATAAGACGCCCCAAAATTAATGAAATAAAAATTTGTACTTGCCAAAGAGCGTTGTGTGGAATCAATCATGTTATTTTGGGAATTAAAAGAACATTTATATAGGAAAACGGGTCAATTTGACCCGAGGACAACATGAGGGTTAAAGAGATTTCAAATTAAAGTTAAGATTGTGATTTTAGGTTTTAGGGCTTGTAAGTCTAAAATATTTTTTTATTTTAGCTAATCCCCTGATGGGAAACGACACCAACGTCAAAAATGTGTAAATAAGCAACTATGCTAACAAGTTAGCCACGCAGGATCAACATAAACGCCGATAATGTCAGTGTTGTGTTTACAGCTCGTTTCCTCCCAAGTGGCCAACAGAAATCAGTTATCGCCGGTTTATGAGAACCATTTTCATGTAAACAAAGAAAAGTTATGTTTTAGATTCAGGGATTCTCATCAGTTTATTCTTAAGAACTAATAAATGTGTTGAGTGCTTTTCCTTCTTTGTAGAACATTTGAAATCTAATTAAAAAACATATATTTTAATCTGCATTGTTACTATAAGTCTTTACTGCCTTTGTTGGCAACTCTCAGTCAGCATGAATGAAACCACATCAACGTAAAAACATAGCTCAATGTGCTATTAGTGGTCAAAATATGGATCTTTAAATGTTGTGTATGGTATGTGTTTGTGTAAATAAATCCAAATTAGCTCATATATTTTTTGTTTTTTAAAGCTCAGATATTGATATTGGGTTAGCAGCGAAGATTTCCTTTCATTTCATTTCATATCCACTGAGTTAAGTTCAGTTAAATTTGCTCAGAGGTTAAAACTGAAACAGGCCATTCTGACCTTTATTGAAATTGGATCAGTTATTCTGAGAATGAAAAAAACATCTGCACTCTCATTTATTGTTTTTTTTTTCTGAGCCCTGCTTTTATTTGGGGTTCGGATTAAAGCTCAGAAATGTAATCTGTTATTAGAGCAATGGTTAAAAAAATATAATCCCTTTCTCAAAGGTAATCAAAATGAGCTTTTAAAAGCATTTCATAATAATATATTTGCATCCTCAAAACCATGTTTGAGGGGAGCTGCAGGCTTGTCAGACTATGACAATATCCTGTAGAGTTTATGTGCTCACAGCTGAACTACAAGTGACAGTTAAATGGGTTCATTTGGGCTACAGCTGCCTGATGGCCTCCCTGGGTGACCACCCCAGTGCTCAGGGGGTACGCTCTGGAAAGAAATGTGCATCTTCTGGCTTTAACCCCGTGGTATTTAAATTACAAATGACTGCATGTGTGACATTTCCACTTTGGAATTCATTTTTTGTTGAGAGGATGTACCCACAGCTTTCTGGGAAACGTTGTTGAAATGCAACTGAACACAACATTTACATCCATCTGGAGAGACAGAAAGACAAATACACTATGAGGTAGTCACGCCATATGGGCCCTGTGTGTGTGTGCGTGCGTGTGTGCGTGTGTATGTGTGTGTGTGTGTGCGCGCGTGTACGTTTGTGTGCGTACGTGTGCGTGCGTGCACACGTGTGTGTGTTTGTGTGTGCGCGCGCGTGCGAGAGAGAGAGAGAGAGAAGACATTTCAAATAGATAGAAAAGAAGATTTAAAAAATAAAAGATATTAATTTAATATCTTACCAGCTACGATGGTGATGAATGAGACAGTCACAAGTAAATTTCCAAAGTTCATCTCCACACTCTCCGGAGTCTGCAGCCTCGACAGTACACTCAGATTGTCGATTAAATCAAACCTCCAGTCAGAAAATCACCCAGATTTGTCTCCTTTTTTAAACACGTGAAACTAATAATAAATAAAAAAAAAATGTTTTTAAAAATAAAATAAAACTTCCATATCACTCCCAGAAAGCCATGCATGGCAGCAGCAGCACCTCCACGGAGAAACCTTCTAACACAACCCAGCAGCAGCACTTCTTCTTCCCCGCGTAGTCACACACATACACCGGCTCTTTCTCAACATGCCCCGGTGCTGCTGAAAAACTAAACAGAAAAGAGCTTTAACTATATGTAATCCCGGTCATACATACAATTCTCTGTCTCCCTCTCTCTGTCTCTCTCTCTGTCTCTCTCTCTCTCTCTCTCTCTCTCTCTCTCTCTCTCTCTCTGATCTGGGCAGTTGCAGGTTGCGGCGTCAGTTTGAGCGAAAATGAAGTGCTGCACATGCCGAGCTGAGCTCCGCGCTCCTTGCTATCTGCAACAAATCCTCGGCAACCTCCAGGAGTCAGTGTTTTAAAGAGACAGAGGCATCTGCGCCGTGTGTGTGTGTGTGTGTGTGTGTGTGTGTGTGTGTGTGTGCGTGCCTCGAGCTATGTGAGGAACCAAAAAGTCAGTACAATGAGATCAGACTTATAAAAGGAGAGTTATTTCTGGGCTAGGGTCATTATTGGAAGTGATGACTTGGCATAAAAATGAACCTTGTGTTTTGGGTTAGGAATTTATCATTAATAATTAGCCTAATACTGTTTATTGATCCCCAGTGGGGAAATTACAAATTACACTCTGTTTTGTTAGTAATCACTACACATGCTCAGGACCTATTCATGCACAAATAGAGAGATGTCAGAGTGGGGGGGCTGCTAGTGCTGGACTAGCACCCTGCGTGGTTGGGGGGGTACAGTGCCTTGCTCAAGGGCACCTTGGCAGCACCCCCAGGTGAACAGGCATCTCTCCAGCTACAAGTCCACACTCCGTACTTTGGTCCATACGGGGACTTGAACCCTCAGACTGAGCTACTGCCCCCCCCAAATGTGTGACTAAAATAGATTTTATGGTTATGGGTTTGGACATTGTATTTGACTCTTGACATAACATAAAGTAAAAAGTCTTTTAAAGGATTCCTTAAAAATAGGATCGGGTCTATTATTGAGGAAATATAGAGATTTCAGATTAAAGTTAAGATTGTGATTTTAGGTTTTGTGGCTTGGAAGTCTAAAATAATTTTATTTTAACAAAACCCCTGATGGGAAACGACACCGACGTCAAAAAGGGACACAGTGTAGTCCTTAGAAAGACTGGAAATTCAAGTGAATCCAACGAGGGAATCCTGAATAGTTACATCAGAGTAAATGGACTCACTTATGCCAGGCTTTTATTTTTGTTATTTATCCAAAGCACTTCCACTAATGTATCCATCCAAGGTGCTGAATGTATTCATTTGTGAAGCTACACTTAAAGTTTATGTCTGAATTAATTTATTTTTTACCTAAATGCTTTTCAAGATGGTGATTCAAAAGGATGATATGACATAAACCGTATGATACAAGTTATAATATCTCTTCATTTGGTCTCATTCTTGATATGAACTTGTTCTGTCCTTGTCGCTCATAGGAACTCAATATGTACCTTCCACAGACCGTGCGTGAGGCTCGCCGTATCATACATATATCTATCGTATCATATCTGTCAACAACAATGTCCGGCCACCAGAATCTGTTTTCACCTTGTATATTTCCTTTCCTTCTGGTCGCTGCTTCATCATGATATTGTTCCTCATGTTGTTGTTGTTTTTTGTATTTTTCAGCACAACATGTGTGGTGTATGTCATAAACCCTGCTCATAGCCTGTACATTATCATAACCCTTCCATGTTGTATTGTTTGATCAGAGTGTGAAATAAGCAGCTAGTTGCAGGACAAAAGTGATGATTATTCCATAAACTTGCCAGTGAGCTTATTTTTTCTTTCTCAGTAAAACCC
The DNA here is from genome assembly GCA_026937815.1 of Etheostoma perlongum. Taxonomy (NCBI): domain Eukaryota; kingdom Metazoa; phylum Chordata; class Actinopteri; order Perciformes; family Percidae; genus Etheostoma; species Etheostoma perlongum. The sequence goes on from CM049373.1 coordinate 2,680,093, forward strand.
TCTGAGAATATGCGATTATGTTATTAAAATAAACTTGACCTGACACTTTAAATTGTTGATGAATGCCATTGTTTATCAATTACGGACACATCAACAGACCCATCCCACACCCACCCAGTGTCATCATCATTGGCTGCTGAATGTCTGTCTGCTGATAATGATTATGTTATATATTTATTTTAATTTAATCTCTGTTGTTATTACACACTAAACACAATGAAAAATACATACACATGCTGAGGTCCTATACATGCACTAATGGAGCGCTGTCAGAGTGCGGGGGCTGCCAGTGCTGGACCAGAACCCTGAGCAGCTGAGGGGGGGTTCGGTGCCTTGCTCAAGAGCACCTTGGCAGAGGTGAACTTGTACTTTGGTCCAAATGGGGACTTGAACCAGCAACCCTCTGGTTCCCAACCCAACTCCCTACAGACTGAGCTACTGCCTCCCCCCTAAATGGACTGAGAGCGTGCATGCTAACATTGGTCTTGCATCCTCACCTCTCCTGCTGTTGAGCATCCACTCTCTGATTTAAGAAGCAGCTGTTGTTTCACACCCACTCCTCCCTCCACAATCTGGCCCCCGCTGGATCCTCTGGTGCCTGGCCTCTGTCCTCCTCCTGTGGACAAACACAGCTCCCTTGGGGGTATGATCTGTTTCTCTCATGCCCCCTCCTCCAGCATAGAGCAGACCGGTTCCTCGGTGCCGTTGCATCTTCTCCCTCCACCTTATTGTCTCCATGTCAGGCTGCGAGAGCCCAACATGATGGAGAGTGACTTTTAGACGGTCAGACGCCTGCTCTCCTTTGTCCGTCCTGAATGGGACTGGAAATTGGGCAACAGAAGAGTTGTCCAGATGTCTGTTGCAAGGCACGACACAAAGAGGGGCCCCACAATGGCTTGGATCTCTGCTATGGTTGAAGTGTGTAGCTTATTAAGGGCCACAAAGGCTAAATTGGTAGAAAATAGAGGCATCTTGGAGGTGTCAGATGGGAAGGGTGGTCCCTTTTCCACTAAAAACCTCAGAGAAGTCATCATAAGATCTATGATGTCATTTCATGTGGTTCTGTCTTGATGCAGGACAGGTTGCATACATGTTGTATGTTTTTATGCCTTTAATAAAGGCATTTTACTGTAACACAATTGTTTTCAAAGCTCCAGTTCTCTATTTCTTTGTTTCATCTCTTTTTTTTTCAAAGTAGATTGTGTACAGATTGTTTAAGCGTAGCTTGAGAATTCATCCCAACTAGTTTTCAAAAAATAATCAATACAATCTTCTTAATCGAGAGAGTTGAATCCCCAGCAGGTTTGTAACATTTGAATTAACGAAGCAGATGTCAGTCAATCAGAGTCTAGTGTACCTATTAGGCATAGAAGAATCCAGAATTTAAATCCATTTAGTAAAAAAAAAAAAACATGTTAATGAAATATTTTGACATTTTAGGAAATGTGTGTATTCCAAAAAGCGCTCTAAGCAGATGTTGTTTTGGACGGAAGCTGTCGTTCTTCTTGGGAGGACAGTCTCTGGAGGCCTATTCACTGTTTTTACTGAGAGTTAAATGACAAGATTGAATATCTGTCCATTACTGTAAATATGAAACTGGTGCCAGGAGACAGTTAGTGCACAACAACTGGAAACAAAGGGAAATATCTAACCTGGCTTTGTCTCAAAAAATATGCATATCACCATCGCTTGTTCAGTCCGTACAAAAACCAGAGTGAAAGTAAAGTCGTGGTCTCATGGGGGGTTATATGTCTTGGCCAGGTGCTGGAATCACTTGATGAGTAGCAAATATTTCCCATAAAGGCAAACTATATCTTGCTGTAAAGCATTGTGAATAATAATTCATGAAAATGTTTGCAGCACACACAATCCAGCTAAATTATTTCTTTTTTGTTGTCTTTTTCCCTTTGTGTGTGTGACTTTTAGCATTTAGCAGGATTTAAGGTGACACTTGTGTGTGTGTGTGTGTGTGGGGGGTTGACAGTACAGGGAGGTACAGATGGTGGGATGTGGCAGTCTGTCTGACTGCAGTGAAGAATGTGAGATTCAGCTGTTGGCCTCACGCCCCCTGGCTCTGACCTTATGTGTCTCTGATCGCCGTCTGGCTCCATCTCTGTCTGACTTACAGTACCAGCAACAATTACTAAACAAAAAAACTCCCACGTGTCTCAAAAGAGACACTCACATTAGTGATAAAGCTGATTCTCGTCTGCTGTCACTAATTAGGCTCCTGTTATCTCTCTTTACATGGTCGAGGTACGTAGCTGTTGACCTGCTAACATACCTTGTCAGCAGATTACATTAGTCACAGGAGCCGGGCTTTTGTTTCCCTATTGTGTGTGCATATGTGTGTGCAAGTGCAAAGGACCTTCAGATAGCCAGGAGGACGAGGGAGTTTATTTATAGGTTGAGCGCAGGGGCAGCAGTAGCAAGTCATTTACATCCAATGCACCAGAGTGCGAAGGTAAGCATCTACTATCGCTGCAACATTTATTTATTTATTTATTTATTTTTATGTTTCGGAGCCCTTGCCAGCAGAGGGAGTGCATACAGGGCAACCCTGCTTCTCTTCTGTCATGCTCTTAAAGGCGGTGTCAAGTTGTCTGAGAGCCCTGGAGGAGCCCTCACTCCTGCTGCATCTGATAAACCAATATAATGAGGCTGCTTACAGTACAGCATGCTGTGTGACAAAATTACAGTTCCCCTCAACGAACTTGACTTTTTTTCCCAGAATGTATATTTCTGCACTAAAGACAGTTTCCACCATAGAAGGAAAGTAGGTATGAAGTGTTTTTTTTAATGATATTCCACTCTGCTTTCTGACACTCTTCTTTACAGCTGTCAGGTATGGAAGCCCATTGCTGCCAGAAAAAGATGACAAAGTAGTCACAATACATTTAAAAAGAAAAAACTCATGGAAAATTTAATATATGAAATAATCTCATATTTCTGATTTAGGAAGTATTTTGTCTTATTTCTTGTCTTATATTTCTTACTATTTAATAATTTTATCTTCAGGTATGGAAGCCCATAACTGCCAGAAAAAGAAATAACTATTGATGACAAATTAGTCACAATACAGATATATAACTTACTCATGGAAAGTAAAACATATGAAATTATCTCATAATTCTGATTTAGCAAGTATTTACTATTTAATAATTTTATCTTGTAATGTTCACTATTTGTCTCAGATATTTTTACTTACTTCGTATGGTAACATTGTGACTTCTTATTATACATTTCTGACTTATCATAACTTTACATACCACAAGACTGTGACATTTCCTCTGTTTTACAGTTCCACGTCACAGCACCCAAAACATCTTGATATTTCATATCATCTTTTGCGTCATCATGTTTACAGCTGATGAACGCTCTGTGCTCCTTTGTGTATTGATCAAAGTCACGATTGTGAGGGAACACGTCCTGAAACATAAAAAAAAAAATTATAACATGCTCATCTTTCTGTCAAGACGCAATGGAGTTTTTTATTGCTTGTCATAATTGGGCTGATATTGTGTAGTCTGAACTTTAGTAATTCAAGTTTGGGTGTCTCATCTCATAAAACTTTACTATCTCATCATTTTGACTTTCTATCTCTTACTTGTGACTTACTTTATCTCACTTTTGACTTGAAATTGTCAGAATTTTAACTTTCATCTTTTAATTTTGACTGTCCCTCATAATTTTCAATTAGTTTTTAATCTTATAATTTTATTGTTATTTTGTAATTGTTTTGCTTTAGCAAGCCCACATTTTAGCTTTTATCTCTCAGTATTTTAAATTAGTAAGTAAAATGTTTGATTTTTTACCTCTTAATTTCGGCTTCTATCTCATAATTGTAATTTAAGATGATTATTTGTTTTTATCTTGATTATATTTTCTTCTTGTCAGAAATAGGCTTCCATACACAAGTTTAGTAATACCAATACTTTTTTAATGCTTGTCTTATTATGATACAGTAAGCACAAACAGCAATATCAAACACAATAAATCATTGTTTACGTATGTATGCATGCATATTCACAACTTTAAATGACTTTATCCATCATCAACGCTTTCTCATTTCTGTCAAGTCAGTGATGATTCATCAACATCCTGCTATAAAACATGTCTTCATCATTTCTATAATGATAATGTATGTCGTTTCAGACAGCTAGGCTTGCTATTGATAAAGAATTATGTGAGTTGTTTTTGGAAAAGTGATTAAAATGTAACTTGTTTTGTGGGACTGAGAAAGATGCAGATTGGATGAGATTAGCGTCACTTAAACACCATCATCCAATGGTTCTGATACTTACAGCACAAGAAAAAGAGACTTCTCAGTCTCCAAATCCACAGCCACTAATTGCTCGGTATGAATAGATCCCTCATGTAATTGCCACTTGTGCCCGAGAGCCCATTTATCTTTTCTGCAGTATTATATCACAGGCCTCAAGTCTTGCCTCTCCTCCATGTTTCTGGGAGGGAATATCAGACGTGTTTTGCGTTAGGGTCATGTACCTGCAAAGAGTAATTTTGTCCTCATGTTTGGTTTTAATAATATGTACTGTGTATTATGCTGTGGTTTCCAATGTTAATGAAAGGTGTACTGAAAAGAGGGGAGGATCATTTTTAGATTGACGACAGCTTGTTTGCAGAGCAGCGTCTGTTGCTTTTGAGGCTCAGGGGAGTCCTCTGCTGGTCTGATGTCATCCCTGCACATCTTCCCTGGGAGAATCAGGGCTGTGGTAGGGAGAGTAGTGAACTACGTGTAATTAGACTTACTACATTTTGCAGTAGCATGCTGGTAGTTCAACTACTGTACATTCAAATTTGCATATGAATTCAAGTAGTTCAATTACTTTTTTTTGCCATATAACGTGTTGATAACTACTGAAACAGCAAACACTTTTGTAATTGTAATTGAACCCCCCCTTTTCCCCCTGACTGCTGTGAATACATGATGCCCAGGCAATGCAGCCACAGGTTGAGGTCTCAGGGCGATTCCAGCAAGATGGAAGCAGCTCACGGTGAAAGATAATTGGCTATAGGTTTTAATGTTTTGAACTTCATTTTTTGAATATATTCGGTGTCAGTCATAAGCATTGATTATTTTAAGTTTTTGATTTTTTTTTAAGTATTGATGATTTTAAATCAAAGCTTAAGACTTACTCATTCACTGCTGCTTGTGAGTCCTAAATGTTCAATTATTTTGTGTAGTTATATTTACTTTTTACTGTTACTGTTTGGTTTTAAATTTTGAATGTACTGTTTGTATTTTAATTTGATTCCTTTTGTAAAGCACTTTAAATAAAATGTATTATTATAATTATTATTGCTATTTATCCATGCTATTTTTGAGGTTACCTCAATAACAGAGCCATTGTGCTTGGCACAATATCCCTACATAGACTCTAATTCCTTAAAGCAGGTGTCTGACTGGCATTCCATAGACCATCCAGTCTATTTGACATTGCTGCACTTTCCCATGAATGGTGGGGCATTTTATTTTTGTATGACCTGTGAACAAGTGGGCAGTTTTTGTAAAAAATAAAATAAAATAAAGATCTTAATTGAGTGGCATTTGTTCACTCATGTCATTATTTTGTCATATTTTCGTATCACATGTACTTTGTCAATTTGATCCTATTTTTTGACAACATAGTTGGAACTACTTTTTCTAAGAAGCTTTGGTTAACCAAACTACATTTCTGCCAATAGTAGCTAAGCTGTAGTTCATCTTCTTCCAGTGTGAAGCTATGCCTTCAAAATAGCTCCCCCAACACTGTGCACGAGTCAGCAGAAGTGCCAGCACTGATACAGGTTTTAAATTGAGTTTTAGCCTGTGGGTTGGCCACCATGCTCACACCAGATGTCAACTGTCTGCTCCATAAAATTCCGTCTAACAGTATCTAACAGTACAGAAGTTCAGGAGCAACTCTAACAACACACAACACTTGTTAGATAAACAAATATACAGAAAATAGCAGGACAGAAGCTATTTTAATTACCAATTTGATTAATAGATCTGGTCCATTCAATTTAAAAAAAATAGTGAAAAATTGTTTACAATTTTCCCAAATAAATATTCCCAATAATTGCGCATGTGCAGCCATGAAGACATAGAGAGTTAACTAGATGCAATCATCACACAGATTCAATGAAAAGTTGGAACAAGCTGACGCTGAATATATTTAAGAAACTGTCATACATTGTGGTAAAAGAGAATCCTTCCAACCTTAAAGCTTCTTCAGGATGAAAACAAAAGCAGGAAACTGGATGTAAAGGTAATATCTTAGAAGACAAAGGAAGACAGCAAAGATCCACATTTAGGAAGCTGGAGCCTTTTTAGATGAGATTAGATTAGACTCAACTTTATTGTCATTACACAGGTACAGGTACAAAGCAACAAAATGCAGTTTAGGTCTAACCAGAAGTGCAATAGCAGCAAGTGCAGGATATACAAAATGCTTAGCTAAGTTTTCTGAGTCTATGGACCAATCAGTTCAGCTGGTGCAACACATATATTGTGTATTTTTCTTGTTAGATAAGCAATTAATTAAAGAAGTACTTTTGGGTTCTTTAGTTTTCTGTGACATTAAACTCTTAAAGGTCCCATGACATGGTGATCTGTGGATGCTTTTATATAGACCTTAGTGGTCCCCTAATACTGTATCTGAAGACTCTTTTATATAGACCTTAGTGGTCCCCTAATACTGTATCTGAAGTCTCTTTTATATAGACCTTAGTGGTCCCTAATACTGTATCTGAAGACTCTTTTATATAGACCTTAGTGGTCCCTAATACTGTATCTGAAGTCTCTTTTATATAGACCTTAGTGGTCCCTAATACTGTATCTGAAGTCTCTTTTATATAGACCTTAGTGGTCCCCTAATACTGTATCTGAAGACTCTTTTATATAGACCTTAGTGGTCCCTAATACTGTATCTGAAGACTCTTTTATATAGACCTTAGTGGTCCCCTAATACTGTATCTGAAGTCTCTTTATATAGACCTTAGTGGTCCCTAATACTGTATCTGAAATCTCTTTTATATAGACCTTAGTGGTCCCTAATACTGTATCTGAAGTCTCTTTTATATAGACCTTAGTGGTCCCCTGATACTGTATCTGAAGTCTCTTTTATATAGACCTTAGTGGTCCCTAATACTGTATCTGAAGTCTCTTTTATATAGACCTTAGTGGTCCCCTAATACTGTATCTGAAGTCTCTTTTATATAGACCTTAGTGGTCCCCTAATACTGTATCTGAAGTCTCTTTATATAGACCTTAGTGGTCCCCTAATACTGTATCTGAAGTCTCTTTTATATAGACCTTAGTGGTCCCCTAATACTGTATCTGAAGTCTCTTTTATATAGACCTTAGTGGTCCCTAATACTGTATCTGAAGTCTCTTTATATAGACCTTAGTGGTCCCTAATACTGTATCTGAAGTCTCTTTATATAGACCTTAGTGGTCCCTAATACTGTATCTGAAGTCTCTTTTATATAGACCTTAGTGGTCCCTAATACTGTATCTGAAGTCTCTTTTATATAGACCTTAGTGGTCCCCTAATACTGTATCTGAAGTCTCTTTATATAGACCTTAGTGGTCCCTAATACTGTATCTGAAGTCTCTTTCCCAAAATGTAGCATTAGTGTAGAATTCCAGCCACTACATCCAGTCCCACAATGAGCTTTCCTTAGTGTGTGCCATTTCTGAGGCTGTAGTCTTTGAGGAGAAGAGAGTGGTGGGGGGCAAGGTGGAGGTTAGGGGTGTTCTTGACCAACTACAACTTTGCTCGTTTGAAAGCCATGATGTCTCTCTCTCATGGGTGGGCCGAATTCTCTGGGTGGGCAAACCAGAGAAAGGAGAGGTAACCTTGCCCTTTATGACCTCATTAGGAACAAGTTTCCAGATCGGCCCATCTGAGCTTTCATTTTCTCAAAGGCAGAGCAGGATACCCAGGGCTCGGTTTACACCCATCACCATTTCTAGCCACTGGGGGGCCATAGGCAGGCTGGGGGGACGCATATTAATGTTGAAAAACCTCATGAAGTGAAATTTTCATGCCATGGGACCTTTAAGTTGTCTGTTAGACAAAATGAGACATTCAAAGACACCTCCTTGGACTCTGGGAAAGTAGAATAGACATTTATAACAAAAGATTAATCATCCAATGGCTTGATGGAGATGGAGAAAATAATACACAATGAAATGAATAGTAATTTGGTCAGAATTCCCTCTTGTATCTCATGTATCTCTTCACTAAGATTAGAAGAAGGAAAAAGGCCCCGATGAGTTTTCACCAAACAACAAATGACCATTTGGGCATCCTTGTAGGTGCTGCTGTCCTGTTGCTGGAGCAACATGTGTGTTGCATCAATGTGTCATATCATGCAGGATTACATCAACTAAAACAGCAAATATCTTTTTTTCCATACAGTATGCATCAGATGTTTTTCATTATCTCTCTCAGCTTGTTGTCATCTTCTTTTGAATGAAATTCATCATGAGGGGGGCGAGCCAGAGCACCCTCTGCTGTTATTAAAAAAAAACAAGAAAGAGTCTGAGATAAACAATGACATCGGCGAGACTCAGCTGTGAGTTCTCATATTTTGATCATCTTTTCATGTTCCTTTTCAATGTCTGTAAACACTAATCCACTGGCACTGTATGCAGAAAAAAAGGTTTTAGTTTCAGCATGGTGAGTCTCAGATGTAGGGAAACACGGGCATAACACAAAATTCTGGACCTTGTAGAAAGGCATTTTCTATGGGCCCCTCCCCGCATCAACAGCTATTCATTCTAGCATCTTTTGGGGCCCTCCTCACATGAGAATCCTGGGTACTCAGCCCACTTTTTCTTCCCAGTCTGATGCCCCTGTATAAAGAAATACAAGTCCTCAGTCTGTATCAGCCCTTCAGTCGAGCTGAGCTACTAAAGCAGCCGCCATGTGCAGTACCATGTGGAGAGCATAAAACAGATGCAATACTAGTGTGAAGCAAATTGGCAATTAAGAATTAAATCTGAATCACTCCTGTTTTGCAGCCTCTGAAGATGGTGCAGAGTTACAGTTGATGATCTTGCTGAGTCACATTACACAGCGGCCTGCAAAGATTGATTTTTTACTTCTGACTAAAAATAATGTAAAACATGCAGATTTGAACTCATGGAGAGTAGTTTAGAATAAGTGTTATTGCGCTGCACAGGCAGAATTTCATTATCTCTGCCTGAAGAAAAAAAAAAACATCACAAGGTCATCTTCATATTCCTTATGCTCTGTCCAAATCCAACCGCCAATGACAGTGAAGAGTGATAAATGACAGAAAGCCCATAGCACACAGGGCTCATATCACCAAACGCCTGGCATACATCCAGTCTCTCACACACACACACACACACACACACACACACACACACACACACACACACACACACACACACACACACACACACACACACACACACACACACACACACACACACACACACACTCACACACACACAAACAGCCTCTTATATCAATCACAGCTCTCTGCTGGGAGTCTTCCTGCTGCACAATCTGAGTGTGCCAGTGTGACTCCTACATTTTTAATGGAAAGGCAGGAAGGAAGCAGTCAATGTCCACAGCAAACTAACAGCTCCCATTTCACAGTGAGGACTCTTCAAACTCGTGTCACCTACAAGCATTCTCATTTTCAGCACATTTTTTTGGAACAGAGGGAGGAATTCATTTAAAAGATATGCAAGTCAAATTTTGATTTTGTTCCAATTTACTTCACTGAGGACAGACATGCTTCATGCATTTGTTTGGCATTGTGAACTCTCTAATTTAAGTTTTCCTATATTTTATACCTTGTGATGTGAGTAGGGGTCCAAGTTTTTACATGCAGGATGAATTGCAAGTGTCAAGCCTGGCTGCTGTTTTCATCATGAGACATGATTTATTGAAGATGTCACTGAAGTAATGGTTAGCTCAGATTTGGTGTAGGTGGATTTTAATGCTATTCATCCAAATGCCAACCTTTGCAACTGCTCACAACCTTAAAAAACATTATTATGACGTTTTGTTTATGCTTTTTCAAATAAAGGGGCAGCGTGGTGAGGCAAGTTTGTCAGAAAAGTACTTATCAGTAAAAAGCAGTCCGTATCAGGAAACTTAAACTAGGCCAACTCTGTTTCTCTGAAATGTACGAAATACAAGATGTGCTGCCAAAAATGATTTGGGAAGGGACATTCTAATTTATATGCAAAGAATATGACACAGCATAAAAGAAAAAGTCAGACATTAAACTGTACTGTGAATGAGATTTTGCAAGAATTGAGAGAGCACTTCTGTCACCATATTTTCTCTGATGAGTGAGCATACATTCATTAGTCTTAGCCCTAACCCTTAATAAAAAAAGAGAATTGGGACAGCACTAGGTCTCTCGTGAATGCGCAAAGGGAAGGGGAAGGGGTAGGGGTAAGATAGAGAAATGAGATTCAGCCTTAAACTCCTAATTCTTTGGTTTTCACATTAGCTGAAAAAAACATATTGTCCTCTCTGTATATGAGCATCACAAACTGAAATATGTTTCTGCTTATTTTAGCACTTTATTGAAAATGCTTGCACTGTGCACAATGTGAAATGTTTAAAGCCAAAACAGCACTTTGCTTCCACTGTAGCTGCACTGTAACATCAGAAGGAAACACTGTACAGTAGATGTGTCATGCCTCCATTCAGCCTGGTATCTTTGGTCATTTTAGCCATGCAAGCAACACTTTCAGATTAAAACATCTCAACAAATATTTTATGAACTGCCATGAAATGTTTTACACACATCTGTGCCTCCTTCAGGATGAATTGTTACAACTTTGGTAGTCTCTCTTTGCAAGGTCTGGCTAATCCACACAGCATTCTGGGATGGGGGAAAACCAAATATTAGCATGATAACATGTTTAAGGTGGGGAATATGGTAATTATACCTATACCTGCTTAGCATCAGCATGTTAGCATTGTGAGCTTGTAAGCAATTAAATTATATTAAGCTTAAATCCCCACTTTGTCAAAGTACAGCCTCACAGAGAAAGTAGCATGGCTGTAGACTCATTTTATACAGTAGTACCCTCTGGAAATATGATGCCTGTCAATAACGACACAGGTTTGATTCCCTGCTGTGGCCTTTTCTAAGAGGACACTGCTTGTCCTCATGCTCTCACAGGGATTTCCTCTGGGTGTTTCCTTCCTCTCTCCAAGCCATGCAGGTCAAAATAAGAAGAGAAGAAGACTAAAGTTGCCAACAGGTACTCACACATGAGTGTGAATGATTGCCTGTCAATCTGAATTAGCCCTGTGAGGGACTGGTTCACGGTGGTTTGACCTGCAGCCCACCAACCCCTAAAAATAAAAATAAATATATTTTAAGTGACGTCCACTAGATGGCACAAAAGATTCAATAAAGCTGAACCCTTTGCACTTTGTAGGAATACCAGTATTCCATCATGTCTCCAGATACTGTAACATACAGTGCAGCAAAGTGCAATGGGGAGGAAATGGTCTATACAAAGAAGTCCAGTCATGCTATCTAGAATGGACCGTCAAGGCTAAGTTCATGTTCCACCAGCTGACAGCGAGATAACAGCATCTCCGGCAACTTTAACAATGAATACATTCAGGAAGGCTGCGGGGAGTGTTTTTCTTCATATAGATAGCTGCTGAAAGTGACACAAATCAGAGAGATACTGAAGGAATCTACCACAGACACAGTTCATGAAAGGACAGGTGGTGAAGTGCATTGTAACATTTTTGCTGAATTCATTTTTGTAAAATATACCTGACCTACAAAAAAATGTAGCTCATTGAATGGGTAACAGGAGTCGCAAAGGCCCAGACATGCAATGTGTGCAGCTTCATATCGCTGCTTCTTTCACACTGGAGAAATCAATTAGTCACACATAGCAGTGACATCAAATAACTAATGTACAAGTGTCTAAGATATGCATATTTTTCACATAAAAAATATAGTCGGAAAAGTCATATTTTGATAAGAAATACAGACGGTTAGAAGTTACGGTACAAACAGGACTTACAGCTTACTGTTTATGTCAGAAACATATGTTTTAATGTTAATACTACACACAGGACCTGCTCCAAAACATCCGGAACAGATAAAAAAAATGTCTTCATGAGTGAGTCAATTGCACTTTCATTATTCAGGCTACAGGAATAAACACATTCAGTGTAAATGCAGTGACAGTCCTGTAATGTCAGCTTTTTACATTGTTATTTCCTAAGAGATTGCTTTTGTAAATACATCCTAATTCAAAAAATTAATTAAAAAAAATGTAATTGCAATATCAACACTGTGATTAATATAAAAGAAATTAACTACAGGACGCCTGGGTAGCTTACCTGGTAGAGAACGTGCCCATATAGAGGTTAACTCCTTGACGCAGCGGCCGGGGGTTCAACTCCAACCTGCAGCCCTTTGCTGCATGTCTCACCCCCCTCTCTCCCCTTTCATGACTTCAGCTGTCCTGTAAAATGAAGGCATAAAATGACCAGAAAAATTATCTTAAAAAAGTTATAGTACAGTGTCATTTCCTCTTAAACACAAAGTTGTTCCCCCCTTATTCCCTGAGATCCTTGTCACAGTATAGGCACCCAGTAGGTATTTTATTAATAATCTTATATGTTAATACGCAGTAATCAGTGGTCTGTAATATAAAGCATTACCAAAATGCTCAGTTTTCCCTTACATTTATAGGTATTTTGCATGTTTCAAGTGCAGTATAATCCAATAAAGGTTTCATGACTCATTATAGACTTAGACATTTGGAGTAATATTTGACTTACACATTGTGTTCAGTCAAACCCTTGAAAATCTGACAGAAGAAGAAAAACACGTCCAGGTTCCACAATATGAAAGTAACATAAATAAGTCAGGAGTATAACAACACAGGCCCTTCAGATCTGTCTTCATGTGTTTGAATGAGAATTTGTGTCTTCATGGGGTTTAATTGTGACCTCATTACATGCAGAGGTGCAGCTAGTGCTCTCACAAAACCTGAAGCTTTAATATCATGTAATAAATCCATTATATTACATTAAAAATACAACACATCGACCCACCTGCATTAATATTTCACCTGACGACCCATTTATTGTGAGCCGAGCCAGGACCTCAGACTCACATTACAAGGTAAAATCCCACAGCAGCAGCTGTTCTCTTGTTTAAGTGGCTACGTGACTTGTACCTGTGACTCTTGATTTTGCCATGAATTCTTTTATAATAGATCAGGCAATGCATGATGATTGAGTTGACATTACATTTACATGGAACTAAGTCTATTTGAGAGGGATGTTTTCATTATTTTAATGTTTGCAAATAAAATAAGATGCAATTTATGCCTGTAAAAAATGCTCAAATTAAAGCCACCATCAACACAGATGGATCTGTTTACCTTGTTGGCCAATTTTTTTCTACAAAAATCATTCTAGCAGAGCTGGTCTGAGTCTCTGCTAGGCCTCCGAACAGGTAAATAAGAAATGCGAAGACACCCTATTAATTTTGATAAAATTCTAAGGATTTACAGTTGCAATCAGTATCACCAGACTCTGCAGTTCGGCACATCTCAACAGAGCGTTTTAGCGTCTTTTATTTCATTGCTTTGGTTTTCTGGCAAACAACTTTACCGATTTGGTTCAAACTCACCGCACTCATCAATAGTAAGAGTATTAATAGTAATATTGTTTCCAGCAGCAGCACACAGCTGTTTTCGGTAGAACAAAAACCCCACACGCTGTGCTCTACACAAAACAAAACAGTGTTCAAACTGGAAGACTTGTTGAGTGGAGAAATTAGCAGCTGAGGAGTGAGATATTTTCCTCAGGAGTTGGTAAAAAGACACAAAAACAAAGCTAAAGGAGAGTGAATATTAGATATAAATTCATCAGGTGGGACACAAGTTCACAAGTTCACAAGTTCAATGTAGTGAAATTCAATCCCTGCATCTAACCCATCCTAAGTATTAGGAGCAGTGAACCCAACTTAGGATCAGTGTCTCATATAAGACACTTTGACATGTAGCTGGAGGAGATTGAACCACCAATCTTGTGGTTGAGGGGCCGACCCTGCACCCCCACAAGCTTGCCATATCTACTTAAAAGGTGATGATGTCAGTGTTGATTTGACAGATTGTTTCAGGTGCCAACAAGCTGATCTGTCCCCCAAGTGGACAGATCAGCTTGTTGCAGTGATGCAAAAGTGCACTCCATGGTGGTGGCGTTATAAATCCTTTTTCTCCATTTTTATCCTCTGTGTGTGTGTGTTTTGTGTGTGTGTGTGTGTGTGTGTGTGTGTGTGTGTGTGTGTGTGTGTGTGTGTCTATTACATTGAAAAACAACAACTCGTGCACACACGCCAAAATATATTTTTGGACTGTGGGAGGAAACTGTAAGAAGCCCAAACAGACATTCAAACTCAGCTAGTCTTAGCATAAAGGTATTTTATTTTTTAGTTTATTATGGTTTTCTGCCTTGTTAAGCTAACTTTAAATCGGTAAAGTCATTGGTATGTGTCATGGTGGTGTTATGGTGGTTGGTTGTCAATTTCCACCCATTTCAAATTTCACAGTAATACCAAAGAGCAGTCAGCTCCAGAACAAGGTAGACAAGGGGGGAAATGCATAGGATGTGTGTGTGTGTGTGTGTGTGTGTGTGTGTGTGTGTGTGTTTGTGTGTGTTTGGATTGCAATGTTGCAATGTGATTTCTTCATTAGTTATATGTCTGGAAAGGTTTACCTTTACTCCACTACATAGCTGAAATAAAATGTATACTTTTACTCCACTTTTACAGTTCCCCATCTTCGTTATTTGTCATTCGCAAGACATTTGTTAGAGTGAACGCTTCTTCTCACAAACCAAATGTAAATCCAGTTTGAGTTTTTCTCTTTGTTGATGTCAGACAATGAATTTGAGCTTTATGAAGGTGTGGAAACCCTGAATATTATGCTCCACTAAGGAAGCCACTAAAGTTAATAATCAAAGTTTTTTTTTAATAACTTTTACTTTTAACAATAGAAAAGCCTATTTAATATGATAAAAAAATATTTTGGATACTTAGTACAGTAAATATCAGATATCCTAGTTTAAGACTTTAAGTAATATTCTACAAACTTTAACTTCTACTAAAGTCATTTTCTGGTAAGATACTTTTACTCAAGTAATTCAGACTGTAAAACACTGCAACACTGCTAATAAGGAACAGATACAATAGAATATATTTACTGTCATTGTAACAGATACAACAACACATTTTCTCTCTCATCTCGTAAAATACAGAGTTATCCTCCTGCTAGAGTTAGCACCCAACAGGCTTAAACAGGGCAACTTTTAAATGTGTTTTTAGCTTCTTAACATTCTCAAAATGTCATTAAAAGTCCCCCCATGTGAAGTGATTCCTTCTGAGGGAACACAGTGAATCTGACTGCTGGAGATGTGACACAAATGTATGAAAGTTGTGCTAATTCAGCTGTGTTTAGTTCCTGTGTTGAGACCAGTTAGAGAGCTTAGGGACCGTCTACAAGCTACAACACTGAAAAGAGATAAAACAAAAATATGTACACTATCAATTTAATGATTAAATAAGGTAGTGTCTCCAAACTTACCTCAATTATAACTTGTCTCCTGATAGTTATACTACAGCATTTACTTAGTTTTGCTTATTTTTGAAAATATATTTGTATCCCTTTTCTGTGTTGTAGTGTTGTAGACAGTCCCTAAGCAATCTAACTGTTGACAGCTGAATTACCTCAACTTTCATGCATTTCTTTCACATCTACAGCAGTCTTAATCACTGTGTTCACTCAGAAGGAATCACTTCAAATGGGGGAGGGGGGGCACTTTTAATGACATTCTGAACATGTTTAGAGGCTAAAAACATGTTTAAAACTTGCCCTGTTTAAGCCTGTTGGGTGTTAACTCTAGCAAGAGGATAACACAGTGTAGGCAGCACTGATTGGTTAATTTTCCCTCTACTGACAGACCTGATTGGTTAGTTTGTCTCTCTACTGACAGACCTCCACATTTACAGACAACAGAGGGACGGGTTGGAATCGACCGGAATGCTCCTTTAAGATTTAGTTTCCAGGGGGCGTTACCGAGCAACAGACAGGCAGGTGATAAGCTCCTACACACTATACTGGGTGAGCGGCACGCGCTCAGGCAGCACGAGCCAGCACGAGCCAGCCAGGTCGCATTCAACACAGAAAGGGATGAAGAAGAAAGCCTGAACGCCGGTTCCCTTCTACGATGACAGCGGCTGTTTGTTGGCGGGATGGGAAGAGGAGAGGAAGCTTTACTGGCAGACGTCGCCTCGCTGGTTTGCGCTGCGGACACTTAATTGCTACAATTGAAGACAATTAAGCAGCAGTTGAGGCGCGAAGGCAGAGTGTTCGGTGTCAACTTTCGAGAAGCTCTCTGTGTGCTGGGGCAGCCGGTGGATGTTGCGCCATGGAGATAAAGACAAGACTTCGTGCCATGCTGATGTTCTTATGGATTTTTCAAGGTAAGTCAATTAATTCACTCGACAGGCACTAAGCCGCGTGCTGCGTGCACGTGGCAACCTGTCCGGTCCTGTGGCAGTTGTGTTAGCATTGTGCAAAGTGATACATAGCCTAGCTGATACATTTCGAACAACGTTAATGGGACTTCTCCTGTCATCGAACTTCCACTTTTTAATACCAATTAGTAAGCCATAAACAACACAATTGGGCTTTTAACCAACTTATTCCATACAGGAACAGGTTTGTGTGAGTTTCAAGGGTTTAAATTGAGATTAATTTAGTGAGTGAAGGAAATACAATAAAGAAAATACAGTTTGTAATGTAGCTGTATGACCTTTGACACGTCTGCATTAAAAGGGTCAAATCCCGAGTGGCATGAATGCATCACTCAGAATCACACTATCGGCACTTAGAGCAGCTATTAGCCTGCTTAGATGCCAATTATGTGTCAGTCTGAACCCCCCTCAGTTCTCTAAGTTCACATCTGGTGACCTCTTCTAATTTAAAATCCAAATGCAGGAACAAGCATACTGACAGTTCATGAAATATGTAATTTTGATCGCTGTGGCTTGTGTTTTTTATTTATTTATTTTTTACCAGAGGTCTCCTTTTTTAAGCACAGAGTACTCTTCATCTTAAGAGGGCATAATGTTGTTGCATGGTTGAATGCTCTGAAATGAATTGAAGTTGTGGTTATTGTCCCTTGTGAGGTTGAAAATAACATACAAGCACAAGTCTACCTGAAAGGAGGATGCCATTTAAACAAATTATGGAGAAGACATCAGAACTGACATCTTGGGTCACAGGCTTACTGGCTTTTTACTGGTATGAGTTGCGTGCATGTGATGTGATTTAACACAATTTGGCAGAGTAACTCATGAATAATACCACAAATTTACACCAAATGTTAAACAAAATGCACCTTTTGCTTTTAGTCAACAGTATTTGGATATAGATGTTTGTCACATTTGTGTTTGGACTGTAAACATTTAATTTGGTGCTAAAACTGAGAGCAACCAGGAGGCTATTACTGTGCATAATCACAAACCATATGCACGTGTTAAATACTCATTAACAGATATTCTGTATCATTCAGAACTCAAAGAAGCCCTTTAGGCTCTTCTCACTTGGCCAACATTGCTCTTGTGAACTGTGCTACAGAATCACTTCTTCCCAGATGTTGGCTTTCCTCCAGTGTGGAAATAAGAGATTGTTACAGTTTGTGTCTTATGTCAGGATTTGTTTGGTTCAAACTCAGGTTTCACTGAGGAGCAGCACTGAAAAAGACAGAGGACATTATATCCATCTTTTAACTTACTTTTGAGTGCTGAAACTACTTAAAGTGTGCATGATGCTCTTTTTACAATGCAGAGGACATTTGTTTTGTTTTTGTTTATTGGGCTTCTGCATGAAAACCACTGGTGTGACATTGCATCTGCCGTCCATTGATTTGATGCAACTGCTAAATGGAATGATTAAAAATTTAACTCAGTTTGCGGCTCACTGACTAGCAACTTTGGTCTCTTAGTGTTCTGATGATCAAATGGATTTTTTAAAATTTGCATGATGGATTTATTTTCACATTTCTGATTGCAGCTAAGCTGTTTAAAAAAAAAAACACACACACACACTCCTGCCTGTCAGTAACGTCATAATTATTCAAGAAACTGAAACACAAGAATGTATTGTATGTCTGTCCAACTTCACATGAGTATAGTAGACACAGCTGGTATTGATAAACGGAGCAGTTCATTGGCTTTACATGACAAGACCCATAGCTAATTGTCCACTGAAGGCTAAAATAAATCACTTAATACTTAGCAGCCTGCAGGATCCTTTAATTTTTGATGATCTAAGACGGATGAAAAACACATTTTAACTGACTGACACCAATGCATCTTAATAAATCACATTCTATTTGTACCACACAGGCTACAC
This sequence comes from Etheostoma perlongum, assembly GCA_026937815.1. Classification (NCBI taxonomy): domain Eukaryota; kingdom Metazoa; phylum Chordata; class Actinopteri; order Perciformes; family Percidae; genus Etheostoma; species Etheostoma perlongum. Next base: position 2,698,565 of record CM049373.1, read on the forward strand.
ACGTGGCCCATCAGATAGCTCAAACTGGCCTGAGGACAGTGAGAAGGTGACTTGGCTTCCACCAGTGTGAATGTAGAGTTAGTTAGCATGCCAACCTCACCCCCACACAAAAATGCCTTTCTTTTCAGCCTGGCTATTAAAATATTGTCATCAGCTGATTGTGTTCAGTGATGGCTGGTTTGTAATGAGACGGGAGCCACTTGGCTCTGGTGTAAGATAATGTTTGTGAGCTAGCTATATTCCTTTTCACAGAGCTTAGAGCATTTCTGATTATGTTTTGCATGATTAACTAAACAAAAAATTGGTTGGTCGTTTTGTGAAATCTTTATACAGGATCGGGGGTGGAATGTGGAGGAAAAAGTCTATTTTGCATTGTGCTCCTTGACAACAGCTAAGTGGGTCACTTGTATAACTTGTTGATACACTGCTGCTTTGCTGTATTCATTGTTTTGTGTTTCATTTATCAGTTGTATAATCTATTTACTCCATGTTTTGAGAGCCACCGAGCTCGGGTGTTGGGAACGGTTTCGAGTTGAGCTCACATGTTTTGAGAGCGGCCCTCCTGTTTCGAAAACATGCTTTCGGAGCAGGACACCTGCTCACAGAGGATGGGCTGGTGTAGAGGTGCAGTCTATTCTAGCAGAAGCAGTGCTTTTTGAGTAGTTTTTGTTTGCAGCCGACCACCCCCCGATCCTGTATAAAGATTTCACAAAACAGTCGTCATCCAGAGTTGAAACAAACAGCATTCCCGGCAGGGAGCTGCATGAGAATGAACTGTTCTCATTAGCTAGCCTCGGCAGCTACCAGAGTCGGGCAATAAAGAGTCTTAGTCATCTAGAGATCTGGGAGATATCTGAAAGGACACAAGTCAAAGACAGAAACAGGTCAGTCAAACTGCCTTTTGAGTTTGTGCTTTTAGATACCAAAGTTTGTGTGTAATAGCGTGTATAGTTGATTTGGAAGAAGTTTTAGTTAGAAAAACGTTAATTTACTATCTTACCACAAGATGCATGGGTGATGAGATGAGCCTTCATCAGCAGATGGAAGTTTAAACACACACATACACATACACCCTCGTCCATGTCACGATAATTTTTAGTAATACAGAAAACTGCCTCTCCTGAGTCAATCCAGCTGCAATTTCCAAACTCTGCATCTCTCTGACCTTCCTAGTACAGCTACCTGTACTCTCCACAACCGTCTTTCAGAAACTCACTCATTCACTAAAACACTGATCATGGTTTGAGAGGAGAAGCTGAAATGTTGATCAATGTTTTAGCGAACATCTTGAGGAGTAGTTAGATTACTGCATTGCCAGACCTTCCTCCACAGCGCTGCGGAGGAGGTTCTGGCTGGTCCACAAAGCGTTTCAGGATAGGAGAAAAATGTGCTCTGGTTTATTGGCATTTCTTTAAACCAATCACAAGTTGTTTTGGGCAGTGCTAAGCGCTGTATGGAGAAACCGCGCCTCAGAAGTAGCCTCAGGAAGGAACTTGTCTTGGTGGAACGTTAAAAGGTTGTTTTTGTCGACAACAGAAAACTCAGATTGGACAGATAGTCTGGATTTACCCTGCAGAGATCTGAGGAACCATAGTCAGAAATCAACCACAGTTTAAAATGCCAACATAAAGAGTCCAAGTCAATGGATATTTGCCCTAAATGAATATCTGGTGGAATTTCCTTTTGGCAATAGAGCCATCCAGGAAGTGGAAGCTCTTGGATATAGACTAATTGAGATTGACTGCTGACATAGGCTAATCCTTGCTCAGTCCTTCCGATGGCAACATGAAAGAGTCGACTGAAAAGAAACATTCACGTTTCATCCACAGCTGTGGTGCGTTTACATGTAATCCGTTACACCGGTGTTACGGTTTATTAACTGGTGGGGAAATGTCTTTTACTGTGACATCCCTACCATATATTAGCTTGCACTTGTATACATGTTGCATGCTGCCTGAATGTTATGGTCTGTTCCAGCTGTTTTGTTGCTGCTTCTTGTCTAACTCTCAGGGAATTAAGCCCATAATCTGTACTAGATGCAAGATGCTTCTTAATAACAACATGCAACAGGCTTAACTCAGAAGAGAAGTTAATTTTTGGGTGGTGGTGGATACTGTTTTACTAGTCTCGGATTGCCAGACCTACTGTATCTCCAGAGTGCTGTGTAAGAGCTGGACCATGGTCTGGCTCCACTGCCTGTCTGTCCTGGGATAGGCTTGTTTGTATTTCTTTACCCCCTCATACCCCTCTATTCCCCTATTTTCCACTCAGCCTACTTTCTCAAAGACAGAAATATCGGAAACAAATCATCTTCAAAATATAAAAGGCGAACAAGTCAGCCGTCTTTCTTCCTCGTCACCCGAACAGTCTTCTGCTGAGAAAACATCCTAACGTACAGTACATCTTCTGAGTCACTTTATTGAGCTGAATTTATCTTCTGACTGGTAAATTGCCACCAGTTTCCTGAACGGTTACATTTGCCACAATGACGCTAGTGTGTGGGAGCCTAATTGATCCGGTCCACAAAAAGAACCCTGCAGAGGGCACAGAGGCAGAAGGAGCCGGTGGTGCTACCTTTTTAAAGATGTAAAAATAGGTCAAATTAAATGGCTCATGCTTGCCGCCACAAAGATGACAGTGCACAGATCTACACACAGTGGTTGCTGCCTGATCATCTTCATTCTACACCGAGTGACAGTCACCGTAGTGCAGGATGACAGGTGTTGATTGGAGCTTACCAGCTCATTGAGCTAATGTGACTTTGGGGTTAGGATCATCAGGTGATTAAAACAATCTGAATTCTGCCAGTTAACGTTAAAGGAAGTGGAATTATGTTAACACAGAACACATTTTGACACTTTGTTACATAAACTCTAGGGCTGTACCTGACTCAGTTTTGTCAGTTGATATGGATTTGGCTTTTTAACAAAATATTCGACTATTCGTTTTTTCATATAGAGTATCAACCAACGCTGTATTAAACTGCCAGATTTTTGAACGGTGTTTGGCAGCTGCAGGACGTTCAGAGTGACAGACGTTCAGGTAATGGTGTTAACAAGTCAGTTATCCCTCAAAGCTGATGCATGCTAACTAATGTAGCCAAACGCTAGTTTCACTTCTGTTTTTACCCTTAACAATAAAAGCCCAACTTAACTTGACTCAGCATTTCGCTTATACAATAAAAGACAAAGACTATCTTATTAAATAGAAAATTCACCACTTCTGAGCAGGAGGCAGTTAACGTCAGCCAGTTTACACTAGAAGAAAATTGGTGCTGGTCATGTGACCTGTAAGATTTCATTTTACTGGTCAAAAAAGAAAAAAGTTCCAGTAAAATTTGTTTATTGCGCTTAACAATTGATAGACAGGCTGTAAGAAGTATATCATCAAGGGATGTAGATTTATACTATTTATATTTAAATGGAGGCTGCTTGCTACAGGCAGGGAAGGTAAAATAATCTAATCAATGCACATAATTGTACCGATCGGAATTCAAATACCTTCCATTCGCTAGGCTGAGGAAATAAAACTACAGTACAAACTGGCTCATAACATTATCAAGTGCTGACTTGAATCAAAATAATTGTAAACAAGTGTCTCTGCAACTCGTGATGTGCATAAGCCTGTTTATCCTTTTTTTTTTTTTTTTGTATTGAGAAAGGACCTAAATTAACATTACATGCCACAGGTTTAGCCCTTTCTTTGTTTTTGTTTTTCCAGCCCCCTTATCACACACACACACAATGTAAAACTTTCCAAAACTAAAACCATAAGACTGGCCGCTGCTTGGTGTTGTAAAGTAATTCACAATATTTCCCTGTTTTGCCAGGGCTTAGCTTTCACTTTCCCGCTTCCTTGCTGCGGTTTGTAACTCGAGGGTAGTCATCTGCAGTCAATGGGAGCGAGAACATGACATGTACTGTAGTTCTTCCTTTTATTGCATACGCTACGGTCTAGTCAATTCTAAATGATAAAATATAATTGTTCATTGTTTTTGACATCATTACAGTTATTAATAGAAACGGAATGAAATATATGAAAATTACTGTAACCTAGTGTGTGTGTGTGTGTGTGTGTGTGTGTGTGTGTGTGTGTGTATATATAAACACAATTCAAATTGTGCAGAGGGAATTATTTACAACGGCCATTCTGACTGGAGACAATTCACATTTTCAGTCATTTTTTTAATTTTTTAAATCTTTTTTTTTTTTTAATTATTTTTTTTTAGGTCAATGATGGATAATTACCGGACAGCAGAAACTCAGGTCTGACTGATTTGAATATTTGACTTTCAGGGGGCAGCCCTAAAAAACGGCTAAGATTTGACAGTGAAATAGGCTGCGATTGAGGGGACAGTCTTGCTCATCCTCCTGAACTTCTCATTACCATAACAGCAAAAATGTATAAAAATTTAAATTTGCACTTTATCTGATGTACATTAAATGAACTGTCCCTGTTCCGCCCACATTGGACAGAAAAATATGGCATAACGGTTATGTTCACACAAACTCATCAGCATTTTTCTTGCTGAATGGCTCACTTTGATGTTCAGCGCTGTGCTGCATTAGTGATTTGCTATCCACAGCACACTTGTAAAGTCCAATAACACTCACAGTCACTCTTATTCAGAGAAACCTTTTTTAAAGCAGTAACTCTAACAGAGAAAATGTGTATTATCCAGAAGAAGAGATATCACGTTAAAGCCAGGCTCCTACATGCCTGCTAATAAGGGCAGGGCAATGAAAGACACGCAAGTTAATGAAGACAAGACATACAGTATGTTTAACAGTAGTACTAATATATGGTACCTTCTGATTATTTAAATGCTATTATGCGATATCATATGCTTATTGTGTGTGTGTGTGTGTGTGTTGGGCGGTAATACGGTATACCGCGGGGGCTTAAAAATAGCAACGTATCGGTTTCAATACCATCATAAAGGAGAATTTGGCCATTTTTTTTACATTAATCTTGAAAGTCATAAATACGCGAGTACTTTTGATTGAATATTTTTTTATGTATTATATGTATATTTTTTTATAATACTTTTATGTGAAAACAAGATGGGTTTTCAACTCAGACATTGTTTAAATTCACCTACCCTGGTCCCTGTCTCAGTCCTGCTGGTAGCTTGTATTCACTGAGCGGCGGTGCTAGCGTACTACTTATGCCCCCTGTATTTTAAGGAAGAACATTTATTTATTTACATTATTCATTCACAAAGAAAATTGGTGTCTTTTTTTTTTTTTTTTTTTTTTTTTTTTTTTTTTTTTTTTTTTAAAGGTTGGATTTTCCAAAATTCTTTGAATTAAGGCATTAAGATCAATTTCTTTAAAAAAACATGTAATTCCTCTTTTTAATCAACTTTAGCCATGGTGTGTAAACTTATTCTAGCCACTGTAAGTCATTAGTAAACCTAAAGCTGCAACCACAACATACTTCAGTGGCAGTATGTATGAATATGTGATTGCCAGAAAGGCCTTTATTAATTCTGTTTAACTCAGTCTTTAAACCTACCTAATACTACTACGCAGGTTGTAGTATACTTACACTTTAAATCGTCCAGCTGCAGGTGTTTTTCACCAGTTGTCACCTTTTCACCCATGTTCTATCTTCAGGTGGCTAATGATGTGTGGCCACTGGTGACCAGTCCGGTTGAGATTATTATTTTTTTAAATCTTCCCACTCGGGCCAATTAGATTGTCATTTTGCTCTTTGCGTCTCATCTCAGCTGCGGCACCTTTAGACCGTCTGACTCAGACGTTCTGCAAAGGGGAAAAGCATCCAAATGAAATGTGTTTGCTCTTGTACTGAATATAGCCCGACCAATAAACGATTTTTAAGACGGCTATGAATATTCAGAGTATTTAAAAATCATACACACACACACACACACACACACACACAGGAAAATAAGTATTGAACACCCTGCCATTTTGCAAGTTCCACTTAGAAATCATGGAGGGGTCTGAAATTATCGTAGGTGTATGTCCACTGTGAGAAATCTACAAAAAAATCCAGAAATCACAATGTATGATTTATTTGTATGATACAGCTGCAAATAAGTATTTGAACACCTATCAGGTACAATTCAGACCCTCAAAGACCTGTTAGTCTGCCTTCAAAATGTCCACCTCCACTCCATTTATTATCCTAAATTAGATGTACCTGTTTGAGGTCGTTAAATGCATAAAGACACCTGTCCACCCCATACAATCAGTAAGAATCCAACTACTAACATGGCCAAGACCAAAGAGCTGTCCAAAGACACTAGAGACGAAATTGTACACCTCCACAAGGCTGGAAAGGGCTACGGGGAAACCAAGCTGCCAAGCAGCTTGGTGAAAAAAGGTCCACTGTTGGAGCAATCATTAGAAAATGGAAGAAGCTAAACATGACTGTCAATCTCCCTCGGACTGGGGCTCCATGCAAGATCTCACCTCGTGGGTTCTCAATGATCCTAAGAAAGGTGAGAAATCAGCCCAGAACTACACGGGAGGAGCTGGTCAATGACCTTAAAAGAGCTGGGACCACCGTTTCCAAGGTTACTGTTGGTAATACACTAAGACGTCATGGTTTGAAATCATGCATGGCACGGAATGTTCCCCTGCTTAAACCAGCACATGTCAAGGCCCGTCTTAAGTTTGCCAATGACGATTTGGATGATCCAGAGGAGTCATGGGAGAAAGTAATGTGGTCAGATGAGACCAAAATAGGACTTTTTGGTCATAATTCCACTAACCGTGTTTGGAGGAAGAAGAATGATGAGTACCATCCCAAGAACACCATCCCTACTGTGAAGCATGGGGGGTAGCATCATGCTTTGGGGGTGTTTTTCTGCATATGGGACAGGGCGACTGCACTGTATTAAGGAGAGGAGGACCGGGGCCATGTATTGCGAGATTTTGGGGAACAACCTCCTTCCCTCAGAGCATTGAAGATGGGTCGAGGCTGGGTCTTCCAACATGACAATGACCCGAAGCACACAGCCAGGAGAACCAAGGAGTGGCTCTGGAAGAAGCATATCAAGGTTCTGGCGTGGCCTAGCCAGTCTCCAGACCTAAACCCAATAGAGAATCTTTGGAGGGAGCTCAAACTCCGTGTTTCTCAGCGACAGCCCAGAAACCTGACTGATCTAGAGAAGATCTGTGTGGAGGAGTGGGCCAAAATCCCTTCTGCAGTGTGTCAAACCTGGTGAAAAACTACAGGAAACGTTTGACCTCTGGAACTGCAAACAAAGGCTACTGTACCAAATATTAACATTGATTTTCTCAGGTGTTCAAATACTTATTTGCAGCTGTATTATACAAATAGTTAAAAAAGCATACATTGTGATTTTTTTTTTTTTTTTTTTAAGATTGTCTCTCACAGTGGACATGCACCTACAATGATAATTTCAGACCCCTCCATGATTTCTAAGTGGGAGAACTTGAAAAATGGCAGGGTGTTCAAATACTTTCCTCACTGTATATTAAAAAGTGCTACAAAACTATTTCCCTAAATTAGTTCTTTGAGTTCTCATTAAAATAATATGATTGTTTTTAATGTCAGAACAGAGGAACATCATATATTAAAGTTCTGATGAAAAAAATTTATAAAAATACAAACTTAAGATATGAAACTTAAAGTCAATTTTGAACAAAAGCGCAAATCAAAAAAATCAGTATTGGTGACAGATGTTGTAGAGCGTCCTCTGGTGGACAGACTGCAACATCAACGCTCATAACATGGTTGACTGTCCGTTTTCATTTATCAATCATTTGTCATAAATGAATCTGATGAATGAATATTTAAAAAAAAAAAAATTTTAATCTGCCATTATAAATACCGATAGACTGGGAAAGCCTAATATATCGGTCGTCTCTGACTGCCGGTGGATCTCCCCGTTGATTGTAGCCCATACATTACGCATCTCGGAGGAGTGTGTCATTTACAACCCAGGCGTGGGTGAGGGTCATGCTGATTTATACCAGGTGCCCCCTGGGAAAATGGCACACACTAATGAGGTACATTTCCTTTTTAAATGAGACCATTGCACTGGGTAGAAACTAGTGTGGGAACTTCAGAGACCAGGCATACAAACACACACAAACGCACGGCTGGTAACAAACGACTCCAGTGCCATTTGATATGCCAACAGGCATTTTTCTTTAGGTTTAAACAAAGACATTCTATTAATGCTGTTAAGAAAAAAGCATTAACCTGCTGAAATACATTTTCAGACAACTCCTAACAATTTTTATTACTTACTATAATTGCGAGAGGTTGCCACACTTTGATAGAGGCGCTTTTCTTTTCAAAGCAATGTCTGTTTCATCAGCATTTTAAATGTTTGCTTTTATCCGAAGAGGAAGATTGATTTTTTTTTTTTTTTTTTCTTGCATTATCCTTCTCCCCCAAGGGTAAAATGTGTGAAAATTGCTGGTCTGTAAAGAAAAAAAACACCTTTTTTATTCTTTAGTCATTGTAGTGCAGGTAGGAACTGGGCTGTGTGGTGGCAGCAGATGAGTTTTGCACTAAGAAGCTAGAAGATTATAGTCCTGTCTGTCAGTTACAGTGAAGCCAGAGGAGATGGGTTTTTTTCTTCTGTGGTGCCATAGGGTTTTCTGCCATGCTGTGTTGGTGATGGTTAGTTTTGAAATGCTAGGTGATAGCCCTGTGAAACGGGTGATCTTTTTGTGTTTAAAATAAATAAATAAATAAATAAATAAATAAATAAATACAAAGACAAGTAAACACAGAATTGGAGTGTTTTGGGCACAGAAGATTAGTATTCATTGAGGAGTGAGAGGCATCCGTGCTCCTTTCTCCTTTTGCTCGACTGTCTCACCAGATGGAGTGGAGGGGTTTTGTGGCCAGATTAATGCGGTCATGTGGTTTTAGGTGTAACGTGGCCTTACAGACTTTAGGCGTGGTTATGTGAGGCTAAAGATTGTCCCTCGGGTCAATCCTGCAGTGGCGAGGCAACTCGACGGCACAGGCTGCAGTCAGGCTGCTTACACATTAAAACTGTTACGCTCTGTAACATTACTCTCTCATGTAATGCACCCTTCAAAGAAATCTTGCCTTTTAATTTACTTTTACTCACCATTTATTTAATATTTCGTGACCTTGGAATTATCAGGTTTTATTGATGAGATTTTGAGATAAAAATATATAATATCAAAATCCTGTCACATTGGAACGGCATGGCTCTATGGAAGGCAGCATTGGTTGGCCCACTGCTTTGGTTCACACTGAAACATCTCAACAACTATTGGATGGATTACTATAAAAAACAATAAACATTTTGTTTCTGAGAGGATGAATCCTTATCAATATCATGATATGAGACTAGATATTGTCTAATATTTTGGGTATTGTAATATCGTGATATGACGTGTTTTTTTTCCTGATTTTTAAAGGCTGCATTACAGTAAAGTGTCATTTCCTGAACTTACCAAACTGTTCTTGCTGCTCAATTATTTGCCTTTACCCACTTAGACATTATGTCCACATTACCGATTATTTATCTAAAATTTAAGTGTGAAGATATTTTTTTAAAGCACGATTTGTCAACCCCAGAATATCGGCACAATATCGAGGTATTTGGTCAAGAATATCGTGACATCTGATTTTTCTCCCTATCGCCCAGCTGACATTTGTGGTTTTAGAGTGAAATTATCATCCACCCATGAATTACCATGACATTTGCTGAAGCATGGCTGTAGGCTCTTGGTGGTTTTTCTGTTTTGCTTTTTGTTCTACGTTGCAGTTCTGTCTTTAGTATCTCAACTTACTGCTAATAAAATTAATTCTTGCTAGCAAACAGTGGCATGGGCTGTGTACGTTAGCATTAGAAAGCTAACAATCTAGCATGGTTGCTAATGTTTCAAACAGGAAAGTTCAACTTTGAGCTTTTAAAATCTAAGGTTGAGGAAGATTTAATTTATTTTCTTCTGCTTCTCTAAGCCTAGTCACAGGGCGGTGAGGTGACAGTAAAAACGTGGAACAGGACTGAGTGTCCTGTGTTCACTCTGACCACTGACTGGAGAAAGAACCTTTTTTTCTTAATGCATACAGTCAACAAACCTACACAAAATGCATGTAACAAAGAATTTTAAGGTGAGTATTCTCTTAGCTTTACATCATTTTCTCACTGTATGTCACACCGCCTTTGCTATTTCTACAAATCCCCTGACTTTGTTTTTCAGCCCTCAAGTGTTTTATTGCATGTGTAACATCAATTTACTCTGTAGATGAAATTTTCACTCTGCTTGGCCCCTCTGGTGGTGAGGCAATTGCCATTAGATTTAATACCTTGGGGGGGGGGGTGTTGATGCTCAAAAATGGAAACCAAGCAGAATACAAGTGTACCACTGTATTTTATAATCGCAGGCATCTGTCAAACCCTGGAGTAATTGGCTCTTTGGGATGATTGGAAATTGGACTCAGAGTAATGACCTCACCATCACTTGAGGCGATGCTCCTGTCTGTAAGCCTCTCCAGATGTCATTAGTGTAACCATGAAGAGTTTGATAAGAGATCTTTTTTATCCCCCCCTCGGCATCATCACTAATGCTAGCTTTCCTGCAAGGACCATGTCCAGGGGAGATTCATTTTACTCTTCTTTTTTACTTTGCACACAACCAGTTCAGGAGACATTAACTGTATGTTGATTTTTCCCAGTGAGTGTGAAAGAGAACTCTATTACACATCAATATTTTCACACAGAAAATCAAAACACACAAATCACACCGGCTGCTGTGCAAGAGTTCAAATGAGAAGCATTTAGATCAAATAAAAAAATAAGGATATGCATTTTCCATCAAACATGGAACTCCAGTTTACAGATTATGTGGAAGTTCAGTGAAATATAGTCAGTTATTTATACTCATGTTGTTGACACTGAAATATTACTTTGCTTGGGGTTTCATTCCATTTAGCTGTTTCCCCAAAATGCCCAGCTCACGATTCAATCTATTTAAATAGAATTGGTATCCAGAGGCTAGGAAGAACCTATTTTACGGCCATGTCAAACTTTTCTCCCTCTCGACCACAGAATTCATTTCCGTATTTATATATTTAAACTCAATGTTTTTCATAAAATGTTTGATCCTCCTCATTTTCGTAATAACAAATTGTATAGGACTTTAGATTTTTTTTTATTTAAAACACCCTTTTTCAAAAGTCAGTTATGTAAAAATGGCAACTTTTACACTAACGATAAACACTATTCAATTGTAAATCACAAAGAAGTGGTTTAGTAACCATTAGTAAACACCTGACATGAATTGTACAGAACATAAGCATGATGATGTTTTACCAACTCTCTTGCGCCATGCACGCACAACTCTTGGGGGGGGGGGGAATCGATACAGCTTAGTATCGCAATATGGTGGCAGTACTGTATCAATGCACAGGTGCAAGTATCGATCTGTTATTGTATACAATAGTTTGTCTGCTTGACATTCCCATTTTGCAGCAATTAAATTGAAGTGATATGAATAGGAAATGTTTATTAGATAAAACGGATGTTGACCAAGTTTCCTTTTGGACATCATTTGAAGTTGGGAAAAATCATAAGTTGGGGGGGGGAAGATTAAGACAATTTGCTGACACAGGAACTGGGTGGTAAAGCTGTTAGAAATCATCAGTTTTGTAAATGTCATATGTAGAAATCCTGAAATCAAATTAACCAAAAACTTGAACAGGCACTCATGCATTAAGTTACAATAATTAGATTAGGATCTATAGAACGAGTTTTACCTCCATACACTGTAGTTTTTTTTCCCAGATGGGGAATTTGCTCATTTCTATTTCCAGCCCAGAGGTTGGTTAGTCCTAAATTGATCCGAACACAGCTGCTTCTAGGAAACCTGCTCACACCTGATAAGCCCAGTAACCATGACACCTTTACTGGCAAAGCTCAGACATCAAACATGCTTCATTAAAGATGGGAAGGTAGAAATCATGTCTGCCACAAAAATACAGAATGTATTCTGAAACGGTACAAATGATTCAGCCCCGGAAACAGCACCTACAGACTGTATTGTATTCAGCCTCTCTTCACTCTACAGTCACAATATGTGACGACATTTCCTTCATGCAACATGTCAGTCCCACAACATGTCTGTACTTTAAAGGTATTGGGAGAAAACGAACACCCGCTGGACTCAAATGAACTCAGCAGGCTGAGGATCTTATGTTTTTTTTTCTAAATAGTTTCCAGCCATCTAAATGTAAAGTACAGAGCATGTGAGGGTACTGTCAGATGATTAGTGTGGATGAGAAAGTCTGAAATGTTGACTTCCCTCAGTAAAATGGACCAGGTGGTGTACTGATTTAAAAAAAAAAAAAAAAAAAAAGTGAGATTTTTCTGGCAAGGAACTGACATGAAAAATGAACCTTCAAACAAAGTATCTAAAGTGTGTATGAGATGTAACTTAACACCATCTTCCCAAAGAATAAAAAATGTCCCAAAATGCTGATTAATTTGAAATCTGAGTCGTGCTGAAACTAGAGAATTGATTGTGGAATTTGAGAACTTTGAGGACATTTGTTTTCTCAGCCTGTACATACATAAGAATGATTACAGGTAATCAACCCATAATTTTGCACTGCTGGTCAGACAATACAGGCTATTTGAATAAATCACCTTGGGTTCTGGAAAATTGTGACTTTTTCAGACATCCTACACATAAATTGTTATGCAGCCCTACTATTAATGCTATTTAGTAAAAGGGATGTTTGTTTTTTTTTGTTTTACATCTGATCAGGTTAAATGCTTCCTGTTCTTTGTGTTTTAGGTTTCTAGACCGTTGAGAGTAGCTTTGATTTTAGCTGTAGTATTAGTTCCTCATATGATGCTTTCTGATAATACAGTGTGAAATGCACAACAATATCATCCTAAATATTATGAATATGGATGGCATGATTGTTGTTCTTACAGTTGATTAAACTGTCTGCAGACGAGAGGCGATAAAAGAGAAACATTTTTCACACCTTCTGTTTCAAAATGGGCTTCACAGTCCCAAAACTGACCGAGAACAAAGCAGAGGTTAACGGCTGCTTTTAAGAGCTTGAAAGAATAAGGTTGCTACAAATAACTTTATCACAGCGATGTATTATTATTCAGCGTTAAGGCAGAAAATAGCTCTTTATTCCCTTAAAAATTCCATTGCTCCATTTTCATAGTGTAGCAAGCCAGTTTGTGATTAATCAATGATTCAGACTAAAACATCTGCTGGTTTTGTAGCATTTAAGACAGCGTTTCATTATTCATGTGTTCTCCTCCACACTGGAACTGACTAATTAGCCAAAAGAAGGACCAAATATGGATAGAGATCCTGCTGTAGTTTTCAGTAAAATCTTGGAGTGGAGACGAGTGTCGTGCATTTAGATCTTCTAATAAGCGCACCCGCGTGTCCTCGCTGATTTGAAATGAGAAAATTAGTCAGACATTAGAGCTGCAAAATTAAGGAACGTACTGCTTTCCCTGCAGTACTAGTTTTTTAATTTTTGAAATCCCAGTGTGATGATTAAAATGTAAAGTAAGATAGAAATAAAGTTGTTTTGAAAAGATACATTAAGCTGCATAACTAAACGATGTTTAAATCAACTTTGCCCATATATTTCTGAAATTTTATCACTGGCTCTTTGAACCCAGTTGGCCCTCGTTTTAACTTTGGCACTGCTTGGTCTCAGCCCACGGTGGCAAACCGTTCACTGGATAGCCTTTCTACTTTATAGTGAGGAATATACTGTAGGGGACAAGGTAATCACAGCCAATCATTTAGGTGAAAAACCACCTGATGGAGTTAAAATGTATCCCATCGGAAAAGGAATATCTGAATAGTAAATGGTCAGTTTTATATAGAAGATGGTGAAATAGGCTTGTACACAATATAAATATATAGGAAATATTATGGCATCAACATTGCGATGTGCGTGAACCCTGATTTTCAATCAACAGCGGAATGGCTGCGGATCAGCTCCGCTGTGTCAGCTCGATGCTCCGCCATCCTTCAATACCCAGCAGGTCAGTCACTAGGACCCACGAGATCTCGTGGATTCACATATGGTTGTGCGATATGCCAACTAGTTTCAAGTCTCTGGCATCATACACAAATCAAAGCTCTGCGTATCTGCTCCAGAGGGCTGGGGACTGCCGGAGCTAGGACAGTCGGAATGCAGCCGTTCTGCAGTCAGTGTAAATACACACTTTGACTTTAATGTATTGTAAACCTATTGACTCCGCGGCCGGACTTGGTGGAAATCGGTAAGTCACATCGCAGGACGTACGGTGTAAATACAACTTTTTTGGTGCTTGATACAATAGGAAAACTTCCACGTTTCTCATTTACCCTGACAAATGTCACAGGCCGACATTTTCCCTTTTAAGACAGGTGGCCATATGGGCAAAGTGTGTGCCGCAGACACAGTGAAGCGCAAGTGTTTTGTGGCTGCAGCAAAGTAGAAATAAAGCACTTGTTTAATTCAACGTTTATCACAATGTCTCCATTTTTGACCATTCTTCTCTGCAGAGTTACCAGACTAAAAGCTAGCCTGGATGGATAGTTGAAGATTATATGAATACAATGGTGTCATTTCAACGTTTGTAATTAACTACCTAATTTCCCCCTCCAACACTATCCGAGGAGAAGTCACAGCGCTCACTTGCATTTGTTTTGAAACCAAATGTATAGCATTAAGGATCAAGAAAGGATGGCTTAGGTAAGAAAAGCAATCTAACCTTATTAAAATTATAATCTATGCACATGCACTACCCTACAAAATCACCCCAGTAACTGAGAATTCTAAATAAGTTCCAAATAGAGCTATTTAAGTCATCTCATTCAAGTGAATACTTCTACCCAGTTACAGGTGTATTTATACTCTCATAGAGAGTGTTGGGTGGGGTGAGGGGACAGCAGCAGTTTACCAACACTTAGAGATAATTGGTTTAGCTGAAGGCCCGGACAATGGTTTGTGCCCTAAAGAGCTCCCTCCTTTTCCTAGACCAGTTTTCTTAGAAATGGCTTTAAAACAAAAGGTTAGGTAGACGCGCATCACAAGGTTTGTGTTTCATTACACAAAGGCCAAGAATGCTGACTGCGTTATGTTGCACATCTAAATGGACAACACATTGTTTGTGGTCAGAAAAATAGAATTGAGTCCAGAACTGATCGACTGTTGGCTGCCTTTTTGTATGTTGTGCAACACCCCAACCTTTTTGTTTTCACCCCAACCAAAAATGCTGGAGTTAATTAAAATGTCTCAACAATAAAACCATTAGATGCTGCATTTATGTGTTTTATAATATATACTGGACCACAATCTAAAAGACACACACCCTTACACTGACCTTTTTCAAGAAGCTGGTTGAAGAAATGAAAGGGGGACGCTGTGTCTGCCTCCGCTGGGAAACTTTGAAAAAATCCTGTTTTGCACGGCTTTGGTAAACGGGAAATTGGTAAACCGCTAAGTCTGAATATCATTTTCGGAATAAGGGCAAAAAACTGAATAGTATGCATGTAAACATAGTCAATAATACATTATTATACAGGGAAATGCTGTGATTCTATACAAAATGCTTTGATTTATTGTACTTCTTTTGGGGAAAAAAGATTATCTACAGCCAGTCATTTCTGCAGAAAATGCTCTATTGATTTTGATTGCACCATCTGATCTCCCTGAAGGTTCTTTGATTCGACAAATCAGCCTAAGAAAATCCACAATAGTCTTATTGAATAGTTCAGACTCATTTTCATTACTACCAGGTTTGTCTCTACTACAATACGGTTGTCTCCCTCGTCAAAGGACAGAGGTAATGTTATGTCTTCTTGTGTGTGTGTGTGTGTGTGACTTTGGTCTATCTCGTCTAAAGCCAGCTTGGGCCGCTAATAAGATTAACGCGTAGAGGGGTGGCTTAGCGACCCGACCTAAGAAATGGTGATCGTTTTATCCGTGAGGCTTCTGCAGATAGACCTGAAACAGGTCTCCGGGAGGAGAGTGGCCGTGAGGCTGTCGGGGGTTAAAGGCCAACAGGCACCATTCAGACCCAGATCAAATGAATCTGTAAACTCACTGTGTGCCTGGCTTTGATTGGAGAAAACACTTGAGTATTGGGTTGTGTCCTCCACACACACACACACACCACACACTTAACATTGAAAGAAGCACAAAATTGTTTAAAAAAAAAAAAAACTATACACAGACAAATGTGTCCCAGGGCCATAAAAACATTTTTACAAATAATTAAACAGAGGACAGATAAGAGGGAGGGAGGCAAAACACACAAACGGACATGCATAGACAGGCACAAGACAAGGGACCAAACACCTGTGCAAGTTAGAGGTGTGTAGGTCACTGACTCCTTGACCTGGACCTCACAAAGTCAGTGACGCACCGCCACGTGTCCAGAGTCTTCCCTGGGGCACCATTTATCCGCACCTTGGACAGTTCCAAATAGACCACATCCCTGTAGGAAAGGGTCCAGGTGCAGATAGACTGGTTGTGTGGTGGTTTCCAACGGGTCACAGTCCTTCTCTTTGCAGCTGTAAGTCCAGCAAACAGAGTCCCAGAGAGCTGAAAGACTGACAGATCATTCAGAATCAAGACCTTAACAGTAACGGGCACAGTAACATTAAACAAGGCGGAGATTTTGGATGCAAACGTGTTTTTATTTTATCTGCACACAAACTGTTTATCTCTCCATCCATAATTGCCTCCTCCACAACAAACCCAACTTGCGGCTCCATCACAGGCCCTATCCATCCAAACTAATCAATACAGTGTTGAGCTGTGGTAGAATTAAAGGCTTAACCCCTTATTACCAACTGTCCACACAGATCTTAACAGAACCTGAGATTTACTGTAGAGAAGGCACTCAATTGTAGCGCAACAGCCCCATAGAGCAGCATAGAAACACAGACTGTAGACTATAAATCAGTAATGAAAGAAGTTTCCTAAAAGCTTGTCTGGAACAATTTGGTTTACATGGATATGTGTGTTTGCAGCTGCAGAAGCTTTTATTTGTGCAACAAACTTTACTGATCAAGTTTGTAAAATGGGTCAGATCAGTGTTTTCATACAGTATATCAAGATTATTAACCAGTTAACTCACTCTGTATTGCCCCAAGCTCTTGCTGCACTTCATTTAATGATAAAGTGTGTGTGTGTGTGTGTGTGTGTGTCAGTTGAGTATCATTCAAAATGGTTAGATTCTAGTGCTGTTACGATAAGTTAAATTGTCTTTCAAAATAAAATGTTTTGATGGTCTACAGACATAAAGAGAATCTGTGTCAACGCCATGCATCAGCACTCTGAACTGGTTTCCCTCACCTTGTCTGTACATGATGCATGTATAAAGAAAGTTATGTTATTATAAATAAAACTGTGTATTCACTGATGGATAGACGGACCCCAATGGGTTAATAGTTAATTCACTGTTTACATGTTTTTTTTTTTTTTCCTCTTTGTAAACTTATCTCTGGGTTTTGGACTGTTGCTCAAATAAAAACCTCAACCAGGGCTCTAGAAAACGTGTCACTATATTCTGACATTGTATTGACCACATCTCTTATAAAATATTCCGCAGATTGATTTAATTTAAGTGCCCTAGATCAGGACTTTCCATACTCAGTGATACTGACACATTTCATTTAATGAGGTTATTACTCAGCCCTATGGTAGATTCTATTTCAGATACATATTACAAATATCATGGGCTATTGTTTAGGTGACTGATAACCAGAATGAAGCACACACTTATTTCACGTCTCCCGTTTGTTTCTGGGCCAACACACGCTAGCTTTTTATCTCACTGTGGAGAAAGGTAAAGCAGCTCAAGAGGATTACACAAATAAATCTCTTTCATATGTCTTTGACCTTTGCATAGAGACACCAAACAGTCAATCTCGGGGGAGCAACTGTTCTCCATCTAAACACATGAAGGGAGCACTTTTACAAAAGCACACTTTATAATGCATTCACAATCAGACCCTCGAGAGGCTTAAAGAGCCTCTCTCGCTTAATCCATCATGTCGGGGTGTGCGAGGGCCATCGAATCCCTTTTACACTTTGATCTAATCCATGTTGATTACAGTCCTCTCACCTCTCTGAAATCACTGCTGGTCTTAATTGTGTTGAATGCAAGTAGACTTCTGTTGTGTAGCATCTCGTTTTCTCTGTCACTGCGTGTACATTGTAGAGCTGGGCGGTGTGGAGAAAAACCAAAAATCACAATATTTTGGACGAAACACCTCGAAATAGATACTGTTGGGTTGAATCAGTAATGTGGATAGAATGACTAAGTGGGTAAATGCAACTAATAAAACTGCTAGAACAGTCTGGTAAATTTAGAAAATTACACCACTTTACTGTAATGCAGTCTTTTAAAACCAGGAAAAGACAACACTTATGTCATATTACGATATAATATCAAAAATCTAAGACTTTCTAGTCTTGTATCACGATATCAATATAATATCAATATTTGCCCAGCCCTAGTACATTGGCTATCATTTTATTTAATTTCTTAGAAAATGTGTAAAAGATTTCTTTCAATAGCAAATTATATGGTCAACAACGTTGAAACAAAGGCTGTGGTCTTGCTTAGGAAGGTTCCTATCTAAGTGAAATGACCCGGAAGCGGTTATGTGGCTGCCGTGATTAAAGCCGTTCGAATTGCTGTATCTCAAATCGCGCACTTCTGTACTAAATACTATTTGAGTACATAGTGCGTTCACACTGTCGAAGTGCGGTCAAACGCAGTGTACTTAAATACCCGGATGGTGCACTCAACACGCCCCGAAAAATGAGTGTACATCGATGGACACTTTCCACACTCAACGGTCGCCATCTTGGCTACGTAGCGGAAGGGGCGGGGCTAACAACCATTAGACACGATAGCGAGACCGACGGAGCAATACAAATATATAAGTTGAACGTGAGTGTTTTTGCTATACTTATAACATATAAGCCACCTGTATATGTATATTTGGTTAATTTTACAGTCGGTAATGATTTTTGTACCACGAATTATAACCTTTATTGGTACCGTAATTGGACGTGCTAGCAAGCCAACCTTAGCTAGCTAACAGCGGCAGTTTAACCAGATTGGCAAATAAGTTATAAGCTAACGTTACATGTGTTGTAGTATTTTGTTGTTTGTGTTAAACTATCGTTCCGTTGTAGAAGATTTTAGTGTTAAAAGTGTGATCTTAAAAAGTTGTACATAATCCGATGTGAACGTCAGCTCACCAAAATAGCGATCAGCTGATTGTCTGCCGGGGAACGTTAACAGTAGCGTAATGTTAAAATGTATCCGCTGTTACTGCCTCCACCTGATGTAAATCCTGTATAACCCATCTTTTCAGGGACAAACGAGGAATAGAGGGCCGTCATTTAGGGGCGACGATGGCCATCAGACCGTAGAAGGATCCCCTGGAGAGTCTGAAGTCCCCCCTCATGTCCCTATCCCCATCAGACTAGCTACGGCACGGGCGGGAGCCTGCAGAACTACAAGCACATTTATAAAATAAAATTATATTAAAAGTATTAAACTTTGTTCTCTTTTGTATTACACGTTGCATGACTGTAGCAAGCATATAAAGGATAAAAAGGAATGGGATCTATTTAAATGTCAGGTCTGTTCCCTCTGCTTTCACTATTGTATCATCACTGTATGAAGACCATTTAGAACAAAAATACAATTTATATAAAATATGTATATATAATATGTTTTGTCTATTAGGTAAGTTGTAAGGGTAATGCTTCACTATAACAGTGTTATCTCTGGGCTGCAAAGATTTCCTCATGAAACAGTTGAGCATTAAAATGAACAGTAATGTTATGAATGAATGAATATTAACGTTATTTTTAGAGCAGAAACATAAGTATATACATATAAGAGTGGACTGCAAAGAATAGGTATAATTAATGAATTTAAAAGACTGCACTAACAAGAACAAATATTATACAATACAGTTGTGTGTACTGTTTTCAGCTAATGGGGAGGGGGGACATGACGGCTGTGTTGCAGTCGTCATCCTGGAGCAAATGAAAACATCACATTTATTGTTGTTAAAATATCAAACACAATGCAGGAATTATTTTTCGCGAAACACAATAGCAGACTGGAATGCTCTCCCTTGGTGAAATTCCCAATTTTACAGAAGAAGACATGAAATGTGATCATCTTTTCCGGTAAGTGCACATGGCAGTGCGCGATTTGAGACAACACTCCTCTGTCAAAATTTACGCACTATGCAAGACAGATAATCTTGTATGCACCGCATTTATTTTACAGTACGTAGTGCGCGAAGTGTACTTCTGTAAGTGCACTAACCGAAGTGCGCGATTTGAGACACAGCATAAGTTATAAGGAAATGTGCTTCATTGCTTCCTTTTTTTTTTTTTTTTTTACCTCCTTTTAGCATACAATCCACTGGACCATCCTTTATGAAAGGAAGGGAGATAATACCGTCCCACAAGTCCCTGCGGCAGAAAAATTTCACTGACGCATCACCACTTCGCTGTTCATAATCTCTAAGGTGCGCTGTAATCTTGTATGCACCGTACGTACATTTTATTTTCAGTGAGACATTTAGTTTAACACATCTAATAGGCCTAATTATTAGGGCTCAACTCTAACTAAAAGGCTCACATGTGCCAGAAAAAATGTAGGAGTGCATCAAGAATTTTAGGGGCGCTATAAAAATATATCATGTTTTTCTTAAAGGAGACATTTACAAGCAAAGGGGTTTCATTCTTTTGAATAGAGCAAGTAGCCTAAACTAGGTTTTTGATTATTTCTGCTTCAAACTGCATTTATTTAATATTTTACATTGTACAACAAATGTCCAACTAAATCCAGATAGACCTTTGGAGAAGTCACTCGTTTCAGCTATTTCTGTCACCCACCAGCAACCATATTACCCTTATAACATACGTAGCCTACAGTAGATTTGTAGGCCTAATGCTTTCTTCTCATCATGCATACCTGTAACAATTATTTACATACAATCATCCTAATGAGTGGACAGGAGGGTGAGCTGAGCAACCAATAATGAAAATAAACTTTTTGCTGAACACGTTTCTTACAAGAAACCGCCTACAGCTAAGTGCTTTACAATAATAGAATGACATGCAGTGAGTGCTTCACATAAAACATTATTGCAGAATAAGAAGAGTGGGAAAAAGGGTGAAGTAATGTCCATTGCGTTGTCCACGTTTATTAAGCCTGCATGAAACATTGCGTTAAGAACGCACTAGACAAAAGTATCCAGATGCGCTTGTATCACCGACAGACCCACGTCAGTACCATGGCCCTCGCATGGTCACAGCAGAGTGCATGGGCAGTCAGATTCTCCTCGCACCACGGGTATTTCATCCTAATTCCTCTTGCATTCTCCTTCACACCTTTCTTTGGCCTCATGACATTTACCCTTGGGGTTAAGGAAAAGTGGTTAGTAAAAGGACTTAAAAGGTTATTTGTTTTGACTTTTTGACCACAGCCCTTTTCCTTCTTTATATCTGTGTGGAGTTTATGAGTTAATTTATTTATTGGGAATCTATCGGTGGTTGTAAAAATCCTTTTTTTCAGCTTTTAAGTTAATCACTCAATCTATTTCTCACTCTATCATGCTCTTCAGTCTACTGTTTAAAATTTTTTTATTTTTACTTTAATCTTATTTTCCTAGTTTTGGACATAATTCCTGTTAAGTTTTATGTCGGAGATGTGATTATGTTGCATTAATCAGGTGATTTAGTTCGTATTTACAGTGAACATAAAACACTGACTACTGTAGCTTCACTAACTACCCATCAAAACTATGCACATCACTGTCAGCCGCCGCGGCTGCCTACGGGACTTTTCCACACACGGAGAGCCTCACTTCCCATAACAAACCCGTCGGACTAACGTCACATACACACGCTGCCCACATGGCTACCTGTCTTAAAGGGGAAGGGTCGGCCGGTAATCATGTAAAAGGAGAACGGTGAAAGTTTACTTTATTTTTTATCGAGCAGCAAAAAAGCATTAGCATCAACATTGCAACGTCCTGCGATGTGACTATTACGCATGCACATCACAATGTCGATGCTGAAACACTATCGTTCAGCCCTAATCATAACTGATGGGAATGATGGCCAAAAGTTTTTCATTTTGTCTGATTTTAACATTGCAACATGTACATTTACTGCTGTTAGAATGGCAATGTGGTCTTACTGGAAACATGCTGAAGCTGAAAGAATGGACATATACAGTGTTTGGCAGCATATTGAGTTTGGTGACTATCCTTCAACCACAGGCCACGAGTTTAAGCCCCCATGTCGGCAAACATCCTTCAACACCTCACTAAATCTTTCCAAGCTGGGGGATGGCTCTCCTGTTACTAACCCTGCAATTAGACCTTGCAGTGAAAAGAAAATTTCCCTACAGGGATCAATAACGCGTGACGTTGGCACGGTAATGCACAGCCAGGAAGTAAAGCAGGAGCTAAATGACTTGTACAAATTACGCGCCACATTAATCATGCCTGTTATTTGCAAGTGTCCAAAAAGACGTTGACGACCCCTTTGCTCAGCGGTAAAATGTCACACATGAACACTGCTGGCTGCTGCAGTGGAAACCGTGGCACTGTTCAGTAACAACTGCTGCTTGGATGGACTTAACTCATTTTATGAGCGTGTTGTACAACTGATACACTTGTGAGTTTAAACAAACCATTTAACAGTTTGTTCCGTTTTTTGAATCCACAGGACTTTTGCTTTTATAAAGATATGAACAGGAAAAAACCCTGTTAAGGAAGCATTTATTTGTAATTTAACCATAGCTGCATAAATGTTTGCTCCTATGACATCTGCCAAACCAGGGGCCTCACGTGTAAGAGACAGCTTTCATAAAGAATACCAACGCACCGAAATATTCACATGTAAGAAACCGGGTGCACGCCAGGTACTGCACATGTAACCTCCCAGTTGACTATTCAATTTATTGGTCGATACATTCAGACTCGACCAAAATTCTGATTGGTCGACTTTATTTTATTTATTTTTTGCCGTGTTAATTTCATCAGGTGGAAGCGTAGACTGTTACAGTCTATGGGTGGAAAGCACTAATTGCTAATTGGGGTGTTTTCAGAGCATCCCTGTTTCAAAGGTAACAGTCTGTCTTCAGAACACCCCCCCCCCCTTGTTTTCACTTTTTTGGATTAGCCCAACCCACTGGGGACAGATTGAAGAAAGAACTAGAAAGCCTTGTTGCAGTGGTTTGCTGAATATTTATTTAATTGTGAGTGTTTAATTTACAGTCAGTCCTCTTCTACCATGTCGAAGACATCGGCAGTGTGGCAGCATTTTACAAAAATACATAACAGAAAAAAGTTGAATGCAAAGTTTGCAAGCAACAGCATATCGCAGCTCGACTACAAGCATGGCGTATCACCTAAAAACGGTAAGCTAACTTGTCTGCGTTAGGTTGCCCTGTCTGTTTGGAGTAGGCTGTATGAACCTATCAGAATTGGCATATTTCATAGTCTAATCGTTTTATAACTACAGGCGCACCCACCCGCAATGACGGTAGCGTTCCCCAGACACACCCAGACCCCGCTGGATGTTAAGCCTCTATCATCCAAACGCAAAAATAATAATACGGAAGGAATTGTCGACTTTATTGCTCAGGATATGAGGCCCATTGCTGTTGTGGAGGGCTGAGGTTTTAAGAACTTGTTAATATACAGCGCCAGCACACCACACCATCATGCATGGACTAACCGCACAATGTGAGGGACTCAAAGAGAAAGTTTCAGAGTTAATGCAACACAGCGAGGCACTGAGCTTGACCACGGATATGTTTTAAATATACAGTATATATTAAAGTAAACGTGCCTTTTGTGTTTAAGAGTAAAAGCTTTAAATTAATAGTGTATTCGTGTCTGAGCCGCAAAGCCGAGCTCTGATGTTCAGCGCTCCGTGCCAGGACATGCACAGAGCGCTGATGTAACGCATCAAGCTGACAGACGAGTGTCATTTCAGTGCAAAATAATTAAGTCAAAAACAATTTAATATACTGCAAATAGCCTACAAGGACAAGTACTGCGGGACAGTACAGTTAATTAATCGTACTTTTTTTTTCCGTCCCCCCCCTTCCCCAGTCAAATTTTTTTTTGTCTTTTTTTTCCAATTTCAGGACTTCAGTCGACAAAGATTTTCTTTGGTTGATTACAGCCCTACTGCACATCTTTCCTTTATACATCTCAATCAAAGTGAACCAATCCCACCCTGCCTCCTCCCATAAAGTCGTATGGAAATGAATATAAATGCGCCAACGTCATTCTTTGTCCAATCACAATGGATAATCCCGCTGCAGACGGAAAAAAACTTCACTTCAGGAGGGGAGGTTAGTGAGGCCAGCGTCTCCACGGCAAGTGACGGTCCGCATTAACCCGCTGCACCACGCATGGATGAAATAGTAAATGGGCCTACAGTAACAGAAATACGGAGCGGCAGCAAGATCTTCCGAGTGGGATCAACTCGTCTGTGGCAAGTGTGTGAGCTTCTCCAAAGTGTGACTACCTGAGGTCAGTTAAATCTATATGCCTGGGTTGGGGGGCTGATGGGTTTTTTGAGTGCCACAGATCCCCTGCCAGCGCTTGGCTCCTGCCACAGACTCAACGATGCGCTGACTGCTGATCAACGCCTCTGTGACGACCATCGAGTCACTTTGCCACAGAGGCGTTGAAATATGTGAGGGTCAAGACGGCCCAGTGTTTGGTCGGGGTCATTTCCTACACCTTGTTCACTTGCATAGCCTACAAATCATCCACGGGATCAATTACGCATTACATGACTTTGCCCACCCGACCCAGTGTTTGTTCTTGGGGAGATGGATCTGTGGGTCTCGCCTCCTGTGCGCCATGAATGTCTGCAAATAGACTCAGACACTATTGCTTTTGTCCGTGCCAATCTCGTGGCACAGTGAGCGAGTAAATATTTCATCTGTGGGAAATACAGAGGATGACAAAGTATTTCCTAAGTGTTTTTTAATTTTTTTATCCATTTTCTGTCTTTATGTTTAACATAGGTTAAGTAGCCTGCAAATTAGTTAATGGTGTGAAAACTGATATGTTTTTTCATAGACATTGTCAGACATGTGCCAGTAGGCTAACTGAAGAAGAAACTTTATTTTGTAATGTTTGGTTAGTTTCTGCACTTTTAACTAAGAATTCACACATTCTCACGTCTGCTCAACAGTTAGCGTGGCGTCCCGCACATTCTCACGTCAAGTACTTTTTTGTCATTTCTTTTTTTGCACATTCATGCTGCTGCAGTTTTACGTACTGTACTGTCTCTGTGTGTGTGTGTGTGTATGTGCACTTTGTTGTGCTGAAGTGAGCTGCACTATGTGCAATCATCTATTTGAAATGGGGTCAAAAGTAAAACTGTTAAAGGGTCAGTTTACCCAAAAGAATCTCCCCTGAAAGTTAAAACCAAAATACTTGATGAAATGAAAGTTACACTGGATAATCCAGTTTTCACTAGGAACTATTTTCTACCAGAGGGGAAAAATGTGGATCTCTGTTAGCCCTTCAACGTGTCCCAGTGTTAAGTGGAGAGCAGAGCAGCAGCAAGGGAACTGGGCTCAGGTTGGAGACATACGTTATTTCCTCTGGTCTCTATTGGCCCTGAGCTGCAGCTGTCACCTTTGGCCAGAACCCCTTCTGCTGTACTATAGGTGGACATGTGTTCTTCTGAGTGTATCAGACGTGTTGGATGTAATGTACAGTGTGGATTAGGGCCAGCAGGGCTCTAATTACCATCATTACTGACCATCTGGGGCCCTGACTGTCCTGTAAATCAGGATTTTATCACAAATCACTTTCATTGACTTTAAATTCACTTTAATCACATCCGCATCTCTAACTTTGCCAAAGGTTTTTGCAAGGCTGTTTCATTTTTAAAGACCGTCAGACATACATTACTATTTAGGATATGTGCTGTGAATTCTGTCTACCATGTCCTTAACACATGTTCAAATGGCATGCTATAATTAGGATTTTTTTTTAAATATTAATTTTGCCTATGTAATGGCTTCTGTACGAGGGAAGGTAAATGATTAATCATCTCATTTCTCTGCTTAAAGTAAAGATGAGGTGTAACATGTACCTCACAGTAATTTAAATTTGAACAAGAGCTGATTTTAGTGTAGTGGATTCCAAAAGGACTTGGATTATACAAAATCTTTACAATGCTGTGTATGTATTTTCTGAACTTGAATGGATGAATGGTTGAATGTTTGACTTGAAATGACATTAAATTGAGGCGGATACATAGGTCTCTAGTGATTGGTTAGGGAAAATGGAATCCCCATCCCACACGGAAAATGGCTAAAGTGAAGACCATGTCAGACTGAAGATGGAAAAGGAATATCGACCATTCTGTCTGATATCAGGCTTTTTGCTCCAAAAAGACAATATTCCGACTTGGCTGTTTACATGGCTAATGACAGTGAATATTGCACTAATATTCCCGTTTACATGTAGCATGTAAAATGAGAAAGGGATATCTTTTCAGCCAAGGACTTGGCTTGTGTCCCTCTTTCATTCTTTCAACCAGCTTTTTGAAAAAGTCGGCATAGCGATGTGTGCATATCCAAAAACTTGTTGATATCAAAGTCTTTGATCATGTTTAAAAGTAGCTGTGTTTCTCCTTATCGGGCCTGCAGCCTTGCATGCAATTGGTGGCTGGTTGGTTTGTGTACAGTAACCATAGCAACGCACAGAGTTGACCATAAACCTGCAGAGATGCTTATTCCAAATGCGCTGTATACATGTGCAAAGAATGCCCCTAAAACCCAAATAATACTGTAATATCCCACGTCTTAATCGGAAAATGCTATATTTGGGGGGAGCCTTATTCGGAATATCCAACCGGAATATGCCGTTACATGACCGGTATCAAATTCTGAATATTGTCTTATTCGGAATAATAGTGGAATATTGGTGTGCCTTTAAACATACTCATTGTTTTCAGCTGAAAGAAAAGGCTTTAAGAAATCACCAAATCGGGTTCAAAACAAATGGCTGAATCCATGAAAAGAACCCTGCTGAATCATATTGATTTGACTTCAAAGTCAGTCATATAGATTGGATTTCACTTTATAAAATCTATACCTGGGCTTTGGAGTAGCTTGGCTGTGGGAACTGAGAATACTCAGTGCTTTGATTTTTACACAGGAGCACATGGACCAAGACTTAACCTCAAAGTGTCTGGGATTGTTTG
This sequence comes from Etheostoma perlongum, assembly GCA_026937815.1. NCBI lineage: Eukaryota > Metazoa > Chordata > Actinopteri > Perciformes > Percidae > Etheostoma > Etheostoma perlongum. The sequence goes on from CM049373.1 coordinate 2,725,835, forward strand.
ATTTAGACCTTCTATTTTTCTGTTAAGTTTCCTTAAATCAAAAGTTTGACATTATTGGAAATACACTTATTTGCTTTGAGGGAAATTTACTGTAGATGAAAAGATTGACACTACTCTCAGGATTTTATGGTAAATATGAAGTGATAGAAGATGCTTAGCATAAAGACAGGCGGTGGGGGGGCGCTAACCTGGCTCTGCCCAAAAGTACCAATCTGCCCACCAGCGCACCTAAAGCTTGCTAACATCTCAAATTACCTAGTTTGTTTAAGCTGTACAAAAACCAAAGGGTGAAAACGACAACTCAGTTTTACATCATAACATCATTTGTTCACTGACAAGTTTGGTTTTTACTTTTTAACTAAAATGTCGTGAGTTTGTTTTTTTAGTCACAATTATTTAAAAAAAACAAATAGTCCGTATCAATCATCATCCATTAAAATAAATATCATTAGTATTTGGCCTCAAAAGTCAAAGTATCAGTCAGTTTTTGATTTGGATAGAGACACTCTAGTTGTTTTTCTCCTGTTTCCAGCCTTTATGCTAAGCTAACTGGCTGTATCCTTTATATTTACGTAATGGACAAATATGAGAGTAGTGGTATCAATCTCATCTAAATCCGCAAGTAAAAGATTAAGCGTGATTCCCATAAGCAGACACTCAAACGCATCAGAGAGGGAATTGTTTCACACACCAGATGTTGCATGGTGTTGCCAACCCATTCATACTCAGCACCTCTCCCATGATGAACTTGGGAAGCATATAAGTATCTGATGTTGTATACAGATTATTAGCCTCATGCTGTAATTCCTCTCTGATGAGAGCTCAGTGGAAATCTGAAATCAGATCACTCAACTTCTTAATTACAGTCTTGCTGCATTTCGCCCTCCCTGGGTCCCACAGGCAGTGAAGTGGCAAGGCAGTCGGGGCCTCGGCCACCGAGTTTCGACCCTGGACTTGTGCAGCAGCGGCCCTATCGGCCCCTCACTCTGTCACTCTGTCGGCACAAATCACCGCGTGCATGGTAGCACATGACAGATCTGGGAGATAAAACGGCCAACCCTCGCCCCGCTGCCACACTAATGGTTTATAAATATCATCTTCAAAGAACCGGGATGATGTGTGAGGGGTGGCAGGGTGATTATGGGCTCTGTTGTGGTTGCAGACCCATTTAAACTCTGTTTGCCTTTCATTCCCTGCCACTAGGACCCAAGAGCTGGCTGGAGGAGGGGAGGGGGTTAGGGAGGGAACTGTGGGACTTGTGATGGACAGCTGGGATGAAAAGGCCACCGGCAACCATAATACCGAGTCAGGCTAATAGACACAGCACCAACAAGACAATTAGAGCCTTTACACCCCCCAACGTTCATTATATACATACGCGTGTGTGTATGTTTTCAAAGCCCACTGGGCTGCCCATCCCCCCGCCTATAGAAACCTGTTTCTCTGTTCTGAGGGTGTTGGATGACAGAGCTGTAAGAAGACATGAAAGGCATTCAGCAAACACACCAGCATGCATGCCTTGGTCGCTTGAACTGTACATGTAATCATGCATGTTAGAAATCATTTCAAAGTGACATTTGGTGAACTATAGTGGGCTCCCAGAGACGGGAGGGCAAGTAGACAAGTTAGGGGTACACACAGTTATGCAGTGACTATATATGTGGTCTCTGCTTTTTGTCAGGGATGTGAATGTCTTAAAATTATTATTATTATTATTATTATTATTATTATTATTATTATTATTATTATTATTATTAGAGTTTGTGACGGTAGTAATCGTCTTTCTGATTTAATGTTGAGGAAATAAGGTTATAAATGGTTTCAGTGATGGAAAATTACAAGGAGCTTATTTTTTTACATTAATGAGCTTCACAATATATCATGCAACGTTTCGACCAAGCCTCATTATCAATAAGGAAATTTATAACCTGTGGGGTTTTTCCTTTTATTGTTTCCTTGCGTTGGGTATATGGAATTCTTTTCATTTATATTTGCATTATACGCAAGTCTGCACTCGCCTCTTAAAGTCTGCCTATCTAAGTGTAATATGTGCCACGCTGTCCTTTTTGAGTGACTATGATCAGTTATGATAGCCTTTTAGAAAAAATGTGGACTGGTGGCTGCGACTCAGAAGCCATGGTAAGTAGGCAACTGTTTTTTTGTCAAGGAAATTAACAGCTTCATGAGCTTTTTTTTTTTTTTTTTTTTAAACCCTTAAAAATAAGAACTTTTTCTCTATTCATCCTCAGGTCTCTAACAAGAATGTACAAGAATGTGTGAAAGGAACATCACAAACAAGCATTTTTGGTCACTTGATGTTTAGTACTCCTTAACAACGTTGTTTCCAAATTTTTTTTATTTGCATCAAGATATTTTTGCAGTCTTAAACTGAACCTTGTCCATAGAGCTGGGCAATATGGAGAAAATCAAATATCACACAATGATATTGTAGTGTTGACTATTGGTGCTTTCACAAAATATTTATACAATGAGATTTTTAGTAAATCATCAATTTGCATATAATGACTAAGTGGGTAAAAGCAAATAATAGAACAGTTACAACAGTCTGGTAAATGCAGAAAGTGACATCACTTTACTGTAATGCAGCCCCTACTAATGCAAATAAAGACAAATTATAAAACTTGCATGAGTCAAGCAAGACAAAAAATAAGTACAAACACAGCATTAGTCAGTGAAGCAAAGAAATCCTCCTAAGTTCAGTACAGTAAACTATTTCCACTTCTGAGTTAAGGTGACACATAGCTGTCATGTGCTGCTGTGACCTGAATGTGATCCTATAAACAACAAATACAAAATAAAGGTGTGTGTATTTGTTTGTGTGCATATGAGTGTGTTTGCAGTGAGAAACCAGACGGGGGTTGTGGGAGTTTGGAGCCATATGTGCGAGGAGAATCAATTTAAACACAATCAAAAGTTAAAGGGGATTAAAGCTACTGTGATGAGATAGCACACTCAAAATGGTTTAAAATAGCTTCACAGATTACACTAATGTAATCCAATTTAAAGGAGCCTTCCCCAAATATTTATTATTGAAGCACCATCTGTTTTGAAGCCTGTAGGATCAGTCCAATAGGCAGTTTTACACCAAGGCTATTTTGTTGTCCTACATTCCCTTCCTATCCTGTCTGTCAAAAAAAGTCAGGAAATAACCCCATTTTCTTTTGGCTCAGTCATCTTTGTTCATGTTTGTCCTCATTTGTCACAATGTAGCATCAACAAATCTGGAACGGTTTGAAATCTGTTCTTCACTTCCTAAATTCCTTCATGAAAATAAAACTCAAAGTGATTGTGACTAATAAGTGATTATGAGGACAAGAAATCTGACACTTAAATGATTTATCTGTTCTTGCATGGCTAGGCGTTTATAGGGTCATTTTAAGACCTTATCACTGCTCTGACACAGATCCCAGCAAAACACAGAACAGGAGAGCTCAGACAGGCACTGCTGTGTTAAGAAGTATTTCTTCATTATGTTTATATCGAGGTTAGTCCATATCAGCAACGATTCATTTACGGGACAGTACCACTGGATGTCCCTCTTTCGGCCGGATGTCCCACACCATACTTTTTCTTTGTATTTTCACGGAGCTGACAGGCACACTTTTTTGCCTTTAGAATTACGGTTGGAACCGCTAAAAACAATCTTGCCGTCCTCTCCGCTCAACTGACAGACACAATTCTTCGGTTTAGAATTACGGTGAGAACAGCTAAAAATACCACTACCTTTCCGTCCCCACCACCCGACTGAACACACTTTATTGGCTTAGAATTACGGCAATAATCGCTAAACACATTGCAAACTCACGGTCGTCCCCTCCCCATTGTCGGCTACGGCCGCTGATCGGGCTACACGTTAACAGCAGTGGCCGGCTAGCCTGGTCCTCCGGTAACATTAGCAGGGTTAGCATGGCGGCGTTAGCCAGGACCAGTTGGGATCACTTTACTGACCGTCTCAATTGTTATTGCGAGTAACCAACTTGGGTACTATAGCTATATAATGTGAGTACATGAATGTTGAAACGACATAAAATGCCCGTCCCTTGTAGCCTTGATAAATTGGCCTGAAGCTAACGCTGAGCTACCTATTCAGGGGGGAAATTAGCCAACTCAGCGTCCTTTTGGGCTCTCTGCTGTCTCCGTCTTTCAAATACATCTCTAGATCTCCAATATTTACCCGGGTTTGTTACGTCTCTGGTCACACAACTGTTAGAAACATGCCATGTTTGTTTGCTGCTTTCATGGCTGTACAAACGATTACTGCTATAGCGGGCTGGGTTTATGTTTTTACAGGTAGATCTGGCAAACCGGCCTGGCTGTCAAACTGGGCAGTTGATACCAACACACAGGCCAAAACACAAACAGAAATTCCATCACAAAGACACAATTTCAAAAGGAGAAAATACTGTCATTAGCATTGTTGTCAGAAAAGAGTAATTAGCATGTTTCCTTAAATATCTGACGCATTTTTAAGTTATTACAGTAAATGTATTACATATTAGACGTTAATTGCTCCTCAGATCTCTGCAGGGTAAATCCAGAATTTTACGTATTTACAGTGATTTCAGGTGAAGGAAAATTAGACATGTTAAAACACTGAAAAGTGCATCCAGCCTGCTGTCAAGACCTTTAACCTCCAGACCCTGTTGAGATCATCAGTTCAATTACCTCGGCAGGCCCACCCCCATTGTACCAATGAGGAAAAATGAAGGGTTAGCTGAGCGTCAGCTAAAGCTTTAGTTTTCCCTCATGTGAGGGACTCTCATCAGAGAGACATGGGTGGAAGCGAGATTACTCGGAGATACGAGTGGGGCTGGTAAAAGAGGATCAGTTTTTCTTCACACAGGCCTTTGTGGCTCCTCGAGGGCTTTAAGAGAGGGACTGACTTTATCTTTCTGTTGATCACAACACTGCATGCATTTCAGTAATAAAAGAGACACCTGTTTGTTTAGATACACCTGCTTAGGCTGGTTTTAAAAATCACATGGACACAACAGTTAGTCTATATTCACGACGTTCCACTTCCAGGATCGCTCCATTGCCGACAAAAATTCTGCCAAATTTCACTCATTTAGGCCGTATATCTGTTACCTTGGGCTTTCTTTGTTTTGACATTTTAACCTCCGGTGGATTTATGAGGACAATAGTTAATCTCTCCTCAGATCTCTGCAGGGTAAATCCAGACAGCTAGCTAGACTATCTGTCCAATCTGAGGACTATGGTTACCTGGTCCTCAGATCTCCAGAGCTGCCAACTTTTCCAAAAACCTTGGAGTGAGATTTGGTGGGGCCGACCCATATTTTGCCGCGTATGAAGCAATTTCTTTGGCTCTTTCAGCATCATTATCTTTCAGGGTTTAAATTGGGATTTGTTATGTGGGGGGGATGGGGGGCTCTCCCTAGGGGGGGTCTGGGGGTATGCCCCCCCAGGAAAGTTTTTTTTTTTGAAAAATAAACCATTAAATGGCACTTTCTGGAGAGTTTTGTGCAAAAAAATGGAGAAATCAAGTCTTACATGATATATGTGCAAAACTGTAGGGTTAAGAGCCTTTGCACTGTCGTAGTATCAACAGGTATTAGGGCATTCAGAATTTACATTATTTACATTATTACCTTCTTATGATATAAGAAGTGACCCAGACAATGTGCCAAACATAATGAGCCACATGAAGAGACAGTAGCATATGTCAACAACAGCTGAGAAGATTTGGGTCTGTGTTGAACAGGTCCAGGGGTCCCTGGTGTAGGGACCAGGGACCCAAAGTTAAATTAATGTTGAGGGATCAGCTAAGATCACTGAAATTCTAAAGAATGAGAACCACTGATTTGCAGAAATTCTAATCCTTTAACCTTTGTGCCAAGGTTCAGTAATGTTTGGCCCTCATCCTCTGTGCCCCACTTACTGGATTTACTTTTTTGGGAAAATAAAGACAATTTGTTCATTTTATAAAACATTGAATGAATTATTTACAGTTACATTTAGAGATGCACCGAGGTTAGAGGAGTACAATAGTGGCCAAACATTGCAGTATAGTATAGTATAGCTCAGATGTGTTTCATCAGATTTCTGCTCATGTTTACAACTTTGTGCACATTCTAAATATAACTCCTCCCATCTCTGTTGTCCGAGATTTGGAGAGTTGTAATATAGGCTGCTGTGGATGTTAATATGCCGTTGATATGGTAGTATCTCATTCAGACCGTCTGACAGACACAGAGGCCCATTCGGGTCTCTGGTCTCTGACAAGGTTTAGAGGAGGCTGTACGCTGCTCTTCATCGGAGGTAGAGCACGGATGCAACGCGTCACTGTCCACAGCAGAGCGCGTCCACTAAAATGAACTGAAGTTGCTACACTACCAGCCATGCTGCTCACCTCTAATGTTACAGAGAGAGTGGACACGAAGCGACAGACGGGTCTGTGATACTCAGAGCTCATACCTGAAGCCGGGGAAATGCACCTGGGATGGCTCGTGAAAATGTTTTCAGTTTGCGACAATTCGAAACTTCCACAGACAGGGAGCGCTCTTGAACCCCCTCACAGTCTCTGAAAGCACAACTAGTCGATAATAAGTGGCTCAACAGGTAGATCTATAGATAAACTCATCTTCCAGAAATTTGACCGACCGGGTTGACACTTCAGCGTGAGAAATCGGGGGTGTGGCGTGTGAGCGTGTGAAACCAGTCAAATGCGTGTGTCTCACGGCCAATGCGTGAGAGTTGGCAGCCCTGGATCTCTGCGGGGTAAATCCAGACAGCTAGCTAGACTATCTGTCCAATCTGAGGACTATGGTTACCTGGTCCTCAGATCTCTGCAGGGTAAATCCAGACAGCTAGCTAGACTATCTGTCCAATTTGAGGACTATGGTTACCTGGTCCTCAGATCTCTGCTGGGTAAATCCAGACAGCTAGCAAGACTATCTGTCCAATCTGAGGACTATGATTACCTGGTCCTCAGATCTCTGCAGGGTAAATCCAGACAGCTAGCTAGACTATCTGTCCAATCTGAGTATTCTGTTGCACGACTAAAATAACTTTTGAATGTACACATTCAACCAAACGCGTGCGTGCGTGTGTGTGCATGCGCACGGACAAACTACATACCTTTTTGGTGGGAGCTCAAATATCCAGGACAAAAGACCATAACAAAATCTGAGTCAGATAGGCAAAATGCTCCGCTTCTGAGACGCTCCCGGTGTGCTATGTTGCATGGTGGACGACGGAACAGAACCGGAATGCAGCAAATCCATGCCTGGTGGAGATTTTGGTGATATCAGGATTACCCCTGTGGTTTTTATCTATAATCAGATCATTATATCAGTATATATTATTCTGGTGAACACTCTTTACATATGTACACTTGCTGCTATTAATCATACGTGTCACTTTACCTAACTTGTCACTTGTAACTTTGTCTTCAATTGCTCTTGCATAGTTAATTTCTTGTTTACCTCTACTTTAATACTATTTGTATATACTTATTTTTTATTTTATCTTTACTTTTCTATTTATCTGTACTTATTTCTGTCACCTGAATTTTTGCCTCTGGGGATCAATAAGGGCTTATCTGATCTGATTTTATAATATGAAAGTGCTGCCCCCTATAGATGACTCAAGGTACCACAACAAACTCACATTTGATCTCTTAATTGTGCCCAGGCTCACACATGCATGACAGGGTTGTCTCTTCTTTGATTAGTCTGTGCAGGTCTGCGAGTCCAGCGTTCCGCCATCTTAATTGCTGTTGTAGCTGAGACAGCCAATATCTCACAGCCAGGATGCCCTGCAGGAAAACACAAACACTGTTTATTCTAAAGAGAAGAATCCAATTAGCAGATATAAAGCATGGCTAGGCAGATCGCCTTTGGCAAACTGTAATTAGGACAGAGTTTACTGAAGCTACATAGTATCGTATCTGCATCCCCTTTATTGGCAGCTTTTCCTGATTTTATTTCATTTTTTGCTTTTTGTGAAGGATTTAGATTGACTTCATACCCATATCTGCATCTTGAACAGCCTCTATCTGTCTGTCTGCAGCCAACCACACACACACATCCCAGATGGAGACAGCCACGGATTAGTGAAGATTTTCCTTCATTTAATAAACAATTGAATGACACAGTTTTGAGGATAAACCCTCAAAGAAGCACAAGAATAGTGTGGAGTGGGGAGAGACTACAGGGCATTATCCTACTTCATCATGCAATATCATACAGCATTACTGCCCGCATTCATCGCTGCATTTACATGACGAAGCGTAGTCTCATCAACCTACAGACAAACCTGATCCTTACTGATTGTGTCTCTGGTACGCAATGTATATTAATCAACATCCAATACCTGCATAGCACTTCATGGCATTATTCAAGCAGAGAGATTTCATGTAGACCCAATCGCCTTTTTCTGAGTGTTTGTACATAATTTTTACAGTGCTTCATAGCACACAGAATAGCTGGCGGTAATGAAATCGTAACCCTAACAGGATTTGTGAGGGAAAGCTATGTTTCAAATCTGAAAAAAGATATGGGGCTGCTGCTATACATTATGAATCAAAAACAGGCTGATAAGTTGACGGCTGCAGGAACAATGGTGATTATAAAGATATGAATCCGGAAGCATGTCCGGTAGGTGGCCTTAGATAGGTGGAGACTGACATGAGGAAATGCTAGATATGAAGGATTAGATGGGGGTTTTCATGTGTTAATGATAAAAGCACTGCCATGGATTCTTCTGTGGGTGGAATACGTCTGGGGATCGTTATTCGATACCAAATACAGTGACTTATCAGTTCCTGAACAATTTATAAAATCCATTTTAACAAAAATCACATTGCGGCACAAATCTTTATTTAATTTTCAGCTCCTACATTGTTAGCCCTGTCTCGGTGTGTAACGTAGAGTTTTTCCTGTGTCTCTGCAGTGTAACATTTCAATCAGGAGAGACATGTTTGCAGATATGCATAATAAGATTTATTGTACAGCTCAATAAAATGTACAAAGTCTTTGGCGATTAGACTCCATCGCTATACAAATATTTTGTATATATGTACAGTATAGGGGTAGAGAACCATCAGACCCCCCCAATGTTTTCTAGACACCGGTGGTGGCGACAACACAGCCCGAAGACCAGAACGAAGGAGGATCCGGACCGGTCACGTTCAACGCATCCTATTCAACGCATTATCATGAACGGGCTTGTACAATATTGTACAAATATTTATACACACCAATTCTTATGATATCCTACAAAATGAGGCGACAGCAGCGGTTAAGTTGGAGCACAAACGTGACTAGTTTAGTTCAGGAAAAAGATTGTGGTTTGGATTAAAACACTCCAGGGAAACAAACACACGTTTCCTGGGTGAAAGTATTTAGTTTTTCCCCTAAAAGCGCAACATCCACCCTGACCTCCCTATGTGGACCACAGTGTTCTTATACAGCAGCAGCCAAGGCAGTGCATACAGCAGTGTTGAATACATAATGAATTACAGTGCTTTTCACTGCTACATGTATATGAGAACATCCTGTCATATTATAAATGTTAGAAAATACTACAAAAATCATGTGAAAAGACTATTAACTCTGTAGTATATGAATTTGACCAGGGATTTATTTTTTCACCGGCCTAAAATCATGGTTCAGTGCCGCACTGGAGTCATCCCTAACATACCCCTCCCCAGCTACGTAAGTGTGATGTAACCACTCACGCTAGAGCATAGCATCAGTAGCTAAGTTTCCATCCACGTGTCAATCGAATTATGTGAAGTTTGGTAAAAAAACGTAGGAGAATAAAGCTGGTGAAAGTGTTTCCATCAAACGGCTTTAAAGCCAATAAAAACCTGTGGGTAATGACGCCACATGCTGTTTTAGGGTCAAATTGGTATATCAAATTGGTTTTAGACATTTTAAGGTGTTTCCATTCATTTTCGCACTGAATCGCACAACATTCAACAAACATGTGCAAACAAAGTTTTTCTAGACAAAATGGATCGCACAGTCTACCAACACATGATCAATATGGGACAAGTTGTAATAGTGCTTATGTGTCAGCTGATAGCGACATATCAAGCTATAATAAGAAAACGACATTATCAATACATTGTTATGATGATGCAACTTACCTTTTTATTTTACCGCTGCAGGACTTTTTTTTTTTTTTTGTGAGACATGTCTCGCTGTTTGAGCGCTTTCCATTTACTCTGGAGGACGTCCCACGGCGTGTCCTAACCTTTGTCGGCCATTTCCTTTGAGTTTGTCCACTTCCATCTGTGACGCCCGCCATGTGTGCAGACGGAGTGGAAATACTGGGCAGAAATTACTCACTTTTTCTTCATTTTGTGGCAGGTTGCAACCATAAAATGACCTGAACCTTAATCGCAATTCATTATTTATTTTGGTAAATGTTTCCATCAGCGTTTATCTCATAAGCCGAATATCAATCAAGAGAAAATCCAACGAGACCGAACATATTTCCTTTGAGTCAATATTCATGAAATTCCATCGAATTTTACTGTTTCCATAAGGCATTTTTTATTCAATATCACTTAATTTGGATATAAATGTATGGAAACATAACTAGTGTTTCATTTGCCCCTGTCTGTGAGAAAGAGAGTTTCTGTTCACTCAGTCTCTTATTCACTTCAATTGGAGACCAACAATATACAAATATAAATGTTTCAGTGCAATCTCCTTGCAGATTTAAATGTGTTTAACTTTTGGCCTTTAAATTTAGAGAAGTTGTTGTTCACCGGGCCATTACCTTGTTGTGTGCAATATTACACAACTAGACTACATAAAACAGCATTACTCTTAAACACTGTCTGTAGCCAGTGATGGCTCTGCAAAAAAAAGAAACGGATGTGGAACCATAATATGAGATCCCAATTTTGGGTCTGAGTGCGGGGCAATATTGTTATAAGGGAAAACAAATTTGACTTTTCCTAGAGGCCCTATTAAAATAAACTCATTGCAAGTTTATAGTTCAGTGTCTACTGTATAATTTTCCTTTTTTATTTTGTGCCATCAAACATGCATCTTTTGCTCACATGCTGGATGTCTCATTTTAATCTTTATTAATGTAACGTGGAATCCACGAACGGCTTGGCAGGCATGGCATGAATCATTAAATGTAAAGCTAAGCAATCTGCTAATCGTAATTTAGAGAATGTAAATGCAGCTGTGATGATGATGATGATAATGATGATGGAGAATGCAGTGACAGCAGCGTTATCAGCGGAGCCTGGGATTGTTTAGAGATTAGTCAACAGGATTTACCAGACTCAGAAATTAAGGGACAGGAGTGCCGCAGGGTCACATAGTCCCAAGAGGAATAAGAAAGCACTGCAGCAACACTATAAGCCAAAAAACAAGTCCCTCTTTCTTTTGTGCTCTCTGCCTTAAAATCGTACACATACACTTTTCTTGTCTCCATCTGTACGTGGCCCCAGCCCACCCCCACCACCCCCACCGCCACCACCAATCACCTAATACTCCTGCCTCTACATGCTTTCAGTCTGGGAAAGAAGGAAAGCGTGCCTGACTGAACAGATGTGGAGATTTCAGCTGCCGGTCTATGGATCATAAAACACTCTCTGCGTTCTGTATCAAAATATTCACTCTGTCTATCCATTTGAGTACACGAGGGACACTCGTCACATTGTTTTCTGCCATAGAAGGATTTATTGGCAAAAATATTTATTTATTTTTTGTGAATTTTTTTAAAATTTGTTTTTATAATCAATCTTCAAACTGGAGACAGAAGTGGACACCGACTGCTGGGATCAGTTGATCCAGCTTCAGCTGTCCGGTTCAGGTGGCTGGGCACCCTGTGAGTTGGACATCTTTAATATCTTCCATTCAATACTCCATTATTTGGTCAGGTTTCCTATGTTAAAAACAAAATAAACTGTGCTGTGTACTTTCGTGCACCTAAATTATATCTTACTTTACTTCCAAAATGAAATATGCTATGTTGAACTTTACTTCTGCCTGGAAAATAATTTGAGAATGAAATGGTTTTTACAAGCTGAATGTTATATGCAGACCATTGTAGTGTTCTGGAAAAGCAATACTGTAAAAGTTATTAGTAAAAAAGTAAAAAAAAAAAAAAAAAAAAAGTATGTATGTACTTTCTCGCAGCTAAATAAACCATTTAGAACCATATTGTATTATCTGTGAAATGCGTTGAAGAGGATGATAAGAATGTCAACTATATACTTTATAATGTGATCATCTGATTCCAATGCAGCGTTATTCAACTTTCCAACTGGAGCTCATGTCTTCAGATAGCTTTTGCCTGCTGCCATATAATATAAGTGTGCCTGGCTTCGTTTAGAGGTCAAAGCGTGTTTGAGATGACTGATCCTGAGGCACTTGGTGGTTATAGAGGAGCATAACAGAGGCACCACGATAAAAATATATATATATATATATATATATATATATATATATATATATATATATATATATATATATATATATAATTGTGTCCTTTTTTAAAAGGTTGGATTTTCCAATTTTTTTTTAATTAAGGCATTAAGATCAATTTCCAAAAGAAGTTTATTCCTCTTTTTAATCAACTTTAGCAGGGGGGGTGTACACTCTCAAGCCACTGTAAACTAGCAGTCATTAGCTACCTATGTTTGTTAGATTGCTAACATTAGCTCAAAACGCCATTCAACTTGTAGCCAGCAGTGAACGAACTTCGTTGAGTAGGACCATTTTTACTGTATTGACATTACAGAAGTCTCTCATTTGGGACAAGTAGCCTACAAGATGCTAAGTGACGCATGTGCGACTCCAATCTGCACTCGACTTACATCTGGGAGTGACAACGACAAAAGCTGCTGTGCCTCTGCTACATTCAATTTGTGAATAACCATTTCCTGTGTTGTTGTTCCAGGTGACACCAGGAAGTTGGAGATCCCCAAAGGAGAGATGGAGGCAGTCAGGGGCCAGATGGTGGTGTTACACGCCTGGTACAGCCCCAACTCAGACATTTCCAAAAACCCTGTCGTTTGGCACTTCACGGATAAAGAAACCAAGCAGGTGAGAAGTTTAAAGTGTCAAGCTGCCACGATCTGCCCTAAAGTTAACCCTGCTCTGACCTGTAGTGGAGTAGACGCTTAGAAGAAAGAAGAGCCACTTTAGAGGAATTAAAATGAAGTACCATGTGTCTGCTGATCCTCCTCCCTACTAGTGGAAGAGTAATCGCTACACACCAAAATATTAGGGCTGAAACATTGTATGGGCAACTATTTTGACAATCGATTTAAAGTGACATTGCGTAACATTGGATTTTGTTTTGGGCGATTTGGTTTCCCTGTAGTTAGCTCAAATTAGCAAAAACCCTGAGTTGACTCCTTTACTAACCGCCAAACATCAAGCAACAACACAAGACACAACAGGCCATGATGTCCGTAGAGGCTGCGGAACCCGGTTCCATTCCCTCTTGTTGAACTCTGGTTCTGCACGCCGCCTCTGCAAAACCTATTTTAGTTATACTATATCAATTAAGTGTATTTAATTCTTTATTAATTCTAAATACCATGTGAATAAAGCCTGGCCGATACGAATTATTAAAAAATCCGATATGCCGATATATCAGCTGATAAATATTTAAAAATAAAAAATCCAGAAATACGTACAATACAAAACATAAAAAGATTTCCGTAACATGAGTTATTTATAGTTATTTGAGTTTTTATTTTTTTAAATATTCATTTATCAGAATCATTTTATTTGTCATAAATGATTTTGATGAATGTTTTATTTTTTTTTAATCGGCCATTATAAATTCCGATATCGAGAGATCGGGATAATATCGGCCCGCCGATGTATCGGTCGGGCTCTACGTGTGAATTTTATACGAAAGGAAAGCCTTTTTTATATTGCATGACAGTATGTGTTAAGAAACCCATCTTTTGATATGTAAAATGATCTGTGGAGATTAGGATTATTGCGAACACCACTGCTGATATCTAAATGAATAGGGAATATAAGATAAACACAGTTAATGATGCCTGCAAGCTTATCTCAAACAGAAAATCAGCCTAAAATTCAACATCCACCATCTGTACATGCCAGGATTATCTTTATGAATGACGCTGATTTATGTCATATGGTTAATCTGCACATTTCAATATGGCCGCAGAAAAATAATTTCACTCGAATGACCAGAGAGAACCTTAATTTTCAGAATGTGTTGGATCTCCTACAAAGTCAACGGTGTAAAGATGATGCTGTGCTCTGTTTCCAATGGATGTGTTTTCTCTGTGCAGGTGATCAGCTTTAGCTCAGGCGAGGTTGGTTATGGCCAGAACGAGTTTACCAAAAGAGTGGGCTTCAGCGCCGCCATGCCCTCAGCCAACCTGTCCATCTACATCAACAACACCCAGGAGTCGGACTCCGGGGCCTACTTATGCACTGTCATCATCCCTGGAAGTCCTGTCCTTTTGGGAAACATCCACCTTAATGTCAAAGGTAATGGACCACAGTGTCAGAGGAATTTCAAAGGTTACGTTTAATCAGAGAGGATTTCAGATCAGTCTGTTTAAAGCCATATATTCACATGTACGTGAGTATGCACTGTCACAGGGATTCACTTGGCTCTGAGTGGGGAAAAAATAGGAATCATGTTTTTTTAGCTTAGAATTGATATCACGATTCTCTGCCACGATATTTTCCTCAAAGTGTAATGTTTATTGCACACGTGAACCATGACAAAACAAAACAAATTTGCAGTACCAGACATGCAGTAGATTTTTTTGGCACCTATAGCACATTGCTCATCACCACAAGCCTGAAAACATAGAGGCTTCCATGAAGAGAAGGGAGAGCATTGCAGCGCTTTAAAATCTATTTTGTACAGTCTGTTTCAAACTCACAGAAGAAAGTAGTAGCGTTTGTGATGCCCTTACTTTTTTTGGGGGGTGTATATCGATATATCAAGGACTTGCTTTTGCTATATTATTTAATTACATATTCTATTTTAATTTCACGTCACTTCACTTGCATTGCAACATTTTTGTACTATGACCACCTAACTTTGCTTAACAATATCTTTTATATAATGTCACTTTACACTTCTACATTCATTCAGTACTTTTTGCACATTGTCTGTTTGTCTATTGTTTACTGTAGAAAAAGGCTGCTGTAACAAGGGAATTTCCCCATTGTGGGATGAATGAAGTATAATCTTATGCAGTCGGTTCATAAAATTGAATGAGAATCAGTCATTAACAAAATAAATAAAAATAAAGAAATCTAAATTATTTAAAAATTAAATTGTGAGCAGGGTGACTCGAGATCGCGATTTCATAACGATTAATCGTGCAGGCCTAGCTCTGAGGTCATGTCATCCTCCAGCAGCAGATGGAAACTAAATCAAAACAAAAACATGTGGGTGGGATCAAAACGCCCAAATGCTTATTGTTATGCAATATGGCTACTGCTACCAAAGAATCTCTACTTTGTTTGCTTGGATTAAAACCTAATGTACAAGTGCAATAGAGTCATTGATCCTGTATTCTTATCTGAACTTGTAACACTCTGCCTGCCTTTCTGTCTATTCCTGCAGTCCCTCCTTCTCCCCCAGTGTGCACCATGACAGGGAACCCAGTGGTGAAGGGCAACGTGACTCTGAGCTGTAAGTCCAGTCATGGAAAACCCGTCCCTCAGTACAAATGGACCAAGTCTGCACCTATGTCTGAGGTCTTCTTCTCCCCAATGCAGAGTGAGTATTTTTTCAGCACATGAGGATCTTAACTTGTATATTTAAACGGTGAGTGGCCTGTGGGCTTTACTTTGCTGATGCAGATGCACCACAGAGGAAGAAGATCCTCAATCGTGCCATAACATGCAGCATGAAATCCTCTTTACAGATTGACACAACTCAAACCACAACATACTCCACTCAGAGCACTGCCCATGCAAGAGAGAAAGTGAAAAATGGCATTTGTGCATGCTGTGCGTTCTATACACTGCTATTGTTGCATTATTTTGTTGATGTTTATATCCAAATGGTGCTGCAGAGAGAACGCCATCTGTTTCTGAACAACAGGACTTAGGACGAGTTATTAGGTATTGAGTTAACTGCTTTGATCTTTGGCCCTCATCTATTTTATAGCAGACAAGTCCTCAGACTCATAATATTAAAACTACTCCCTCTGATTGTGCTATGACCCAGGGTTTTGTAGTGCTGTATGCACACACTCATGCCTACGTCACATGTGTATCTGCATCCTCTTACATGCCATCAACACTCAAACCCATAGTTTTCTTTTTTTATCAGTCCTGATGTATGCTCTCTCTGACACTTGAACTCTGTCACTGCTTATCTCTTTTAGCAATCTCTGTTTTCCCTCTCTGCTTATCCTCTCTCGGCACTCCTCATTTTCAGTTTCTGTTGACCTCGGTGCCTAATCTAACAAGCCCCATGTCATTACTTGATCAACCCCTCATAAGAGGCATAAGTTGGATTTGGGACTTCACTCCACCCCCTCCCCATCAGTTTGTACCACTTCTTTTGCTTCCTCTCATTCATTCTCACTCTCTTTCTGCCATCTTTTCTTCTGCAAAAACAAACAAACCCCCAGAATGGAGAGCCTGCCCCCAGCCCATGCTTGTCCTTGGGTTCATGGGTAAGGGTTTTCACTCATACATTTTCCACTCATTTCCCAACTCCCATCCCACCTCCTCACCTTCGAGGAGTCCCTCCTCGAATCACAGCCATTAAGCTGTAGGAAAAGCTTTAAAAGAAAACAAATCAACCCAATTTGTATGAATGCTTATAGGATTATGTATCAGAAATGATTACCATTAAAAAGAAAAAGCTTAGCGATGGTGTCAAGCCAGGTAATAATCCCACTCAACCTTCTAAATTCACATTCTCCTTGGACACTCATTGATTGAATCGTCCAAAAATATTAAACTCGAGGAATAGCAGACGTTTATCCTCACTGTAATTGTATTCTTTCATATTGGAATATTCTACTGAATTTATCCATAATCAAAATTTGGAATCTGAGACTTATTTTTTAACATTTTGTAAAAAAAAAAAAATAAAAAAAAGGGTTGAATGTGTTCTTTAAATCTTTGTAGTATGTGTGATGTGTTAGATTTAGCTGTCATCCTAATGCATTCATTCATGTTTTAAACAATCTTTTTGAACCAAGGACATAATCACCGTTTAGAGTCCATTGGGCTGGAATGATGATTGCATTGATTTTAATAATGATTCAAATGAATAGTTTGATCTGGAACAAAGGCTACTTCCTTGCTCAGAGTTAACTGTCTTAAATTAGATTAGCGATACTCACAGTGGGGAGAACAAGTATTTGATCCATTGCTGATTTTGCAGGTTTTCCTACTTACAAAGCATGTAGAGGTCTGTCATTTTAATCATGGGTACACCAACTATGAGAGAATGAATCTAAAACAAAAATTCAGAAAATCTCATTATGATTTTTAAATAATTTGCATTTTATTGCATAAGTATTTGATAAGGTAACAAAATTCACCTGCCAGCAGCTCGAATTACAGTAGCTCACACATAAAGCCATGCTAAAGCAGAGGCTTTGACAGGTTTTAATTAGCTAACCTAGCTAGTGATACATAAGTCACTAATTAAAACTTGTAAAACCACGTTTTGATGCTTTGGTTTTTGTTGCGATCAAACATACAAGACATGATGTGTAAATTAGTGAGCGGTAGGCTACAGGTCGGCGAGTTAGGGTCAGACATAGCCAAGCTAGCTAGCTGTTGTCTCTAGTCCAGGGGCCAGCAGCTGTTGGCACGCGTGCCACTGTTGGCACTAGCAATAAGTGTGCCAGTGTTTTTTTGGAAATGCTCTAATCTGCATGCCAAAGGACCACTTTCACAGCCATTGGCAGAGCACAGCCTGTTTACGGTAGTTTGATTGGCTTTTCCTCTATCTGCATTCCGCGTAGACCCGCCCTACTAAGCCTCTGATTGACTAGTACTCGTTGCAGCCTTCAAAGAATGCTGCATGTAGTAAAAAAATAAATAAGTAAATAAATAAAAATAACTCGGTAGATTAGGGCAGGCTTAATGCTGATATGACCCACTGATTAACTACAACATTTCAAAATGGCATGCTCTAGTATGACACATCAAGTCATTTGGAGGCATCTTTTTTTTTGATATAATCATTAGTTGCAGCCCAATCCTTAGCAAAACTTGACAACATAAAACAGTGGCATGTAAATGGAGGCAAGAATAAATGTACAGGAAAAGTAGTGAATGAATAGACAGATGTGTCCTATTTCATCCACTAGAATTACAAATGTAGTTATTTCAATCTTTTATTTTGTATTTGGTTATTCGTTTTTTTTTATATACACACACACAAACATTTCTTGTTAAATGCTTGAAAAAACTTAAGTTTAATTCAATCCCATCCTCCTGTCCTGAGAGATTAAAATGAATGGCAGTGAGTAAATGACACTAATTGGTACTGCATTAGTTTTCTGATTCCTGTTTTGTTTGTGTGTGGTGTTTTTTTCAATAATTGTGATAATCCACTGCAGCTCGTATGATTATAATGTGAGGTGGTAAACTATACAATAAGCTTTGTGTATATAAATCATGTGTCATGGATTTGACAAAAGCTGCTCTGTGACCTTGCAGCGACGGCAGCGTTATGAGTGCTGCCCTGTCTTGATGTGAGGCAGCACCTTCTGGAACGTCAGATCTGCTGCTGGGATCCGATCCCTGGGCAGGCTTGACCTCGCGCCAAGCTCCGAGTCAGCTGATGTTCTGCTTATCATCCACAATTGGGTTTAGGTTTTCACTGCTGGTTTTTTTGGCACCAACTTTTCTTTTGATTTCTGAGATATGCTTTTAATACTTTGGTTATAAAACAGCTATGAACTGTTGATGATTACCATTTGTTTCTTTCACATATAATCATTTTAGTGTGTATAGATGTTTTGAGTCGTGTGATATGTCCTCACATTCAGCAGACCAACACATAGGTAATGCTTCAGCAGCAAACTAGAATATACTATTTCAGACTTTTCCATCCAGATACTTGTTTTAGTTAACTAAAATCTAAAGTTAGGGACCGATTTCCTGTACTTCTCTTCTGGCCAGTGGTTTGTTTGCACCTACCTACATTCACCTTGCTCCTGGCGCTGCAGATGGTGCAGACAAAACACACAACATGCAAACCTTTGGAGGAAGGCAGCTGTTGGGACATAATGATTGTTGAGGATTTCTGCTCTCTTGCATTAAAATGTTGCATGCTGGTGTAACGTGAACATTGGCTTTTCATCTGGGATGATTTGGATGAGTCTCTGTGTTGCGTTACTTTTCCCTCTGTGGGGGTTGACTCAGTTCAGTGCGACAGGCGTGCATGAACACTTACAAAACACCTTCCCATTGGAACAAGGAGCAAGATCCCACAAAAGCAATGCACACCCAGTCTCATTTCTTTACGTCCCCCCCTCCCCCAATGCAAAACATCAGATGAAGACATGCTGCAATGTGACGTCTAAGATTGGATTTGAGGATTTGCTGTGATTAGTCCCTCAAAGTTTATTTTTCTACAGCCTATTTTTGCAACACAGCATTTTAAATCCAGATGTGCTAAGATGAACACGGTCTTGAATGGAAATACCCAGTTATGAAAGCAATTATTGCTGTCATAACCTTGGTGAATACAAAAATTGCTGACAAACCTCATTATGTAGCAAGACCACAGAATTGTCTGCAGAGCCGTCTGCTGCGGGATTGTACCAATGAAAAGTATAAACTGTAGGTACTGGAGATGGGCCAATAGATTAAATTCTGGATTATGGATGGGAATCTGTAACTAATCGTTCAACACTACCATGACATGTTGCACACAATGATGGTGTCATGATACAGATGACTGATACACAATACATCAATATGTGTTAATAATTTTTCAATAAGTAAATCAGGAATCAGCCTATTTGTATAATATAAATGCCTGGTGCATAGGTTAAGCTTTTTTTTTTTAACACACCAACATGCAGATCTATGTAAAAAAAAGAAAGTAAAACAGCCCAAAACTAGCTGATTTTATTTTTTATTTTTTTATTTTTAGAAAGAACTTTATTTAACTCTACTTA
The DNA here is from genome assembly GCA_026937815.1 of Etheostoma perlongum. Taxonomy (NCBI): domain Eukaryota; kingdom Metazoa; phylum Chordata; class Actinopteri; order Perciformes; family Percidae; genus Etheostoma; species Etheostoma perlongum. Next base: position 2,745,966 of record CM049373.1, read on the forward strand.
AGTCAATTTATTTATGCTAAATGATTGTACCGTTTCCCTTTTTATATACAAGATTAATGAGATTGCAGATGAAAATCCTGTTTGTTCTTGCAGTTAAATTGTGTTCCTTACTTTGGCAGTATAGTTCCCTAGCGTGTAATGTTGTGGTATAACAACTTAATGTTGACCTGGTATAGTTTTCTAGTTTTTACCGAACCATTTCCACAGATTGTGAGTGTGTGTAACTGTGTGTGTGTGTGTTTTGCAGATGAGAGGCACGGCACCCTCAGGCTGAGCAACCTCACTAAAAGCATGTCGGGGAAGTACATCTGCCGAGCCAGCAACACTGCCGGGTCCGACAGCTGCTCCATTAACCTGGAGGTTATCACCTGTACGTACTCCACTGCACACCAGTGTACTTAACACACAACTGTGACTACTACTAGGGGTTAATGCTGATCTCTTATCCGTTTCCCAGCTTCCAATGCAGGTGTGATTGCAGCAGCTACCCTGGGGTCAATAGTGGGCCTGGTGGCCATGGTGCTCTTCCTCATATTCATACTGAGGAGGAGGAGGGACACTGAGGAGGAGATGGCCAACGAGATCAAGTGAGTTTCATGATCAACTGTACAGTGGCCACTTTATTAGGCACGTCTATACAACCGAAAGCAATTCAATACAACAGCTGTCGTGATTTCCACCTTTACAGTTTAGATACATTTATCTTTTAGTTTTTGGTGACATTGTCAGAAATGTGTAAATTGAGCTGTTTATTATTGAGCTCCTAGTTCAACTGGACTACATTATATACTTTATACAGTACATTACATGTTGTACATTATATACTGAGCTGTGCTTCTTTGTCCTTCTCATTTACATACATGAGGGGAGCAGGATATTAAGAATATTTCTAAATGCCGTCCAGTACAATGCTAGTACTATTAGTATGCACATACATGACGATGTCAACAAAAACTGAACATTATATGCATCATAAAAGTACTTTAAGGCCGAACGGTTGTATTGGATTGTATCATATTATACAGGTGTATCTAATAAATTGGCCACTGAGTGTATGTGTGTTTAAACAGGCTTTGAAGTACAGCTATAAGTTATTTTACACTGCTGAGGAGAAACCAAAAGGAAAAAAGAGCATTTACTCAAGTGCTACTAAGAGATATTTTAATTTCAATCCAGCTCTGTGTCATTGCCGTGTGGACAATGTTTAGATGAATGGTTCTGTGCACTGGCGCTACGGACAGAAGGCAGACACAAAGGAAGGAAGTGGCAACACTCTTTTCAATCGCAGTCAAGCCCTTTATTTCTTTAGGGTACAATTAGCCAGAAGCATAGAGCCATAACATTCACGAATAAGTAAATAAGTACGAGACTATTTTCCCCTTTATGAAATCCAAAGCAAAGTTCTGTCCTTTTGCAATAAATTCTTATCTTGAGTTGATAAGAAAAATGCAATACCATACTTGAATATACCAAATTCAGTGGTACTTTTTCCCTTCACATTCTCAGAAGGAAATACTTTGTTAAAGATTAAATTAATCAACAATGCGTAGACAAGCGGCGGGAACGGCACGTCTACATACTTGCCTGCGTACTCTGTGTGTAGCTAGAGGATTAGCGTAACGTTCATTTCTGAAGACGTGCACAACGTACGCTCCAAAGGAACGCGGGGCAGCCATCGTACGTACGCAAACAAGTAGTTATAAGCAACTATATACTGTATCTGGGCCTTTATTTGTAAGTATATTTATTGTGCTATCAAGATTTTGTGTATTTTTGATAAATATGAGACGGCATGATTAATTTAAAAATCTGCAATAGCTGAGTGCTTTTTGCCAGAACTCGGTATGATTGCAGAACACTGAAGCTGAATGTGTGTTGTCCTAGTTCCTTCTTGTCATTTTCATTAATGAGTTTTTACTGATCTCTCTCTGTGTGTGTGTGTGTGTGTGTGTGTGTGTGTGTGTGTGTGTGTGTGTGTGTGTGTGTTTTTCACAGGGAGGATGCTCAGGCACCAAAGCGAGTGTCATGGGCTAAGAGTAACACTGGCTCAGACATTGTATCCAAGAACGGCACGCTGTCCTCCATAGCAACCAGTCCTCGACCCCGAGACCTAAACCCACCAAAATACCACTACCCGTACTCACCAACATCAACTTCAGACGCTGGCTCGGTGATCAATGCCTACCAGCTGCGACCTGGAGAAGCCAGTATGCTACAGGGACTTCCTGGTTACAACATTGGAGGCACCCCGTCACGCAAACACAAGCGACCTTCCAGTACAAACGGGGCCCCTTCGCAGCTTTTAAGGGGCTCTGTGGTCTCAATGCCCAACAGGACTGAGGGGGCTCAGCCCCAGGTGCCACCACCACCCACTGTGTCCCCACAAATGAGCTCCTCCACTCTGACGCGCATGGGAGCTGTAGCTGTCATGGTGCCTGCTCAAAGCCAAGCCGGCTCACTGGTGTAAGCCAGCAGAACGAACGGAGAGAAAGAATGCCTTGAAATGGAAAGCACTTCCTCCACAAAGACCTGAAAGCTCGTGAGAGAAGAAATGTCTTCTTTCGGCTTGTTCATTTCAGTTTCTTTTTTAATTTTTTTTTATTTACACTCAAAGAGATCTTGCATATAAAGAGATCTTCAAAATGGAATCCAATAGCGTTAGGATTTTTAGGCAGTATAATTATAATGTAAGACCTATGGTTTCAAGAGTTCAAAAGAGACCCTATTACAGTGTGTCTGGATACTGTAAACCATTAGAGCTTTACCGTTTTTTGCAAAAAATACTACATACAGTGTATATAAAACAAAACAAATTATGATTTAATTTGTAAAGCTGTGTAAGGACATTTTTCAGTCACTTGTCTCAGGCTAACTGCACTAGTTCAAAATCACAATTCAGGTATTCAACTTGATCTCTCTGGCTTTCTTTGCCCCATATTTACTTGTGTTCATGTAAAGGGTTGTTTTATTTAACCTACTGTAACATTGGTGTGGTTCTATGACACCGATATCTACTGAAAAAACGTTTCGGAGTATATTGCCTGTTATGGTAGTTGGAATGTAACCAAAATAGTGAGTGCAACATGTTGAAAGTTGGTTTCTTAATATTTTGTTCAAAGGTGCTTGATATAACTTGTAAATGATGCGATAACTGCAAACCTACATGGCCATTAGTGAATAAGATAATAGACCACCCTTCCACCTGACGGTCTTGTTTCTTTAAAGCTACTGAACTTTGAGAATAGTGTGGCAGTGGTGAGTTGTCAATAGAGAAAGGCTATAGGTAGCACTTTTAAAACAGCTTTGATTGTTGATCATTTTTCCAATAAAGTGTTCTGCAGTGTAGTCACTTTACCTATAAACACATTCTCATGAGAACAGTTCATATATACTGACAAAATATAAATTATAATTCTTTAGTGGGATTCAGTGTGAATAAAAATGCAGAATTCTTTGGATTTTTTTGGGCTGGAACATGCAGGAAATTTTCACGGGTGATTGGAACCTGGACCTCTGCATTGAGGCTTACATCTCAGTACATGTGCACCTGCAAAGGCTGAATTCTTTTATGAAATCTGAGTTTATTTTTATTTGGAGTGTGATCACACAGACATAATTTGCAATTTCAATACACAACCCATTTACTTTTTGATCTGTGGCAGTACTGCATGTAGGGTAACTACACAGTAACCTGGAATATAAATACTATCTAAAAGGCCACTTACGGCACAGAGATGCTGAGACTGCATGTGAAAGCCTGAACTTCAGTCAATACTTAAGTGTGTGACGTGGAAATTCTGACCTGCAGGTGCTTCCAACAATAAGCAGGCAATTGCCAACGTCATTTGGATTCATCCTCTTTAAACCCTGACTGTGCCAAATCTTGCACAGGTGTTGCTGAGATTTCACTCTAGAGGTAAACTGGTGAATCAACGTTGTCATCCCTACAGCCTTGCTGCCAGTGTAGCCAAAAAAAGAACCAGTCCACACAGTAACAATGCAGAGATGAAGACTGCAACAATATGGTCACTACTGATGTCACTCAAAGATCCAAGGGAAAGGGTTCATGACTCGGTCAGCAGATTTCGGGAAATGATCATCCTCATCACCTCATTTGTGCCTTTGTAGACATAAAAGAAGAAATGAGTCACACAGCCAAGCACAACAGCTGTCGTAAATAAAAGGAACTTAATTATAAAATCCGATCAGGACATGCAGAGTAAGGTCATTGTTATAAAAGCTCACCCTCTAGAATCTGATGTACTCGGATGTCTCGGACAAACTGCTGCACTGCGTAGTCTTTGAGGTAGCCGTACCCACCGTGCATCTGAAGAGCCTGGTTGCAGATCTGTTGAGTAACGATATAGGAAAAAGTGAAATAAGTGCAAACTCATTTTGGGAAAATAAATATGCCTTTTATTACTCACATTAAAGCACTCATCTGTGGCAAAGAGTTTGGCCATGGAGCAGAGAGAAACGGCATCGGGCCGGTTCTCCTGCAGCGCCGTTGCAGCTTCCCGCACCAGGAGGCGAGAAGCAACCAACTTGGTGGCCATTTCTGCCAGTTTAAACTGAAGAAACTACACGGGGCGCAGACCGGGAGGGTAGGATAAGAATCAAGAAGGTCTGTTTTTTTTTTTTATAATTACTGGTAAAATACATTGGATCTTGAATCCTAATACGAGTACTTACCTGGTTGTTGGACAGCGTCTCTCCAAACTGCTTGCGTACTAACAGATGATCCCTGGCTAGCTGCACGCTGGCATGTGCCGCCCCAAGAGAACAGGATGCTGTGGGAGTGATGTATAAAAACAGATGTTCGTCACCTGGATACTTGTTGAAACAGGTCAGTCACAGAACAACGTTGCTAACGTTGGCTAACACTAGCTGCCATGAGCTCCTGGTCAGACCAGGCCAAGGAAAGTTTTTTACTTCTTATGAATGTCATTTCCTCTTGAAAAAGTTAGTCTTGCTTTAATGTCAGCCTCCAAAAAACATTCATTTTTATATCCACCTCCAAAAAACTTCATATTTAACCACTTATTTTTGTTTTGTTTACAGTACTCATACATTAACATACTAACCTGTTAAATCAACAGAGAATTTACAATTTGATTTAATTATTTCCATTATCTGGATGATTCCAATCATTTTCTCTATGGGATTAATTTACACACTATATATATTAGATTTGGGCAATGTCCAAATTTTGATACCTTCATACCTCCCTATTTACGAGGTATACGGTATTACTGTGACTAATTAAAAATGATGATGCAAGACTCAGACGGCATCACCAAACTGTAAATATAATTAATATTTAATATTTAATCCTTGTCTCCTATATAAGTGCATTGCATTTTTTAATGACGGTATTGAAACTGATACTGTTGCTATTTTTAAGACCCTGCGGTATACCGTGTTATAACAATATATACAAACATACAATAATACAATCAATGGGTAACTTGTGTTCTCCTCACCAATATTAATTCTGCCTCCATTCAGGCCTTTCATAGCTATGTTGAATCCTTGTCCTTCCTCACCGAGCCGGTTGGCCACGGGGAACGGCACAGTCCTCAAATATGACCGCCCTGGTCGGCTGAGAGTTCCAACCCATCTGGAGAGCACGGTGAAGGGCAGGTGAGTGACTGCGACTTACTTCTGCCATCTAGTGGTAAACTGCAACACTAGCTACGGAGTTCAAACACCAAAGAAACTCTACCTTCATTTCTTTTTTGCCAAAATTGAGACCTGGGGTTCCTTTCTCCACCACCAAACAAGAGATGCCTTTTGCTCCTTTACCCCCCGTCCGGCACATCACAACATAGACGTCTGTGTCTCCTCCGCCGCTGATGAAAGCCTAAAAAGTCCCAAACAGACAAGACACATTTCTGACTAGCTTTTTTTTTTCCTTCTAATATGAAACCACACGTGATCACGAACAGGTTTGACATTACCTTTGAACCGTTCAAGATGTAATGGTCACCTCTCAGCTGTGCAGTGGTCAGCAATGAGGCAGCGTCACTGCCGCTGCCTACAATCAAAGACCCTAGGTTTACTGTCTTCTAGTGCATACGTGTAAAAAGCAACATATGATATACAGTAGATGTACATGCATTACTTACAAACAATGAATATACTACGCAGAAAAACAAAGACTCAAAGTTTGTTTTTTTTCTGTCCTTATTGTTTCGTCTCCATATGAAGACTGACCTGGTTCAGTGAGACAATAGGAAGCAAACTTCTCCATGGAACAGAGTTGGGGACAGAACTTCTCCCTCTGCTCAGTGTTGCCAAAGGTGTCTATCATCCAGGCACACATGCTGCAGAAAAAGGAGCATAATGCAGATTTGCAGGCAAAATACATAGAAGATACAATGGCTTGCATAAGTTTACACCTCCATGCTAAAGTTTATTAAAAAGAGGAATTAAAACATATTTTGGAAATTGATCTTAATGCCTTAATTCAAAAAGGAAATTCCAACCTTTAAAAGAACAATTTTCTTTGAGGATGAATAATGTATTGTAAATAAATAAATGTTCTTCCTTAAAATACAGGGGCATAAGTATACACCCCCCTATGTTAAAATACAGGGGGCTATGTTGTTAAAACAGGGGGCATAAGTATACACCCCCTATGTTAAAATACAGGGGGCATAAGTATACACCCCCTATGTTAAAATACAGAGGCATAAGTATACACCCCCTATGTTAAAATACAGGGGGGGCAGAAGTATACACCCCCTATGTTAAAATACAGGGGCATAAGTATACACCCCCTATGTTAAAATACAGGGGCATAAGTATACACCCCCTATGTTAAAATACAGGGGCATAAGTATACACCCCCTATGTTAAAATACAGGGGGCATAAGTATACACCCCCCTATGTTAAAATACAGGGGGCATAAGTATACACCCCCTATGTTAAAATACAGAGGGGCATAAGTATACACCCCCTATGTTAAAATACAGAGGCATAAGTATACACCCCCCCTATGTTAAAATACAGGGGCATAAGTATACACCCCCCCTACATGTTAAAAAAATACAGGGGGCATAAGTTATACACCCCCCCTATGTTAAAATACAGGGGCATAAGTATACACCCCCTATGTTAAAATACAGAGGCATAAGTATACACCCCCTATGTTAAAATATGTTAAAATACAGGGGCATAAGCTATGTTAAAATACAGGGGGTATACACCCCCTATGTTAAAATACAGCATAAGGCATAAGTATACACCCCCTATGTTAAAATACAGGGGCATAAGTTAAAATACAGGGGCATAAGTATACACTATGTTAAAATACCCCTATGTTAAAATACAGGGGGCATAAGTATACACCCCCTATGTTAAAATACAGGGGGCATAAGTATACACCCCCTATGTTAAAATACAGAGGGGGCATAAGTATACACCCCCTATGTTAAAATACAGGGGCATAAGTATACACCCCCTATGTTAAAATACAGGGGCATAAGTATACACCCCTATATGTTAAAATACTATGTTAAAATACAGGGGGCATAAGTATACACCCCCTATGTTATGTTAAAATACAGGGGGCATAAGTATACACCCCCCTATGTTAAAATACAGGGTGCATAAGTATACACCCCCCTATGTTAAATTCCCATAGAGGCAGGCACATTTTTATTTTTAAAGGCCAGTTATTTCATGGATCAGGATACTATTCATCCTGATAAAGGTCCCTTGGACTTTGGAATTAAAATAACCCCCCCCCATCATCACATACCCTTCACCATACATAGGGATTGGCATGGTGTTATCTCAGTTAGCTTAACAGCTGGTTTGATTTGCATTGAGAGATGATCTTATGGAAAGTTCCCAATGTCAATCTCTATTTTTGTAATTCTTTTGAATTAAGGCATTAAGATCAAGTTCCAAAAGATGTTTTTTTTGTATTCCTCTTTTTAATCAACTATTAGCTATCATTATAGGGGTCACAATGTAATTAATATTATTTTCACAAGACCTAAAAAGGAAAATAGCAAATGCATCTGGAAAAAAAGTAATTGATTTTTGGTTTAAGATGATTTGACAGAAATGATGTTTCAGTACTGAATGAATTACATCATTGCATCACTGTTTCTATTATAAATGCTGTTTGACCTTAATGAAGATGTAACTATAGTATATGTATTCTAACAGCTTCACTAAAGTAATCTGTAGAGAACTCTTTTAGTCACATAACTTGAAATTGATCTGACAGATATATGGTTATTTGGGCTAGACACAACCAGATTCAAGTCAATGTTGACGAAGACATCCGTCTCTTGTTAGAAACAACCAAATAAATAATCCTTTCATCTTCATATTACTTATTATCTTAATACAACTGCAGGTGCATGCCATTGTGGCCATGTGAGGGGCTCGTACTTGTGGATGCTGATGTAAGCGGTGGTGCTGACACATCCTGTGGACAAGGCCTCGAAGATGACTGAAGTGTCCAGCCGGGACAGACCCGATCCTCCGACATCCGGCTGTACGTAGATCCCACCAAACCCCAACTGGGCTGCCTTCCTCATCGTCTCCACGGGGAAAATTTCCTTGGGGGAGGGGGGGAAGAACATGGAACTTTGATGTTAAACTATAACTAAGCACAGTGGACAAAGACACATGTAATTTATCATATTTATGACTGTAAAAGAAAAGGCTGCTAAGACATACAGGTACTTCACAGTTGGGGATAATGAAGATGCAGAAACGCTTCATATCAAGTTAGAGCTGGGCAATATGGAAGGAAAAAAAATAATAATAATAATAATAATACCAAAGATATTTACGCAATGAGATTTTTGATAAATAATCATCAGTAACATGGATATAATGACTAAGTGGGTAAAGGCCAATAATAGAACAGTTACAACAGTCTGTCCAGGAAATGACATCACTTTACTGTAATATATTAGGATACCCAAAATTTGAGACAATATCTAGTCTCATATCAATGTCGATAAAATATTGCCCAGCCCTATATCAAGTCAATAATTTCAAAACTACAAAAATGATAGCTTAGTTTTAGGATGTGGGGGTTTTGTCGTCTCCATATGTGGAAACTGGATCTTCTGCAGCAGCATGCTGACGGACACTCCTCTAGAAATGATTCTTGTGTTTCCAGACGGACATCCTCCGGCCACAGGTTATGGAGCCTACGTCTGCTGCCTCGACATAGTCTACCTGATACACTGTCTGCCTTGCTCCAACATACCTTCTGGTCCCACTCTGCCATGTGTGGAGCCATTTCATTGGCTGCAAAATCAAAGGCCACTTTCTGAAACTCTTTCTGTTCCTCTGTGAGTCCATGAGCAGCTGTCAAAGAGCAGAGAACACACGTGGAGAAAATAATCTGCAATCTTGCATGGAAACAGGTGTAGTATGTACTGTATATACACTACCGGTCAAAAGTGTGGGGTCATTTAGAAATTCCCATTGCACTCCATTATAGACAGAATACCAGCTGAGATCAGTTGCATGTTTGTTTTTTTAACCTGGGCTCTTTGCAAATACAACTGATCTGTTTCATTCCTCTGATCTTAACTATTAGTCAAAATAATTCAGAATTTCTGCTTTTTTAACTCAAATATTAGGTATAATTCTATATAAATGAAGGTTATTGACCAGGAATTCGGAAAAGTAGTCAAACTAGTGGTAGTATTGGTGTTAGTGAACTTTAAAAAAGTCTGAAAAATGGACGAAAATGTGAAATTTCTGTCAGTTTTTGACACGGGAGGACAACACAAGGGTTAAACATACAATTCAAATTCTCTGACACATCCAACCTAGGAAAAGATACGACCTCAGGAAGAGCAGGGTCCCCAGAAAATCAGGTGTAGAACTAACAGATAGTAGTGGCACATTACTACCAACCCCTGACTGGGCTGTGCGGGGCCTTCTCTTCCTTTATTCGGTCGAAAGACGTCCCGTCTGGGTGTTACATGAATCCCAACCCCGGTCTGTTAGCTAACGTACCGGTAGTTCAGGTATGGTCACCGGTGTCACACTTTCTTTCATAAAACACACCTGTCTCTAACTATGACGCAGCCAGTTCTCGTTTTCTGGAACTTACGGTCGACACAAGAAGCTATTCCTCGTCTCTGTGGGCTCCCGTTTGAAAATAAGCGCTGGTTCCTGCAGATACTGGAGCCTAGTCTAGCAACTCTCCACAGAGGTCTGCCAGCCGCCATGTTTACCCCGACACTGTTGTGTTACGTCCTTCTGTCCTGCTGCTTCTTCTTCTTCTTGGGTTTTAACAGCGTACTCGGTTATTTACCGCAACCTTCTGCTTCGAAGTGTAACGGTGAGACGTTTACGGAGCTCCTGGGTCCGTCGGAAAAAAGAGTAATGCCTAAATCTGTGGCTTTAGACTGTTAAAATAATATCTGCGTGCATTTTTTTTAAACCGTGCCCTTGTCTTTGTAAAATGTGCACAGATATTTACAAACAGTGCGCTCCTGTAGTTTAGTGGTGCGGTGCATAGACATACTAAAGGAGAGAGGTGTAGTCTTTTCTGTTTTCGAGTTATTGCCCCACCTTGTGGCCAATAGAGAAATAGCTGTTACAACCATTGATGTATTACAGGCGGGTCTGGCTCATAGACTGTATATTTATTGTTATTAATATTAACGGTCTATGGTATGGCTGCGACCAGGAGCGTCCAACGGTAAGTTCATAGGGTCCAAAATACGAAATCGCGAATTAGTTAAACAAACAAACACCAAATAGTTCCAGTATTTTATTCATTAGCATGATAGTTGACGCGAGCTTTTACTTTGAAAAGTAAAGTAAGAGAGATATTTTTTAAAGTATTTTATTCCAGACGGGAGTTTTTATTTTCGAAAGTAGAAGTTTGGGGAAATATAGGCACCAGGTGGAATGAAGGAAGGAGTTTTTTAGTTTGCCTATTATCTGCATTTATTATCCTGTAGTCATATTTTAAGTATTTTACAAATTTTTATGATTGCCGTTACTGTTTAGTTAAAAACACAAAATATTTCAAGTATTTCATTAATTATGATAGTCGACGCAAGTTTATTTTATTCCAGACGCGAGCCTTTATTTTGAAAGGACGACGCGGGACGAAATGACATGGGATTTCTTTAACTGTCTATGCATGGGACGCTCCCATAGACAGTTAAAGGACGCTCCAGGCTGCAACCATACAGCCTTGGAGGATTAAGAGGTTAAAACACAAACGGGAGTCGCTGTCAATTAAATCAAGTGCACCAATACGTTTGTTGACGTCACGTGTTGTTAGTTTTTTCCTCGGATTTTGATGGCTGTCTACTTTGGAGCCGAGCTGTCCTGATACTTCCATGCTTTGGGGAACTTCTTAGGTAAGATTTTTCAGTGTTTATGGAGGCTATCTACTGACACAGAGGTGCATTCTAATCTGTATTCCTTTAAAACTGTGAAGACACTTTTATTTACGTGTGGCACAGGTTCGTGTAACGTTAGAGTTGTTAAAGCTAGCTAGCTAGCAGCTATTCTGCCATCATGTCTAACGTTGATGCCGGTGAAGAGTGCACGCGCTTGGCTAGCTCCTCCTAGCTTCAGGTGAGCTCCTCCTCCTAGCTTCAGGTGAGCTAGCTCCTCCTAGCTTCAGGTGAACCGCAGGAGTGTTGAACTTCTCGTTTTTAGTAACCGTTAGTGTTGTTTTATCAACGACGTTTTGCAAAGTAACACATGGCTCATTCATCAAATCAAGTGTTCGTATTTTTCTGCACATGTTTGCACTGCAAACAATCTTTATGCAGGCTTTTTATTACGATAATTCGACAAGGTTATAATTGACCACGTAGTCGGTGATGGTCATCCTGTAAGGTCACTGTGAACGTGTTAAGAAATATTAACACGTGTTCTTGGCTCCAATGAAGAATTAACAAAAGGTATGATGAAAATGTATAAATATGTGTATAAAAACTTGTTAATGGATGGGAATGTCTTTTGATTTGGGCTAATTCAGTAAAACAATATATGGCTTTCTGAATGAAAGTACATATATGGAACACACCTAGAGATGGTAAAGGGACAAATACCATGGTATAAATAATGTGAATGATAGACAATTTGACATCATCAAGGTATGTCGTCATATCACTCTGTTATGGACGATACTTCATGTTTAACATGCTTCTTCCTAGACTGTGACAGATGCCACCGAAGACGAGGGCCAGAGTGAGTAAAAGGACAGCAAATTCAGGTAAATGAAGTCGCAGATTAAAATTTCTTCTCTCGTCTGGTATGGTATTTTCTAATGAGTGACAATTATTGCTGCAAAGGCGATGCTGGTGAAAAGGTTGGCGGTAAGAGGAAAGCTGCAGCGTCTGAGTCTGGAAAAACTGAGGAGCACTCCGAGCCGCCACAGTACTGTCACTGGCTGATGAAGTCTGAGCCCGAGAGCCGCTTTGAAAATGGGATCGACGTGAAGGTAGAGAGCCTCCAGCACCGTCTGTTGGATGGGAGTGGGCTGCACTTGTCTGATGCATCTGGTTTCATTCTGCAGTTCGGGATCGAGGACCTGAAGGCTTTGCCTGATCAGACTGGCTGCTGGGACGGCGTCCGCAATTATCAGGTAGAGCCACAAAAGGGACTCCTGATATGACTAGTAGAGATGGTCCGATACCATTTTATGCTTCCCGATACCGATTCTGATACCTGAACTTGCGTATTGGCTGATACTGAGTACTGATCCGATACCAGTGTGTCATATATTGTATACTACTGTCCCTGTATGGATGTGATATGATTTCTATCTTTGTCAGTCTGGCTCAGGTTAAACTCTTTCTCAGGTCAAACACAAGCAATGAATGCCGTAGAACTTTTTTATTATCCAGTTTGACAGTCAGTTATAACGGAAAAAGAACATAAATCAACTACTTTTTTTAAGATAACGTTTTTGGGGCTTTTCCTTTTATTACATAAAAACAGTGGATAGACATGAAAGGGGGAGAGAGATGGGGGATGACACGCAGCAAAGGGCCGCAGGTCAGATTCAAACCCGAGGCCTAGAGGCCGCCCCATAAATCACATACTTTAATGTAGATTTCTTTAGGGCTTTATTACGTGGTATCGGATCATACACTCCAGTACTTTCTCAGCACTTCCCGATACCAGCATTAAGGCAGTATCGGAGGTGATACTGATATCGGTATCGGAACATCTCTAATGAATAGATGTTTAATTGAATGCCTTTATTGACATTGCATTTAAGTACAATGAAGTTGTAGTGCCGCTCTAGTATGTACTGAATACATCTCAGCCATGATTTATAGCATACCCTCATCTTGCATGCAAGTGAACCATAACATAAAAACACAACTTTCCCACTCTCACACTAGGTACTAAATATTCCAATGTGGATAAAGTGCTGAGTAACAGTGCAAACTGCATCATTAAAAAAGGTTTAGCTTCATTTAACCCTTGTGTTGTCTTCCTGTTAAAATGGAAAATCAACACTTTTTTGACGTTTTTTTTGAATGTTTGTCACTTTTTTGACATTTTCAACACTACGTAACACTAACTTATTAACTCTTGTTTTACAGTTATTTTTGGAATTTATGGTCAATAAACCTCATTTATAGGAAATTATACCTAATGTTTGAGTTAGAAAAGCAGAAATTAGGAATTATTGAGACTAAAATTAAAGGAATGGATGTTGATGATAACCACAGGCTGGAATATATCAACTTTTACTCAATACTATTTTGAAATCACTTCAATTTATTTTACAATGCTATAAAATTGATGAAAGTAGAGATATGTACTTGCCAAAGAGCGTTGTGTAGAATCATGTTTTTTTGGGGTAATTAAAAAGAACATTAATATAGGAAAACGGGTCAATTTGACAAGAGGACAACATGAGGGTTAAGACAGTTATCGCTTTGGAAAGGAAGCTACTAGTCCTTGTTTTTAGACCTCTGTAAGGTCTCCTTGAGGGCAAGAGTTCAAACAGTGGGACAGTGGGTGATAAGTCTCGAGTTGGTAGTTTCCTCTAGTGATGGAAGAAGACAACCAACAATCGGTGCTGTGTTGGTCACTCGGCTGCAGAGCGTCCAGCGTACCAGACAGTGACCAGGAGGAGACCATGGAGGAGGTAGAGGAGCACCAACAGCTTCTCAGACAGATCGGCTGTTGGTGCTCTAGTCTAGTCTCACCAGCATATTCTTTACTCTTGTTTTTATTTTTTCTTCTCTCTTTGGGAATGGCCCTCTGAATTATCCATCATCTGCAGGCGCGCAATTTCATGAGGCAGATGAAAAACGAGCAGTTGGCCTTCTTTTACCACAGCAACTGCAAGGAACCCGGGATAGCCGGAGTCATGAAAGTAGGTCTCGCTCTTTCCCCTGCTGGTTATATTCTAAAGATGTAAACAAAGCTACAGACGGCATGGTATACAGCTGTGATTCTTTTTCTAGATTGTGAAGGAAGCTTATGTGGATCACACTCAGTTCGACAAGAAAGATGTCCATTTTGATGCAAACAGTAAACCAGACAACCCCAAATGGAGCATGGTAGACTCATTCAGCCATTCAAAGTACAATTACTGATAATAATAGATCAGGGATTCAGGTTGATTTAGTCTTCTTTTCCCTCAGGTAGATGTCCAGTATCAAAGAATGTTGAAACGTTTTCTTCCTCTGTCTGAGCTGAAGAAGTACCACCTGCAGCATCGAGCCACAGGAGGGCCCCTGAAGGACATGGCGCTTTTTATAAGAGCCAGGCTCTCTGTGCAACCCCTAACCACTGGTAAGTGAAGACCTTCTCATGTGGTGTCTTCTTTTATGACGTTTTTCCACTGCATGGTATCTACTCGCCTTTTTAGGTTCTCCATTACAAAAAAAGGTCCCTGGTACCTGCTAACAGGTACTTTTTGTTGAGGCTCCAAGTGAGCTGAGGCGATACTAAAAGGTGACTTAAAAACCTGCAGACTGCTGATTGGCCTGAGAGAATGGTCACTAATCATTGCATCATCATTGCTAGCGATAGATGGGGGGGTGTCTTTAGCGGTAAATAGTTTATCCAACACGCTGAGAATCAAAAGCAACACACCTTTGCCGTGTTGCGTCAAGTCACGGCAGTTTGCTGCTATGACGACCAGCCACGCTAATCTGCAATGGAAAAAGGAGGACGGGGCACCGCGGTCGAGTCGAGCAGGTACCATTAATGGAACAACGCCATTAGTGTAGGTGATGGTGCTGGCCTGGGGGGTGAACCCTCAATCTGCATTTTCTCTGCAGAGGAGTTTGACTTTGTCCTGAGTTTGGAGGATGAGGAGCCTCTGTGAGGGTCTGGACCAGGTGATGCTTGGTGACACAGTCACAGTGACCTCGTCCACAGCAACATAGTGTTTTCGTCTTGTTCATGAATATGATTAAATCTGTTTTGTAAAATAATGGCTCACGTCTTGTTTTTATCTATACCTCTTAACATCCATCCAGACAAATCAGCAGCATATAAACTAATATTTATGAGCATGTAATGATGATTAGGGTTGCCCTTTGTCCCTACAACGTCGGCAGGCCTTGTTTTATTGCCATTATGTTATGTATGTATGTATGGCAGCATAAAAGTGCCTTTTCACATTCTGCTCTCCACAAATTTCCATAATAAGGTACACTGATGATCAAGTGAGTGGGAAGTAGAGCCCGACTTTACTTTGGTCAGTTTAGTTCATTTGTTTATTCTCTGGAAGCCCACAGATCCCATTGTCCTTTCATTGCTATTGTGGATAGCAATGATTCCAACTGGTTCCCAACCTTTCTTTCCCATTATCCCGTTTTTTTTGCTGTCCCTCCATCCATTATCACTGTATTCCCTGTTTTTATACAGACAATGTTGAGAACCGGCCAACCAGATTTATTTGCTGTGCATTCATTGTGGATAATTATTAAATTGAAAGAAATACTGATGGACCCCTCAAACCTAGCTCTCTCTCTCTGTCAAAATGATCTTTAAAAACAAACTCAGGATGTTGTTGGTTGGGTAACAGGAAGTGATTAGTACACACTGCTTTTTTTCATATCATAATCTCGTGGTCTGGTACTGGGTCGAGGTCGGCTGATTGGTCTTTTCAAGATGTCATCCTCAGATGAATATGATGTGAAATGGCCCAATGTAAATTCCTATTTGTTTTTATTAAGTCTTAAATGTTGAACATGTCAAATGGAACTGTTGTACTATTTTTGGGTGGACTGGCGCCTTGTTTTTCTGTAATCCTTGTAACATAACACTACAAAAGGGCTGCAACTACTGATTATTTAATATTTTTGACTTCTTACAAAATGACTTTAACCACTTTGTTTAAATAGTTGCACTTTTTATCAACAGACTAATCCTTGAATTGTTTCAGTACACGTTTGCAGTTTTGTAATTGATGCACGAGCAATTCAGTAAAAACATCACTTGGCCTGGATGGATGGATGGATGGATGGATGGATGGATGGATAGATCAATGGAGACTGGTTGATATATTACCTGTTCAAAGCTGTCAGTGTTAAATGCCTCTTAATGACAACACAACTCATCCATGCACGCTGTACGTAGCAGTGTTAGTAAGATGTCTTATATATTCCACCCAGTCTATTCAGGTGCATCATGTCTGTCAAACACTCAAAGTCCAAGCTTTTTTCCCATTTGGCATCCATTTATTTGACTTTTGGGGACAAGGAATAATTAGCATTTGCAAAAGATAGATAGTTCTAATGTAACTTTTTCTCTGGTTAAAAGACTAAAATTATGTTATAGAGGCAGGAGGACTTCATTTGCTCGATACACTTAGGCACAACTTTCACGTCTCTAATGAAGAGGGTACAGAGGACTTCATACTATCAGACCTTAATACAAACATCCTCTCCTAACACCACTGGAACGCCAAGGCAAAGCATGAAAGATCATGTTGTGGCACCGTGTACTGTATAACCAATGTACACAAGCTGGAACAGGACAAAAGGTTTTAGCTGGTCTTATTTACAGATCAAGACATGACAAATGGGCGGGATGATATTTCAACCCTCTCGCTCAAAAAGGAAAAGTTTCTGCTTCCATCATTTTTTTTTTTTTGTACAAACAAAACCAAGACGAAAAATGTGTTCAGCAAGATAAAGCAGTGCAAAGTATCAGACTTCATGACCTTATAACAGTGTTAGGAATGCATTCATTAAAGGTGGAATGTTGGAGACTAATGAACATTGTCATCAATTTAATTGCGTTAAGAGATTAGAAATTAATTTATCCCAAAAAAGCATTAACAGAAGATGTTAAGAAAATTGCATGAAAGGTTTTAACACTGGACATCGTGACAGGTGATTAGTTTGATTCCCGTAAAGAAAAGAAAAATGCATTAATGAGGAAGGAGGACAAGACCAGCACCCTGAAGCCACTTTGAATGCCTCATGCAAACTGTTTCATTGTTCACATACTGTATGTGTTACTGTATGTTGGTCTCCCTTCTTCCTCCCTTCACCAGTAGCGGCTACAAAGAAAACCGCTGCTTCACCAGATGTTGTACAGTTGACAGGTACCGCAGACGCCGGGGTCTCGTAAGAAGAGACTGGAGGGCTGCAGCTCTCTTCTACCCGCTCTCCTCCTTTGCCGCCTGTTCCAAGGCGCTCTCTGAAGCAGCCGAGCCCTCGAACCTCTGAGAGGCAATGGCTGCTTGATGAGACATGCTCTTCCTCACCACGTCGCCTTTCCTCCACAGTGTGATTTCCTGGACGAGGAAGGGGTGGTGAAAAGGGTTTTAGACTCCATGTGCTTTATTTAGTTAAAGGTCCCAGGACATGGTGCTCTTTGGATGCTTTTATATAGACCTTAGTGGTCTCCTAATACTGTATCTGAAGTCTCTTTTATATAGACCTTAGTGGTCCCTAATACTGTATCTGAAGTCTCTTTATATAGGCCTTAGTGGTTATACTGTATCTGAAGTCTCTTTTATATAGACCTTAGTGGTCCCCTAATACTGTATCTGAAGTCTCTTTTATATAGACCTTAGTGGTCCCTAATACTGTATCTGAAGTCTTTTATATAGACCTTAGTGGTCCCCTAATACTGTATCTGAAGTCTCTTTTATATAGACCTTAGTGGTCCCTAATATTGTATCCGGGCTCGGTTTACACCCATCACCATTTCTAGCCACTGGGGGGCCATAGGCAGGCTGGGGGAATGAATGTTTAAAAACCTCAAAGTGAAATTGTCATGCCATGGGACCTTTAATGTACTGATATCACTGTATAGTGAACCCTAAAGACCGTGTCAGTAATTCTAGTGTTGCTCCTGTCAATGCTCTCACAAAAAAATCTTAAGTAGCGTTTGTATATCAGCTGTAAAATGTTCTACTTAAGATACTCATACATGCTACTGTTACGAGAGGTCTTTCAGGAAGTTTGTGTGGTAGGTGTTAATGAGGGTCAGACCTGATATATCACACATATAGGGGGCGTGTCTGTGACGTTACAGGCCACACGCTGAACGAAAGAGAGACCGTTTTGTTCATCCCACAACAACTTTTTTTCGAAATACACCTTTGGAAAACCTGAGCGCGGAGAGTGGGCTCACAGAGTCCTGACGAAGGATGCTGGAAAGTGGACCCGGAGCGAGGTCGCCCCTACGACGTGGTCACAGATATATTATGGTAAATGTCTTTTAATAGCCAAAGGTTTTTATTGTTATTAAAGTTATTATTACTTTTTCTTTTTCTGTACTGTATTATTCTTGCTAAAAACTGATGCTGGAAGTTTCAATGTCCTTGCGGGAGTCGTCCCAAAAGGATTAATAAAGAGAAGTCTAAGCCAGAAACCATCTGACACCAAAGAGCGGCTGGGTGAGTCAGTTTAACACAGCACAATCCTCCTTAGGTAGGAAGGTATCGACTCATCTAGCTTTGGTCTCATTCTCACGTTAAATACAAACACGCAGGGAGAGGAGACAATGTATTTAATGTTACCAGCTAGCTTAGCCTTTAGTGGCTGTGTAAAAAAAAAAAAAAGACCATCACTTGCTCCCAGAGTCAAAATGACATCTTCAAATTGCTCGTTTCCTTCAACAAAAACCAAAGGTATTTCATTGCCAGGGGTATTATTCATGGCCAAGTAATCTGGTTTCTGTACCTATATTTATAGAGTTAGGAGGACCAGGTATTACTTTTACATTCTTCTTCATCATGTTGTTCTATGTATATTTTTATCATCTGTATTTGTATTTTTCCATTACGAGTACCTATGTATACTATGGTTAAACTCAACATCATCTACACTATGGAGACTTACTTTTGCTATATTATTTAATTACATATTATTCTAATTAATTTCATGTCCCTTATTCACTTACACTGCACTATTTTTGTACTATGGTCACCTAACTTTACCTAAACATATCTCATATAATGATAACTTTACACCCATTCAGTACTTTTGCACATTGTCTGTTGTTTTTTTACTGTAAAAAAATGCTGCTATAACAAGGGAATTTTCCCATTGTGGGATGGATAAAGTATTCTCTCTATTATTATCTCAGTAGCCTACCTGCTGTTTGAAGTAGCGTCTCTCCTCCTCGTCGATCAGCACCAGGTTCAGGTAGTAGCGCACAGAGAACTTCTTGTTGATGTCTCGCATGGTGGGAGTCAGGTCATAACCAGCGAGAAACAACCGGATGGGAATGGACTCTCCTGAATTATAATACACATTGAGACAGGTTGGATAATAGAAATGGTGACTGGGTGAGGCAAATGGTCCATGGTTATAATCACGGACTGGAATTATGACTAAGCGTGGTTTACCCCTGACTGGAGCGCCGTCCATGATCTCATACTTGGCGATGGTGTCGTTTTCATGGTATACACTCGGACCGGTGCCCGTTGTCTCACGTTTGATGATGTCAATCTCCATGTGCTTAATCTTAATCCTCACCAGCAGGAAATAGATTTTCCCCACGATTACATCTTTCAGATGGTACCTGTCAAAGGACAAGTACAGACATGAGCATTGGACCGCATGGAATAACTCCATTAATCAATCGACAGGAAACTGCAAATATGGCACCAAAGAAATCCATGCTTTCAGCTTCCTAAATTAATTGCTGGTTCCTTTTGTTTTTTATGGTAGTAGACTGATTATTAGAGCTGGGCGATATGGAGATAATCAAATTTTACAATATTTTTGACCAAATACCTCTATCGATACTATATAGATAAAACAGGTCAATCATTGACAAAAAAATGCCTACAGTTTGTTGCAACCCTACAAGTCTTACTTGGATTTGTTGTACTCAAACTCAATGTGGAGACAATCCTCAATTCCTACTTCCATTTTAATGGAGGAGTTGAGTTCGGGGTAAGTGCTCAAGGTGTGGACCACAATGTCCATCTCTTTACTGATGTCATTTAGTCTTCTGATCACCGTGGCCCGGAGGAAATATCTGCAAAGGGATCAAACAGAGAAGGACAAAACTACTGTTTCCGCAGCTAAGCCATCAAATACACTGTATACCGAAAGGTAAACATAGGCCACGTCAGGCGTTAACATGCAGTTTAAATGTTAAAAGGGTTAAAGAGGGACACTTTCAGTCACCCGTTTCACTGCGTGTAAAGCAGAGTGAATGATCAAACTTACCTTAGCTTGACGTTCTGGCCTGTGTAGGACTCGTAAGGTTTTTCAACGTGAGTGAACTCAAAGTCAAAGGTCTGCGACTGAGTTATTTCACCCGGCCTCGCCAGATCTTTCACCAGGGAAACAAACTCATGATGGTTTCCTCTGTCGTAGTACAGCTCTAGGAGAGTAAGACGTTAACAAGAAAAGCTAAATAAGAGGCGTCCACTGTATGTATTGCATAATATTTAGCCCTGACTTTAACATATACTGATGGTAATAAGAGGTTAAATGTACATTCTGTAATACAGAGTCAGAAAATTATGCATTTGTTTCAAGATACAGGGTAGTTACAGCGGTACATTTAAATTCAAACTGGGCAGTACACGGCCGGGGTGGGTCAGCTGGTAGAGCAGGCGCACATTTACATACATGCGACGCAGAGGTCCAGGGTTTGAGTCCCACCTGTGACAATTTCCTGCATGTCTTCCCCATCTCTCTCACCTAGCTGTCCTGTCCATTAACCCTCATGTTGTCCTCGGGTCAAATTTGACCCATTTTCAGTTGTTTTTTTATTTTATTTTTTATTTTTTTAATCACAAAAAAAATGGGCCTTTGAAATAAGCGCTGAAAATGTCAACATTAGAAATATCAAATAACTTTGAAAAAAAACATCAAAGAAGCACCCACAACATTGAAAAAGTGACAAAAAATGTCAAAAAATCCATAATAGTGTTGACATTTTTTTTCCATGATTGATAGGAAGACAACACAAAGTTTAAAAGGCGAAAAAGCCCCAAAAAATTCTTTAAAAAAATAAATAAAACTGGGCAAGATATATTTTTTGTCATAATCCTTAAACATTCATAACTATCCTGTTTGCTGAATAAAATAAGATTTTAACCTGTTCGGCAGCTCTTCTCGCTTAGTTTGTTATTTTCAGTATTGTTATCATCATACAAAATAACATGTTCATATTTTGCTTGTGTTTTATAGAAAGAGCAAGGAGAGAGTAATTTCTGCAAAGGATTCTGCCAAGACCTTCAGAAAAGTGGTAGTTGTTGTCAAAAGACTCCATGAGTATATCTTTTAAGGGACCATTGGGTGCTTTAGCCCTGTCCAGTGTTAATATTTTCTTTGGATCCTCCCCTAGTCCCAAATATAATTTTATTATTTTAATTTATATGCACCGTAATACCATAATATGCTAATAACAGAGGCTGGACTCTTCTGTATATATGTACTGTATGAAATCATTGGTGGGCATATATGTAAAAGCGTCTCAACTAGGGCTGGGCGATATGGAGAAAATCTAATATCACGATATTTTTGACCAAATACCTCGATATCGATACCACAATGATATTGTAAACAATAGAACAGTCACAACAGTCTGGTAAGTTCAGAAAATGACATCACTTTACTGTAATGCAGGAACACTTATGCCATATTACAATATTACGATTTCCAAAATCTAGGACGATATAATACCGATATATTGCCCAGCTCTGGTCTCAACTGTGCCAGTTACAAAGACAACATGTACCTACCTATTTGGCCAACAAATTCAATTTTGATCCCCTGGTGCTCCAGCCTCTTCCCGGGGTTCTTTAGGGTGACGTTCACCTTTCCACTGACAGTCTCGCCATCATAGAAAAGAAAGTATTTGTCTTTCTTTCCATCCTCAGTCTTGTGTTCAGCCTTCTTCCTCGTTTCAGCGTCACTCAGGACCACATCAATTTCTGCACTTTGTCCAAAACTAAAGAAACTCATTGTACCGTGTGTGCGGTGTCAGCTCTTATGTTAAGTGACTCGTTATAGCGAAGGGACCCAGCAGCACCGCTGATGTTTCCAAGTGGAAACCCCGAACACAGTGAGGCCTGCGGGGTGTGCGAGCTCACTTCCCTCTCGGAGCACAGCCACGCTACTGACCATGGAACAAGTCGACGGGATCGTACACACACTCCACGTTAGCTATACGTCCATACCGAGGAAGCAAAATAGCAATATGACGGCACAACGAAAGCGCACAATAATACGTCCATTAGCAACTAAGCGCTTTCGTGTTTTCCTTGTGTTGACCTAAATGTCTCCAGTAAATAGTCTCCTTCGACTAGAGACAAGTCTTTTCCTTAATGGACACAGTGCTCGCTGTGAGAGTACATTACATGATTGTTTTCTATAAGAAAACACGGTGAATGTTGTCAAATGATCAGGATGTACGCCACCTGCACTGTGTTAACTACTTCCGGGTGGAGCTTTTCAAAATAAAACCGGGTGCTGGTGTTCCAAACCGGAAGTCAGACCTTTTTTAATATTAAAATATTTATTTGTAAGTAAGACCAGTGGTGAAAACTTAATTTACTAAAACTACTGCAATGTAATTTTTAGAAAGCGATGGTACATGGTGAAAGAAGTATTCCGGTCATTTACTTAAGTAGAAGGAGCAATACCACAATATAAAAATACTCAAAATGTATGCATGTTTTCTGAATATGTATACTGTATGTATATGTATACAGTAGCTGTAGCTAAAGTGGAATTGATTTTATCTTCTTTATATACTTTTGGACAGTTTAAAATATTAATTATTATTAAAGCTCTACACATGTTTTGTATATGCCATATTTAAAGTAATTATTGAATAGCTGTCAAATCTTTTATGGTACAATAGCTTCCTCGGAAATTTAGTGAAGTTGAAGTATAAAGTGGCATACAATGGAAAGTACTTCACGTCACTTACAGTACATGCAAAAATATGATCACTATACTTTTACTTGTAATGAAGCATTTAGGCATTATGGTAATGTTACTTTTTGTCTTGAGTAAAGTATCTAAATTCTTCCACAACTGAGTAAGACACATGGTAATGACAAAATGCTTTAAGCTAAAATTACTCATGTGTGCATATGTTTGAATTTCCTTAAGACTACATGGATGACAAATTACTTTATTTTTGCAGTAGCCTGTTCAAAAAGTTCTTTACTGTCAAAAATGTACCATTTCTCGTCTTGCTGCTGTAAGATTGTGTTCTAGTATTTTCTCAAAATCCATCTGGCATCACAGTACACATAATACATTTGAGTCTTTACAACATTTACAGTTCAAACGGTTTTAATAGTAAGAAAATAACATGAATAATAACAATAATATCAAATGAACAGTGGACATTTAACAACAGTTCCTGAGTTGTTACACAAATCCATGACACTAATGTTTGAAGTGACTGGCTCAACACTGCAGAACACTGGACAGTAAATACTGTAAATTTATTTCCAACAAACAGTTTTATTGCAGTATTAACAATAATGTATGGAGTGCAATGTATGACAATTAAAAGGTCAAAAATGCATGTATTTATGTACATTAAATACTGAGTCAAACTGGACAATATGTCCAATACTCAAACTAATTAGTAAAGCACAGAAGGTCACTTATACACAGAAACAGCACTCTAAAAATCATACTTCACCACCTTTATAGTACATATATACTTTGCAGCATAGTGGGATATATAGTATTCAAACTGATGGTTTACTCTGTACTCGTACGTACTTGTTATCATCCATGAATATAAGAGAGGCTGATACATTGTGCCTTATGATTCTGAACTCATCAGCCATTTACAGTTTACTGCTTATTGCCTGTATAACTACAGTATATACATAAACAAGTTTCACCTCTTCCCCATGTGCCCAAAACATATTTATCTTATGAACAAAGATAATGTAAAGGAGTTTTGTAAAAGAATTTCAGTGTACTCAGTAAAAAGTTTAATTATAAAAGAGGATTTGCCCAAAAAACTGTGAAGGAGTGTAGCTTCCAGCATCTTTTACGATACTGGGCCAAATATCAAACTCCACAGTTTTGAAATGGTTTTACTGTGTAATAAAAAGATTGTGGCAAGTGAGTTCAAATAAACCAAACAATGAGTAAAAAACAAGGTTTTAATGGGAATTAATACTAACAGAAAATAAAATAAAAAATGCTACTACTTTATAAAAAACATGAAACAGTACCACAAAATGATATTAAAATTACTTTGGCAAGTTGGTTTATTAGATTTTGATGTGCATCAGAGAGTAATGTGCCATGTTACACCTTCAACTTTACCATGTGGACAGTCATTGTAGCAGGTTAACCTTTGTTTTTGCTGTTGTGTGGTGTTGCTGTTGTTGTGGTTGCACTTTGTCCCCCGTCTCAGCTGTCAAATGATGAATGAAGACTTGTGGCGAAAATGGCCCTGTGAAAAACAGGATTTATGAAATGAGTGTGCAAAACTGATGCTTTAATGGTTTCATGTGTTCATAGTAAGACATGCAATAAATGCAGTGTGTGTTCTGCAGACTGTTTACCTCATCTGCATCGCCATATACAACGCCATCATTCTGTGCTGGCCAATTGTAGCTAAAACAAATACATTAAAAATACATTATAAAATACAGTATCCTTGACGTAGCGTAGAATCGAAAGACGGAATAACATATTGCCTCTTTACTTCTTAACAGTTTATACTCACTTATTTTCATTGTGACCTTTTTTGTGGAAGCATCCACGTCTAAAGGAATGACAAATGGAGGCAGTCAAACAGACGAAAACAGTCACTGCACCTAGCGACTTGAGGAAAATCCCGAGGTAGTCGACGTCATCTGCAGCAGGACACAGAGAAGAAATCTTCACAGTTAGGTGGCCTGAGGGCCATCAAGTGTTATGATCTGTAGCCAGCTATCCAGTAAAGGTATCAAACATTGGCTGCCAATACCTAGAAAATGTCATATATGTTATTAAATAAATATCTTTTATGGTAGCTGATCACACAACAAAAGTAAGACACAGGGTTCATACGCATTTCAACCAATACTTTTCAACCAAATTTCCATGACTATGTATTCCTGAAAATCTCAGTCGACATTATACAATAAGGATAAAAATCTGTGTTAACGTTTACCCTCAGAGATTTAACAATAACATGAATGACAATTTATGTGGTTCATAGTGGAATTTGTAATATCGCGCCCTGAATAGAAAGTTAAGGTTAAGACGACGTGAAATACATTTTTTATTAAAATATATTTTTTATTAATCACATATTATTATAATTTGTTAAAAAAATTCCAAAATTTTCTGGGTCTTTTTATTTTTCCAAAAACATTTCCACGCCTGGAATATGCATTTTTCAAATTCCATAACTTTTCCAGGTTTTTTCAAAACGTATGAACCCTGAAGACAGCTTTAGATAAAACTGATATCTTGTGATTGATGGAAAATAGTGACTCAGGCGTTTGGACACTCACAGACTTCCATCATTTGTGAGGGACACTGCGCATATCCGGCATCATTCCTCGCCTGGCAGTAGTACTCCCCCGCGTCCTCTTTCCTCACTCTTTGGAATTTCTAAGTAGACATTTTTACAGATTTCTCAGTGCAATGACACACAGCCACATTGTCAACAAAATGCTAATATCCTTTTCTAAAGACCGATTGTTCTAAATCATGTTGTAACATACAGTATATTCATATGGAAATGTGTTTAGTAACATAGTTGATATTATGTCTTTGAAGTAAACCATAAACACATCACCTTGGCTTTGAATGCAACATCCTCCCTCTTTCATATGCCAGTTTTAGGTTAATCTGCCTTGCTGGCTATCTTTACACACATAGATTAATCCTGCTATTAGTCATACGATGGTTCCAGTATTTATTTTAAGATTAAGCTGTTGACATTTACATTACATAAGCTGTAATTGAATATCCATGAATGCTAAAGAGTCCCATGCACGGAACAGCCAACATCTGACTGAAGCAGATACTTATAAGGGAATAAGTTGATTTCTAATAATATATGGTAGTAATAGTAACTAGTGGTGGGCAGATTGATCCAAATATCGATAATATCGATACCAACGTTGGTATTGATATTCATCAATAATTTAATTTTAGTTTCTCTCCAGTATGCACCGCTGTGGTTTCATCAAAGAGGCGACCTGGCTGGCTGTGTTAGGGCCATAGACTGTATATTATTGACGGTCTATGGTTGGGCTGCTCCTGTCACAGCGCGGAGCAGGCACACTTTGCTCCTCCCCCCTCTTGTGATTCGATGTTGTACCGTCACATGACTCAGCGGCGCCAGGCAAACAAGCAAGTAAGCAGCCAGCGGCCCACACACACAACAGCACAGAGACGGGGCAGAAGAATGGCAGAAAGGAAGAAGAGTGCTCTGTGGCTATATGTTCAGGCCAAAAATGAAACAACGGCAAGCTGTATAATTTATAAAAAGGCTGTAAGATACAATGTTAACACAAGCATATGAAAATCCTGGGTTTTAACTTATTAAAAATCACAAAAAACACTTAAAGGTCATGAGAATTCCTTTAGATTGAGCCATTTGATGACCCTAATTATTAAAAAGTATTGGTAGTATATCGGTATCAGTGATACTGGCCCTGTATTTACTTTGTATCGGATTGATATCAAATTTTGCTATGAAAAAATAAATAAATAAAACTATTGTTTTTGTTGTTGCCATGCTTTTAGTGAAAGTTGACAATGTAAATGTAAAATAAATAAGTACTAAATAGCTATGCCCTCTTTCTCACCAGGCCTCCAGTGTCGGGGTTGATGCTGTAGGAAGAGTTGGCGGACCTCGGGCTGTTTCTGGGCTCCTGAGGAAGCTCCTCGTTGTTGTGGTACCAGCGGTACTGAGAAGCTGGGAAGCCTTCGTTCTCCAGACATCGCAGCTCGGTCGATGTTCGACGGTGACCGCGTCTGGCACACGGCAGCGCGGTACAACAGGTTTCACTGCACACAGACACAGACACACAGCAATCTACTGCAACTACTGCCTGCTCTTGTTATGATTAAGCCATTGAATTTTTGTATTGATTTTTTGGAAATACACTTATTTGTGTCTGTTTAGCTTTGTGTAAAAGCAAAGCGTGTCACACTAAAAGCATTAAACATCAAAGGATAAAGCAACACAATAGAAAATACTGAACAGAAAGAACCTTAACAAAAAAGGCAAAACATGCGTTCAAGAAACGAGGAAATATAAGTAGGTCTTGTGAAGTAAAAAAAATATATATATATAAAAATATATTGAAAGTGTAGCGATAAGTACGCAATATTTAGTTTATTTTGTGGAGCGCTGCGTCCCGTCTGTTGGCTGTGTGGCTTAGTTCTGTTTGATTTAGAGCTCCGTTTCATTGGCCAGTTACCGTGGCACCTGCACACATTAGTACACGTCCGTGCACGGGTCCCTACGGAGCGTACCGCGTGTGTGCAGATTTCGATCGAGTGACAGTGTTAGTCTGGTCAACATCACAGTGACAACAAGTCTTGAGGAAGTCACTGCAGCAGGGTCCAGAAACAGGGTCTGGCACATAACTCCTTAAAAATAACACATCACATTTATGTTTTCACTTTTTTTTGGTCTTGCCACGTATTAAACAAACAAAATATAGAAGTTAATTAGTGAGCTTTACAGGTGCTGGTCTACCTTTGAGCCAGCATCCATCAGACTGTTGAACAAACAATAACCCCCCCTCCCACCCATCGATCCAGACTCTGACCTATTGTCCCTACCCACCCCTCCACTCGTAGCTACCCACAGGGTTTTTAGTTTCTTTTAGTAATTTATTATTTAACATTTATTTATTCTCTGGTATGATTAATATGGACTATGTATTGCTGTATGTTGTGTTTGAGTGTGCTTGACCACAAACAACGTTCTTTTGATTTGATTTGGTAAGCAGATGTTGCCGTTGGACTGAGTCAGGCTAGCTGTTATCACCTGTTTTCATCCTTTATGCTAGCCATCCTAATCCACTGCTGGCTATAGCTTCACATTTTAGGGGCAGGTATAATATTAGACAAATGTTGATTTTATTTCCTCTAAGTCCTTAAGGCAAATAATCTATCAAAGTATTTGTTTAATATAAATATACAATTCATTGATACTCCTTAATATAAAAACTGAAGTCCACTATGATCTTCTCTTTATCTGTTAACCCACAAGAATATAAAGTGTAGATGTGCTTTAAGTCTTCAACCATAGACTAGTCAGTGGTGTGGTGCGTGCTCACTGTACCTCTTACTGCGAGACTAATGAGTATCTCATCAAAGTCCCTTTGATCGTCGATGGCGGCCACCTCACAGCGGTACTCTGCTGTGTCGGCCCGAGTGGTGTTAAGGATCAGGATGTTGGCGGGCTCTCTGAGCTGAGCTCTCTGCTCCAAGTCCCCTTTTAAGAGAGGGAAAAAAACTCTTTACAATTGCTCATTCACATACACAGCGGGCTTTCACAGTTCACAGAAAAACAGAATTCAATGCCAAGTTCTTTCAAGGTACCATTCATTCAGCTAAGCTTTCAGCCCTGAGACATTACTTTGAAATGCTGCGGCCTACGGGTTAATGGAGTCTTAAAAACAAGCGGTTTACCTGCTATCTTGTTTTGAAAGTACACATAACTGGGGACACCGTTCTTAATCTTTTTCCACTCAATCCTCGGGTTGTTTGTTGAGATGGACTCTATTAAACAGGTCAGCTCGATGGCTGCGGGGGAAACAGAATGCATCATGAAAAGAAAAGCTACTTTAGCTAAATAGGTTAGAGCGATTTTTCTGCAACTTACGCTCAAATTCATTTGCCCACACAACCTTGTCCGTGGTTCGGAGGATTACCCCAAGTGATGATGGGATGTGACCTGCGAGGGAAAAAAAAAAGAAGGAGACACTAAAAGCTGAGTAACCCTGATGGGACACAGAAGCATTTTCATTAGCAGACTTTATTAACTGGGCATGTTGCCTAATAAACAGTGGATTAGAGTGATAAATATAGAACCTCTCAGAGAGCCTTGGGATCTGATTTAGAGTAAACATTTCTTATTAATCACTTCACATTTCTGTTCAAGAAGATTAATACCTGGGTCTAAAAATTAATTGCACATGCACAGCATTGACTTTGGGCATAAACTGACTCGTGAGAATAAGTATACTGACATTGTGTGATTTGGGTCCTTTATAGTGGTTAATTGGATAATAAGTTGGCTGGTGATGTAACATCGAATGAGAGAGAGCATGTTTTAAAAGTAAATTGCTGCAAAAATGAAATGTTTTTTTTATTGTTCTGGCTTTACCCCTGTGCACTGCATTTTAAATGAAACCCTGACAGAAGTTAAAGTGCTGACTTTCAGCTTTGCAGCTTTTTGTTTGACACACCCTGGAGAGCAAGTGTGGGAAGACTTTTAACCAAAGTCCCAGTGTGAGGACAATGCAGCAGCAGGACAACATCAGAAGCATACTGACAAGGCAACCAAGTATTGTTTCAAAGACTAAGACCAAAGGCAAGAAGCTCCTGAAACAAGTCCGATCTCAAGATGGGATTGCAGTCATTTATAAACCAGGGGTTTCCTAATTATCTATAATAATTTAATTTAATTTAATGTTTATGTGTTTTTGTATTTTAGTTCAGCATAACTTGATAGGCTGCACGTACACAACACAACATACTCTTGTACTGACGACAAGTAGAAAGGAAGACTGCCAAAGAAAGTAAAAAATAAAGACAATGCTTTTAGACTCAGAGTGGATGGGCTTGTCTGATTTCCATCAAAAACAAATGTGATGTCAGAATATGAGCATCTGCAAGTGTCTGGGTGACAATGTGCCTCTGAGGCATAGCTGGAATTGGACAATAATGGGTTGATCATTAGAGCAGAACATTGTAAAACATTACAAGATATTTTTTCATTTTTCAGGTTTAGTGAAGGAGCTTCTTCACCAAATTGTGACACTAATTCACACTGCGGTTCGTGATAAATAATTTACCCAACACAAAACAACTCAGAAGCACAAAAATAACGACAGTGGAAATGTGCTTAAATAAAGTATATTTAATCAACCATATCGTGTTTCCCCCCGGCACAAACAACACATGATGAGATATACTTATTTTAAGTTCACTGCATGAGTTCACTCCTTTGAGCAAACAGTGTTATTTTGTAAATGTCAGATTTTAATGGCAAGGGGCATACATCACAAGTGTTCTCAAACCTGGGCCAGCGGACCGAAAATAAGAGAGTAAGAGTATAGAGCGAGGGGTGTGAACCATCAAATTAAGAAAATGTTAATTACAATGTTAAATGTACACATAATTGTGCATGTGTCTGATGCTGAGGATAAATAAGCATGTTCCACTGGTATACTACACTCAACGTATTGTGCCTGTGCCACAATAGTGCCCGCAATAATTGCTGGGTATACATATGACTAACGCCACCCATGCTGAGTAATGAAGGCATTATTGCTCCCATTGGGGTGGGGGCTTCAAATGAAGGCTGAAATTAGATAACAATTATCTGAGCAGGCCTTGAATACTGCAAGACATCCCCCCATTTGCCCCAGGCACTGTGCACTCTGACTAACTATTTATTTAAAGCAGCCTCGTTTCCACACGGGTGAACCTGAGATGACACGTAGCTAGCTAGCTTAGCATGAAAGTGATGGAAACGTGGGTCCTGCCAAAGCATCCGGTCATATAAAAACAGCTGCCGACACTGACGAGATGTGACTCCCAGGTCTCATCTTGCATCTATGTTGCTGACTTTCCCACCCTTTACATCAACAAGCTATTTTTAGCCCAGCTGTGACTGGACATCCCGGGAGACACAAGGAGAGCGCGTCCAACAAACGCTCCCTCGGCATATAGTGAGACAGAGTGAAGAGTTGTGGGCTGAATCTACAAAAGAGGCAGAACCTTTCCTCACACTGCAAGTGTACATGAACAAAAATCGAGGGACAAAGCAAAAACTACGGCGCTTTCAAATACTAGACATTTGATAGAAGCTGCTACGAGTGGTCCACACTGCATCACATTATCACATTACAAAAAAACCTCATCATTTCATGGATTGCAACATAGAAGTGTGTAATGTATTATTCAAAGTTAACAGGAAATTAGTTAATAATTATGTTTAGCTAAAGTCTATTTGCTTTCATAAAGCTGTAACACTGATAAAAGCTCCTTGGGGGCGAACATTTTTGCATGTCACCCTCCCCCTTCTCTCTTTGGCCAGAAATGTCCAAAAAGCAAACTAGAACATGTTCCACGCAGTTTTCTGTTCTTATTAGTCACATTTAATAATAACTGACATTAAGAAGTTGGATGGTGCATGCACACTAGTGTAACCCCAAAGAAAAATTACTGCACAACTGCACAACAAAGTACAGTGTTGACATATCTTTAAAAAAAAAAAAAGAAAAAAAAAAAAGTAGGCCGTGGGAAAGTATAACCACAGTCAATTAACATGACAATATGTAGCTGATTACTAATACGAGTTTAGAATAAAAGCATTCAAACAACAATGGCTGGTCCTCCCGTGACACAATGTAGGCTGAAGACAATATTTCTGAATCATGAAATTAATCTCAGCGCTTGCTGGAAAGCGAACAGAGCCTCATTTTTAATCCCTGTGTTTTTATAATGCATAGACAGAGTATAGGTCTGTAGTCTGTTCTGAGAGAAATGCGCTCCTAAATGGCTGCATTCTGCAGTCCTTTTATGCACTAAATATGAAAACACTACCCATCCCCACTCCTGAAACAAAACAAAAAATAGCTCATCCAGTGCGTCTATTAAAAGCCTTTTTCCCAGACATTCCAGTTCAGTCTCTGCAAATATGCTGAAGGCAGAGTTAGCTGCAAGCAACATGGAGAGGTGTGCAGACCAAGGACCCCTGGGATTCACAGCATACTGGAGTGACTGTGTATTAACAACTAATCACTCCAGAAGATAATTCTAAGACAGTCGCGCTGTCATACGTACTTGAGGAAAATGTAAAAAAGGTGAACAGGAACTGTTTTCTAAACCATTGGCGACCTGAATGACACTGGTGCAGGATCCCAGAGTGAATTAACGTTGTGATAGCTACATTTTTCAAGATACCAAATATGTCTGACTTTCGGGGAAATGTGCCATGCAGAACATGGAATCTGGGGTTTAAACATTTCACTAAGTGTAAGCAAGAGCTGCAACAATTAGTCGAGTAGTTGGTTAGTCAACTCAGCAAGGATTCTGATTACCGAAAAATTTAAGATTTGCTGTTTTTTATGATTGTAACTGAATATAATTGGATTTGGACTGTTGTGGGGAATTGGAATGTGTAATGTTAATTATTGACTTTGATTTTTTTATTGCATTATTATATGCTCTGTAGCACTGTAATGTAGAGTGAAATACAAATTAAATGTGTTATTATTGTTATTATTATTTTCCTCCTATTTTCTAACATTTTAAAGATGGAAAGATTCATCTATCAATCCAAAAATAATTGTTAGTTGCAGCCTAATGTAAACATTATATATAACTTAAATTAGAAGCAGGAACAAGCTTATGAAGTATACTGTCAGTGTGGAATAACATGCTTTATTCAACCTTAAACCTACCTACAGTAAAGGGACAATGTCAAGAACTGGATGTTAAGGGATTAAGAATATATTCAGGCAAAGCATTCATTTTGTCTTACTTTAAACTAAATAATTTAAATGTAAGAACAAATGTGTGCAGGTTGTATCCTGCATGAAGTAAACCACATTACAACTGAATAATATGCATCATTTAAACCTAAAAGCAGTCTGAGGGCAGAATTCCAGACTTTTAATAAGGAATCTAAAAACTTGAATCAGTTCTGCTTCTACTGGTAGTGAGTTTAAGAACCAAAACACACTGTCAAGAATAAAAAGTAAGAAGCTTTGCTTGTCAGTTGCTTAGTCATGTGATTCACACTCGCAGAGGAGATGGGTCAAAAGTTCTTACTAAGGCAATATGCCATTTAGTAATCACCCACTCCGCTGCTAATTGTCCCCCAGCAGCAGGGTGACCTCATACCAAGCATACACCAGGGGTGGACACAACATATACATCACCCAGCATCAGCTTCATTGATCAGCTCCAAAGCTCCAGCTGTTGTTGGGCAGGGATGATGATGAGGCACGTCATCTCCAACGCCCCATGGCTGACTCTTTTTTTCATTTTCAGCGCACTAATAACACCACACTCCCCATCATCAATCAGCAGCACATGATCACTAAAGGTCGACACACACACCTTTAGATGGGATGCAAGCTGATTCACACACTGGGTTTAGCTACAGCAACTAGTACTGTATGAACTCACAGAAATGTACGCGTCTGTTGTTATACAGGACAATAGATGCATTTTAATTGACATTTGAACTGCGGGTAACGTTGCCCTTTAATATCACAGGACTGATATCTTATGTTATGTGGTCGCTTTTTAATTTCACCTAAAGTAACGTTTTGCATTGTTGTTTCTTTTATTCTGGAAATGTCCTTAATAATTAACACACGAACTAGCTAGCTAATTTCGAGGCTTGGTTATATGTTTCTACAATAAAAACAACGGTAACATAAACGTGAAGGTTGCTACGTCTTTTTTCAGGTTTGACTCACAACAGCAACGTAACGGAAACATATCTCACCGAGAATTAAACCGTAACAAAACCCAATGCAATACATAACCATAATGCTTCCTCGACAATACACAACCTGTTAATGTCAAGCTAACGTCTGTGTTCTAACGTTAGCATTGACACCCGTTCTAGCTGTGATTTAACAGTAATGTTAGTTAAGCGCAGCGAGGTTTTTATAACGTGGGGGATGAAGAATAACTTACCTAAGCTGGTGTACAGAACAAAACATGCGATGAGTTGTGGAATCGCCATCTTGCAGCGTCTCATATATCGGTTACAGGAGCACACACTCAGCACCTCTGAGAGGTTAGGTATGAGGATGGAGCAGAACAGACTGGTGGATGTTGCCATCGACGAGTTTCCATAGCTACAAGCTCTATGGGGAAGGGAGCCCTAAACGCTGTCTGACAGGCGATGGGCGGTGCCAGATAATACAAACCCCTCCTCCAAAACCAGTGGTGGAGGAAGTATTCAGATCGTCTACTGAAGTACTGATAACTTCAGTGTGAGTCGATGGAACCCTTCTGGAAAGATCTGCAGAGCTGGTTACAGACCAAGGAAATTGTGATGCCACCTCTGACAGTGATGAATATAAAGTTTGGTGTTTTTGTTGAAGATGAGGTAGAGTTTGTTGTCAATAATTTGATGCTTTTAGGAAAACATTTTATACATAAATGCAGATATTGTAAGACCAATCCCTTCCTGATCCATTGGAAAAATGAGCTAAACCTTTTGTAAAAGTCACTGAAACGGGTTAAGGATGGAAAAGCCCATGATTTGGTTTATTTACTTGAAACTACATTTAACTTAATTTGAGATAGCCCCTTTTATTTATTTATTTATTTTCTCTTATTTCTTTTTTCTTCTTAATGTAGATTTGCTATGTATACGCTCCTATGTTTTGATTATTTGCTCAACCCAAGGAAAAAGTTCCTTTTTTATGCCTTGTTTGTTTGTATATTTGTATTCTGAATGAATAATATATATATATATATATATACTGATAACCTGTGGTGCCGAGTAGTACATTTACTCAAGCACTGTACTCAAGTACAATTTTGAGGTACTTATATAATGTGACTTTATTCCTCTTTACACACATTTCCATTCTATGCTACTTCATTTCCAGTGGTCTATTTATTCAAGGCACTGTACTCCTCTTAGCCTCTTCTTCCATCGCTGTACATTTTGGAGGCAAATATTAATCAATACATTTTTTTATTTATTTATTTTTTATTAAAAATAATAGTTGCAGTCATGTACAAAATACTTAACAGTAAAATCCTGCTTTTGCAATAATGCATGAATAATAATAATCAGGTAGGCTATATACAATACTTTTGATACTTAATGTATATATATATACATTATTGTATTCCTCATTATTATTATTATTATTATTATTATTAGTAGTAGTAGTAGTAGTAGTTATCAGTTACATTGAGGGAATAGGACTTTTATTTGCAATGGAGTATTTGTACAACGTGGTATCAGCAGTGGTGGAAGAAGTATTCTGCTGAATATTTTTACCATGAACCCCTTGATTAATTGTTTGTTTTGTAAAAATTAAATTCCGGGGGGAAATAGTGAGAAATTATGCCACAATTACGAGCTTATAGAGACATCTTCTAAATGCCTTTTTTTGTCCAACCAACAGTTCAAACACAAAAGTATTACACATAAAATAATCAACATAAAATCATTTTCAAAATATATATATATTTAAAATAGCCAATAAATGTCCTTTCAGTCGATTAATTGACCAATCGCTTCACCTTTACTTGTAATTTTGCAGATGTTTTGCGTGCAAGCAGGGAAAATAACTAGTAACCTAACTATAACTGACAAAGATATGTCGTGTAATACAAAGTACAATATGTGATCTCTGAAATATGGTGGAGTAGAAGTATGAAGTGGAATGAGTGTTCCAGAAATAGGGTAAATAGTGTAAAGCGGACAATACATATACACACACATACCTGGACTCACATAAATACCTGGACACTTGAACACTTGACTTGACACTTGACTGATAATTTGTTGTAAATGTCTTTTTATAGCCAAAGATATTACTTTTATTATTGTTATGTTATGTTATGCTATGTCTTTTTTTCTCTCTATATTGTAATTTTCTTGCTGAAAACTGCTGCTGGAAATTTCAATTTCCTTGCTGGAGTCATCCCAAAAGTATTAATAAAGAGAAGTGTATTTCAGTAGCAAAATGTTGCCTGTTAGACAAAGTTGAGGGCATCATCAGCATTAGGAATCACTACAAGGGCATCAGGGCAGGTCAGGGGCAGATGGACAGTTAACAGACAGGAAATGCCTCGACACCAGTTTATCCTTTGGGACAGTACTCCAAGAAAACATTCACTGAAACAAATATTGTCAAAAACACTGATCGTGCTAAATGAAATGAAAACATAAGCAGAATATTTCGCAACAACTGAGATTTGTATGAAAATAGCAGAATCCTCTGTTCTGTACTGTGTGTCTATACTAGGCCTACTGACCCTTCTAAGATTTAATGAGTGTAATGTCCCCCCAAGTTGTATCTATATTTATTGTTTGATATAGCAAATGCTTGGAGTCTTGCAAATAAACAGCAGGTGGCAGTGTAAAACCAGACATCAGTGCAGCTGTCTGTACCGTATAGTAGACACATCCAAATTACTGCACCATCATATGTTAATGTTTAGGCAATAATAATAATAATCATATTATATGTAGTCGATTTTGTGATTCTTCAGAGAACCTTTTATGAGGATACTTTATATACAAGTTCCATTCTTAGTCACAGAAAACACAAGCTGAATTTAAAACCTGTCTTACAGTAATCTAACGTGTGTTCCCTTTAAATAAAACCCTGATCCACCCACTAAAAAAGACAAAGAGGGCAAAATAAAATAAATTAATTTTCTGCCTTGTTTGAATCATCCTGCACTATCAGACCACGCTACTCTCCCCCCACTGTTGCAGTGCTGCTAACGTATGTTGCTAAGCAATTATTCCTCCGTTGCAAGGCCCCATCTGGCTGCCCCCGTCGAATCTTATAGAAAACTGTACATTTTCCATGATGCAGCAACACAAGTAATAATCAGGTGTGTACTGGTGTTTTTTCCCTCTGAGAAAAAGATTCACGGGCCTTGTTTTTACTGTAATTTGAATGTAAGGGCATTTACATCACACTTGTAATGATGTCAACTGAGATTAATCCAACTCTGAGCCAAAGCAATGACACCATCACTGTAACACAGCATGTCATATTACTGTTGCTGCTTATAGACACCTTCATTTCCTGCTGTATGTTGTTGCTTGTGCACTGTGAATCTTTCAATATAAAAATATTGCAGCAATGTTGGTTTTTGGATTTAATTTCCACTCTTCTATCCGGTCTCCAACCCATGAGCCCTGTTCCTGTAAGCTTGACAGACAGTCCTGACACCAGTCATGTTATTTAAGTATGCACTGTGTTGAAATAAGCACAGGATATGAAAGCATACCAGCTTGCATTATTATGCAAAATCTCCAGCGAAATGAAACAGCAAATTTTCTTTTAGGCCTACATAAAAGAAGATTATTTTATTATTATTATTTCCCAAGTCAGCCTGTAGTACATGTACCAGCCCCTTTCCCCCAGTCAGCTACTAAATTGTCACTGTTGCTTTGTGCGTTTGCTTTCCTGCCTCTGATACCCGGAACGGGAACCTGTCTAGTCTGCACCTGCCTGCACGTTTCCCTGACTAATTCCTGCTATCCTCTGGACTCTACCACCTCAGTTTGGACTTGCCAGTAAGCTTATCTATGTTGACCTTAACTATAAATCCCTGAATTGCATTGTCAGCATTTGGATCCTATATTCCTTGATGCCTTGCACCCTTGCAAATCTACAGGAATAAAACTGCATTATTCCCTCAAATTTAAAAAAATAAAAGGGAGTTCAAAGGGCAGGCCTCTCATGCTTAGTCCACCCTTCAGTCATATTTTCCATCTGCAGCCTTTTAAGCTATAGCAGAATACAGAGCAAGCAGTCTTCTGTAGAACATTTTGGTAAATTAGTTTTTATTATTGTGGAGTTCTGCAATACAGCCAAAATAACTATTTCTCATTTTATTTCAATTCAGACATTAGGGGAGATGGTAAAGAACATGCAGGGTAAACTGGCATTGCCGACTTAGCCTGTAATAACGCTGTGGTACTGCATCATCATAAACCAATTCAGGCACCAAACATACCAGCCAAATGCTAACTCTTATTGATTTTCTTTCACATATTTTGATTGATAACGTGATCCAGGGCAAAACAATAAATGCGTCTCATATTGGTGCATGTTGATGTGAGCTATTGTAGTACATGATCTCTATGCTTAAATCTAAATGATACATGGGTGGCATTGATAATGGCTCTCCGGCCTAAAGTGATCCAAAGAAATGCTAACGTGTTCTATATATGGCTGTATATTGGTAATAAGTGTCACATTCTTGATGGACATTCTTTTCTGTAATTAACCTTCTGTGAGTGTCAGAAACCTTCTCCCAACCCCCTTCCTGCAGCTATTATTACGTGTGCATTATGTATTATGTACGTATTACGTGCATTTCCTGTCCTGCCAATATTTCTGCTACTTATTGTTCTTTTCCCCACTAATTCTTCAGTTACATAAGCTGGACTCTGTATTTCAACCTAAGACTGTGGAGAGTACTCGGGATGTGTTCATGCTATTTTTAGCCTATGCTCTTTGGAGTTTTATTTTACATATTAAGGATTGCAGCTGACACACATTCGGCTATAGCTTGCATGAAAAAGCTGCAGCCAGACAGTGTCTCCTCAGAGCAAGAGTGGGAGGCAGCTTAAGGTCCAGATATGGAGGCGGATCATATTTTCAGATCAGATGGGGAAGGCTAAGGAACAAAGCAGGAGAGGACAAAGTTTCACCTCATGCAGGCTGAGTGAGGCAGGCAGGAGTAACTTCAGAGGGGGTTGGCTCACAGCATCAATGAATTTACAGCATGACTCATTTTACTTTAAAGTATTGACAGTTATCAAAGAGATATTCCACAAAGGGAAATTAAATATGGTTCATAGTGTTCCATGTAACTTGAATTTCACCTTTTTGTTTACAGTACAGTAAACTACAGACAGTAGTACAGCACTGTGCTGTACTACGTCCAAACCTAATGCAGTTAATGCATATACACGTTTATCTGTCATCATTTTCCAAAGCTTGCTTATTTGATATTTTCATAAATTTATACCAAAGTATAGTAACAGTATTCATTAAACACTATTTGAAATTTTGAAACTACTTTTCACTCCAATACATTTCACAGCTATAGTTACTTTGCAGATTAAGATTCTACATAAAGAAAACCTATCACTTTATGAAATATGATTGATTAGTAGAAGTTCCACTGCCCAACAGTGTACATTATCTAAAAAAAAGACCACCTAGACCAACATAACATAAGTCTTCTTACAGATTTATCCTAGTATATGGCCTATAGCCTGACGTGGTCATGCTCAGATTCTAGTCAGAATACTGTTCCACTGGGCTGTGATTATGGGGCGTGTTTCAACCATAGACCGTTAATATTAATAATAATAATATACAGTCTATGGTTTCAACCAAACCAGTATAAAAAATGCCTCTGCACTCAATTGGATATTCCTACAACCAATCAGAGCAAAACAGTATGTGACGTTGTTGATCTTTTGTAGAGGACTGTAGGAAGGACGGCAAAAACCATCTTTCTGCCTTGATCGGAGTTCTCTGTTCCTCTTTTAAAATGAATGCACTGTCAATATTCTACACATCTCAATTCTCCAGCGGCAGCCATCTTTTTGTAAACAAATTCAAGCCAAGCACTCTATGACATGGTTGATTATGTTAATTCTATCTGACCATCATCATATAAAGCCCGCCCTGACTATTTGATTGGTCCAAACAGCTCTGGTTCGAGCATAGTTGCTTCACAACGGATCAAGCCCAGACTGAACTCGCCGACCTCAAATGGTATGCGTGTGTGTGTGTGGGGGGCTAAGTTCGGCTGGCATTCAGGCTAGGTTTATCCATGACCGAGGCGGCTTTGCGCCATAAAAAATATCTTTACTTTTGATACTTTAAGTGCATTTTGCTGATAATACTTTTGCAATTTCATTAAAGTAAAAATTGGAATGCAGGATGTTTACTTTCAGCTGAGTATTTTTACATTATGTTATATGGTAGGAATCAATCATACATACAGGTACTTCTTCCACCCCTTTTAAATGAATTATTCTACAGAGATTATTGCCTTTTTGGTTGACACATCACTTGCAGTGGTTTCAAAGAAAAAACAGACCCTGCAGTAACCTCCTATTTTAAATGCTGTTATATCCCTTTTTAAATAAATGGATCAAGCTTTGGCAAGAGCCAAGCTTTCCGGCACTCATGCATGATAATTATTTGCTGAAATGGCCTCTTCCACTCTTTATTTACTTGTAATTGGCCACCAGTATGCAACTTTACTCTGTCTTGCTTTATGCTCAGTATGAAGCAGTGCTGGTGTCAATATCTCAGAACACAAGAGCTGAATTATGTAACATGTCGTGACCAGCAGTAAGTGGTGGTAGAAGTATTCCAATTGCTTCCCAGATAGCAGGGTGACATTGATTCAGTGGTGTTTTTTTTAAAATACCACAGTAAAAAAATACTCCATTGCATACAAGGCCTACAAGTCCTGTATTCAAAATGTCACTTCAGTAAAAGAACAGAAGTAAGTAGGGAGGTGGGTACGTAGGGTGGACTGGTAGCTGGAGGGATGCCAGTTCACCTCCTAGGCACTGCCAAGATGCTCTCGAGCAAGGCACCGAACCCCCCTCAACTGCTCAAGGTGCCTGTTCAGCAGTTGCAGCCCACTCACTCTGACATCTCTCCATTAGTGCATGTACAGGACCTGTGTGTGTGTGTGTGTGTGTGTGTGTGTGTGTGTGTGTGTGTGTATTTTCAGGCCTGTGTGTAAATGTAAGCGTGTAAATTGGAATTTCCCCATAGGGGATCAAATATAAATTATAAACTTTTTTTATAAATTATAATTATAGTCTGTTATATTACTGGATCATTGATGTGTAGTGTAAATGTAACCTAGTTGGGCAAATTTGAACTACTTTATATACATTTTGAGCTGCTGCTGCCTCTCTCTGATAATGTACTGTAGATGGACCTGACACTGACCTCTTGTGCAATGATCAAACAGAGGGGGGATAGAAATACCATCAATCGTCTCCTTGGTTACCGCCAGTTACATTGCGATCAATTTATCAATCAGGTGGGGTTAGATACATTTTATAGACTCCAAGGGCGTAACTTTGGGATCTCCACTTTTGAGCAAAATTGAAATATTGATCTTCAAAGACTTCATTTCCTGCATTCTGGTGATATTTTCCACAACAATTTGAGCCTTTTCTGCATAAAGTTATAGTACAAATGTCTTTATGTAATAGAAATTATAATCCCCCCAGTATATTCCGCCTATACACCCTGAAATCCACCAAAAAGTGACCAATCACATGTGGTAGAGCATCACCTTTGCCCACAACCCTGCGTGTTCTCCATGTAAACTGTACCTTTGTTGAATTATTAGTTCAATTATTAGTAAGCTGTTGCCTTCCCTTTGGTAAGATAGGGACAGATGTTAAGCATAAGCATACTGTATGTTTGATAATGTGCAGTGAATCTGTATTGTCATATGTTTGTGGATCGGCAAGGAAGCTAATACAGCTCCTAACTTTTTATCTTCATCAATGTAATCACTCAGAACAAAGAAGAAGCAGTCTAACTGCCATAACTACAGTAGTATTAATCATTTGGGAAAAGAACGTACTGATCAGCTGGCTGGCAGGCTGAATCAGTTTGTGTTGCCAAGCATTGCAGAAAGTTTCTATATTGACTCTCAAAGTTTTGTCAAGTCGAAAAACAATAACTGACTATAGAGATATACTGTAGATACACACACACACTACTGGGGTCACTTAAAAATGTCCATACCACTCCATTATAGACAGAATACCAGCTGATCTGAGTGGGGGTCTTTTTTAATGAAATATCTACATTGCACATTATCAGCAACCATTCATCCAATGTTCCAAAACCACATTCTGTTTACTAATCTGATATCATTTTAAACATTGGAGAACCCTTTGCAATTATGTAAGCACGTAATGTAATCTAAAACCTGCTGCCCAGGTTTATATAGGACAGAAGGCATGTATACCTATACTAGGTATATATGCCTTCTCTGTCTGTCTTTCTTACACACACACAGTAATATAACTTTTGTTCTTGCTTGAAATAATGCAAAGTTTCACCCACAGTGAATTTCATTACATTCAGAGAGGCTAAATGGAGCTGTGATGCTTTACAGCACATCAAGAGTCAGAAAGTAGCATGCACTGCATCTACAGCTCAATTAGCACTGTGGTATTAATAGCGTTCACAAGTAAGTTGAAAGACAGCACGATGCACAGGAGAGAAAAATGTTGAGACTTAATAATTTCAGTGTGAGTTGAGCGGTGAGCAGGCAGCTTTAAATTAAGATTTTTGCCTCATTTCAGCACTAACTGCAATATTGCTTGGAACATCATATCTTGGTGTGTTATGATAACCAATAAGGAGTTCTATTTCTGGCAGTTATGTACACCTGTGGAGAGTGATGTGAATCCATGGCAACCATAAATTTAACTTCTTGCTAAATTGGATTCAACAACATGATTTAATGTGTTTTACGGGGAGACTTCATGCTAAGTGTCGTGGCACAGACATTAGATAACTTAACATTCAATTATTTCCGATTCTGAGGTGAAACGGCGTCCAGATTCTGCTGCAGGTCAGTACACTAAAGAGGACAAAGGGTGGCACTTCACTACTTCCATAGATCCACCATTTAGGTGGGCTGTTCAGACTCCACTGATGACCACTGAACATGACAAGTGATTCTCTTTGGTGGGGCAGGGCAGAGAATGAAAGTGACTTTGAGGCCCGGAGTCCTCTTGCCACGCAATATGTCACTCAAATCTGCTGCTTCATAGACAAATAGAGATAAAAAGAAACAGTGAAGGCAGCAAAGTTGATGTGTTTTAGTCCTGGTATTGGAATTCAAATCACCAATTTCACGATAAGATGACACTGTCTC
Organism: Etheostoma perlongum; assembly: GCA_026937815.1. NCBI lineage: Eukaryota > Metazoa > Chordata > Actinopteri > Perciformes > Percidae > Etheostoma > Etheostoma perlongum. Next base: position 2,789,238 of record CM049373.1, read on the forward strand.
CATCAGCACATTTCCAAAAAGTGACTAAAACAGTTAATTAGATGTGACAAAAAACAATAATTCACTGCAGAACTTTATTTTTTACCAGTTTAAAGTGTTATATTGTAATTCTAATACCATTTAACCACCACGTAATTTCCCATTTTATTGGGATCCATATCTATCTACTTAGACACAAATAAATAAAACACAAAATGAGGCTGGTATCTTGTGTAAAACTCTGCTGACCACTACTGGACAAAAGCATGAATAATACTGTGAGAGTGAGAGCTTATAAAACCCCATAAACAGACATGCAGCAGAACATCTGTTGGGCAGGTTAGTCGGCTGCAGGCTGACTGACTGATGCTCCATGGGCCCTCAGTGTACACATCCAGATGTCTCTGTCACTAAAGCATCTGTGGAAGCTTTGGGGTCTATGCTTAGTCACACCACCAGTGTACAGGCTTACAGAACATGGGAATAAAGGAGTAGTGCAAGAAATGGCTTTGGTTTTGGTTAAACATTATGGATTATGAATGCCATAATTGTGGATTTAGTGGGTGTAAAGTAAAGCCTTCACCAATGTGGACATGAAAAGGTTGCCTGCTCGCAGTAGTGACAGACTGAGAAGATTCCACCTGATAGCGGAGATAGTGAAAGGGGAGGAACGCCAGATGTCGGGCAAATTCCATTCAGCCAGACTAATAAAAGGTAAACCAATAAAGTTAATCTCTTATTTCTTCAGTTTCAGATCCATGGAGACTTTTACAGTGCATCACTATATTCAATAACTCTTTTCTCATCATTGAAAGGATGCAATCATGCACAAATATCAACATAACAGAAACGCATTAAAAGAGGAATCTGATCAATCATGCATGTAACAAGAACTATAATTAAAAATAATCCTGAAGTTGTTTTTCTGGGCAATGCCGCTGGTCCCTAAAGCATTCAAAATTCAGAAACATCCATGCTCCCTTGCTGCCCTTTGGTAACACAAGTCTCCCTTAACAGAGCTGAAAAACAACAGCTTTGTTGCGTAAGAGATTATTTTAACTGCTCTTATCTTTTCTCTGCTCTGGCTCGTAGGAAATCAAATTCTATCGTGGAGAAAATGAAGAAAAACAATCTCTTCTGCGGCCTTATGAAACAAACGCCATTATGTCATGTGTGTTACGTCACTGTGGAAAGTTTTATACTTATCATATATCATATATATGCCAAAGAATGCACAGTAGAGGCCAGGGGTCAGTACCACTATCAAAAGTATTTAAAATATGTCTGGAGCCGCTGAACATATTTAAGCCTTTTAATGAAGGTAGAACAGCCTATAAAGTCTTAATTAGCCTGTCAACATTACTATTAAGTGTGTTGCTCTTATGTTCCTCATTGTATGTGCCTTCTTATTTTTACTTTTTATATTGTTTACTTGAATGTTATGTTTGTCTGTGGACATAACTGGTTAAATATGTCTTGTCTCCACCGTGGGATAGAGGGAAACGTAATTTCGATCTCTTTGTATGTCTTGACATGTGAAGAAATTGACAATAAAGCAGACTTTGACTTTGACTAAATGAATGTTCATTCAAATGTTTTTGTCAGAATATAGTGAGGACCCAAGCGCAAATGAGAGGTAGCCTGGAAATCAAAACCCAAATCTGAAAGATTAAGGGTCTGGCATCGAGTAATGAAAGTCCCCCATCTTGAGGGGCGGCACCAAGCGTGCATTTGAAAATCTCACTGCACGCAATTGGATAACTCTACGACCAATCACAACAACACACAGGGTGAAGTATCCAGAGCCCTGTACGCTTAGCTACCAGCGGAGCTAACTGGTAGATTAGACTGTAACTTTAGCTCACCTCTGGCCCCGCCTATATCAGATACACCGATGTGATTGGTGCAGCTCGCCTCTGGCCCCGCCTATATCAGATACACCGATGTGATTGGTGCAGCTCGCCTCTGGCCCCGCCTATATCAGATACACCGATGTGATTGGTGAAAAGAAAGACAGCTCTGAAATTTGAATGAATATTTAAATGAATAGTTAATTAATTATTTAATGTATTCACTATCCGTAAAGGGCTTTTCACGCCTTACTATGTTCTGAGCTGCAACAAAACTATCACTGGAGTTTGGAGATTTGATCCAATTCTTAAAAGGACATTTGCTCTGATTTTTGCAGAAGTTCCAAAATTGCTCTCTTTCTCTCATCCCAGCTGCACACTTTTCAACAAATGCAGTGTGCTTGTTTGGAAAAAGTCTTTTAAAAGGCTATTACTGCTTTTTTTGTGCTAATTTCTAGCCGCAGATGAAGCATACCTGTAAGCCAGCAGCGTTGGCGGTGAAGCAATCAAATCTGTCCATGTACTATTTCATTTTCTATTTAACTTTTAGACTTAGAATCCATAGCTAGCAATAACTCAAGACTAGCCACCGCTATTGAGGTTCAGCAAAATTTAGAGGATAAGGCCATACATTGGCTGTGACACAGATTTTAGTAGATTGAAATGTTAACATTTTATTCAGTGAAGACTACACATTTTTACATTTGAAAAGAATGTATGAACCACTTAAGGTTTACAACAATGATTATTCATTTCCATATATTTTGTCAATGGGATCTGCTGAAGAGAGGCTAAAGAGCCGCAGGTTGCAGATCCTTGGTGTAAGCCTAGTATGTTGTGGTGTTGTGTCAGCACTTCTGTAACGGGGGGGGGGGCTGTGTAATGTGACCTTGTTTTGCCATGCAGGAGTCACAGCACACCATTGCACACCTCCCCTGACAGTAATTGTGAGAATCTGACGGATGCTCCACCTTCAAAATGGCTTGGTCATTGACCATAACAATTCCTCCATGCAGCTCTCTCTGTGGAGTTTTTAATGTGAAACCCTCCATTTCTCATGATTAGTCACACAGCTGTATGAATAAACAAGGACATACCACACAGCTATTTAGGATCCATAACTTATGACTTAGAGCTTCAGTTGAAGATGCCAATGAGCAAAGCTTCCGCCCAGCAGTAGCTATGCTGGTTTCTTGTGTTAGATGGGGTTAATTCTCTTTAACTTTCTTTGACTGAAGCATGAGCAGTGCTATGTCTGTGGCATGGTGTGCCCAGCTGTGAGGGAGGAGTCAGAGAGCATCACTCAGGCACTACCTCATCCAAATCTGATCATTACTCCATTCTGTATAACGTGTTGTTTTGTCTTTCCAAACCTATAAAGAGAAGCACTGTTTACATGTAATCACTTTACAAAGGGGCAATACAACTATAAGTTACAAAAGAGAAATGTTCCCTTCTCAGACTCATTTGAACAGAAACTATCCAGAATTTCACAATAAAAGCCAGAAAAAAACATATATGTGTAACAGAAATATTTTTATTTTGTTGTTGTTGCTTTGTAATTTCCTAGCTTGTAATTCATCTGGCAACCCTCAGGTTGATCTGATGTTCTCTGGGGGTGGGATCCACTGTTTTATAGTATACACTGTAACAAATTTAACTTCAAATTTACAGTAATTTACTGGCAACAATTGCCCAGCAAGTTACTGTGAAATATTTTTACAGTAAAGCTCCCGTACTTCCATTTACAGTACTTTATTCACTGTAAAATACTAAACAATTAAACACTGTGATTTTAGTTGTATTTACAGTATTGCTTGTTTTACTCTAGAATAAATAGTATTTATATACTATGATTTCTATTACATTTACAGTGCTGGTTTATTTACCGTACAAATAAAAAAAGTTTAGCACTGTTTTTTATGTATTGTATATGGCAATACAGTACTATAACATATGTATCAGTTAAACACTGTCAATTCAGTTTCTCACTATACAATATAAATACTGTGTCACTGTGATTTAACATTAGCAGCCTTAATAAAATCACCCATATTCTAAAATATAATTAACTGCAGACAACAAGAAAACAGTTATTTAAGATTTGATGAACAGGAACAGCACTTTACAGCATTCTACTGTAAAAATCATATGCAGTAATGTTACTGTGAAATCTAAAGTAAATAACTGTAGATTTCACAACCATTATTTACAGTGTAGTAAAATATTAACACAAAAGATAGATAGATAGATAGATAAATACTTTACTCATCCAGAAGGAAATTTTAGGCATCCAGTAGCAAGACAATCATAACATAACAAACACATACATCACACATACATAAGGATAAAAATAAAATTAAAAATTGAAAATCAGTCATAGAAATGCAATGACCATGATAAGGGGAGATACTATTGTAGACTGTGTGGATTGAACAGTGCAGTAGATCATGATAAAATATTGACTATGACTATAAAATATAAACATATTAACCTATAACTGACTGCCTGGATAGGAATAAGAACATTATATAACAGGGAATAAGTTATAAGATGTAAGATGTAGATGTTGTGTATGAGGGCTAATATAGCCAATAAGAAAGTTGTACAGCAGACAAGTGATTTGATACTGAATAAATACATAAAGAAAAATAACAAATGCTTTCATACAGCACACAAGAGAGTGTTTTTTGATGACTAAGAAAAGGATGTGAATTACATGATATGGCCTTTACAGCCACCACACACTTACAGTATGAGAGCAACAACAACCAATGAGCGAATGTCTTTTGGAAGACCAGCGTTCCCCCCTCCAGAATTTCAGAGACTTAGATTGGACATGATGCCAGGCGCACTGAAGCTGTTCTGGCAGCTTCAACACCTTATTAAGACACCTAATGATGTTTATGTATTTCATTTGTCACTGTCTTTAACATGCATATACTTGATGTGATGCTTTCATATGGGAACACAAGTTGCAATTACAGGTCTTACTACTACTGCTAAAGAGCAGAAAGATCAGACTGCCCATCCCAGTCAAAAGTGGTTATTAATTAGTGATAAAAATGGCCAAATGTGTTGTGAAAATATTACTTAGCAGGATTTCACTGCAGGACTAAAGAGGTCTGCAGACAAAATGGAGAATGTCTTTTTAGTCACCTTTTTTTTGATTTTCTTTCATTTCAGACAGGACTGTGACACTCACAAAAAAGGGAGGGGAGGGGGGAGACAGACAGATAGATATGCAGAGACAAAACTGTGACAAATTCTGCTGAAAGACCACGATTTGCATGACGAGTCTTCACCGAATTCTTCTCAAACGACAGATCACATCTCTTCTAGTAACACACAGCAGCCGGTGTCAGTGTTATTTAGGTGAGCTCTGAGCTGATGTCGGCCAGCCAGATGCGCACAGGCGTTATGATCCCTCTGTGCTCATGCATGTAGAAAACAGAGGGAGTGAAAAGGAGGCAGCCTTATCAGTGGTAACCATGTGTGCGCAGTGGGCAGCGTGATGGAGCTGCATCCTCGCGCTCGCGGCCATCGAGGAAAAACCAGGCGAACGGTATCTGTCGCCACACCCATCACATAAAGCCAGACACGGTGCTGGCTGAAAGAAAGAAAGCGTTTTAATATCGTTGACAGCGACATGACAACAGCCGAGGGCTATGGGTGAGCGACAGATGAGGCGCACACACCTCCACTACTCCTCTGTTCCATTACACACAACCTGCACTATAAATATCGGGAGGGTGCCATTGTTGATGTGACAAATAAAAAGGAAGAAAAATGCAGCTTGGGTAAATGGATGATGGGCAGTGACGGTGCACGTGGGGCCAGTTTAGGAGAAGTATTTAAAGCTGTGGACACGTCTCTGTCAATGCGCATGATACTGCGGTTCCACTACTATGGCACGCTCCAACTCACCTTGAATCGGCGCACGCCAGCTCTCCTGTCATTCGGGTGCGGGGCGTACGGAGAACCAATACACGCCCCAAAGCCTCAATCAGCAGCCAATCCAATGACAGAAGAGGCGGACCTGTGGCTGCATTCTCACACTTGGTTTCACTATGCGCTCGTGAAACGGCTCCGTCTACTACGAACGCGGCGGTGCAGGTGCTCTGTCTCTTCGGGAGAGGATGCGGATGGAAGGACGGGGGAGGGAAGGGATGAAGGGAAACGCCACGAGGAAAGAAAATAGGATATGAAAAGGGGCTTTTGCTAAGAGACCGTGAGGTGCAAGGTCGAATATGAGAGTTCGGTTGAACGGGGCACTTTGCGTGGTAAAAGCTGGTCGGCAATAGTACTATGATTTGGTATGTGGCCACTCTGATAGCAAGTGTATTCAGCACCAGAGGAACGGCCGCTCAAGGTGAGTTGAAGTGCAATATATCTTGTGCCGCACATATGATTTCTGCTGTCTCCGTGCACGCTTCGTTGGTGCTGCTTTTTGCAATCGCATGGGTTTTTTTGTACGTTAGGTCATATGAACTGTGGAGCTAATTCATCCTAACAAATGGCTGCATATCACATATGTCACGTGAAAGTTCAACCCTGGTTAAATCGTATCAGAGCAAACAATAATTGTCTTGAAATGGCTTGGCTCATATAGCATGATATGTGATCCACATGCCAGTGATATAGACTACAAAAGGTCCTGAATGATTGGCCATGACAAATATGGGTTGATTGATATGGATGTGTGGGTTTCAAGGCCTGTATTGTGATATGCGCGAGGCTCATTTGTGTGATTAAACAAAGATTGGAAATAAGGTCCCTGCTAAGGAGGGAAATGTGTGCAATGTATGATAGCAAGCAGTCCCATTTGAGTCCTCCAGAGAGGGGTGTGACCGTCTAAGCCCTCAAGATGGAAAAGTAACTAAATAATGCATTACGTGTCAGATATAATGCACTCTTGGATTGATAGAGCCCATTGCTGCATGCATGGGATTCACATGCTGAATTATACACTGCACATGGATATGGTCACATAGTGCTGTGTGTGTGATGCACCAAGCACATACAAGGCCCACCTAGTGCTGATTAAAGTGTCTCATTATACTAATCATTTCTAGAGCAACACACTGCACAATATCCCTTTTGTTCTTATTTTTCTGAGCACTCTGTATTGACCCATGTACTTACTTAACCTTGCTTTTCCACTCGTGTCCAGATGAGGGAGACATGTGCCAAGCTGTCGCCTGGTAACTGATCCCAATGACCCCCACATACCCAGTCAAAACTGGTCTGCTCACAGGTCTGGTTCCTCCTGTGATGACAGCCAGGTTCAAGCCGAGTACAATGTGATAACGTCCTCTCATAAAACATTTGATTAAGGAACTGAGAATATCTCATGGGGTGTGATTGTTTTGAGCACAAATTCTCCATTTTATGAAGACATCGATGTGGCTGTGTTGTCTGGTATCGGCACTGCACTCAAGGTGATTTACTTTTGGAAAGGCTTACAGTAGAGGCTGCACCAGAGAATCACAGTTCACAACATAGTCTAACAGTAATTATACATGAGAGCTGGTCTACTTCTTTTATTACAGCGTCCTAGAATTAAGTGTCTGGTGCGACACTGAAATGCATGTTAAGACCAACTGTAACTTATTTTGAATCCTCATTTCATCAACACACCGACCTGTCATCACAGTTGAAGGCTTTTTGATAATAATAATGCAGCTTTAATGTCACAAATGCTAAGTTATACACTAATTGCAGCATAATCTAATGACAGGCTGCTGTTCAAAGAATGTGTAAAGCTTGAAAAGAAGGAAGAGTTTGTTAAAAGAGTGAAATAAAACTTTCACTGCGGTGTCTTTGCATCATTGAGTTTCTTTTTTTTTTTTTAAAGGAGTAGCTCGATATTTTGGAGAACAGCTTATTCGTTTTCAGCTGGGAGTTAGATGAGAAGATCGATACTTCTCTCATGTCATCAAGCTGCTTAGCTTAGCATAAAGACTGGAAACATTGGGAAACAGCTAGCCTGGCTCTCTCTGAATGTACAAAAATCCACCTCACAGGACATCTCAGGCTCACTAATAACATGTTTTTTTAGGTGTAAAAACTAAATGTTGGTTGGCTGGACTATTCCCTAGCTGGCAGCAGTGATTCCCTGGAGTCAATGTGCATCATATTCTCATACTGTTTGTATAGTGTCTTAGAAAAAGTTGCACATATGCACAATTTTTTGTGCGCTATCCTACAAATGTCAAGCAACACGAGCGATCCGTGCACCTGCACAAGCCCCCACAGTGCAGGACTTTTTCAGGCAACAAAACTACTTAGGTTTAGGAAAAAATTGTGGTTTTGATTAAACAGGCTAATCTTCTTATACATGAGCCTTGAGTAGGGGCCTCCTGGGTGAAAGTCCTGGGTGTGTGTTGTTTTTTCACATTCACATGTATGGAAGCAAAATATAACGAGTTTCTTACTATTGGACAGAGCTAGGCTAGCTGTTTCCCTCTGTTTCCACTCTTTGTGCTAAGATAATCTTACCAGCTGCTGGCTGTAACCTTTCTGTACAGATGTGAGAGTGATGTTGATTTTCTCATCTCACTCTCAGGAAGAAATAGAATAAGCATATTTCCTCAAATTTCAAACTATTCCATTAGATAATGGTAATTAAATAAGCTGCCATCTTTATACACATGCTAGTGATATGCATGTGTGCTATGTTAGCACCTACCAGTATGATGCCATGCTGTTGGACTGGATGCCATACTGACAAAATGGTGGTCTAACCCAGATCTTAATACTACCAATTAAAAAAGTACATTAAAGGAAGTTTGATGGGTTTTCACATTGTCAGACTTGGAGGTAAGAGCAGTGATAGCATGTTGAAATTAGTTTTTACTGCCTTATGCATGATAGATAATAGTGGTCAGATTTCAAGGTACCAATGAACATAAATCAAAACAGATGGCCAACAGATAACTTGCTCCAAAAAGTTGAGCGGAGGCCTGGCTCCTTTCTCTGGAATGGTTTGGATGTTAGGAATGAACAAAGGGCCAGTGAGTCTGCAGCAAGACATGTTTTATTTTCCCTGTAGAGAATTACATTAAAAAAAATACTGACATTTCCTGAAACAATGGATGCTAATTTTGTTAGTGTGTTTCATTTGAATGGACTGAAACATTTCTCTTATATCAAACAGTAAAAATAAATACTGACACACAAGCTACAAGACCAGCAAGATGTTGCAGGATGCAGCGAGACATTGAAAGAGACTCTGAATGGTTAGAGTAGAAAGTCAGGAAGTCCGTTTTCATTTCAGTGTGTGAGATTTGTTGGTAGCACAACATGATGTGATGCAGGTTGTGTATTTTCATTTCAACGGCATGGTGGCCATAAATGTGACATACATTTGTATCCAACAAAAAAAAAACACAATCTGTGATATGATTTTACTGCATTAGTCATTGTTAAAAAAAAGATGAAGAAAATTGCTAGTGACTATCATAGTTGCATACTTAGAGCCCTATACTGAGTCGTGTTCGTAGAGAAGCTGTCTGACAAGAGGAGTCCCAGATGCATGAAATGTTTTCATCTTTAAGGGAAACTGGAAGCCTAAATGGGTCAAGTTTAGCTGGGATTATTCGCGGCTGGCAGGATGGTGTTGAGAGTGGAAAGTGAAGACAGCAAGCAGAATCCTGACATATAGTACAAAAGTGTCAAGATTTTAAGGGACAGAATGTCATCTGTGTTGACTGTGTCCCTCATCCACAATTTGTCTAATATAGGAAACTGAAGAAGGGGTCCAGCGGGGGGGGGTGTCATGTGAACAGTAAGAGATACTCAGAGGTTTGCACGATGACTGGCCTGAATTTGAATTTGTGCTACACCATGTCTACACAGGAGGCAGCAGCTTCTGTCCTCTGTCTACACAGGATGCATTCAAGCACAGTATTGAGTGTAGGTCACTTGCGTTTTGGCATTACTTAGAGCTCAACACACAATCTCTGTAGTTGCATGCACTAAACGGAAGAAAATCGAGTTGAAGCGTAAAATGTGTGTAGATCATTTTTCATCTGAAAAGAACGTGGCTGAGGGCTGAAAGCTGCAGCAGTGTGCAATACAACAAATATATATGGTGTTTTCTGACAATTAAGCCACATAAACCTATTCTGGTACAACCTCTAAATACAATTATGAACCTGAAAATAAGCATGATATGGGCACTTTAACTCAAACTGACCTTTCTGGATCTTATGTCGTCATCTCACTTTTCTAAAGACAGAGCTGTTTTCTTTGCAATAGTGTGGAAAACAGCTTTGTTCCCAATAAGTACCCAATAAGCTCGCCTGCACCTTGTCACCAATCTCTGAATTTCTCACTTCTTATAGTTTTTGGAAGTGTTGGGCATTTGCAGTGAGCTGTTTATTAGCTTGTGGATTAGCAGTTTAATGAACAACGCAAAAAAAAAAGTGAACATTGAAGCTTTTAATAGCATACTGATGTAAATTCACAACTTTCTAAAATAACAATTGAACAAGTTAAAGTCAATTGTACATAAAGAAATATATACCTATTTACAAAAAAAACTTTAACTAGATGTTTATGTACTGTGGGAATCTTTTTTCAACCAGTTCAGTGATTTACACAGAATAGCTCAGGTTTGAGCAATCAGTCACCCATTGGGGAGGCAGCATATGGTCAGGGAGACTCAAGGTTAGTTCAACAAAGTCAACGATGACTTGGCAACTAATCAAGGTGATGCAAGAGGGACACTGATGGCAATGTAGAAGTAATAACATGTCATATATATATATATATATATATACTGTATATATGAAGGACTATTTTCAGCATGAGTCACTGATGGCAGACTGACTTTCCTCTCAGGTCCTGTACTGGGAGCATTTGTTGAACTGGCATTTTGCCAGATTGTATTCATCTATAATTCTCATCTTGTGAGTCCGCTCTTTGATGTTTCACAGAAGCTCCCTCGTGAACCTTGGCTTGGCACTCCTGTTCTTGTCACTGGGTTTTCTTCTGAAACCATGTTTCTTCAAAGACAGATCTATAGAAGTAGACAGCATTTGTGAAGGCGTCAAAACTGCCACTCACATATCTTAGGGCCTCCCGTTAGCGCAGATGCAGTTTCTGTAAACCCTCCTACTGTCTCTGGAGTCCAGCTTCAGATTGTGCTTCAGATAGACTGTCTTCACTTTTTGCCTGGATGTTAGAGCGGTCTGGGACTGGGCTGCTTTCCGTGAGATGGTTGAGGACATGTTTTGACAGCAGTGATTTAAATTGTCTAATATCTAAAGTGTTTTAAGTGATATCCGCCTCAGTGCAATTTATTTAATGTTTTATGTTGTGACTGCTCGTCTGCATTTGTTCAAAATCATAATGCGAATCATAGGCCCTGACAGTACTGCAGTAATTACAGTCTGTTTAAATTAGACAGTTCCATAGGGTTGCAGAGGTTGGGCCAGTTCTATTTAAAAGCATCAATGCTGACCATGAATGCAGGAAAACATAAAACTTAAAGAATGCAGTTTGTGTTAATTTCATTTCTGGCTTTAGGTGGTTATGGATTTGACATGTAGCAACTTTTTTGTCTTTATTTTTTCAGATATTGTAGAGCACTGTAGATTAGATGCCACATTTATAGGCACACGCAGGCAAGTCGTAAACAGCTGAGTGCCAGTAGTACACATCGCCAGTATTGAAGGAATCATTTAGATCCTTTAGATCCTAGAGAGTTACTTTCTGATTAAAGGACCACGTCGGCTTATTGAGGCTTTAGCGTATTCACCATATCCCCCAGAGTTAGATAAGTCCATACATTAGGGTGACCATATTTTGAAAAAAAAAGACACAAGAGACACAAATTCAGACAGGTTTCTCAGAGGTTAATGAACATGCTTTATGGTACAAAAATAACTTAACAAAACTGTAACAAAATAATAGCTCTCTTTTCAAATAAATCAATGTGTAAAATAATCTATGTGAATTAATGTTCTAAATATGACCTATTCTGTGTCAGCTTCAAAATCCAGCTTCAACAAAATATCTCTTAAAACCTTTTCAATGTAATAAGATAATGTTTTGTGGTGTCCATGTGAGCTTTGAGATCTCCAGCACCTTCATTAGACACTGAAACATATGTGCTAGCTTTGCACACGGTGCACTCCACCTCCCACTTGTCCCGACCGGGACGGTACGTGGAAAGTTTTTTTTGCAATTCAACTGTGAAGCTGCACTTACGCTTTGGCATTTTGTGTGCAGTACTGCTCCACTGTCTGATCTGCTCCCTGTATGTGCTCCCTGTCTGATCTTCTCCCTGTATGTGCTCCCCGTCTGATCTGCTCCTTATACGTGCTCCCTGTCTGATCTGCTCCCTGTATGTGCTCCCTGTCTGATCTGCTCCCTGTATGTGCTCCCTGTCTGATCTTCTCCCTGTATGTGATCCCTGTCTGATCTGCTCCCTATACGTGCACCTGTCTGATCTGCTTCCTGTATGTGCTCCCTGTCTGATCTGCTCCCTATATGTGCTCCCCGTCTGATCTGCTCCTTATACGTGCTCCCTGTCTGATCTGCTCCCTGTATGTGCTCCCTGTCTGATCTGCTTCCTGTATGTGCTCCCTGTCTGATCTGCTCCCTATATGTGCTCCCTGTCTGATCTGCTCCCTGTATTTGCTCCCTGTCTGATCTGCTCCCTATACATGCTCCCTGTCTGATCTGCTCCCTGTATGTGTACCAGGTAACCATAGTCCTCAGAAATCAACCAGAAATTAAAATTCCAGCACAAAGAAAGTGTAAGGGAACGGACGTCTGGCCGAAAACAGTGACATTTGAATTTCCGGCGGAGCTATCCCAGAAGTGGGAGGTCATGGATATAGACTACTTTGACCCTGGCTCTACATTAAAGGAATAGTTCAATATTGTTGAAAATATAAGTAGTCTAGCTGTCTTGTTAAGAGTTAGATGAGAAAATCTGCGCCAATATCATGTCTGTACTGTGCGCTAAATATGTATCTTAGCTTACCGAAGGTAACAAAAGATATATTCATTTTTAGCAGCATAGTGACACTATCACCTATCCAGTTTTTTTAACCATAAGTATGTGTATTAACCTTCATGTTGTCCTTGGCTCAAATTGACCCGTTTTCCTAAATCAATGTTATTTTTAACTATCCAAAATAACATGATTGATTCCACACAAAGCTCTTTGGCAAGTACAAATAATTTTGGGCATCTATTAAATTTTATAGCATTGGGGAAAAAATTGAAGTGTTTTTGAAATAGTATTGAGTAAAAGTTGACATATTCCAGTCTGTGATTATCATCAACATCCATTCCTTTCATTTTAGTCTAAATAATTCCTAATTTCTGCTTATCTAACTCAAACATTAGGTATCCTTTACTATAAATGAGGTTTATTGACCATAAATTCCAAAAATAACTGTAAAAATAAAGTTAATAAGTTAGAGTTACGTAGTATTAAAAACGTCAAAAAAAGTCACAAACATTGAAAAAAAAGTCAAAAGTGTTGAAAAAAAGGACAAAAACGTAAGAAAAATTAAAAAACATAGATAAAAAGCGTCAACTAAAGTGTTGGTTTTCAATTTTGACGGGAAGACAACACAAGGGTTAAACATATTTGCTTGACTGATGCTATAACACGCCTGCCAAGCTGAAATGATGTCCTCCTGAATTGGTCCTTGTTGTTGACTTGTTCGTCATTTTCCAACAGACACACAGCACAACTTCATCTCTCTTATTCTTATTTTTCACTGCTGTACTTTCTCGCTCACAATCATAAGAGTAAAGCTTAGTAATGAGCTTAGGAAAGGGCCTGTGCTCAAGCTGTGGATGGCAGACTCTCAGTACTGGGCATGTGCCAGCTCTTTCTGGTGGTGCCCCCTCCCCCGCTCCTCCTCCCTCTGCCAGTCCAGTCCCAGCAGAGCCTCTATGCAAACAAAGCCTGCAGCATTCTGGGAAAGCCAGTTTTTTTAAATCATGTGGTTCTGGTTGGATGGACTGCTTTCTAAGCCGCTACATCATCATCTCTCTGAAAGCATGCTGCTTCTGAGAATATAAGTAAAATATGACATTGTGTCAATGTTACACTTATTGCAGGTCCAGTTATATCATCTGTACAGTAAAGTCTATCTGTCTTATCATGCAGCTGAAAAAAATAAATCTATATATACAGGAGATCTGCGATTAATCAGGCAGTCAACCGATAAATGAACTTAATGACTAAAGAGGGAATTTCAATGATTTAAACTGAGAGAAAATTTAAATAATAGTCAATGATTCAGCATAATGTCATTCAGGTGATGAAATGCAATTTACTGAGGTCAAGACACAGACTATGAAGTTTTCTTTTAAAGTTTGGTACACAGTTCTTTTGCATTCATGGCTTGTCTGGGACAGACAGATTTTTACTTGCATTTTAATATTTTCCCCCCACTGACTAAATACTAGTTGGTAGTAACTCAACTTATCTCACATAATTCCACTTTTATCCTGTTACTTATTCAACATTTGTACTAGGTGACGTGCTGGTAGAAAAAAAAGCCAAAATTTCACCCTTCCAGTTTTAAAAAATGTCCAAAATATTATAAATAAAATTGTAATTTCCCTTCCAATTGTCCCTTACAATTTGGTACAAATTCTCTACATCGTATGCCTGTTCCACAGAGTGTATTCCTACTTAACCTACCTAAGGTAAACTAATTGATTTATCTTCCACTTTATAAGGTCTCAGACAATCAAAGTGTGAGGTCTGGTTGTCCTCCCCCAGGATTATTTAGAGTGTCAAAGACTAATATCCTGCATTCTGATACACGTTTATGCACCAATTAATGGTGAAACGGTAAATGGTAAAACACAGATAACTGAATGAAATATATCAAAAATATAATGGAATAGAAAAGCAGTAAGGGGGTTTTCACATCAGGGATCTAAGCCTGGATCACAAAAGTTGATCCCAAAGCAACGAGGACAAAATAAAATAGGCTGATTATATTTGTCTTAAATGTGCGGTGAAGGGAGGACACTGGCGTCAGTGTAGGCGGAGTATTTGGGCCTGGTTGCTACACACACACTACACACTGCGCTCAGTGAGAAGCGGGTCGATGAAAGATGAGAAAAGTCTCTGCATGTTTTGCAATGTTAGTTTAATTTGCTGTCACATTACTCAAGCCTGTATTGGTGAATACAAATATCTGAAGTGAAAGTTTTGTCACGAATATATGTTGTTGCGTATCATTGCACACTTTTAAGTGGGTATATGGAAATCCTGGAGATTTCTTAGTGGGTATACTGCGTGTAGCTGCGTAGCACGTAGACTACACCACTGGGACTAGTTGTTCATGCCAGGAGGAACTGTAAAAAAGCATTTACATTGGGATGAAATAATGACTTTGTAGCAGTGACTAATTCTCCTTTCATTGATTACCAAATGGGAAACATCCTTTGTGTCACTCTTGAATATGTCATGTTTTACTCTATTTTGGAGGAAACGCATACATGCATCTGCCCAAGAAGTACTTATTTCTAGCGTTAAGTGTTGAATCCACACAGAGCACAATTATATGGCTCTGAACTGCAGTGTTTGTATGAGAGTTTCAGAAAGAGGAAGTGAGCGTGCGAGAGGGGGAGTGAGCCAATAGGAATTATATGGAAGTGGATATGTTGATCGGAAGATAAGTGGAGCTGTGGCTGTCTGAGCAGCTCACATACAATAAAGGAAATCAGTGTCGCTTTCAATTTTTTACTCTTACACTTTTACATATGATTTATTGATGCTGAATCAACTCATAACCAGCTGTAATTAGATACAAAAACACTAATAAGTGCTGCTAACAGCCTCTTTGTGTAATTAGTTTGAAACACCTTTATAACTCATTTTAAAATGACTGAATCATGACTGGACCAAGGAGTTTTTGTGACTTACTGCTGATGCCAATGACACCCCATAATGTGCACCTCTGGCAGTGCAGTGACGGCAATGTTGGTTCGACCTTTGTGTCTTTGGCAAGCCAAGCCCATTTTACACATCTCTCCTCGCTGTGTGTTGGAGCAGGTGTCAGCACATCCATTGCATCCCTGACTGAGCATTGCTTGTCTGAAAGGGGGGGACTTTGCTATTAAAGAGAGCTAAATTATGAAGAGACCAAATCCATCTTGGATTGTCCCCATATAAAAGTTAAAATAGAGACACTCAGGTAACTGCCTTGTCTGCTAAAAACAACCTTGTGGACTGGGAAATACCCTTTGGGCTACAGAGTGGGAAGTAAAATGTGTAAACAATAAATTTCAAAGTCAATAGTTATGTTTCTGATATATTTGTACTGTTTTTAGGGTAGTAGAAGTACTCAGATCCTTTACTTATTCCTTTAAAAATAACATTACTACAGTGTAGAAATACACTGTTGTGCATTTATAATTTTACTTAAGGAAAAGTACAAATGTAGTAGGATCAAATATATATTTAAAGTACTCAAAGTAAAACTACTCATTATGCACAATGTCCCATTTCTTAAAAATATATATAATATAATTCTTGGATCACAATTAGGGATGCATTTTTTTGTTCCACTTGTGTATGTTATCACTTTAATTTTGCAGCTGGTAAAGGTGGAGCTAATCTTAATTACTTGTGGATTTTCCCCAGATGATCAACTAAGTCTCATCTTAACCTGTAGTTATGAGTCATGATTTATGTGTTGAATGATTACATTTTGTATTAATCTGTAAAGTAACTGAAGTTAGCAAATGTAGTGTAGTAAAAAGTACAACATTTACTGTTGTTGTAGTTGAAGTAGAAAGTAACAGTGGAAATAGTCAAGTAAAGTCCAAGTACCTCAACATTGAACTTAGTACTTAAGTAAGTGTACTAAGTAACTTTCCACCATTGTATGTCAGAGAGAAGGAGAGGGAACTAGGGAGAAAAGTGGTGATGGATGGACCTGAACATGATGCCAGTCTGGAAAGCTGGACGACCAGCAGACACAAATCCTCTTGCTGGAGTCAAATGTGTTCACCAGGAACCAAAATAACTGGTTAATAAAAGCAGAATGTGAGAGAAAATATCTTCCAAAGCCACATGATATGAGTGCAACAATAACACCTTCTATAATCCCACAGAGTGTGTTTTAGGAATCTGGACTCTCCAAGGGTATAGTTTAGCTATAATTGTGTGAGGTAGGGGTGGGAATCACCAGACGCCTCCCAATACAATAGCATCACGATACTTATGCCGCGATACAATATTATTGCGATGAAATTGCAACATTCTGCTATATATTGCAATTTAGAACCTTTTTCCCAACTTCTAATTTTTCCAATTTCAAATGATGTCCCCAAAAGGAAACTTTGTCAACATCTTTTTTATATAAAAAAAATACATTTCAGTTGTTCATATCACTTCAATTTTATTGCTGTAAATGGGATTGTCAAGCAGACAAACTGACCAACACACTATAATAAAAGATCGATACTTGGCACCTGTGTATCAATACAGCATTGCCACTGAAAATATCGCGATACTATGCTGTATCGATTCCCCCCCCCCCCACCCCTACTAGCAGGCCAAACCCAGCTGACCTCTGCCTGAGCCTAAGGCCACGTTCAGACAGCCTGCGTCGGCCGTCCGAGGGTCCAAGAAAAACGAAGGAATCCATTCATTTTGAATGGGGGTAGTGCCTTTAAGCTGCGGCGGGGGTTTGCCAAAGGGGGGGCACGCAAAATAACCACAGCGGCGAAATGTTAAGACCGACTCAACTGTCACGCCGCGGTGGCCAGTCATGTAATCGTAAATCAGACTTGGCAAAGTGTTTTGAGCTATGGTTGGAGGTGAGTCCCGTACAGTACATCGCTGCCTTTACCACTGCCACAGGAACGTTTTACACTGGGACGGTAAAAACTGAACTGCCCGGGAGTTTGCTGAATGTTTCCTGCAAGAACAAAGCACTCGCTATGTCTCGTTCGTTTCTTTTCTTTCTCTCTCTCCTGTGAAATAAGCCTTAGAGTGTGGTCAGAAACATCGAGATCTATAAACGTGTACTTGTGCTTGGTTGGGGGGTTTAAGAACACAACAGGACGTCACGCAAATGGGCTGTTTCATTGACACTCCCCCCCGCCGCATAACCCTGCGACAAATCGCCGGATCGCCTTTTTTGGTCTGAATGCATTGTTAGTAGCCCCGCGGTGCCATGGATAGTGCCCTGAGGTTGTTTTTTGGCTCTATTTTTAGTTTATTTTCTCAGTTTTTCCTCTCTTTCAGTTATAATTGCGCACACACACACACACACACACACACACACACACACACACACACACACACACACACACACACACACACATATGCCCAGAACAACCACTAATATTATTTTATTGAATTTCATTTGTCTGTTTTTTATGTCATTAAGCTAAAAAATACAAAATATAATCACAAATTGGGATGTGAATTCTGGATAAAGATACAACTTTATTGATCTCTTGGTGAAATTCACAAGCTACACGGCATAATACCTCACCTAACAGCTGCAGTATTAAAGCTACAGTAACTTTAATAAAATATAAGTACTACATGAATAAGCTCATGTGCGGAAAAAGCGTTCCCCTGCCTCCTCCAGGTGCTCCCAATGAAAAAGGAAACAGCCAATCAGAGCGCGGCGTCTCTTACGCAGTGTCAATGACTGCTCGGAAACTGCAGTCAAACTGCAAAACTAGGCAGTGCTGATCAAATAGGAATCAGAATCTCTTTACTGCATTGCCAATGTCTCGCCCCAACTTTTTTCAGGACCACCAGGAACATTTTATTATGTTTAGATGTAAGATGAGAGAGTTTCTCCATCTAGTCGGCCAGTGGGCGGTTTTTGGTTTTGTCTCGAATTGGTCCCCAATGTCTCATTCCGTGGGTAAGCGATGGGCTTATTAAATCCAATAACATTGTACATTTAAAGGTATGGAGTACCGATACCCTGCCTAACTGTGGTATTGCTACTTTTTTTTACTAAAGTACAATATCTGAGTACTTCTTCCACCACTGAGGATCCTATAGAAGATGATGCTTTGCTGTAGATTACCCAACAGTATGTAAAGTATTTAACAGTACCACAACCATAAAGAACTACAGCAGTATAATCAATTCAATACATAAATGCAGTAATGCAGCAGTAATATTAATCAATAACATCATATTTAATAGTAAAACACTGACAGGGACCTACATAATGAGTATTATTACTTGGGATACTTACATTTTGAATAGTTTGAATGCAGAACTTTTACTTGCAGTGGAGTATTTTAACTTTGTGGCATTGGTACTTTTACTTAAGTAAAGGATCTGATTACCTATTGCAACCAGTTGCAGTTCTAGACCATTTCAAATGGAGGGGCCAGGCTGGGACCACATGCAATTTTAGGGGTATCAAATATATTAAGCACACATACACACACACACACACACACACACACACACACACATGCCATTCTTTGATGTGACCTTCAGCATATGCAGGCTGGCATTCAATTACCGCCATGTCAGTGGCCCATCCAGCCCAGTGGCTGCACGTCCTTGAGAGTCTCTCCAGCCTCCGTCCAGTCTATATATTCCATTACATCCTCCACATCGGCAGTCTGTCCGGTTTAAAGCAGTGCTCACATCCTCCTCCCTATGAAGGCACACACAGCTTCATGTATCCTTTACAAACCCTCTAACTGCACTGAGCAATGGTTTTTCTCGCTTGTACGCTGAATCAAATTTGAGCCCGAGGTAAATATTCGATTTTAGTTTTTACTGGGTGTGCTAGTGTAACAAAACAAAAAACACCCTGGACCAGAAAATCCAAGCACTGCATATCTAAAATGTGTCTCTTATTGAACTCACTCATTTTTTTTTGTATTTTCCCACAATATTGTTCATTGTGTTATTGGCCAGCATTACTGTCAAAACATTTCTCTGCTCTGCCTGATTATTGCCCAAAATTGCCTTGAGAGTCTGTTTACTGTACAAATCTGTGATCATTACTAAACGAGTGTGGTGTGAGAGCCATTTTCAGCCACTGCCACTTGAAAACCGCTCCAGTTAAAATCTCTTGCAGATTTAACCCCGCGTGCCCCCTTCGCTGTTCTGCTGCGATGATTCATGTACTGGTCTGCACAGCTGTTGATTGACCTCGAACAGATGTCTCTTATTGGTTTATGATGTTGTTACATCACATTGTGTGTATCAGTAAACATTTGTCTTTGCCTGCTTCTCTCAGCTCTTAATATCCTTGTCACATTTGTGCTTTCCTCATATGTGTTATTTATCTCATACGGCAACGTCTTGGATAAGTGCTCTATAAATAAAGATTATTGACTGAAAAATGAATGATTTTTGACTATGTGACAAAGCTACACATTACAAAAGAGCTGTCTAGAGCTGAAACGATTGGTGGATTAATTGATTAAACGATCAACAGACTAATAATCGATTAATGACTTCAGTTAATTTTTCAAGCAAAACCAAGAAAAAATATTCTTAATGATTCCATTTTTGTTCCTTTGTTCTTATCTCCTGGGGGTCCAGACACAAATTAAATCCGATTTGGAAATTAAACAGTATCTTGTGGATAAACCGAATCCTGATAGAAACAAGACTGCATCAGTCTTTTATTAGAACTAGAATTCACAAAGGCAAATCCACTTTGCATGTGTTGTGACTTTTACTTTTGACTGGATTAATAGGGATTATCTTCAAATTTATCCATGGAAGCGGGGGTGGATGGTAGATTTTAAAAAGCAAACCATATGTAGTTGCCCAGTTGCTTGTGTGGAGATCAATGATATGTATACTAACTGGCTGGATAAAACAAGGAGGTATCGTGTCTTACTACTCTTTTTTGTAAGACTAAGGAAATTAGTTAATCATTAATTCAGTGCTTTGTGACTGTTTTTGCTGCTGTAACACTGGAATTTCCCATTTTTCTTGGGATCAATAAATCTATCTATCTATCTATCAATCTATCTATCTATCTATCTATCTATCTATGCATTTGCTTGGATGATATGCAGATGATGTCATTTTACTGGTTGAGTCTGAGTCTGACCTACAGAGTATATTAAATGTGGTTATTTTGTGGTGTCAAAGCAAAACACATTAAATGCATTTGAGAAAGAAAAGTATGGTAAGTACACAATGAATTAATTTTGGCTCAGTCACTTAAGTTAATTTTAGTGCATATTATACTGTGTAAATACTTGGGTATTTCTCTTGGTGCATTTGGAATTGGGTCCCTTAGTACTGGTGCACCGAAGAGCAATACTAGGAATGGCTGTTTAATTTTAACGTGTAAAGTTTGTCTGGAATATAGGGCGAGGGGGATTATTTAATTATTGTTCTGATTTCTATATAGCATATGTTTGGTCTGAAGATTGTATTGGGAGATGCTTATTAAGTTGCTCTTTTATTTTTGGAATGTCTCTGTTGTTTTGGAAATGTATACGCAGCACTCTGGTCCTGGCTTTTATTAAATGATGATGTCTTGTTAGCCCATGAGGCCTTGACATAGTAATATACAAGACACAGTAATGAAAAAAATTCAAAATATTCACAAGAAGGGGTTCACAAGATGCTCAATGGAATAGGTTTGAAGAAAAAAAAAAGTTATGTTACGCTATTATTTGTAAAATTTCTGATAGTTTTATCTCTCAAAAGGAATTCAGATCATTAAATCTGAGAAATTTAGAGGCAAAAAGCTCACAATCTTGTCTGACAATGAATTGAATATCTTTGGTTTTTGTACTGTTTTTTTGGAAACAAGTTGCAAGTTATTTAAAGACATCACCTTTGGCTTCAGAAAATTGCATTTTTTTTAACCAACTATCAAACCATTAATCAAGAAAATAATAATCAAACTCGCTGTGGCGCTGCCTGTTTAACCTGTAATACAATGAGGAATGTATCTTTATTTTGTATATGAACTGCCTGCCATATAGAGATTTATCTGACAGCTGACTGAATTGTTAGCCTTCATGAATTCATGATCACAGCAGTAAATTCACTATGTGCCAAGTATAGATACATAAAACATATTGGTCTCTTGGATTTATGAGCTGTTTGATTTATGCCAATCTTACTCAACAGATTTCTACCTCTGTGAGATTCAGCTTCAGTTGACATTTACAGTGCGAAACCAATCAGGAATTGCCATCATCTCTTTACTCTATTGATCCCTCTGTATCTACAGTGCGGTTTATTTGGAAGATCTTAAGCATGGATGCTTGTAACACATTTATGCGTTGTTGAGAGCATAAATATTTCCCTATGAATAAGCCCCCATAAACCCGACAGGGTCACCGTGTCTCCATTAAGGAAATGAAAAAGGCAAAAGCGGTGACCAAACCTCTGCTGATTGTTCCCTCATGAGGATCCCATAAAGGAATTGGAGAATTATTAGCACCTCTAATATATTATCTCAAGTCTTTTAAAGTATGTTCTCTGTCTAAGACTTTCTCCCGCTACCACCAGGATCCAAAAAATACTTCCAGCCGGAATCCCAAGCCTCTAAACTAGTGCTACCTGAACCGCCTGCAGAGGAAACAGTGGATTTCAGCAGCATGCACAGTTATGCCACATAGCTTGAGCTGGTCCTTCATGTCAAGTGACTCTACTTACTCAAACCAAACAATGTATCCAGTGTCTTTGATTACAGATGGTAGCCTGATGCCTTTTTTTCCCTGAAAGTCATAGAGCACAAGTGCCAGACCCACTAGTAAAAGCAAGAGACGCATAGGGACATATTTTAATGATCTATGCGCATGGCGCAGGTGCCTTTTTGCTAGTTTGACGGCGGAAAAAAGGGTCCGTGAGCCGGGCGCATGGTTCAAAAGGTACTTAGTGTCTTCATTGTTTCATAGGTGTGTTTTGGGCGTAACATGCAATAAACCAGTCAGTGTGAGTGAGTGTCATCTCCTATTCCCTTTAACAGCCAGGCACGTTTGTACCTTGTACGTTTTGCTATTATGATGGCGGATTTGCACCGTAATATTTTTTATTTGTAATCTTTTCAATGTGTGTGTAAGTGCGTAACTCCTAATTTGCGGTTGCAGAACGTCTGCGGATCAGCTCCACTGTGTGTCAATACCTACCAGGTCCGGATTTGTAAGTCATAAGTCTAAGCGCATTTTACTAATGCGCTGTTAAAATAACAATAAAATGCTGCGCTATTAACTTTAGACCAGGTTTTTATTTGTTGATGACGCGATCACTTTCCACTGCCTCAAGATAGCAATGCGCCAAGAATTCATCTGCACACACCTCTTGTGGCGGGCTTTGTGTTGCGCTCTGCCGGGTGCAAGATAGGGCCCATAAAGTCTCTGCTTTCATTTGTTATCTAACACAGGTGGTCAGTTGCACGTTTGTGTCCTCAAATTCCACATCAGTTATCTCGGACTGTGTTGAACCAGTCTTTAAGGCAACCACGTTGGCGTTCAATGACTCACAAGTAGTGAACTTGTCTTGCGCATGCCTCTTCACCAGAGATGGCAAAAGTACTCACTTCATGAACTTAAGTAGATGTACAGATACATGTGTTAAAAAAATACTGGTTAAAAGTAGAAGTACTGATTTAACTTCTTTACTCGAGTAACAAAGTACAGAGCTAGAAATGTACTTAAAGTACAAAAGTAGAAGTAGCCTTTTGAATGACAACCATTATGCAAAGCTACCTGGACCACACAGATTTTACTAGAGAGTAGCTGAGAAACTTCAGTGGACTTCAGTGGTGTTGAAGGTGGTTTTTATAATCGTTTTTAAAAGCGTTATAAATGAGGCTGCAATTTTGTTTTGCTTATAGCTGGATGGGACAGGTTTCTTCAGAAGTTTAGCGTTAAAAGGTCATGTTTTGTACGGGCTGCAGAGCAGAGCGGCATACCCCATAGATGCTCTCTGCAACAATCGACTCCCCTCTCATCAACTCTCAGCAATTTTTATGCATGTTGACACGCTACACTGGGCTTCATCAAACACTGACCCTCAGTTTAACC
Organism: Etheostoma perlongum; assembly: GCA_026937815.1. Lineage (NCBI taxonomy): Eukaryota > Metazoa > Chordata > Actinopteri > Perciformes > Percidae > Etheostoma > Etheostoma perlongum. The sequence goes on from CM049373.1 coordinate 2,813,066, forward strand.
TTAATGACAAATGCTTAACTACCGGCATGATTTAGATTCTCCAAATTAGTACTTGATGTTTTGTTCTTTGTTTGATGCACAGCTTTTCTGGGGCTTGTAGTTGTCCATCAGCTGCCCTATGAGATTTCTTACTTGTAACACTTGCATTGTATTCGTTAGCATCCAGGCTAGTGCAGCTTTTTGTATTCTCGTGCTGGTCTGTCAATCAATCAATCAATCAATCAATAAATCAATCAATCAATCAACATTTCTTTATATAGCACTTTACAGCAACCCGCAGGTATCCAAAGTGCTTTACATCAGAAAACAAGAATAAAACAACATCATACAGCAAAAAGAATGAAACATAGAAAACAGGAAAATCAGAAAAGGTTACATAGAAACAGGAGAAGGAGAGTGACATTGTTACACCACTACTACTGTCAGAGATCTAATGATCATGTGGGGTTCACTGAGTCATTTAATTTGGTTTGTGTCACTCATTAGAGCTCAAGTTAATGGCCTTATACATATTTGTGCTTCATTCTAATGGTACCAACGCTCCAGAATTTGTGAGCGGACACATGGGTAAACTGCGTGAGAGGTGTTATGGATAACAACAAAATACAAATACAGTTATTGAGCATGGAATAGATTTTAGTTTTTGTATAATAAATAAAATGTGCTTGCCAAATATATTTCTCGGTGCTCAAAATCTATGTAAAAAATCGAATATAACGCCATACAGAGTAGCTTAGAATAGCTGTCAGCAGGTGATAGCAGGCACAGTTGCAAGCAGATTCCTGCAACTGGCTGGCACACCACGTCTCCACTATAAAAAAGTGCAATTTGATTAAATCTGCTCTGTTTCAGTCCAGAATGTGTGCTGGCTGAAACGAATAAAGTGGATTAACTCTGTCACAGGATAATGCAGATTAAACCAGTGGGCACAATCACTAAGTGATGCATATGGCCTGTAGGGGTGGAGTTATAGCTTTATTTCTCAGACGGAAGAACTGGGTGGAAATGTCTGGGTTTTAATTGCAGTGTGCACAGCTAAAAAAGCCACAGATCATGTAACATTTTCATTTCATACAGTGACGGTAGTGGAACATGGAGCAGTAACACCAGCGCTGCTTGAGCCCATAATACCTCCAGGTCCCAACATATTAGCTCTTCTTGTAAAAAGAAGAGCTTGTGCAAATGATTCTGCTAATGAGAGCGTTAAGTTATTCAGCTGGTGTTTCTCTGGAGTCATACGTCAGCATGTCTCTTGATCCCTGAAGCGATTTTCCCCCTGGGCGAGGGCGGGTAGTCATGCTTGCTCTGACGGTGGAGATACAGCCGGTTCAATGAAAGCGGGGGTGGCAGCTGGAGAAAATCCATTCCCAGAGTGAGCGTTCCGCTGAGGCAGGTAGGCCGACCTTTCAGTCATCTGATAGGTCAACGCTCGGCAGCGTGCCTGGACAGTCGTGGCTAAACGCCAGGCCTGGTGGTGCTCATAGTAAAGCTTATCTGAGCAGCAGCCAGCTATGATCAATGGAACCCCTTGGCAGCTCATTTATAGTACAGTATGGCACAGCCACAAAACACTCACCAGCAGACACAGGTGACAGATGACGATAGAGTTTACCAGTGTGCATGGTGGTCATTCAGAATCTCAATGTAGGCCAGGAGTGTTCAATGTATCGGAAGAAAAATGTAGTTTTAATCTATTGTGCAGTAGTTTAGTCAAGGGCTGCAACTCATTCATTTGTTGATTCATCGATTAGTTGCTTGGTCTATAAAATGTCAGAACATTATGAAAAATGTTGATTGGGGTTTCTCAAAGCCCAAGATGACATCCTCAAATGTCTTGTTTTATCCACAACTCAAAGACATTCAGTTTACCTTCAGAGAATAGAATAGAATACATCTTTGTTGTCCACCAGGGCGGAAGTTTTTCTTTGGCCCACCTGACTTACAAGACAAATTAAACATACACACATCTCAAACATAGTAAGTAAAATATAAAAAATGAATATCAGGATAAAAAAGAATACATATGCTTACATTTATTAAAATAGCAGCTCAGTTTGATTGTGGATACTGATGGCATTTGGAATAAAAGAGCAATGAAGAACCCTGGAAATATTCACATGTTATTCACAAGTAGCTGGAATCTGAGAGTTTTGAATTTCTTTTCTTAAGAAATTACTGAAGCGGATTTGTCAATTAATCTTTGCAGCTCTAGTTTAGTCGATATTCTTTATTTGCCTCCTAATTATTGCTTGCAAATTAGTCTTGGATGGCTTGGGTGTAATGCCATTTTTCTGCTTTGTCTGCAGTAATTCTGTGCAGAATACACACCTGCACCTTGTTCTTTTGGATGTCAGACTCCAGCCCTAGGAGATGAAATTCCTTGTTAGTGGTAACCGCTGCTGCGTCTTCTTCTCAGGTGCCCACGGAGTGAGAGAGGAGCCCCGGTTTGTGACGGCGCGCGCCGGAGAGAGCGTGATCCTGGGGTGTGACGTGTCCCCTCCCCTGGACGGCCAGCAGCCCCCCTATGTGGTGGAATGGTTCAAGTTTGGAGTGCCTATTCCCTTCTTCATCAACTTCCGCTTCTACCCTCCTCATGTGGATCCAGAGTACACTGGTAAGATGTCTGTCTATGTCAAAGTAATCCAGTCCTGAAAATATAAGAACATATTATTACATTCAACAACTTTAGTTTATGAATTTTGAATTAATGAGCGTTTGGATGCATCTTGAATCAGGATCAATATCTTTTTAGTTGCCAAGCACAGTAAATCCTCAGGACTTTGTCTTGTTGACACTGCAGCAGATACAAAGTTAACAACAACAGTTTTACAGTACACTCATAGAAGGATATTATGACATTTTAAACTACATTTTTCTACATGAGTAACATGTGAAACAGAATTAATGTTAAAACAACAACAACTCTATGGATTTAAAGGAATTGCTTTACATTTAGGGAGATACACTTTTTCCCAAAATGTTGCTTTTTTGCCAAGAGTAAGATGTGAAGTTTGATATCACTCTCATGTCTACGTGGCATTCTGGTCCTTGAACTGCACTTCTATTTATTCTAACATGGCGTGCGGGGCTGCGCAGGGGCATCTGCTGCCTCTAAGTGAATAGAGGAAATAACTGTGTCTCAGCAATTTCCGACTGCATTGTACATACATTCTTTTCTACACACTTCAGTGACAATGCACCACAGAGCATATAGTGTAGAGTCGATACAGTATATTAAAAAACCCTACATATTAGTTAGTATAAAGCAATACAATTCAACAGAACCATAAACTGCAGCCTCCAAATGATCATAAAATTGAAATAATGCCTCTCTTAATATTATTACCTTCATGAAGCGACCCTACGAGAGCAGTGAGGCTTAACCAAAAGAGTAAAGTTGTTGGCCGTAAATCCAAAACAATAAAATGAAAGATGATATGTAAGTACTGTATATGCTCACAACCTCCTGGCTTAGACAATATGTTTGCCACTGCCTTCACACAGACTTGCAACAGGAAATTGGTTTTTCTGATGTTGCTTCAGCATCTGTGACAAGATGGCGAGCTGTCAGAATGGGGTCAGAATTATCCCTTCATGTTCCCACCTCGTTACCAAGTACAACACCCCGGCCTGACCTGGTAATATGCTGCGAAATAAAGGCAAAGCTTGGCTTGTCGAAAAGCTGGAGGATTCAATTCCCGTGTGTGTCCTAAATACGGACATAACAGGGTTTTCAGGGTTTGTTTTTAGTGAAAGTGGTGTGAATAATAATAAATTCATTGAAATCACTCCCTGTGGGCTTTTCAAGCAGGGTCAGCACTGCAAATACGACTAATGGCAGTGACTTAATGTCCTATTTTTGTTCTGTAGTGGCTGCTGTAGATACTGCAGCTGCTGGAGCGTTTCATTGCTTACTTTAACCTCCTGCCCGGCAGCAGGGTATGAACGACCAGCGCTTTCCAAAACAGCATCACACGCCGCTGTGCTCGCTCGGGCTCTGCTGGGCCTCGGCCATGTGGCGTCAAGTCCACTGCTGAGGAATTACTATCGAACAGATGCAAAACGAATATGGCCGGTCTCATTACATAGATTAAAGTTTGTTCTGGAGAATGCATGTGCCTAGCAACAGTGTGATAATGACAGTGGCCTGTAGATGCTCTTTGGGTCCGTGCAGTCTCTGAGCTCATTTGGGCTATTCCCATGAATTTTTATCACTAAGTATGAATGAAATTGGTGAATAGACTCAATGTGATATTAGTCCATCACACAGCTGCTACCAAAATAGAGTAGATTATCCATGAATGCTGCACTTACAGAATGGACAAATCCCAAATATGTTGACCATGCAAATTTTAGTGATCCCATCTATGGGTCAATAATTTTGTCTAGGTCAGTGATCATTACCTTTGTTCACTTTAGACACCAATAATATATTCAATATAATATGTTAATAGAGATTCCTCATTAGAACTGTGTATTTTCTATTTAATTTAATGCAAAATGAGAACTTGTAGGCTACATATCTCCTTGCATCCTTGTATCCATCTCTACTCTCAAAAATATTGTTACACATTTGAAACCCTCAGTTTGTCCCACTGATATTGTCCCGCCTCGCCTTTTTAAAGAGGTGTGGGACACTATTGGACCAAACATCCAAGAAATTATAAATAGCAGCCTTACTTCAGGTTCTGTACCAGCCTTTTTTAAACAAGCTGTGGTGCAGCCACTCATCAAAAAAACAAATTTGGACACATCTGCACTTTCAAACTATCGCCCTATCTCTAAACTCCCTTTTGTCTCGAAGATTTTAGAGAAGGCAGTTCTTTTACAGTTGCAGTCATTTTTAGATACACATGGTGTTCTTGAGGTGTTCCAATCTGGTTTTAAGATATTTCATAGCACTGAATCCGCACTTTTAAGGGTTTTTAATGATCTTTTAATCTCAACTGACTCTGGAGATTATGTAATTCTTGTTCTCTTAGATCTTACTGCAGCATTTGACACAATTGACCACAGCATCCTTATTTCTCGCCTTGAGCATGGCGTGGGGATTAAGGGCACTGCCTTAGAGTGGTTTAGGTCATACTTGTCAGATAGAGATTTTAGAGTCAGTTTTGGCGGCTCTATTTCACCTTCTGTGTCCCTCACATGTGGAGTTCCCCAGGGTTCGATTCTCGGGCCAATTCTTTTCTCACTCTATCTGCTTCCCCTTGGATGTATCTTAAAGAGGCACAACATCAGTTTCCATCTTTATGCAGATGATTCGCAAATCTATCTGCCCATCAAAAGAAATGATGGTAGTTCCTTAGCAAGATTAGCTGACTGTTTTAATGATATTAAAGCCTGGATGGCCTTAAACTTTTTAAACTTTAACGAGAGTAAAACTGAGGTCATGGTTTTTAGACCCAGTGGCACCTCTGAGGTCTCACAAATAGACCTGGGCATCTTTCAACCTTATGTTAAGTCCGTCGTAACTAACCTGGGTGTAAAAATGGATTGTGATTTTAAAATGGAGAAGCAGATCAATTCTGTTGTGAAAGCAAGTTTCTTTCAACTTAGGCTTCTTACTAAGCTTAAGGCATTTTTATCTTTTACTGACTTTGAGAGGGTTATACATGCTTTTATTACAACACGCCTTGATTATTGTAATGCTTTGTATATAGGTGTTAGCCAGGCCTCTCTCTCTCGACTACAACTGGTTCAAAATGCTGCCGCTCGTCTCCTTACTGGGACTCGTAAGCGAGATCACATCACCCCTGTCCTTGCCTCTCTTCACTGGCTCCCAGTTCATTTTAGGATTGATTTTAAGATTTTATTGTTTGTTTTTAAAGCCCTTCATGGACTGGCTCCAGTCTATATCACTGAGCTGTTGAGGCCACATGCTCCTTCAAGGTCACTAAGGTCTGCAAACCAGTCTCTCCTCGTTGTCCCTAAATCGCGACTCAAGAGTAGAGGTGATCGGGCTTTCTCAGTTGCAGGCCCGAGACTGTGGAATAAATTGCCTCTTCATGTCAGACTGGCCCCTAGCCTTCCGGTTTTTAAATCACGACTAAAAACACATTTTTATTCCTTGGCTTTTAATCCGGCATGAGAACTGTATGTTGTATTTGTCTGGTGTTTTATTCTGTCTATTTATTGTTTCATGTCAATGTCCAGCACTTTGGTCAACCTGGTTGTTTTAAATGTGCTTTAGAAATAAAGTTTGATTGATTGATTGATTGCAGACTAAAATATATCTTGTAACGTGTTTCCTGCAGCAAAATGGAAATTAGAACATTTAAAAACATCTATGTTTGTGCCCACTCAAGCAATGACGCAATCAATAATTCAGATGTGCAGCTTGTGAAATTTTAGTGTCCCGCTGTTGGAAAACAAAACTATATCTTGGATGCACAAGGATAATATAGATATGTACAGTATATGTAAACATTATTGCCCTCTTAGGAGCTCCACTTTTCCTACATGTACACAGTAGGCTACAGGATAATGATGCAAAATGCAGTGTTTTATCTTAACATTAAATAACGAGTTAATAATAATGATTCATATGGTCCAAATACTTAGCTTATTGCTCACTATAGAGTACAGAACCGACTGAGTGTGTAATAAGTGAACCAGGGAGGGGTTTCTGACACTTAAAACACATTTAACATATGGATAAGATATAACAAGTCAAGGCTTTTCATGGTGTCAAACTCCATTATCACAATACCCTGGAAATCCAGAGAGCACAATTTGAATTTTCTCAATGAGTTTCTCTGGCATCGAGTAATGCTGCTCATTAACTATGCCCTTGTAGCCGAGCTGCACCTATCACATCGGTGTATCTGATATTGGCGGGGCCAGAGGCGAGCTGCACCAATCACATCGGTGTATATGATATAGGCGGGGCTAGAGGCCAGCTGAACCAATCACATCGGTGTATCTGATGTAGGCGGGGCCAGATGAGAGCTGAGAAAGTTACAGTCTAATCTACCAGTTAGCTCCGCTGGTAGCTAAGCGTGTGGGGCTCTGTATACTTCACCCTGTGTGTTGTTGTGATTGGTCGTAGTGTTATCCAATTGCGTGCAGTGAGATTTTCAAATGTACGCTTGGTGCCGCCCCTCAAGATGGGGGACTTTCAGTACTCGATGCCAGACCCTTAATCTTTCAGATTTGGGTCTGGATTTCCAGGCTATTATCACAAGGAAAAAATGAGAAATTTGGGACTTAAGTACATTTTGTGCATAACAGTTTTTTTTTACATTTTGTATTAATTAATTTTTTAAACAAAATACAAAACATAAATTCCACAAACACAATACCGTCCTTCCTGAGGAGCCCTTTAGAAAGCTTAACCCTCCTGTTGTCCTCGGGTCAAATTTGACCCCTTTAAAAAATGTCTAAATGCAATATGAGTTTCTTTTTAACCAAATTACCACAAAAAATGGATTGGATTCCATACAACGCTCTTTGCAAATACAATTAATCACTTTCATTCCTCTGATCTTTATTATTAATCAAAATAATTCATAATTTCAGATTTTTTAACTCAAATATTAGGTATAATTCTATATAAATAAGGGTTATTGACCATGAATTCCAAAAAGTGTGTAAAACTAGTGATAGTAAGGTGGTCTTGGTAAAAACTAAAAAGAAGTCTGAAAAAGGGACAAAAATGTAAAAAATAATTGTCCAACACAACACAAGGGACAGAGGGACAGGACAACACAAGGGTTAAGTACTTTTGATTACAGTACATTTTGAAATGTTGTTAATTTTAGATGTTCATAGCTAACTCTTTAATGATAGTGATCATTTTCTTTGCCCAACGATATATTTTCCCTTTTTTAATCGTATCTCTACGTTTTTTTTAAAAGTCTACCACACTGTGTCTCCTAACTTTGTCACCTTGGATCTTTAGTGTTTCCTCTTCAAAGCTTTCCTATTTGACAAAGCTTGCGATGTGATCTGAACAAGGTGTTAGCTCATCTGTTTTCACAGCAGCGAGAAGCCTGTACTGTGTAAGTGGTTAATGCCCAGGGGGGGCCGGTCCTGACGTGGATACACTGCTGTTAACTCTGTTTACAGCAGCACCCTCTCACTCTTTGACAAATGGGAGCTGAGGTTGATCCCCACCCTTCACGCCACCACCCTCCCCACTCAGCACTTCAATGCCCAGGCAAAAAATAGACTTGACTTTTTAAAGACAAGCTACACTGCAAGACTGCAGCTCGTCTCTCCTCCTCTTTGCTGCATCGATTTTCTGCTAAAAACGTCAGTTTTCTACTCCAGCTATGGCGGATATCCCAGGGTTGGGGTTTCTATCTATTTATTCCCTTTATATACAGTGCTGGTATAGCAATTCAGCACACCCTTCAATATATTTGCTTGACAGTTTGAAAAACCAGGAAACAGTGCTTATAGAACATCTACACATCAAAGTTAGAAAGAGCGTCTCCGAACACTCATCAGACAGCAGAAGAGAATGTTTTAGTCTGTTGGGCTGTCAGAGGCAGCCATGTGAGCAGCGGGCTGGAGGCTTGAAGACAGACAGCTTAGCAGCTGAAGATCTCACCATGCCTGCTTTCCTGAACTTCTCTCATCCCATGTGATTTCTTCCTTTTAGAATTCCAATTTATCCTCAGCCTTGAAGAAGAAAAAAGTGGCGGGGATGAGGAAGTTTTAAAAGGCATAGATGATTTCTTTGATGTGGGAGGCTGGTCTTTTCCCACAGTGACACCAAATACTTTATTTTAATTCAGCTGAAGGTATTGCTCCTAGGTAGTTTCATGCATAAATCCCATTACTGGAAGGTAGCTGGTTTGATTTCAAGCCACATTTATGCGTAAATATTGTGAGGAATATTTAGAGGAATATGCTTATTCGCTTTCTTGTCGAGAGTTAGATGATATCACTTGTGTCCGTCCTCTGTACAAACATGAGAGTGGTATCGATCGTCTTCATCTATCTCATGGCAAAAGGCTAAATCATTCCCGAAAATTTCAGTCTGCATGCTCTTCAGCATGATCCGTTTTGTGTTTCCTCCAATGGTCCAAGACGTGCAAGTCAGGCTGATTGAAGGCTCTAAATTGCCCCGTAGGTATGAAAGTGCAGTGATTGTTAGAGATTGTCTGTCTCTATTTACTCTGTGAGAGACTGGTGTTTTCCTGCCTTCCATTCATTGCTTGGAAAGCCTCCAGACTGCTGTACTCAATGAGTAAGAATAAGAATGAATTTGTTTGTCACACCCGACTTGGACTTTGTGCATCAAAACAGGCTTGTGCATGTCTTTATTTTAATAACTAGTAGTTCAAAGTCTGACTTTATGAGTCATATACTGTTGCGCTTAATCCTAAAAGCATACAGTACACAGTGGCAGAATGTATTTTATTGACTTGGAGGCTACATTTGATGCAAACCCAGTGCATAAATTAAATTACATAAATTAGTTCCATTCTGCAAGAAGAAACAAGGTTGGAGTGAAGGGCTTAACCCCCAGCTGCTATGGTGGCTATCTGTGGTGAACGGCAAAGCAAAGAAAAACAGAAATATATATATATATATATATATATATATATATATATATATATATGTATATTATTTTTTTATGCCCTTCTGTCTCTAGGTAGAGCCTCTCTGCACGGGAAGGCCTCCCTACAGATTGACCCAGTGCGCTCCGAGGACCAGGGCTGGTACGAGTGCAGGGTCCTGATGCTGGAGCAACAGTACGACACCTTCCACAATGGCAGCTGGGTGCACCTCACAGTCAATGGTGAGTCACCCGCCGAGGGCGCCTGTTCTCTGACTGTATGTGTTTGTGGGTGTGAAGAGAAACAAACAGAAAACCTGCGTCATTTAAATTCAATTAAGCTCAATTAAGATTTATGAAAAAAAAAATCCTAGAGGACATTTTCTCAAGGTAAAATGTACAAACGCAGGTAATAATAGTGTATCAACACACCTGATGATAAGCATATCATTATTTAGCCATTACATTTGATTATAAGGAGGAACAATAGGCCAATATGCATACATATGTTTGGTAGATGGTGTAAATGTTTACGTGTTGTCATGTAATTTCAAGTTCTTTTTTGTGTAGAGTTGGTAGTCATTTTTCATTTTGATTAAAATAAAATGAGATATCTCATTTTATCAGCATCAGGTATAATCATAGACATCTAAACATCTGTTTTTAACATAGTTCTGCATCCTTCAATTACTTTTAGTTTTAGTGGTTATAACCTTGATTGTACTATAATTCTTTCTTAAGTTTTATGTCTGTCTAAGGATGAAAATGATTGTTGATTAATCGATTATTTGGCTAAAAGTAAACTATTTTGATGATTGACTAATCATTTCAGGAATCCTGAAACATCAGATATTCAGCAGCTTCTCATATGCTTTTCATCGTAAATTGAATATCCGTGGGCTGTGGACTGTCCTTTTTTTCACTATTTCCTGACATATATAGAAAAATAATATGTATGGGGTAATTATTGAACATATAAACTGTAAGGCATTCTGATTGGTTTCTGTGTGCCAACTCCTCTTGTACTTGCTGGACTTATACTAGTGACACACTCCCTATTACACTACTTTTGTCTTTTTGGGGTTTTTACTTAAAAATGAAGAAACTAATCCTACATTGCAGCTCTTCAGACTCTCTGGTTCTTAACTTACTGGTTCAGTTATCTGCTGGTGACAGTTTATGTTTTTTTTTACCAGACACATTTGAAGGAGTAGTTATTAGACACTGTTTCAGATCGTTCCTGCAGCTTCTTTTCAAAAGTCCCTAGTGTAAAAAAGAGATGAGAGGCTGGTTAGAAGAGAATTGATTGCGGCCTGTTTAAGGCGGTTTCCGGCAGGGATCGTCTGCGATAGTCTGAGAGCGATCAAACTGATGACCGGGCGGAAAAAAAAATCTGCACCTTAGCATTTCCCAGGAATGCCCCAGTGGCTCAGAGAATCCTATGTGAAGTGTGTCTTCACATTGTGCAGAGCGGCAGAGACAACGACTCCTTTGTGTTTAATGTTTCTAAGCCCTATATCTGTTTCACATGAGGAATGCTTTTTAGATTATATTAAGCTACTTCATATATTTTGCAGTATATATAACTGAGTAAATGCACAATGCAGCAAAGATGCAGTAAAGTAAATGCAGCAAATTCATGTAGTATGTCTCATATTGTAGTATTCCTTGCATTTCTTAGTTGGCTTTTCTGCAACTGGTTAATATGAGCCGGTGATTATTTGCCAATCAGAATGGTTCAGGCCAAAAGCGGTGATTTTCTTGTGTTAAAGCTTCACAGGTCTCTAACTTCAGAGAGCTGTAATCCTCTGTGTGGTTAGAGAGAGACTTTGCAAGCAAACTGTCAAACTAATTCACGTGTATATTTTTAGCGCTGTATGAAACTCATGCATTTTCATTTATATCATGCATATGTTTTACAATGGATGCAATTCTCGTATTTGAATAATGATTACAACGCGCTGTATGCGAAATACAGTGTAAAGAACCATTTATAAAGTCTATTGCACAGCATAATCACTTTGGAATGAAAAATGCTGATGTGTATACATGGTTATAATCAATGCAGAACATAATGTTTTCTTCAGTGTGTGTTTGTGTGTTAGTGCAGCACAAGCATGGAAAATTGCTGTGTTCACTGTGTTCTGTGTACAGCGCATTACATCAACATTGGCATGATAGCGTCTCATTGTATGTGTTTGTCTGCCGCTCAATGAGATCCCTGTCTGCTGGTTGTAGTTGAAAAGTGAATAGGTCGTACTCTGCCATCACCTGCACACTCTCTGGAGTTTTGGAACATGTGTGTGTGTGTGTGTGTGTCTCAATGTCTTGTTGTGTAGGCATACTGAATCTCTGTAGCTTTCCTCATCAGTAGTCACTCTTAACTTGAACTGCTCCCTCCCTCCCTCTTTCTGCTTTCCACTCTTGTCAGGCACTTCAAAACTGAGCTCTTCGGGTTGTAGGGTTGTAGCACAACTAATAATATCTCTGAATTTCATATTAAATTTGGCATATTAAGGCATATTTTACATGACCTCATGTATGTTCTGTGTCTGGCTTTAAAGATGCAATCAGCTTGCTGTGCATACTTGGTGTTGATGTGTTTAACTGGTACAAATAATGATTTGTTTGCAGACTCATAATTGATTAAAGACACAGACATTCATGAAAATACCAAAAGCAGCCGTTGTCCCAGAGTCACGATATCCAAAAAGGGAATTCATATGAAGACTTTATGCTACTGTTGTCATCTAAATGGGTGTCTGTAAGGAAGCAGGTGCCATTTTTGTCTGGCCCCCTCACAGACACTAAGGGCACCCATTTCCTTTGGCTGTTGGTATTTGCATACACTCCTCCTTTGAGTTCCTGTTTGCTGGCCTTTACTTCCTGCCAAGCGGACAGGGAATTCGTGCCCACTCAGTGGCAGGTGTCAGATGGCAAGGCCTTGTGCCCAAAAAAGACACTAAGTCCACTCTCTCTTTCTCTGCCCTCCCTCCTTTTACTCCTCTCCTCTTTCTAGTCTTGTCTCTCTTTCGCTTCTCTTTCGAGCATCAGCAAGCTTTTCAGGAATGGAAAATACACTATTGCACCAGCATTCATGATTTTAATGGACACACTGAAAAATTAAAGACACAGACCCTGCCACTGTGGAACTGGGTTAGTGATGGGCTGGTATTTAGGACCCATTTGGTTGACCCAACTGGGGCCCAAATGCCAGCTCATTTGTCCACCATCTCAATATATTCCTCATGCATCTCTGTCCTTGTCAGTCACTAATGGGCCCATTGTGGCTACAGATGGAGCACATCTGAACAATTATCCTCAGGCCCATGTAGGACCCAAAGATGCAGATTATATTTTTTCTCCACTTAAATCTGTATTGACATTCAATTCACCAATAAAACAACAAACACTAGCAAATGAAACAAAAAGAAATTTGCTTGGGGATTGCCTTCACATTTTACAACCGTGGAGAGTATTGTTTCTGTTGACTATTTGTTTTTTTTTTTTTTTGTTGTTGTTCTAGTCCAGTGTCGCCCCTCTTGTCTAGTCCTTTTTTTCCCATTTTCTGTCCAGTTTTTCTTCTTGTAGTCTCGGTTTGTGTGTCAGTATTTCCATTAAAAAGAGTTCTACCACAATTATAGCCATTGGTTTAAAGATGCACATTTAAATAAGTGGACTTTTTTTTTAATTCATCACGAAATTGCTCACATGGGCCCAAATGTCAGCCCAAAAGGGACCCATTTGTTGGTAAAATGGACAGAAAATTACAAAATTATCTTAAGTCAGTGTCTACAATCCATCCCAGATTGGTTGGCATCCAATGTGTAATCTACCGTGTCTGTTGGCCTAGTCACAGTGAGGATTTATGGCTCTATGATCGCCTGATGTGACAGTGACCATCTCAAACACAAAAATATTGTGTAGTCAGATCCTGCCAAAAGAGAAAGATAGGATGTGAGTGTGGCAATAAGAGCCCCGCTCTTTCTCTTCTTAATTACAAAATAGAATCCAGATTCTATGAAGTACCTTGAGTATGCTGACATTAGAAGATGGAGGAAACAGCAACAGTTTACACTGAAACACACATTACACGTTAGAGACTCATGATGTGAAATCAATGAAAAATGTGTACTCTATGTATGTATCCGTATTCTCTTAGGAGCTGAGACTAGAAAAGAAAGACCAAGCAAGGGAATGATGCAGATGCACAAGTTAGTGAGGAAATAACGGCACGTGTACTGTAAGCCTTCAAATAGGAGGATCTTCAAGCATCTTTTAATGTATATAATTGATGAAGAGCTGCAGTAAGTAGGGCGAGAATGTGATCAACTCCCTGGTTTCCCAGCCACGGTGACACTTCCTCTGTAACGAGCTGTACCTGATGGTGTGAAAACAACTCCCAGGTTGACAAATGTACCTGCTGTTGTCACCGCCATGTGTGCCAACTATATCCTGTCAACTGATGCTCAATCCCTTGAGAACAATCTGAATTAGCATTAAAATGAATAAGTACTACAATGTAAAAAAACATGACTCCATTACAAGTAAATATCCTGCTTTTAAAAGTCTACTTATTAGCAGCCACATTTCCTTAGTATTACATATAGTTATACATTTAGGTTCATAATACCGATGCATTTTACTGCTGGAGCTGGTCGAGATGCAGACAGTTTTAGTTACTTTATATACAGTTAGGTAGTTTAGTCGAGTGCTTCCCAACCTGAGGGACGGGTCCCACCTGAGGGTCACCACATAAATCTGACGACCATTTTTTGCTCCAGCCCGACAAAGTGTCTCTCCAGCAGCTGCACTGGCTAGTACGATGTTTGAAACAAAAGCTAGTCGAGTGGCATCCTTTGTCTGTTTCCAGAGTAGTATAATGTGACTGTATTGTGCATAAGGTCAACAAACTAAATGAGGAGAAGGGAAACCAATAAGTGTAGAATGTATAGAAAAGCAAGCAGAGAGCAGGAGGGTTACTGACATTAAAATAAATTGTGTGGAAGCAGGTGGGGTCATTACTGGGGCCTCAAGCCATCCGAGAGCGTGAGAGGGAACATCTCTTCTTCTAACAACTAATAGACATCTCAAATGTGACAAGGAGCCCCAAACTATACACATTTTCATAATTTTATTTTAGAGTTTAGAGTTATTTTTTTTTGTAACCTTTATTTATTCAGGTTAAATAAATAAAAGAATAATAAAAAAATTGGCAGAGATTGGCATGGGGAACTTTCCATAAGATCATCTCTCAATGCAAATCAAACCAGCTATTAAGCTAACTGAAGTAAAACCATGCCTATCTCTAGGTATGGTGAAGGGTATGTGATGATGTGGGGAGGGGGGTATTTTAATTCCAAAGGCCAAGAGAACTTTATCAGGATGAATAGTATCCTGATCCATGAAATAACTGGCCTTTAATAATAAAAATGTGCCTGCCTCAAAAAAATTTGATTTAAGGCATTAAGATAAATTTCCAAAAGATGTTTTTTTATTCCTGTTTTTATTCAACTTTAAAAAACTGTAACTGTAACAACTGTAAACTTATTCTCACCAATTTATATATATATATATATCCAATATATATTTTTACTTAAAATCTTAAATCGCAAAATAACTTGTAGGTATGGGCAGTTAAATAATGAGTCAAATCTACCAATGAGAATGAATGAAGTATCTTCAGATAAAAACAGAAACTCCTAGTGAAGCAGGTTGATAAATGTAATGATGGATCATGATCCGTTTAATGCAGCGTTGACCTGTCAGCTATGCAAGCAAGCGATACATAAACCAATGATGCATTTTATCTCCATTAATCCACTGTATTGTAATGAGTGTTAGAGAGCGAGACATGGACACGGACAGGCAGATGTCTGAACATGCTAATTGGCCGATTTGTTTACTCCATGCCAGGTGCTTGTGTGCAGTCTGAAGCACGGGAGCACTCCCAGCGGCAAGCGGTGACCCATTTGTGCAGCAGCGCTGTTTTTTTCTCTTAACTAAACTGTGGCACTATTTATAATCAAAATATTATGTCGGAACACTGAAAGCAGCTGCTGGTGGAAACTCTGGTTTATTGGCCTGCAGTAAGTGGTGAAGAGCTCCCTTGTGGCTGTTAGTGAAGCTCAAAAACATCAGGTGGAAATGCAGTGATGCCGCAAAGTGGTTTCTGTAGGTTTTAAAGAATGAATGGCAACATGGAAGGAACTGGTCCCTGTTCACTTGGATGTCTTGCTGCATGGATGTGATAAGAGAGCTGAATACTGCCACATTGTCCCACTGGCCAACAACGGTACTACAACAACAAAATCCCCTGTGGCCCAAAAAGCTTATTGTTGTAGTATAACTTATGTAATGATTCCGTTTTTTTTACTTTCTCCACAGCCCCACCTTCATTTACAGCGACGCCGCCACAGTATGTGGAGGCGAAGGAAGGGGGGAGCACTGTGCTCAGCTGCTCTGCCCAGGGAAATCCAAAACCAATGATCAGCTGGCTGAGGGAGGGGGAGGAGCTTGCATCCAACACAAAATATTCGGTAAGAATGGTGATCAACAAAGGACGTAATTCTGATTTATGATTATGTACAAATATAGAAGCAGGGCTTGTGCACAGATGGTGTCATCCGCTGAGTCCATCTGTACTGGAAGTATGTTGTATGAGTAGGTCTGACTCTGTCGCTAATATCAGCTTGTGTTGTTGTTGTGCTGTAAAAAAAAAATACAAATAACATCACAATTGTGATGCTTTTGAAATGTGTGGTGCTGAGGCTTTATGTGTTGCACGTCAAACATTGAAAAATGCAGTTAGTTAACAGGTAAGAAGACATTCTCAATTAGAGTATTATATACAATTTTTCTGTCATAGATTTCTATGTTTTTAGATGACAATAAGTTAATAGTTGCAGACCTTTTGATTGCTTACTGATGACTAATGATCGTTAAAAAAAGAAATGTCAGTCCGGCTCTCCCTGCTTCTCTGTACAACTAAACCTTGAATCTCTTAAAAGTCCCATGACATGGTGCTCTTTGGATGCTTTTACATAGACCTTAGTGGCCCCTAATACTGTATCTGAAGTCTCTTTTATATAGACCTTAGTGGTCCCCTAATACTGTATCTGAAGTCTCTTTTATATAGACCTTAGTGGTCCCTAATACTGTATCTGAAGTCTCTTTTATATAGACCTTAGTGGTCCCCTAATACTGTATCTGAAGTCTCTTTTATATAGACCTTAGTGGTCCCTAATACTGTATCTGAAGTCTCTTTTATATAGACCTTAGTGGTCCCTAATACTGTATCTGAAGTCTCTTTTCTATAAACCTTAGTGGTCCCTAATACTGTATCTGAAGTCTCTTTTATATAGACCTTAGTGGTCCCTAATACTGTATCTGAAGTCTCTTTTATATAGACCTTAGTGGTCCCTAATACTGTATCTGAAGTCTCTTTTATATAGACCTTAGTGGTCCCTAATACTGTATCTGAACTCTCTTTTATATAGACCTTAGTGGTCCCCTAATACTGTATCTGAAGTCTCTTTTATATAGACCTTAGTGGTCCCCTACTACTGTATCTGAAGTCTCTTTATATAGACCTTAGTGGTTCCCTAATACTGTATCTGAAGTCTCTTTTATATAGACCTTAGTGGTCCCTAATACTGGATCTGAAGTCTCTTTTATATAGACCTTAGTGGTCCCTAATACTGTATCTGAAGTCTCTTTTATATAGACCTTAGTGGTCCCTAATACTGTATCTGAAGTCTCTTTTATATAGACCTTAGTGGTCCCTAATACTGTATCTGAAGTCTCCTTTATATAGACCTTAGTGGTCCCTAATACTGTATCTGAAGTCTCTTTTATATAGACCTTAGTGGTCCCCTAATACTGTATCTGAAGTCTCTTTATATAGACCTTAGTGGTTCCCTAATACTGGATCTGAAGTCTCTTTTATATAGACCTTAGTGGTCCCTAATACTGGATCTGAAGTCTCTTTTATATAGACCTTAGTGGTCCCTAATACTGTATCTGAAGTCTCTTTATATAGACCTTAGTGGTCCCCTAATACTGTATCTGAAGTCTCTTTTAGACCTTAGTGGTCCCTAATACTGTATCTGAAGTCTCTTTTATATAGACCTTAGTGGTCCCTAATACTGGATCTGAAGTCTCTTTTATATAGACCTTAGTGGTCCCCTAATACTGGATCTGAAGTCTCTTTTATATAGACCTTAGTGGTCCCTAATACTGGATCTGAAGTCTCTTTTATATAGACCTTAGTGGTCCCTAATACTGTATCTGAAGTCTCTTTATATAGACCTTAGTGGTCCCTAATACTGGATCTGAAGTCTCTTTTATATAGACCTTAGTGGTCCCCTAATACTGGATCTGAGGTCTCTTTTATATAGACCTTAGTGGTCCCCTAATACTGTATCTGAAGTCTCTTTTATATAGACCTTAGTGGTCCCTAATACTGTATCTGAAGTCTCTTTATATAGACCTTAGTGGTCCCTAATACTGGATCTGAAGTCTCTTTTATATAGACCTTAGTGGTCCCTAATACTGTATCTGAAGTCTCTTTTATATAGACCTTAGTGGTCCCTAATACTGTATCTGAAGTCTCTTTATATAGACCTTAGTGGTCCCCTAATACTGTATCTGAAGTTTCAGAAGGTGGAGGCTGGGGGTGTGGCCTTGACCAACTGCTACTTTGATTGTTTGAAAGCCATGATGTCTCTCTCTCATGGACGGGCCAAATTCTTTGGGCGGGCAAAGCAGAGAAAGGGGAGGTAACATTGCCCCTTAAGACCTCAAAAGGAACAAGATTCCAGATCGGCCCATCTGAGTTTTCATTTTCTCAAAGGCAGAGCAGGATACCCAGGGCTCGGTTTACACCTATCACCATTTCTAGCTAATGGGGGGCCATAGGCAGGCTGGGGGAAGGAATATTAATGTTAAAAAACCTCATGAAGTGAAATTTGCCATGGGACCTTTAAACAAAGTTAAGTCTCACAATTCCAAGAACCACTTTGTTGTCTGGTGATGCAGGATTTTTATCCATTCATGACCTCCCAAAATTAACCAGTGTGATGTCATGAGAAGATATTTCTGGCACAGCCTCGGTTTGCTTTAATAGCAGCAAAATGTCTCAAGCTACATAAACCAAAAACAATAAAACATCAGGTGGTAGATTGTGGCATTAGTCGCATAGAATAAAAGACAGGTAACACAGTGTTTCATTATAGACGACTCCGACACATCAAGAGCTTCAGCACGATGATGTTGGATGTTTTACATCTTGAATAAAAGGGCCAAATATCATGTTTTCTTATGTGGAAAAGCTCTGGCTCTCTTGCTCTCACTATACAACCACAAGCACTCTCTCCACCTGCATGTGTAGCTGGATGCAACAAGTTCACACCGGTTCTCCGGCGATAGGATGCCTCCTTTCTACACTTCTGCATGGCCTCACACTCTCATATTTCACTGATATTGCACTCTGCTGCCCTCGACTCTTTACAGCTGCCTGTGTGATACAGGACGTAACAGGAGCATACTTGAGTGTCTGTTTAGGGCCTTTTCTACACTTCTTGTTCATTTTCCCCCTTTTCTCTCCCTCCATTTGCCTCTTTTAAACACCATCCCCTCTAAATGATTAGACAACATTCAGATGCATTATTAATCTCCTTCCCCTACATCAATATTACATTAGTCCTAATATGAATGTTACACTAAAAATGAAAATCGCTAGTGAGAGCCCAATGCCATAATTCACTGGCTTCATCGTTATGTACTGAGAAAATGTAAAAAGCAAAACCTTTAGCAGCTGTCGTCATCTATTTGGCTGCTCAGAGTGTGTGCTCAAGCCTCAGACTTGGGAAAGCTCCTTCCTGTCGTGAGAAGAGTGTGTGTGTAAGGGTAAATTTGCTCACCCACATGATCATATCCATGGAGACGTCATGGAGAAAGGCAAGAATGTGACAGACAGGGTTTATTTTATTGCTTTTTAAATTTGCACGCAGTCAAAAAAAGAGCCATAAAACAAAGACACTAAACAAAACAGTTGTGCAGGAGACGATAGAACTCTTGGTGGAATTATAAGGGTCTTCCCCGAAGTGCACTCAAATGACAAACAAGCAGGAAAACAGTTTCAGAAGCCAATAACTCTCTGGATGCATCATTGAAGTGTGACACAAATTGAAATTCTGCATTCTTCATCTCACGCCTCACCTTATCTACTGCTTCTTCTTTCCTCTGTTCCCATTTCCTCTCATCTCCTCATCCTCCTCCTTCTCCTCATTTTCTTTAATCTTCTCTCCCTCACCTTGGATTGAGTACAGCTGAAAGTTAGGGGTGGGGAAAACATCAATTCTTAGATGCATTGTGATTCTCTCTAGAACAATTTGATGCTTGATTCTGAAGTTAATAAAAAAAATTGGCATGGTGTTATTTTAGTTAGCTTAATAGCTGGTTTGATTTGCATTGAGAGGTGATCTTATGGAAAGTTCCCCATGACAATCTCTATGTATGGTGAATGGTGTGTGATGATGTGGGGGGGTTATTTTAAGGCCAAGGGAACTTTATCAGGATGAATAGTATCCTGATCCATGTAATAACTGGCCTTTAAAAATAAAAACGTGCCTGCCTCAATGGGAATTTAACATAGGGGGGTGTATACTTATGCCCCCTGTATTTTAACATAGGGGGGTGTATACTTATGCCTCTGTATTTTAACATAGGGGGGTGTATACTTATGCCCCCTGTATTTTAACATAGGGGGGTGTATACTTATGCCCCCTGTATTTTAACATAGGGGGTGTATACTTATGCCCCTGTATTTTAACATAGGGGGTGTATACTTATGCCCCTGTATTTTAACATAGGGGGGTGTATACTTATGCCCCTGTATTTTAACATAGGGGGGTGTATACTTCTGCCCCCTGTATTTTAACATAGGGGGGTGTATACTTATACCCCTGTATTTTAACATAGGGGGGTGTATACTTATGCCCCTGTATTTTAACATAGGGGGGTGTATACTTCTGCCCCCTGTATTTTAACATAGGGGGTGTATACTTATGCCCCCTGTATTTTAAGAGAGAATATTTATTTATTTACAATACATTATTCATTCACAAAGAAAATTGGTGTACTTAAAATGTTTGATTTTCCTAACCTTTTTAATTAAGGCATTCAAATCCTAAGTATGGTGGTGGACTGGTAGCTGGAGAGGTGCCAGTTCACTTCCTGGGCACTGCCAAGGTGCGCTTGAGCAAGGCACCAAACCCCCAACTGCTCGGGGCACCATGGGCATGGGCAGCCCCCCCCACACACACTCTGACATCTCTCCATTTAGTGCACGTATTGTAAGTACTAAGCATGTGTGTGTAGTTCAGGCCTGTGTGTAGTAACAGAGTGAATACATTGTTATTTTGGGATTAATAAAGTATACATTATTATTATTCTTATTCTTAAGTAGTTGTGTTGCCTGAACCTTAACTTTTTACATGAGATGTGATTTTAAGATATTACGTGCCACCACCACGTTTAAGAGGTCGTGGCTATTGCAAGTATTTCTGTGAGATCAGGGTGAGAATTACTCATACAAAGAAATACAAAGTATAACTTCACGTCACGTTAATTGTTGGTTGCTTATTTACACAATGTCTTTTTAATGGGCTTGCAAGCAACGCAATGTGTTCACTTCTAGTGGGTCTTCACTGAGGCGAACACTTGCTTTCCTTTCTGTCTGAACACAACTTTTACATTTTTACCTATGCAGCTCTACATTTATAAAATCCTATAAAAGAGTCAACAGTAATAAAACACATTTAGGCACGCCAGCAGTTTAGTTAAAGTTACTGGTATGTGAAGGAACAGAAAACCAGACAGCTAATTACTGCAAACATGTAATTAAAATAAAGACAATTTACAATTTAATCTCTTGCAAAATGTTTTAATCACTCCACTCTTCTTTCCAAGCCTCAAATCACTGCTTCACAACACATCAGTGTTTAGTTTACACTCCCAGCACTCAGCACGCCACACGTGTGGTATATTTCACAGGAGTGATGCACAAAGTGTTATCTTGTGATGATGATGACACAGTTTGCCAACAGACTGACAGAAGTTAATGTTGCTTGTGTCTAGCAGTATCTCCCAGCTAAAAAAAAAACATTTGAAAGACAGATGAATAGGAATAATTCTGCATGCGTAGCAGATTCCCCCTCGGCTGCATGAATGGACAGACTACAGCTGTGTGTGACTTGAATGGACAGAGGTCTCTCGCAACCTGTTGCATAATTTATGAGGGCTTTTCTATTAGGTTTGGTTAATGTGTTTCTTCATCACTTATTGGTTCTCATCAGTGGCTGCACACGGGGCAACATGGAGTTAGACGTTTCCAAGGTTACAACATGCAGGAATCAGAACTGGAGTTTAATTAAAGTATGGCACATTCATGAGTTTTAAGTGTTTGATGCTTTTTCTTTAGAGACTTACCACAAACTTACTGTCAGAACAGTATTTAACATTAGGGGACCAATTTTAACGACTTGAAGCGCATGGCGCAGGTCCGTTTAGGGCGTGTCCAAAACCACTTTTGCTAGTTTAGGAAAAAGGTGTCTGCGTGCTGGACTCAGGGTTCAAAAGGGTAGTACTTAGTGTCTTCATTAATTCATAGGTGTGTTTTGGGCGTAACATGCAATCAACCAATCAGAGTGTAATCTCTGTACCTTGGGGCATTGCTATTATGATGGTGGATTTGCACTGTAATATTTTTAATCTTTTGCAGGTGTGCAGAAACTCTGCACTAAGCACTTTAAATTGTGATACTTTAGGTATGTTTTGCTAATTCGTATGAACCTTTACTACATTACATTTTAATGCGGGACTTTTACTTGTAATGGAATATTTTCAAACAATGTGGTATTAGTACTTTTACTAAAGGATCTGAGTTATGGCGGTCCTTTTGATTATCAATGAATCTGCCAGTGTATTTCTCAAATAATGGATCATTCGTATATATACTGTATATATAGAAAATAGTGCAAAATGTCTACTGCAATTTCCAAGATTACATAATTGCCTATCACCGTATGGCCGATCAACTGTAACAAACTCAAAGTTATTCAACATATTATCATAGACAGGTAAGAAAACTAGCAAATATTCACATTTGAGAAGCAGGAGACAACTTCCTCCACCACTGTCTTTGACAACCTGAAACATGACTTGCAGCACCTGCAGTTTCACTTTATCCCGTTATTATGTAAATGATGTGTCAGAGGTTTCTCCTGCATGTAACCACAGGTACATGATGGCAGTCTAACCATCCTTGCCATCACTCGAGATGACAGAGGGGCGTACACATGCCGAGCCTTCAGCGACCAGGGAGAGGTGCTCCACACTACCCGTCTGCTGGTTCAAGGTACTGTATCCATAAATGACAGAAGACATTATTAATAAGTGTGTTTGACAAATATATTTGCACACATCCCCGGATTTTGATATGAGAAAAACATGTTTCCTAGTTTCTACCTCAGGCCAAATATTGCATTTGCATCCCTTAAGTAGTTTTCTTAATTACACTTGACAGCCTTTACTGCAGCAGCATTTAAAAGCAATGCCATGCAGCTCTCCGCTGTACTGATGTACTGTATGTTACATACCTTCTGAGTCTGTAGCAGTCAGTCAATAGCTGGGGATTGAGTGCGTGCTCTCGTGCACAGCCACGTGTCTACAACACACTCACTGTCTGTGAGAGCGTCACTGTCTGTCTCCGGTCCATTAACTAGGCTCTCTGCTAGACACAGATCAGATAGATGGTTGTGATACCAGCCTCCAGTACTCTCTCTCTCTTTCTCCTGATGCAGCAGGGAGTCAACAGTGGGTATTTAACAAGCAACTGAGTATCTTGCTTTTATGGTCGAGATAACATTTATAGCATTTAATGCTTGACTTCTGTAGCTGCAGACAGAGCAGATTAATTACTCTCCTCTTTGTTTCCAGTACAGTAAATGCATGTGCACACTCACTGCAAGCACACATTGAAACAATCATTGTCTTGTAACCCAGTGGGTAGTGTAACCAGTGGTGCATGTGCTGCAACTGCATTAAGTCGGCAGGCCTTCAGTGCAGCCGTTGGGACAAAACACACTGCAGAAGTTCATTTGTGGACTTTCATGGGGGAAACCTGACAATATTACCTGTACATTACCCTTCTTCATAGAGAAACACCTGACAATGTAAAGTAGACCATACCGTGCAAGCCCTGTAATTAAAACTGAACATTGTCTATGGAGATATAAATCATATAATAGATTTGTAAACTCACTAATTCACTATTTCTTGGTCTATTGAACCATTGTAGGCAATTTTGTAAATCAATAATAAGGAAACCTTTATTGTACGACGGGTGTATAATGGCCACTGGCAAAATTAACCTGTATTCTTTTTAGATTAAAATCATATCACTAGAAAAAAATTGTGCTTTATTTTTTTAGAATAAAGTTGTAACATAATGAAAGAAAAAGACATATGGTATTGTGGTGACAGTATTTTAGGAAAAATGTTTCATAGTGAATGAAATGACATATTATGTTTGGATTGGGATGTTTGTGTTACGTGGGTTTGATAGTCGGACATTTGGAATTCTTAAAACAATGGTTCATTTTTTCAGAAATCAGTTCTTGCACCATTTTTGGAAACAAGGTGAAAGTCTTTGAGTATCCGTTGTTTTTGCTGCAGTGTTGGCATCATCAAAGCTGATTGTATATGTGTATTGTTATGTCCACCCTATTCAAGATGTTCTTACCTGCCATGTGTCATGCAATAACCTTGTTAAGCAGAATAATGCCAGTAGGGTGTGGTACATGTTACACCAGTGGCTGTGAATTCACACAATCAGTGTTACATTTCACCTCTTAGAACCTTTTTTCAGTGTATAAAACCCAGTTATGTGTAGATATAAATAAAATGTTGTAGATATAAATCATTTACACAGGAGTTGCGTTGGTTAAATATTTGGCATGAATAGCATCATGGAATAAAATGCGGGGTATGGTTAAGACTCAGAGCAATAAGACGCAGATATCTGAGGAGTCATGAGTCTCACTCCTGTGATGTGTTTTTAATTGTTATGTGAGACTCCCGCACAGCGCTGTCAGCGATCCCACCTGATGCATTAAAGCCGTGCAAGCTGAGAGGAAAATAACCAGGAGGCTTGTATCTGGGCCCACTCATAAAAGACAGCTTACCTTTCATGGCTTCTGCTGTTTTATTGAGAGTTAAGAGCAAGAGCACCTCGGGGGATGAAAAGGTTACAATGTGAAGCATGCATAAGCTCCAGAACTGACTACTATTAAGGTTACGGTAGCTGCATGCTCACTGTATTTTACATCAGACTGTGGTGATATATTGTAAATAATACATATGTATGCGCTCTCTCTCACACTCTGTTTCTGAACCAATGTCCACATTCCCAATGGGGAAGCAGAGTAGGCCTGCACATGGTTCAAGAGGGGTTTGTTTTAGGTTGAAATAATAATTTGTATTGGGTTTATCTAACATTTGCTAGAGCATCATTTAAGTTGTATTTAGTTGTTGTATTCAACAGGCCCAAAATAACTCCCCAATGAGATTCATTTTTAAAGAATAGCTGAGTTAGTTCTCTGATTGGTAATTGTCAAAAGGATCCAATGTAATGCTATTCTAGTGTATATGTGTTGCAATTCTTATTATTTCAGTTTTATTGTCTGACATTTCTTTACCTGAATATACAGTCAGTGAGCCACGGTCTATTTGGGAAATATGATTTTTTTAAGAAGTCAAATTTAAGCACAATAATAGATGCAGATATATTGATCGCTTCACTCTGATAAAAGGAGCTCTCTGCTCAGAGGGTGCATGTAGTGAAAAGGAAGTTCTTAGATGGTAGTTAAATAAAACAGTTTTGCTTATGATATATGTAAAATTATTATTTATTGGGTTTTAAACATTGCTCATAAATACAAATAAATAAAACTGTACATTTTAAAAATTTGTTCTGGAACATTACAGCTGCTATTATATATTTTTATAATAACAATTGATCAGATGACTTGCAGTAATGTGAACAGGGTCACTCAGATAATTGTTACGAGACTCTGCAGCTCCCCTCAAGTCTTCTGAGCTTTTTAGCCTCTTTAAGCTCATTGTTTAGGTTTTACGGCCCAAAACTTAGCTGTTTTTTCGCTCTCATCAATGTTGTGCATGCAGTTTCTGTTTTCATAAACCCACTGTACACTACCTGCTCAGCACCAAACCGCAGACAGACCCAGTTAGTGACTAGCTGGGGAACATGCTGGAGCATTTAGCAGCTAAAGAGCACGATCTCTTCCTCAGGAGTTCCTTTGGAGTCCAAAAACAGAGTTAAAAGGAAAGTGAATCTTGGATGTTGGCCAGAAACATGACTCAGAATAAATGCTAATGTTACGCCGTAGTAGAGGCGGTGGAAAAAATCCAGCATATAGTATTGCAATATTTTCAGTGGCAATATTGTATCAATACACAGGCGCCAAGTATGGATCTTTTATTATATGTGTGTTGGTCAGTTTGTCTGCTTAACAATCCCATTTTGCAGCAATAAACTTAAAGTGATATGATGCGGTATGGGAGGGTTAGGGTTAGGGTCAGGGTTAGATATGGGAAATGTATCTTTTTAGATAAAACAATGTTTCCTTTTGGGGACGTCATTTGAAATTTGGAAAAATTAGAAGTTGGAAAAAAGGTTATAAATTGCAATATATCGCAAATTATTACAATATGTTTAAAATCGCAAAAATATCGTATTGTGGCACACGTATCGTGATGATATCGTATCGGAGGCGTCTGGTGATCCCCCCCCCCCCCTTCTCCGTAACAGCTGGATGTGTAAATAAGCATCTTATTCCTCAAAAATCTGTTATTGCTGCTTTAGAGGGTTAAACTCTGCAACACAAACTAAAACTTATTTCTGCTTCTCTTAGGACCTCCATACATCGTCTCTCCACCAGAGAACGTCACTGTAAACATATCCCAGAATGCACTCTTCACCTGCCAAGCAGAGGCGTATCCTGGCAACCTGACCTACACCTGGTTCTGGGAAGAGGATAATGTCTACTTCAAGAAGTAAAGTTATGATCAAGTTCACTTCTGTACTGTGGCTGCAGGGAATCCTCTTAGTTAGCACTTGGCTGAGGTTAAGACTTAACCCTCCTGTTGTCCTCGGGTCAAATTTGACCCCTTTAAAAATATGAGTTTCTTTTTAACCAAATTACCACAAAAAATGGATTGGATTCCTTACAACACTCTTTACAAATACAACTGATCACTTTCATTCCTCTGATCTTAACTTCTGTAAATTTCTGCTTTTTTAACTCAAATATTAGGTATAATTCTATATATATATATATATATATATATATATATATATATATATATATATATATATATATATATATATATATATATATATATATATATATATATATATATGAGGATTATTGACCAGGAATTCCCAAAACAATAGTGTAAAACAAGTGGCACTAAGTGTGTGTTAGTGGAAACTAAAAAAAGTGTGAAAAAGGGATGAAAATGGCTGTGTGTGTTTGTGGGTGTGTGTGTGTATGTGTGTGTGTCTGGGGGAGTGTGTGTGTGTGTGTGTGTGTGCGTGTGCGTGTGCCGGTGTCCTGTCCTGCTGAGGTCACAGAGGCAGTAAGAGCTAAGAGCGGGCCTGGCGGGGGGGTCTGTCTTGACAGTGCCAGGCGAGTTTGTGCTCTCTGATGACAATATTGCGTGACTCAGTCCTTGTGTCATCATACGCCTCTCATGCAGGGATGCTCTGAAGCGTAGCCAGGACGTCGGCAGGCTCCCCAGAGCAGGTCTTTAGAGCCCGGGAGGGTTTTACAGCGAACAAGTGACAGACAGAACGAGTGGGATGGAAGAACAAGTGAACAGGAGTTTGACTGGCAGTGAAAACAAGTGTCTAAAGGACTCCCACAGAGAAAGGGTCCCATCTAATTTTAAACAGCTTTAATGGCATCAGTCTAGATTTTTGTTTCTTTTCTTTACAGGTTAGGTAAGATCAGAACTTGTATAAGGTATTACTATGGGAGTAGTAGTTGTATGTACTGTAGTATGAGTTGTATTACATATATACTGTATATTATAATATATAGTATACAGCTCACACATCATGGCTACTCTAACATGTTAATTTCCCCACACTGTCAAAATAAAGTCTCATCATGTCTTATGTTATAAAGATTTTGCACTTTTTGAAAACCTACATAACTAGAAATACACTAAAGGCACGAGGTATAGATGGAATTATCTTATTCTATGTTATTTCGTAACTAATGGCTTCATTAATAGTCAATAGGTCATTAACTACTACTTTACAGATCAGTTAGAAGCAATTCAACGGAACAAGTTGTAACATACAGTATATGTATTTGGTAATAAGCCCAATCAACCTGTAATAGTCCAATCATTTAAAGGGATTTTTCACAACCTAGTGACCCCAATATTGTTCTTTGTAATGGCCTTTAACTGATCTGTAAAGCTTCTCAAATGAATATATTAACCATTAATAAAGCCATTATACACAAAAGAGGTTTGTATTAAAAACTAGTATAATTTCATTAGCCATATTCAGTTTGAGATTCAATTCTGGTGCATGATAAAAGGAAGCAACTCCATTTAAAAAAAGTGATATGTGCTCCATCATTATTGTGTGTAATTTTAAATGGTGTCAAAGGGGGAAACATGAAGGCTGTACCATTTTGCGATTATGGCAATTAGCAGATTTATTTGAATCTCTTGCTCTGTAGTGTGTTCTTCCTCTTAGAGCCGGCTGCTGTTTGACTCTCTGCTGCTCTCTTATGGCACCTTGATGGAATTCAGCAAAACACACATGTGCCTTTTCCTGTTGGTGTGTTTTAGTAACACGGTGTGTGACAAAACGTATGTCTTCTTGCAGTGACCTCAAGCTCCGAGTGCGCATTCTCATCGACGGCACCCTAATCATCTTCCGGGTCAAGCCGGAGGATGCTGGGAAATACACCTGCAGTCCGAGCAACAGCCTCGGGATCTCACCCTCGGCATCGGCCTACCTGACTGTTCAGTGTGAGTGTTACCCTGGCAACAAAGTGGATGGGGGAGGGGCGGGGAGACGGTTCAGCGTGTGAAAAGGAAAAGGGGACATCAGCAGCAGTATGGAGGCTGCTGGATTATTTGGCAGCGCTGCTCTATCACTGTAATACAAAGTGACAGAGAGCCACACAGTTTGTTTTGATGGAGCCTCTTTGACAATTTTCACATTCTGTGTGGATTTTAATGATATGATTATTATCTATCCCGACTCCAGTCTCATTCCTGTGTGCAAAGACGGGGATCATCTTGTCCTCAGTCTCCATTTTTCCTCGTCTCTTTTGCATCTGGCTCCCGTAAACATGAAACAGTGACCGTCCCGTTCATCAGTTCGGACAGATGAGAGAGAGAAGCGACACTCCTGGCCATCCTACGTTTAAGTCCTTGTGTGTTGAGCTAATTTGCTCCCAAGTTGCCGCTGGTCATTGATTACTGTGCTACTCTATGAGAGAGAGCTGGAGGATTCACAGACACTCGGCCCCTGATTCATCGTTGTCCTGGATGTTTTATGGTTTTGTATAGTCAAAGTAACTTTCCAAGATTATAAATGCAAAAATAGGACAAAATTCAGTAAAACTCACAATAACAACAATAGGGGTGGGAATCACCGCCTATCGACTCCTCCCAATACGATATCATCACGATACAATATTATTGTGATTTTAAACATATTGCAATATTCTGCAATATATGGAAATTTATAACCTTTTTTCCAACTTCTGATTGTTCCCGATTTCAAATGACGTTTCAAACTTTGTCCACATCTGTTTCATCTAAAAAGAAACATTTCTCTGTTTGTTTATATCACTTCAATGGTATTGCTGCAAAATGGGACAAACTGACCAACACATATATAATATATAATATATAATAACAGATCCATACTTGGCGTCTGTGTATCAACTATATTAGAGTATTGAGTATTGCGACTGAAAATATCGCAATACTATGCTGTATCAAATTTTTCCCCCCCACCCCTAAACAACAATAATATAGACAAATATGCCATTTAGATTATAGGTCAAGCCTGACTTAAAGAATAAATGTTGTCTTTACGTGCATTAAAATCATTTTACAAATTTTTTTATTTTCAGCTACGTGAAATTTTAAATCTTGTCCAACGCCACATCCTTTTACATCCCATAATAGTGCAACACTGCATCATGCACAGCGATGATGTTTAAAACTCTCTGGCTGTAATCTTCTCTTTCACTAATTCCCCTTTCAACTACACCGGTTTTATTTTCCCTACCAGCAAGTCTTGGGAATGCACTGTAACAATATGGACACACATACAGTCTAAAGTATTAAAGCCCTGCCTTTTCTTAAATGAATTAAAAATGAGCTAGATATAAAATCCTGTTTATGATTTTACCTGTTGTAATTCAATAGAGATATCCTTGGTTATGCAGATGACATAGTTCGATATCACCAAGTTTGATTACTGACCATAGAAATTGTCGGTTGTGACCGATCATCATTGTTGCACAGATGTGTTTTCCACATTCCCAAAAAAGTGTAATGTAGTGATGATAATCGGTTTCTGGAGGGAGATAAGGTGTTCTTCTCTGCATCTTGCACAAAGACAGTCTCAAAAGAATTATTTGAATGAGTTCATTGTCATCAAGCGTTCCCAAAACATCTCTCCTCTCACATAATCGATGAATACAATCTCCTCTTTACTCCAAACTAGTTAGGACACATCTGGAGCACTCCTACATTTTTGGCTGAACTAGGAGTGATTTCCAAAGTTAGGGAAGTTAAGTTATGTTAAGATCTGATTCGCTTGATAATGGTTAGGGTTAGGTCTTTTCCATCGAGCAATACATCTCATGTCCATTTCTTCACACCTTAGATTACATCAAACAAAATTGGTTATCCATCCACCATCTCTAACACCGATTCTTTATGTTCAGACCCTGCACGAGTGATCAACATGCCCCCAGTCATTTACGTCCCACGGAAACTGCCAGGCATCATCCGCTGCCCGGTGGACGCCAACCCACCTGTGACATTGGTCAAGTGGGAGAAAGACGGCTATCCTCTCAGAGTGGAGAAGGTTAGTCTGCTTCAGGGCTTTATTTAGTCTCTGCTATGTGTTACAGTAGGCCTACATTTTACTCTCACACTCTCACGTTTCATGAAAGTGACTGTTTACGTCCCATAGAGGTAGAATTATCCAATATTTCACGCAAAAAAGTAAAAATTAGAGAAAAGTCAAAAAAAAGAATACAAATCTGTGTACTAGTTTTGCTTGTTCTTCTTTCCTCTCTCATTAATTTACTCACCACCCCTCAGATTTATTTTCCGGACCCTTTGGATGGACCAGACCCCTAGGTTGAGAACCACTGGACTAAATAACCAAAGTGCATATGAAATAGTGAAATTAGTCCACCTCAGCTATAACAGGAAATAGCTGCTGACACATTGATGCACTAAT
Organism: Etheostoma perlongum; assembly: GCA_026937815.1. Taxonomy (NCBI): domain Eukaryota; kingdom Metazoa; phylum Chordata; class Actinopteri; order Perciformes; family Percidae; genus Etheostoma; species Etheostoma perlongum. The sequence goes on from CM049373.1 coordinate 2,844,178, forward strand.
GTTAATCTAATAATGTTGTATACAGTAATATATCAGTCACAGGGGCATTTTGATAATAAAACGTATTCTTATACTCAACTTGCAATGTATTCTTTACATTATACTATTGGTACTTTTACTGAAGAAAATGATCCGTGTACTGCTTCCACCACTTTCCTTTGCTGTCAGGTTTTATGTTATAGCACACTGATAATTGAAACTGCCCCGTGCAGTCCCATTCAGATATAATGTTGTCCACTGATCTTTGAAAGTACAGTACCTTACAGAAATTAATACCCAAAATACAAACACTACTGATATGGTTTTCAGCATAACCATGTCAGTGTAAAATAATTCAGTCACTTTCTAAAGCACACCACAAAGTGCCACATAAATATAACATAAAGTATTTCTCTTCTCAACGCTCTCTATCTGCCGCAATATTTATCTACAATCTAATCTAGTCACACAATATGTTGAAGGCTGGCCTGCGTTACATAAGCATTCAGCTCAAAAAAAACCCCTTGGAATCAAACATTTCAGATGTCCCCTTGTCTTGTAGTACCCCGGTTGGAGCCTGATGCCAGATGGAAGTATCCGAGTAGCAGAGGCCACAGAAGACTCCCTGGGCACCTATACCTGTGTGCCTTACAACGCCCTGGGTACCATGGGCATGTCCCCCCCTGCCACTTTGGTGCTAAAGGTACATCTCTGCTCATCTTTGGTTCTGTCTGCTCCATGTGTTAGCATACACTGATGGGCCCAGAAGTCTGCATGATGGGCATGCTGTCTGTGTGTTTTCCCCAGGATCCCCCTTACTTTAATGTGAGGCCTGGGGGGGAGTACCGTCAGGAGGCTGGGAGAGAACTAGTTATTCCCTGTGCTGCTTCTGGAGACCCTGATATACCAAGCATCACCTGGAGAAAGGTGCAGTAGACAAACGCATCATAACAAATATCTTACTTAATCATTTTGAAATGTTTGTTTCCTCTTCTTAACCAATGTCACTGGAATTTCCGTGTCCATTTAAGGTGGGGAAGCCAAGCAAGAGTAAGCACAACATCCTACCCAGTGGCAGCTTACAGTTTCTGTCCCTCAGCAAGGAGGACCATGGAGAATGGGAGTGTGTAGCCACAAATGTGGTCACAAGCATCACTGCCAGCACGCGTATCCTAGTCATCGGTACAACACAATCTACACAGTGCTCTCAGCTCACCAAAGCTTTCTCAATTTCCTCAACCAACTGACCTTTCCTTGTTATTTTAAGTTCATTTTGATCTCATTTTGCTGTGTGTGGTTTGTGTGATTTGCATTATAATCCCTCAAACACCTTGCCTCTGTCCAATTTCCCCCTGGGCATCATTAAAATTTCATTAGATTGTATCTGTAATAGCTTCATACAGTTAATTTAAAAGCCCAAATCTGTAACCACAGTGTGGGATCAACCCCTCTGCTAAAACACCGTCACTATAGCCTTTTCTACTGCATCAATGGACCAAGGACATCTTTTCACTCCTCAGATAAATTGACTGAAGTGTCGACAAAGGCAAGCAGGGTTAGGAAGTTTAAACAGGGCTGTGCAGGTCCCGATGCACACTGATTGCATTGTTATTCACTCAGACATTTCTCTGTGTGTCTTAAAGTTTTGGTACAAGAAGCTCTCAAATGGCACATTGTAGAAAGTCTCATTTTATACCTATTGTACAAATTGTAGCGTTGTGATTGTTGTGGTGCCTTTAACTAGCCTTTATAACTAGTCTTCTCTGATCCCATTTGCTTGCTTGAGTTGTGACTTTACAACAGTAATAGCAGCCATTTTGAGTAGATGCATGCCTTGCACAAAGTTGTAAAACTGACTTTTTGACACGTGATTATTATGGCAAGTGAATGATTTAAAATATACACAAGCATAGCAATGAGAGGCCCAAAAGTCTTGTTTTGGGGGATGGTTCGTTCTTCTCACTCATTGTACTAACATTGCTCTTCGTTGCGGAAACATTTATTAAATTTGTTCCTTATTTTTTTAGATTCTTGTACAGGCTTTTACATGAAAAATCCACTGATCAAATATTCAACCTCTGTAGTCCAGAAAGATGTTCGGACAGTTTCAGATGATTGCTAAATTTAATCAAATGTTTGCACAGGGAAGAGCAATACATGTGACTTTAGTAGCCTATTCCTTAAAAACAAGCTCTTACTACTTTAGTTTCTTTATGAAGGACTTGTAAATGTGTGTGTTTAGGTCTGTCAGTTTGAAGACATAGTTTGACATTTGGGAAAATATGCTTATTTTGTCTAGATTTAAATGAGACAATTGATACCACTCATGTTTGTAGCTAAATATAAAGCTACAACCTACATGTGTTAGCTTAGCTTAAAAAAGCTAGGCAGGAAAATAAACCTAGCCTGGCTCTGTCCAAAGGTTCAAAAATATTGGCCTATCTAATTGAATCCGCACAGAAATGTAGCTACTTTATGCTATCGTTTATGAAGCTAATTTAATTAATTTACTTTCTGGCTGTAGCTTCATATTTAGCATACATACTATATATGAGAATGGTGTGAGTCTTTTTACCTCACCTGCACAAGAAAGTAAATAAGCGTGTTTCTCCGAATGCAGAAACTATTCCTTTAACCCTCATGTTGTCATCGGGTCAAATTGCCCATTTTTTCCTATATCAATGTTCTTTTTAATTACCCAATTGTAATTACCCAAAATAACATGATTGAACGCTCTTTGGCAAGTACAAATCTCTACTTTCATTCATTTTGGGGTGTCTCACTCAATTTTATATTTAATTAAAAAAACTTTGACGGAAGACAACACGAGGGTTAAGTCTGTGTTTATGTATCATCTGCTGGTCTGTGACATGTGAGCAGGTCTCTAAGTGTGCCCCAGTAGCCCATTGCCCCAGGACCTATGGAGAGCTTCACAGCTGGCAGCGGCCGGCCAGCCTCCGTGTGACCAGCAGACAGCTGTGCTCCTCAGACCACGCTCAGGTCTCTCTTTTATGCCAGTGAGAAGCGGCTTCGGGCGACACGGCACAGCTGTTACGTGGGCGGGATGAGCAGAGCTGCAGACAGCGCTGGTCACCACCTCAGCCAGCATCACGTTATTACAGCGAGGGCGCATGATGCAGCATCAAAATGCTCCTCATTTGACCTGTGCTGCATTACATGACTTGAACTCAACCCGTAGGCTCACATTTAAATGAGAATACAATGTTCATGTATGCATGTTAGAGGGACATATCTATATATGCTGCAAGTGATAATAAACGATCAGTGTAAGCAGTTCCAGATGTGATGAGTAAATGAATACTTGTGCTTTTCAAACGTGTTCCCTCTCTCTGTCTCGGCCTCTCAGGCACCAGTCCGCACGCGCCTGGCAATATCCATGTATTACCCTCCACAACCTCTGCTAATGTGTCCTGGGAACCAGGATATGATGGCGGCTTTGAACAGACGTTCTCTGTGTGGTACGGTCCAGTGTGAGTGCTCTTATTTAACTTCAAACCTGCAGGTTGAGAGCCGAGTCTGGAGCCGTCTTCACTGATGAGGATAAAATATGTCAGGAGTTCAATGTGAAGCAGAGTTGTTTTGACAGCCCATTTCTCGGCTCGTTCAGTAAATGTGCATGTGCATAATACATGGTGTGTATCGGGATATTGGCAACAGGAAGTACGCACACCTGATAGTACTCAGAACAGAGTGTTTTAAAGTACTTGTACTTCTATTTTCTGTTACTTTATATTTCACTACAATTAAGTGGCAAATACTGTACTCCTTCCTTTAGTTACTAGTTCCTTTGCACGTTAAGATTAAAAATCCAAAGTGTAATCACAAATTAAGTATGAAAAAAAAAAGTGAAAATAAAACTTAATTTTCAACATTTTAAACATGAATACTAAGAAGAGAAAAAAATAAATTATTAAATGTAATGCTTTAAGACAATTTCTTATCTGAAACAGTGAAAGTCTATTTGGTGCTCGACCCTTACATTAAATGCATCTTTTCAGCACCCAGCTTCTGCATTAAGAGTAATTACAGTTAGGGCATTACTCACCATCATTCAGGGACATGAAACAATGTATAATTTCTCTGTTTTTCTGTCTCATTTCCGTTCTCAGGTCAAAGAAAACAGACTTCGGTCCTCACGACTGGCATTCGATGCCAGTTTCTGGTGCTCAGACCTGGTTGGTGGTGCCAGGGCTGGAGCCTGGGACAGAGTATCAGTTCAGTGTGTTGGCACAAAACAAACTGGGCACGGGCCCATTCAGCGAAGTTGTGACAGTCAACACTGCAGGTGGGTTCTTAATCAAAGGTTTCTCCATGCATGGTCTGCTGCTTTTTGACTTCAGAATAAACCCACTGAGCCACTGAGACACTATTAATATTTCTTGTAGAATATCCTCAGACTCCTATCATCACATACTGCCCTCTAGTGATGTGTGTATGCATAAATATTATGTAAGCTACATTTTAGTTTGGTACATTTAGAAATTCTCCTATTAAAGATGCCTTAAAAAATAAGGCCATCAAGCTCAGAGCTTCTTGTAGTAAAGATATTATTATATTACTATTATCAATCATCTCTTCACATGATTTCAAGAAGGATTTCTGCATGAACAACACATCAGAAGTTTACACCTGCAAATTATTATCTCTGTTTTGTAATGTTGTTACTAATATTATCATGGAAAGCACAATAATCATAAAGACATGCATGCTAGGTAATAGGACTACAGTTGAAAATGAGCCGACTGGCTAAAACTGGCACATTTACAAAAATGTTGATTAATGTGCATGTCCTAATCAAATAAATAAATCTAACAATAACCATTATCATCACAATTACATTTTTATTTAAATGTGACTTTGACAAAAACAAATATGCAAAGTAGGAGGACATAGAGAGAAGGTAGTAGATTGATTTAGGTGTCTATAAATGCCTGTCCAAACCTGAATTTGAATGTAGTTATATAATGTTATTTTTCACTTTATCATGCACCTTAAAGAAAACGGTACATCTGCACACGCCTTTAATCCATCCACCTCCTTAATGCACATCATGGTGATTAAAACTGTACATGAGTCAAGGATGCTATGTCTCTGGTAAGCCCATTGTGCTCTCCTGTCAGTATTAAAAAAGAAAGACCCCCACATATTGAACATCAAAGCCATGCTTTAATTTAACAAGATGGTATCGGCCCTGTGCCTGAGGTTTTTAGTCTTCATAAGATAAAAGTGGATCCACACGGAGTCAGGAAGCTATTAAAATGTGCTGAACTTTAAAAACAGTGAACCCAGCACAGCAAAGGTCTGGGACTGATATTCTTTAAATAGTTGCTATGTTTCAATGTGCCAAATGATTAGTTCCACCTGTGTTGGACCAGTCAAAATCTTTACAATGAGAAAGATACATTAGTGAGTTGTTAGTCAATAAATGTAGCTCATGTTTTAAAGTGTATCTTTGATATAAAGAAAAAAGCAGATTTCCTTTATTTTCTTTGTTGTGTGTGTGTTGTATTTCCCCCAATATCTAGTCTTCATGTGCCACCGCCTGAATCTGAATTAAGGGTGTATGGTATTTAAAATCAATGTCTCAGAAAAAAAAAAAGGCATGAAGGGAGAAAAGTGCATTGCTGGATTTTCCACCATGCACAGGAAAGGACAAAGAAGTGAAGGTGTTGAATAATGGCATGCACAGATCAAAGTGTGTGTGTGTGTGTGTGTGTGTGTGTGTGTGTGTGTGTGTGTGTGTGTGTGTGTGTGTGTGTGTGTGTGCATTGAGTCCTGACTCTAAGAAAGTAGGTTTTTGATACATCAGGAAATTGATACATTAAGTGACATACAGTATTTACCAATCAAACCATGTTTTTTAAAGTATGTACAATAAGGAGGATATATTTTGGTTGCATTACAAGACCTCTTTGAGACCCAGCTTCAAGTCATGCATCATTAATGTGACACTGTTTTAATACCATATATCCTGTTCTTTTCTCTGCAAAAATACAAATGTACTGTATTGTTTTTGTGTTGTTCTGATTTTCCAATGCTGGGTTAACATATCACCAATATGATGGTTTGAGTGTCTTTCACTCATGATATGAGTTTGCATTTGACTTTGAATTTTTGAAAATTATAGACATATCAAACATTGTCTCTTTGGGCAAAACTGTACAACTGGTGTTATTAGAACTGTCAGAAGACATTCATGGTCCCCTCAGGATGAATTGTAAAAACGTTGGCGATCCATTGCTGTCATCTGGTCCAAATTCCAAATACCTTTACAACAAATGGCGTTCTCATCATCCTCAGCAGTACTTTGTGTTTAGTGCTACTTAGCAAATGTCAGCATGCTAAAATGCTGAACTAAGATGGTGATCATGGTGAAGATTACATCTGCTTAGCATCAATATGTCAGTGTTGTCATTGGGAAGCATCATGTGGATAGCATGCTGACGTTAGCATTTAGCTCAAAGCCATGCCGTGCAGCCTCACAGAGCTGCTAGCATGGCTGTAGATTCTTTGTCTTGTTAGCTACACTTTGAAGTAATATTTTTTTTGTATTCGGGTCATGTGAGAACTAGTTTCCTTTGTGTTTACTGGTTTTCTGGTCCACAGGCTCTCCTCTGGGTACCCCAGAACCACTGGTGCTTCTTACTCCACCACGGTGCCTCACAGCTAATCGCACGCAGCACGGTGTCCTCCTCACATGGCTCCCCCCCGCCAACCACTCCTCACCCATCGACCGTTATATCATGGAGTTCCGCCTCGGGGAGAGGTGGGAGGTTCTGGATGACCTGATCCCGTCCACTGAGACTGAGCTCATAGCCAGAGACCTCGTTCAGGTCAGTTACATACACGTCTCCTGAGCATGTTACTCCATTATACTGTCACTGTTTTACAAACTCTGTGTATATAATCATAATTAACAGCATTCATTTAGTTGACAATCTCCCCATTTCATAGTCTCAATCATAATCTAGAAATAATAGTATTTTCAATAATTATTCCATTCCAGGCCACATTTTGTGTATTTTAAAGGGCCGACATCATTATAAAGACTTCATCATCAGGAATTAACCTTCATTTCTTTAGCCTTTTTGCATTACAGTGCATTGTGATAACCATATTATATATAAAAATTAAAAACAAAGTTAGTTTATAGAACTTAAATAAAAACGAATACTAAAAAAATATATAATTATCATACATAGATCCATTTTAAAACAGTTACGAAATGCTTTTTGAACACGATTTAGTAAACTATACACCAAAATCTGTCGCAGATGGTGTCTGTTGTGTCTCTCGCACAGGAGTCCTGGTATGAGTTTCGAGTGATGGCTGTTATGGATGACCTGATCAGCGAGAGCAGCAATGTGGTGGGAGTGTCGAGCACAGGTCAGCGACACAATGTAACTCGTACACGTGGACATGCTTTGCCCTTGTAGGAAGAGATTCTGTGTTAGTAACCTGTCCCTTTCACCCACTTGTCTGCCCCATCAGATCCCTTCCCCCCTGCGGAGTTACCTGAGGAGGGGCTGGCGCGGCCGGTGGTGGCTGGTGTTGTGGCAACTATCTGTTTTCTGGCAGCGGCAGTACTGTTTAGCACTCTAGCAGCTTGCTTTGTCAATAAGCAACACCGTCGCAAACTCAAACGTAAACCAGGTCGGTCTCCTGCTCTACTTAATTACTTACTACTTAATTATATATAACATGTAATACATATAGTAGGACATGTCTTACCATGGATGGATTACTGCATGGGCCTAAGATGCACATTGGGCTGAATGTTAATATTTCTTAGAAAGTTAGAAAGTCAATAAAATGAATTCAAAAAGACATAAAAAGGATCAAAAAGACATGTAAGAACCCCTAAAAAAGGATGCAGCTGCGTTGATTGTGGTTGTTTTGTGTCATTTCAGTCCTCGCTCCTATGTAGGATGTATTTTACGTCCCAGGGGTCCATAATCCGTACATGTGTCTGACTTCTACTTGTGGTGTTAAATAGAGGAAAATGCTAAACGTACATTTTTTTGTCCACTCAGATCCTCCCTTGTCAGTGACACACTTCAGGAAAAGCATTGAGTCACCGTAAGTAAAGCTAAACACCAGAGCCCCTGCAGTCTGCCAGACGTGGATACTACTGTGCATCTTCTAATGCACCTTTTACAAAATTTCTCCCACCAAGCATGCTGTCACAAGGCATACATATCAGTCAGAATTAGAAAACTGTTCAGCTTATTTTGAAGCAGCTGGTAACTGGAAATAAAATGTCTTTATAGTGTTAGTGGAGCTGATGATTACACACAGCAGAGCATTTGGACAACAGGTAATATGGCAAGAGATGGTATATTTAATTTCAATGTCCAAAATGAATATGCTTTGACTATATGTTCAGGCTCCTTTAAGGGTGTGGAAGAACATGTACAGTAGCAACCTCTAGCTGATCATGGGCAGAATAAAGAAAGGTCAAAGCAGCCGGTCAGCAAGTGAAGCACATTACCCAGAGTGCCAAAGCTGCAGTATCCGTATTGATTTTTGATCCATCTGTATTCTTTAACTTCAATCGCTGTCTGCTTTCTGCATGATTCTGAGTGTTTAATAATGCTGTTTTTTGTTTAGCCGCACATTTAATGTACTGAATCCGCTACGTGTGTGTATTTGCCTGTGTGTCTGTAACTCTTGTGTACATGTATGACTACATTTCAATCCCAAAAGAAGCTCATTTGTGACAATGATTTGTGTAAATCCCATTCCAGAATAACTGTTTGTTTGCCTGAGACTTTAGGTTCAGTTTATTTTTTATGAAATAGTCCAGGCAGATCAGGGAGTTCACACTCTGTCCTTCCTGCAAGTGGCATAGACAAAGATGAACCAGGCCCATGTTGTTTGTCTCCCATCGCAGGCCTCCTCTCACCCCCTTGCCAGGGGTAGAGCCCTGCTGGGACGAGCCTGCCAGGAGCAGTTTCTTGCCCCCGGCCCGCCAGCCCCCTGTGAGTGCCTTCCTGCACCAAAATACAGAGTGTGCTGCACTGCACTGGCTTGGCTGCATGGTTAATGCATTGCATAGAAATGATCAACTGACAATGACTATTTCTTGTAGTGAAGCCTACCGCTGGCCTATTTGCATGTACAGACTTCCACACACCATACAGGGATTAAATTGCATTAGCTCAGCTGCATGTACAGTCCAGTACTGTGTATATGCACTCTTTATAATGTACAGTATGTCTACCTGATGCATTCACTGACCCAGTAAGTGTCGACTATGCTGCTCCTGGTGTGGGCAAATGAGGCCTGGTTAGATGTCATCTGCTTTCCTCACATCACCATGTGGTGCAGCATATGGAAATTGGTCTCACGTCTGCTCAAGAAGATGTAGCTTCAATAGATCTGTGATACGGTTGTCATGGTTGCGTCGTTGGTGCTCATCTCATCCCGTCATTCTGGCTTGGTTCATTAGCTGCTGTCCTATCAGGATGCTGTCGCCGCCATAAACTGGTTTATCATAATGCCGTTCATTATGGCTGTCTTAATAGAGTGCTTTGGCTTTGTAGTGTGTCATCTGTGTAGCTCAAGAATGAAACCACAATCATGCCTATTCATTTACACCATCAGAGATTTTTCTTTTGTTTTAAAAACCTTTACACACTTTCCCTTTTGCGTTTAATGCGTATATGTTAAGCTAAGACAGTGCTTTGTGTCTGCATTTCTTATCAGGTTATCATCTGGAAAGATAAGTCCAGAGAGCTCTCCTCTGTCTCGGCCCCGCTCTCTTTCTTCAGAGGGTTCCCACGGCCCAGGCCTGTACGTCAGGAAGCTGCCCAGCCCTCAAAGAGAACGGGACAAAGAGCTCTCCTTCTACAAGAAAACCAAGCGTGCCATAGCCAGCAAGAAATACAGTGTGTCCAAGTATGAGGCGGAGGTGACCACGCCTATCGAGCTGATAAGCCGCGGCCCCGATGGCCGCTTCGTCATGGAGAGCCCACCGCCCCGGCGTATCCACGGCTTCCCCTTCGCAGAGGAGTCTGACATGTACCCTGAGTTTCGGCAGTCTGATGAGGAGAATGATTTTGACCCCGGGCCTCTGCCGCCTATCATGCCCACGCTGCGGCCCCAGCTCTCCCCAACGTCCTCCAGCCTGGAGTCAACGCAGCCCCCCACCTACAGCCCCCGCCTACACAGGGCCATGGAAGGTATGAGCTTTGCAGAGGGCAGTGCACTTCACGCCTCAGGGCAGGCCCCGGCCTCCCGCTACAGGGGCTTTCCCCAGGGCCCATTTTATGGGTATCTAGGCAGCCGCATTGATTCAGGGATTCCACCACCATTCTACATGCCTGACATCAGCCCGCGTAGCTCTGCTCTGTCCTCCCCCCCAGGCACTGCCGAGGGGCCCTTTGGTTACCCCTCCATCCCCGAGGAGAGTGGAGAGATGGAGCACCATCAGTACACTGCCTCTGGCCATTCTCTGTCTCACACACACAGCACTCCTCCTCGCTCTCCTGAAAGCTGGCAGCCTCATGAGCTACCCTTCCTCGGTCTAGAGGGTCCACGCTTCATATACCCCCCTCACCATCCCTTACATCATCCCCAGGACCTCCCTGATCCACCCCCATACCCTCCTCACTCTCTTCCCCCCAGTCGCCTGCACCTCCAGTCCCTAAAGGATCCAACAAGCCCTGGACTCCTGCAGCTGGAGGTCCCTGTGGCTCCCCCAGGCAGAGACAGGTCCCTGGGGCCTCCGGTTAGGCGTTTAGCTATGCAACAGGCCCAGAGTCTCGGCCAGCTCAGACACACGTCCCACGGTGTGGGTGTACCAGTGTTGCCTACCCTGACCCGGCAGCCCGTACAGGGAGCCCAAGCACAGCCCCCAGTAGTAGCCCTCAGTCCTGGCTCAGCCCGAGGGCGGGGCGCCGGGCAGACCCCAGCCTACCCCCGCTAGTACTCCAGCCCTCCCGCCTCTCTCCGCTCTCCCAAAGCCCCCTTAGCACCCAGCCGGGTTCCCCAGATATTCTAGTGCGACCCCCTCCGCGCCCCAGCATCCTCCGCACCTCTCGGTCTCTGGAGATGCCTGAAATCACCCTGCAGCCCTCTGCCACTGTCAGTTTCTCCCGGAGGTCCTCCCTGTCCGCTTCTCCCCCTCAGAGCCAAGGCGCCAGGCAACCCAGCCCCGGTTACCACACCCACATGTCCTATGCCTCCACTGCAGCCAGTTACCCCTCCCAGTCCCCCTCTCCCCCTCTGGAGGGCAGGGATGTTTTCGGGCAGAGGCCATCCCAGAGAAGGACAGAGGAGGAGATGCTACCCTCAGAGCCCTCTCAGCTCCAGATATCAGCCTCAGGGTAGGTGATCCATTCCAGTAGAGACTAGTCACACATTTATTTAAATGGGAGACTTGTCTCCTCGTCTGCTCTCAATTCCAAATTTCCTCGCTATTTATCCACAGTTTTACTTTGATGTTTCCATTTAGGTATAATTAAGATGCATATTGTACTTTAATATGCAGAAGGCATGTAATTGCATTTAGCACACACAGTTCATAAAATGACATTTACCCAAGTTGATGGCATGTGAAAGCTCAATTTGATTTTAGGATAATGTATTATTGTCTTTATCATTTGATAGCTCATATTTAATCTCGTAAAGTATTCACCACATCTCGTCAAAGTAATGACTGCAGGAACATTAAGGTGAAATCCTGAGCTACAAGCTGTAGAAACGCTCAATGTTACTGTTTTTAAAACTGTGAGATAAATCTTCTGTCCCCCATTTTGAACATTGAAACATAATTTTCACAGCTGGATATAAATTGAATTTGATCCGTTCAATTATTGAAAAAAAAAGTATGAAAGGTCAATGAAACCTTAATGTGTGATTCATTAGCAAAAGTTATTTTCATGCTCAACTTTAACAATTATTGTATATTTGATGAACATTTACATACTTTTTACACTATATTACAAGTGAAGAAAACAGTACCACTTTCTGACAATCCACTTTTTATTAAGCAAGTATAAGCTGCCACTAATGGCTCTATTAATGGTTAATAAACTGTTTACTAATTCTTTCCATTAGAACAACTTTTGGGTTGCCAGGTTGTGAAAAATCTCTATAGCTGTTAATTCATTACTAAAGGGTAAGAAACCATCAGGTCTGCGTGTAAATATGCCAGGAGTTTCTCACTTTCTAATAGAAAACAAAACAAAACTGTACAGGATTTAAAGGGTACTACTCAGATACAATACCACAATGTAGAAATACAAAAAAATACTACATTTAGCATCAAAATGTACCTAAAGAACCAAAATTACCAATAATGTATGCTATCCCAGTAGAAAGTACAATATGTGCCTCTGAATTGTAGTTGAGTAGAAATATAAAGCAGCAGAAACATTCTAATTCTCAAATAAAGTACAAATACCTCAGACTTGTACTTAAGTACTGTACTTGAGCAAAAGCACTTAGTTACTTCCCTCCGCCCGGAAAAATACCTTTTAGGCCAAATGCTGTGCAGCTTTTTTTCAAACTATCGGATAAGTTAGAGTCAAATCCGGCTGGTTAGCTCAGATGGTAGAGCAGGTGCACATGTGTAGAGGTTTAGTCCTTGGCACAGAAGGTCAAGGGTTCGAGTCCGACCTGTGACAGTTTCCAGCATGTCTTCCCCCCCTCTCTTCTTTCTGAGCTGTCCTATCATTAAAAAAAAGACAGAAATGCCCATTATTAATAATGGGTGGCTTTTATCTTCCATCAGCAGGACACTTAATTGGCTTGAATTATTATTATTAATAACAATAATACAATCTTACAACCTGGCAACCCAAGAGTGGCGATTATGGCTTATGATTTATAAACCAATAATCAAGCATTAATAAAGCGTGTCTTATTAGAAATTGGTACCTATTAGATAAGGATAAAAACTGAGCCAGTTTTGTCATGATGGAATACGGGATTCCCCCCCCCCCACACACAATAATCTGACCAATCAGTTCCCCTGTACACAGATTGCCAGTCAGATATTACGCAGGAGGTTTTATGCATTTATGCCTACATAAAAACATAGCTGAGACTCAGATACTGTTATGCCCCACAGTTATTTCTTTACTGCACACATTCCTGCGCCCCCTCACACCCACCTCACACCCCTAGAAGCTACAACCATACAGTAGCTAAAGCCACGAAGCGGAGACTTGCTCCTGCACCATCACTGGCCTATAAGGGAAGGTAGCTTATAGGGCTGCTGCTTTATAGAGGGTAAGGGTCTTACGTGATTTGTTTTTGATTGATCTCAGCTATCTGGGCAGCGTTGTGACCCGGTCCCCCACGCCACAATAGGTAAGGGTCGGACCCATGTCTGAGAGGGGAGGGGTCAGCAGGGGGAGGGCTCTAATCACTCTCTCCTTTAAAGGGGAATCGCTTTGGGTTGTGCCTCTGTGCTGGATTCAAGTGAAGTACACCTAACGGCAATAATGACTGCAGGACACATTTGTCGATACACTTCCCAGGCACAGTAAGCCTGCTGTGGCGTAGGCCGCAGTAATTAGGCTTGTGAGCAAGCACGAGGACCAGTTTTGGACTGTGGAGAAGCATTTTTGTCTTTGGATTGTCGTTTGAATACAGACATGTTTCCCCGGCACCAAAAAAAAAAGAATATGAAAAAAACAACAACCTTGAATCAATAGAGGATGCACATGAATGATAGACTGGAGTATTCCCCTTTAAAGTTTTGTTCCATGTGCAAAATGCCATGCATGCATTCTCTAAACTTCTCTCTACGACCAAACAAATAACAACAATTCTCAAACTAAATTCTTTGTCACATTTGTTGTCCTAAGTGCTTTCGTTTTTCTGTCATGTGACTGTTTTTTAATGGCCATTTCCTCTTCCTGTCATGTGACTTGTTCTTTAACGGCCATTTCCTCTTCCTGCCATCTCCTCCCGTCAGCATGGTGAAGCCTCTGTACGCAGTGTTCATGTTTATGAAAGTGTGCTGTACAGTGTTCATGTCTATGGAAATGTACTTCTTTAATCTTTAACACGCTGTGGCCACTGCACACAGTTTATGTGGTAATGGAAATGATCTCTATCTGTACAGGACTGTTTCTCAGATTTATTTCCCCCTCTCTGCTAATGACTCTCAATCTCTCTCTCCACAGTGACCAATGACGGACAAGCATCTCTAAAGCTGTGTGTTCCTATGCCTTATGAAACAAATACATGTTAGGCACAACAACTTGACTTAATGAAACATTAAGTCAGGTTTTGAAGCTGTTTGTCTTCAGTTCTTTGAAAGGCAAAGACATTGAACAGCGAGACTCATGAACCTGAACTTAAATGTTAAAGGGACAGTTCACCCAAAAATACATATTTTCCCTCTTACCTGTAGTGCTATTTTTGGATAACAGTTATTTCAGGAAACCTTAAGTTTTCTAGACCACACTTTATAATTTACAAAGACCTAACAATTTCCCCCTAGAGGAAGCATTTGGTGCTTGGGCTGAACCAGGCTCTTTGAGAGCTACCTGCCGCTGCCAGATATACAGAAATATGCAGAAATATGGTTAAAAGATATCAGCTGTATAGATGTATTCTTAGCCCTTTGAACACCACGAGTGCCATCTAGTTATTTATATACAAGAGAAGGCAGACATCTCTATGGCCGATATCTCCGACACTGTTCAACTCACACCAAAACAATCTGACTGATACAAAACACTACAGGGAGGAGGACAATTATAATGTACTGTATTTTGGATTTTAGGGTGAACTGTCCCTTTGAGAGTTTTGAGGTTAATTCAATGTAATTGTATTGCATCTTTCTATGAGAGATGGACAACAAAACCAGAGTATTCGGTATGAGGTAAAACTGCATACTAAGACAGTAAAGCTACTTTGCCGTATCTTGATGTGATTATACATTGATTTTTTTTCATTAAACGTAGCATGTATCACTCATGAAATGAAAATAGTTCTTCATGGTTCAAAAAGAGCCGTTTCTTTACACCCCTGCACACATACTTCCTATTGACACACTCAGCAAACTCCCACAGAAACGCATACAAACAAAACAAAACGCCATTGGAAGATATTCAAAAGAGAATCTGCAATAAGACTTCACTGTTACAGGAACAGGACTTTAACAGTTTCAGAAATTATTTTCATTTTATGAGTTTTATACGACAAAGAGACCAATATTGCCCACATTTCTGAAGCAGTCACTACTTAAAGACCCAAACCCGGAGTGAGCACTGTGATTGCAATTTTTCACACTTGAAATGTATTTCTTTCCATTTTAAGCACTGTTGCTAAGACAATTTTAAATTACAATCATGGGACCTAAAGTTGGTGTACATTTGTATCACTAACACTGTTCCTTTTTAAGAATAATGTGTAGTCTGCATTACCATAACCACTATAAATCCTGGACTGGGTCTTTAATGCAATGATTGTTTTAGAAGAAACTTAATAGCCAATAGATTCACCAAATCCACCTTATGTCAACTACTCTTTCTTTCTGTCTCTCACTTTCTTTTTTCTTTCCCCTCTTTCTTTCTTTAATCTAACTTTTATCATCCATCACTGCAGATAGGAAGGGGAAAGTCATCATCTTAGTGCTTAAGGGCTCTCAGTAGAAGTACAAGAGCTCATCAAATCATACGATACCGCAAATAGCAATGCAAAGCGTCATTCTGTCTTTTCACATCTGAGACGGGACCAACAGTTGGGTTAACGCAGAACAACGTGTGCTGTCCTGTCTCTCTTCTCCTCAGGGAACCTCTAGGTGCGTCTAGTGATCCTGCCGGGTCTGAGAGCTTACCAGCACTGCTACACCACTGTATTACTAAAGCCAAGGGAGAGGCTGCCAACAACAATAATAACACAACCTCCGGAAGGAGAACAGGTTTGTCTGGCGATTTGAGAAACAATTCATTTTAACCTTTGTGTTGTCTTCTAGTCAAAATTGAAAATCAACCCTTTTTTTAAGCTTTTGATCAAGTTTTTCTTACATTTTGGTCCCATTTTAAACACTTTACATTTTTTTTCAATGTTCACACTACGTAAGACTAACTTATTAACTTTAGTAACTTACAGTTGTTTTTGGAATTTATGGTCGATAAACCTAATTTATTGGAAATTATTATACCTAATGTTTGAGTTAGAAAAGCATAAATTAGGAATTATCTCGATTAAAATTAAAGGAATGGATGTTGATGGATAATCACAAACTGGAATATGTCAACTTTTACTCAATATTACTTGGAAACCACTTCAATTTTTTCTCCAAATGTTATCAAATTGAATAAGACACCCCAAAATTAATGAGATTTGTACTTGCCAAAGAGCGTTGTGTGGAATCGATCATGTTATTTTGGGTAATTAAAAAGAACATTGATATAGGAAAACGGGTCAATTTGACCCGAGGACAACATGAGGCTAAAAAAAACAACATGTGGTTGTTGTGTTACACCTGGGCTTCTCTCTGCCTCCCTTTCAGGCGTGTGTCCCTCTCAGACCCAGCAGCAATCTCAGACACCCCAAGAGGGAGAGGATCTCCACAGAAAGAGGAAAAGGCAGAACAAGAAAAACCCCTATCTCTATTTGACCTCCTTCCTGCACCGCAGACAGTCAGAGGAGGACCAGACAGGCATACTGGCCAGTGCAGACTCCGAGGGCCCAAATTATGGGACTCTACGCTGACCCGTGTGCCCACCAAGCCATCGGACTCGACTAGACTCACCTTCCCTGAAGAAAAAAAACCCCACCTCAGCCCTCTCTGCTCCACCCCAGTCTCTAGCTAATACATTTATTATAATCTTTCAAAGTTCATCTGTGTTTAAGGAGCGGGAACCATCCAGCTGAATACTCCAGGGGTCGGACATCTTACTTGTACGTGAAGACAAGAACAATGGCTTTTCTGAGTTGTCACCACTACTTGTCTCTGAGGACTTTCACTTGAAAATGCTCTGAAAATATATAATGTACATAAATAGTAAAAACAAGGGAATTAAGCTTCTTCCTACAGTAATAAAAATGTGTTGGTTGAGTATGTGACAACACATTAACGATTTTCCACTCACTGGTCATTGAGGGGTCCATATCTTTAGGTTTTTCAGTGATACAGTGTACTGTGAAGCCTGGTGCGTCCTCGGACATGGACATGAGTCTACCTTTCCTACAATACAAATAGTGTCAGTATTTAAACACAGGGTTCTTACCACAAGATATACCTCAGAGTAAACGCAAAGTTGCTGTAATTCTTGTGGTATACTGTACGTACTTGACGTTTTCTTACATATGAAACGTATGGATAAAAAGGTTTATATCACACTCCGCACTCATTCAAACGGATAATATGGCCTAACTTGATCTAATTTAGAAGCTTTTTAATATGAGTAATAGCTGGCATCTCGTGTTTATTTTCATTTATGATCCAATGCCAACCATTAGAGGACTTTCTTAATTGTAGTGCTTGATGAATCAGTGGGATTACTCACTAACCATTATGGCGCTGTATTAAGATGAAGACCATAGCCTTCATGAGAACTCTCAAAATAATTTGGGACAGCAGAGGTTGGAGTTGTAGGGTCAGAAGAACAGGGTGATGAATTGTGAAGTGTACTGTAGTATGTATTTCATTCTTTAGGAGTCATTTGTGAAACGTGGCACGTCTCGAGGTGCCTTTTTGATTGCCTTTTCTCTCTTGTTTATTCTAACATAAACTGCCTTTACCTTCGCCATCCCATGTTTGTCTCTTTGGGGGCGGAGTGAGGGACTGTATTACTATGTGTGTTTTTACTTTCTCTGCCAAGGACACATGAGAGAAAATGCAACAGCGGATGCATAGCTCTTGTTTTATTTTATTTATTTTTTACATTTATATTTGAAATGGGTACCTGCTTCAACTGTGTGTAATAGGACAGCACCAGAATACCCATGCAAAGAGGCAAATGTATTCCAAAAAATATACCTTCATTGGAAAAGTATAGAAGCTGTACTGTGCATGCGTTTTCATGCGGAAAGAACAAAGCAGTAGTGTAGGGATGTTAATGTCATCGCTTCATAAAGCTGTTAACTAGCAATGGGAAATATTCAAATGATGGCCACCCTGACTGTTTATCTTTAACAACTGTATATTACTTGCTAGCTACTTTTCTGTGTGTTTGATCATTTTTTTTGACACTAACCGATAATGAATGTATGTTTTGCTGTACAGGAAATGAATGTCCCGATGTCACAGTACATTGAATGACCCATTACGTTGTTTATAGTGCAGCTGCCATTGGTGAGATGACCAGTTGGCACATTAAAGGTGCTGTAGGTAGGATCGCCAAGATCCAGGACTTAGCCAAAGAATTTGAACATCAACAACTTCTCAGTCCCTCCCCTCCCCCTCTTCCTGCTAAAGCCCAAACGGTCTCCTAAGCCCCTCCCTTCACAAAAGAGAATGAATGCGTGTGCACGAGCAGTGATTGACACGCAGTTAGACACCCCCCTGGCCCTGATTGGTGCATCTGAACAGGGAGCTGTGGATTTTTGCAAATGGCACTACAGGCTGTGCCAGAGGAGCCGGAATTTTTTTTTTTTTTTTTTTTTTTAAATGAATGCCTAATGTAGTTTTACTTGAACATAGGGTCAATTTCAGCAAATATGACAGAAAGTTAGTTGTATAAGTCTTACCTACTGCATCTTTAAGTCCAAACTGTTTAACTTCTCTGTGCTATTCCTGTATGCGATAATACTGTAACTACCGAGCCCCACACAGGTTCTGAGTCGAGCTCCCTTTCTTCTGATGGCTACAAAAAGAAAAACAGATTTCCTTTTATTGCTAATGCTCGTTCAATCGCTCAAAGACATATCAGATATATTTCCACCTGCTACAAACAAATCACAGTTTTTCCCGGCAAATTTCCACTTGTATGAGTCGACCCGATGTCTGCTTATTGAAATCTCTTTTGACAAGTGAGAGAGTGATGATTGCCTGAAAGTGAGCGTCAAAGTGCATATTCTACTTTAAAAAATTGGTTTTAATGTAAGATACAAGTAAAAAAGAAAAACATCTATATTTGTTATGTACTGTACATGGTGTATTGTATTTGTAAAGATGAATCAAACCATGTTTTACAGGACAACGTTCTTGTATGAGGGTGTATAAAAAGACGGGAAGGATCCCAAGGAGAAAGAAATTAGATTATATATCAAAGTATTTGCTTACAGTACGGCTTTAAGTGGATAATGTTTCTAAAACATTTTAAGGTGCCTCATTTGTCATGCTTTAGCAGACATTGTTTTATCTGAGAAGAGAAGAAACCTTAATGTTAGTACCGTACAATGTATTATTGCCATAGCCCGCCGGCTGCACAAGTTAAGTAGTATTTTCTCTGATGTATAGTACGTGAATGCCCATTGGAAAAAAAGCTTTAGAAGCAGAAATGTGTTGCCCTCTATAATAATATTCCTGGATCAAAATAATACTGTATTTTGCCCATTCGTGAGCACACATGTAGATTCACTTCAGATCTTTCGCCTTCAGGTGTCCAAAGCAAATAAACTGAAGGTTTTTTCTAAGAGTCACAGACATGCTATAGTCATGTACATTACGTGTGTGCTGTGGAGGAAATTGTGTTTACATTAGTTTGATAAAGAAACATGTGTTAGGGCATAGTTGCTTTGAACAATACGACTTGGTGCTATGTTTAACATTGTGGTGCTGTAGAATAGAGGTCTAAAGAATTATTTTTTAATTTTTGTTTTCGGTTTCCACAAGCAACTCTTTGGGCCCTGTGTGTTTGAGCAACTAAACTAGCTCCGGTAGACACTATAGGTCCTTAACATTACAGTATCATGGTGTGATGACAGTAATAGACAATACTGGAGAAAAAAACTAGTAGTATAACCTCAAATAATAGAGACTTGTGACATTCAAATGAACTCAAGATAACCTGTTTTCTATAGTGTGTTTGCAATGTCTGTCTGTGCTTCCAAGGTACCCTCTCTAAAGTATATTTGTGATGATATTGAGAATTGTAACCCAGCCTAAAAAGGAGAGACATAACCTGATTTAGATTAGGACACGTGGGAGGGAATCTGAGAGCATGGTCAGGTCATGAGGGCATCTTTTCTACACACTTCCTGTAGGTCTACCATCTTTGGTTAACAGCACTGTTTTTCAAGCACACTACTGCAGGGGCGTCACGGCCGTCTCACAACATGTCGCCATCTTTTCGACAGTAGAATTCCTAGTACTGTACAGTATGGCCACGAGTAGTCATCAGACCACATTTGTATTTATTGCTGGTTCTCCTGGTAGAAAGGTATTGGGAAAGCTCATACATCCGATCCCTGCGTTTAAGCGAATGGATGCCGTCTTCCGGGCTATTTTCTGCATATTCAACAGACATAGTATGTACAGCGTTTAAGAGGGCTGCTTTGGACGTACTGTTAGCTCGATTTTTTTATTTTTTAATATTTTGTTCAATTTTTCTGCTTACAGCTTTTAGTGCATCACTAGGTGCTGGTAGGATGATACTTAGAACCGATTTGATTTTTTATGGTATTAATCTTGCATGTAGAGACAACACAAAAAAAAACGCCTATTAAGCAATCATTCATGGACATCCGAGCTGGTTGTTATTGGACAGAAAATAGAAATATGTAGTATTTTCTATATTCTCTGTTTTTTCATGTGTACCAGCACTGAGAAACTAGAATGTATTATTATCGTAGGCTACAATAAGCACTACATCGTTGACTGTTTTAGCTAATGCTCATACTCAAGCAAACCAAGTAGTGCTTAAAATGGAAGAAAATTTACTACATTTCATTTTCATCCACTGAACTCTGTGCTGTACATCACATGTTTACATTCTGTATTATATGTTGTTTATTGTTTTGTACATAATTTGTCTCCATAACGTTGCATTCAACAATGTTCATATGTAAATACTTCAAAACTTTTTTTTTTTTTTACTTTTCTCTGTTTAAAAATGATAACCTGATGTTTCTCTTTGCTTTTATTTTTGGTTTCTTTTTTAGACTTGTCGTTCTATTCTGTCACTACATCAGGTATTACACTTTACTTAACTTTTTGTGAGCAATTAACTCATACTGTATGGTGCTGTACCAAAGCCTTATGTATAATATTTGTATTACTTTCTCTCTCGTTTGCCACTGCTGTCCAGTGAATTCTGTATCGTCTCAGATCATGTCTAACTCACTCTTCATGTTCAACTGCCATGGATCTTGTTTCTTTATTGAATGAACAGAAACCTGAAGGAACTATGATGTAAAAACACTCTGGCCTGTAACCAACTGGCCAGGATATACAGTATAGAGACAGTCGCCATCCAAAAGCGTACAGGCTCACTCCTGGTGGCTCATCATGACGTAGACATGGGCCTAGCACATGATCTATGCTCTGTATATGGCATGTCTATGAGAATATGAAAGCAGTGTTGTATTCATGTCACCATATCATTTGCTTAGTCCCATACGAAATTTTCCTCTCAAATTTTTGTATTTTGATATAATAAAAAATCTAAAAGAGGTTGGTTTTTTTTCTTGTGGGTTTTGTTTCATGTTTCGTCTGATCCCATCTGTGAGGAAGGTGTAGTTCATATGCTGAACACAGGGTGTAGGCATTGGACAGAGAGTGGGGAAGGTAGTGTGGAGAAAGGAGCAGCTTAATCAGGTCAAGGTTGTTTTTTTTGTTTTTTTAATTCTATGACACACTACTAGTGTAGCATCAGAGTTAAAGTGCCAGGTTTCATATTCCACATTATTCCCCAAAAGGTCACAATTTATGACTTAAATGTAGTCTCAAATATGACAATTTCAACTTAATTTACAACAAAAAATTGTTCAAGTCAGATCAAAGAATGTGTAGTACATGCATGTTGTTCGATGATTATTATTTTGACCTCAGCTTTGCAGTCTCCACCCAAACGTCAAGGAATGAATTGTGTGAGCCAGAGCAAGAGAAACAAATCTCTTGAAAGAGAATGAGATCTGTCAAAATGACCTTTGTGCTTTTGTTCAACTTCCTCCCGGCAGGCTGGGGAACAAACAAATGAGCAGCCATCTGCATACACCTGAGGACGCAGTTAATCCACCGGTTAAACACACACGTTAGAGGCCTAGTTTCATAAATGCTGCATTACTTATTAACCATAAAGTTGGTTTGGATTTTTCACCAGCTGTTACATTACTTACATGTTTTAAGTCAAACGAGTTATTCCCATAAGTGACTTGAGCTTGGGCTGCATCTCACAATTGTTCTCATAATCAAATAGCCTATTGTGTCCTCCTTTTAATTAATAAGTTGATTGTCTGGTGTACAAGATGTCCCAAAACTATAAAAATGCCAAACGCCTCACATTTCAAATCATACGCTTATTAGCCTTCTCTCAGCTAGATGAGAAGATTGATCCACCATATCAGTAATATTACAGTTTACAAATACTCTGTTACAAAAGTCCTGCAGCTGGTAACGTTGGTAACCCAGCTAACAATTTTGGGTTCCGAGAACGTTCTGAGAACGTTTGTTTTTGGTTGCGGAAATGTTCCCTGAAGGTTAGGTTTGGTTGTTTTTTGGTTGTGTTTTGGTTGATAGGAAGGTTTCCTTAATGTTCTGGGAATGTTAGTTTTTGGTTACATAGCGTTCTCAGAACGTTCCCCTAACGTTATCCTAACATTGCAACCTTTAGAGAATGTTGCCCTAACGTTATCCTAACGTTGCAGCCTTCAGAGAACATTCCCCTAACGTTATCCTAACGTTGCAACCTTTAGAGAACGTTACCCAAACATTATTTTTTTACATTCCCCTAACCTTTAAAAAACTTTAATATACAAAATAAAAATTACAAAAATATACATAGCAGAATCAGAATCCGTTTTATTGGCAATATAGACACATAATAGCTTGAACGTAGTGTGCAAGAAGCATATTGGAATGATAAGGTGAGGCTAATTTGAATGACTCTATATACAGCTGCTAATTGTTGGTAATATTTTTGTAATAATCAGAATCTGTAACGTAACAAGTAACTAAATGTAGCCTGATCTGATAGGTGGAGTGGAGTACAGATGTAGTTGAGTAGAGAAGCATAAAGTTACATTCAGTTGTACTTAATTACTTTCCACCACAGGTAAAATGGTGAACTGTTTCTTTAAGAAGCTGCAACCAATGATGTTTGGTATTTGGCTTAATAAATAACATAAAAGACTAAGTGATTGTCAAAATAGTTGGAGATTAATTTGTCAAAAAAAAAAAAAAAAATGTGTACAAGCTTTGTACAAAAAAATGTGTACAAGCTCCTACAGGGACCATACAATGGCCCCAGTGGCCCCCAGCAAAAAGACAAAAAGCTGAATTCCACATGTTTTCCTTCTGTGGACATTAGGATGAAGTGATTACATACCAGGTTCCACTCCTCTCACTTGTACCACCCCACCTACACTAGCTGGTTATGTAATTCGGTACCAAGCATTACCTAACACCACACAGCTTGCCAGACGGGGCTCCTCGCGCTGCTGAATATGATTAAATGGGGGGGGGGTATGCATATATTCTCCCGTGGCTGCCTCATATACAGCTCCTTGTCATAGAACAGGTCTGGTAACCCCTGGGGCTAAAATACCCAAGGCGCGGGCACGAGATCAGTTGTGCGCGCTCCCGGTGGTGAGTGCAGATTGAGATTCACAGCATTCAGTCAGACAGCCAGGCAGCCAGCCAGCTCCCCGGAATGACTCCCACTCCCACACTGCCTCAGCGATGTCGCACCCGAGCCCAGTTTTCATCCTGAGAACCGTCTACCTCAGATGATCGTCCGGGATCCGCATGTGTGTCTCAGACGTTTGCGTTTCTGCAGTGCGATGCTGACAACATGTTTCCTCGTCGAGAAGCTCTGCGCTGTGCCGAATAACGTTAGAGGAGGACGGGGCAGCGGAGTGGAGCAACGTGCACAGTTCCAGGTAGGCTGAATACCCCGGACTGCATACACACACATAGACTGTCACTGCCCTCAAGGTGTTACTTTAACACCTGATCCAGGCAGTGTGTGTGTGTGTGTGTGTGTGTGTGTGTGTGTGTGTGTGTGTGTGTGTGTGTGTGTGTGTGTGAAGGTGATCAGGCCCAACAGGTCAGAGTACACCACTGGTTAACTTTTCCGGCTGTAGCCTACATTGCTGTGTTGCATCATTGTATATTGTGTAAAGCGTGTATCATATACGTGTCTCTGTGTGTTGGAAGGTGTGGGGACCAAATGAGACGTAATTTATGTGGACCTGAAACGTTTAGTCGATTAATCGATAGACGATCAAAAATGAACTATTTTGAGAATTTGAGTTTTTCTAAGCATAAACATCATTACCTACAGTATGTTTCTGTCATTTTAAAAAGTAGACCACGAATCGAGAAAATAATTAGCAGATTAATCATAAATAATAATTAGTTGGAGTCCCCTACATTATGTTTACACCAGTATAGGCTAGAGCCCGATATATATTTTATTTGGTATAATATTTGGTTATTTATATTTGGTTATTACCACAGTACTGCACTAAGTGCAACCTGCACAATTGGTCTATTATTTTATCATTACTATTTAAGCAGTTGCACATTTTTATATTCTCAACTTGTATATATTCAAATACTTGTTCTTGTATTTTATTCCTATTATTCCTATTATTATTATTTCATGCGTAGTGTATGTATGTATATATTTATATTCTGTGCTGTGTGACTGATTTTGCTGCTGTAACACTGTAATTTCCCATTTTATTGGGATCATCTTCTATCTATCTATCTATCTATCTATCTATCTATCTATCTATCTATCTATCTATCTATCTATTTACGATATGCCGATATATTGGCTGATATATATATATATATATATATATATATATATATATATATATATATATATATATATATATATATATTAAAGGTTTCCCTAGCATTAGTTATTTGTAGTTATTTGTGAGTTCTCACTAAAATAATAATAATTTCTTTTATTGTCACAATAGAACAGAGGAACATCAAAATATATTAAAGTTTTGATAAATATAATGTATAGAAATACAAACTTAAGCTATGAAACTTAAAGTCCTTTGAACAAAAACACATTAACAAAAACTGAAACAATAAACTGAATATCATTGTGTTTCAGAGTATTTGTCCAACATAACAAGCTATTTGCTGAATTTTTCTTGGGCTTTGGGATATATTGTCATGGACATATTTACTATTTTTTGACAGTTTATAGACCTAATGATTTATAAATGAATGGAGAAAATAGGTTTAGGAAAATAATGCAGCTTTACATGATATTGTGACATTATGTGTGTAGGGACAAAATAATAGTTACATGTTTGAAACACAATCACACCCTCAAAATGTATTACCACAGAGTTGACCATGATCTTTACAGAGGTAGTACTTGTTGCAGATGTTGTATTGGATTGCATTAGATTGCGCAGGTGACTGATCTGGGATCCCTGTGTAGGAGTTTCTGTGACACCCAGTATTGTGTTAGTGAGCCAGCACCCTACTGGCATGGCTTTATCCTCCACAATCCTTTTCATATTCCTAAAATATTTGTCCCACTCAGTAAAATCTCCTCTTAATCTTTTTTTCTCTAATTTGTCTGTTGTAGAGGAACAGAAAGGCCTGTATTTTACTGTAAGGCTTAGGTGATGGATCAGCTTGTTGATGAAATATTTGGGTCTTTGTTGTCTACAACTTAATCGCCACCCTGCTGTTCTCGCTGCTTTCTACCCTTCATCGGTGACTCTGAAGGTTGCAGGTCAAAGATATAGCCGGGTCACCGCCCAGAGTGAGATGAAATGAAGTTAATCTCACTCTGGTAGATTTCAAGAAGATTATCGGATCAAATGACCCCACCTCCTCCTCCGCTCTGCATTGTGAAAGCACACCGTCTGTCTGAATCCTGCAAAATAGGAAGAGCAACGATGTCATCACGTCAGGCAGATTGTCTGATGATGATGATGATGATGATGGTGGTGGTGGTGATGATGATGATGGTGGTGGTGATGATGATGGTGATGATGTGTCAAAGCCTGTGGTCAAAAGTTCCTCTAAGGCTTCATTTCCCTCCTCGTGCTAGCTCATCCTCTTGTCTGGAGGAGCTTCAAGTCACACTGGACTGGAGAGAGGTTACCATGGCAACCGCGGGCCTTTCTCCACTGTGTCTCTCTCTCTCTCTCTCTCTCTCTCTCTCTCTCTCTCTCTCATTCTCTCTCGCTTGTGTTGACTGCATTCCAGAGCTCAGAATGAGAGCATGAAACCAACTTTACACGGGCCTGTCACATCCTCTGAAGGGACACTGTGTGTGTGTGTGTGTGTGTGCGTTTTTTTTTAGATCTGCATCAACATCAAGACATGTTGAAGATGCAAGACTCCAAATAAACGATAATGTTTCTCTGTAACTGATGGATATGTAATAAGCAGCGAACATATGCTTACAGCTTGCTTTCTTTTCCCACAAGTGGCAAAAAACGAATCAGTTAGTGCAGGTTCAAGTAATTTGTTTCGCATATTGTAGCATAATAAGCCTGCAAGTGGCCTGCTTATGTTTAAAATAAAAGTATAGAAGCTTGTATTTAAGGCTGCAACACAAATTCCTAATCTCTACCTCTACCCATATTGGTGGCTGGTTTATAAAAAGGGACAGCCAACAGAGATAATGACAATTTTTATTATTATTACTCACCTTATCATTAGCCTTTACCACAGTACTGGCTCTAGTTAGCTAATGTTTGAATTATGACAATATGACTATATGTGTACATCATTTACAACCCATCTCAAACAACCTAATATTTGTATACGAGCTATTTGTGATACAGAAAAACAGCCTCTCCTTCCCCGCTTACTTTGTCCGTCCTCTCATATGTGAAGAAGTAGCTGTGACTCACGTAGGCGCATCTGCTGCTGTGTGTTTGTAGCTACAAATATGTAGGCAGCCATTTTTCATGTCAAGCGCACTTGCTGATTGTTTCATAAGCAGTGTGCGAGATTGTGTAGGCTGCCCTATTTAAAAAAATAAAATAAAATTTAAAAAAACTCCATGTAGGCCATGGGATACCAGGGCAACATCCTTTGGTACTGCTCCAGTCTCCTGACATCCAAACATCATCTCTCTCGTTAAGTATGACAGGTAGATAGTTTTGTGTAATACTTTTTGATATGACTAATAGAGAAGTAGTGGAAAGATGATTTCTGCCTGATTTACTGAAGTGGATTCCACGGCCTCCAACGTTATACTGGATTTTTTAGCGTCTGGTTTGACATTGTTCTATTTTTTTCACCCATGATGCAGCACAAAGTGTCAGTATGTGCCACCCATTTGTGTCTGCCATGGACAATGACACTATACAGAGCAAGATCACCTCTTAATATCATGACCTTTTTTTCCCTTCTTCACAATCCTGACAGCTTTGTCTTTTTATAACTCAATCTATTTAGGGCATCCCCAAAAATAGTCTACTTTTCATTTATTGTGGTGCAGAATTAGAAGTATAAGAACACTTACTTGTTTATATGTTGCTCTCTGTTGTCTTCAGCTCTTCTGCCGCAAAGTATTTTCAATGAAAACAAAAGCCCATGACTCTTTTTACCAGGCGGGCCAGCTTTTAAAGCAGGCAGTAGCGGGTCTCCTCCGCAAAGTGAAGTACAACATGTTCCTTCGCTTGAAAAGACTCGCTCATGTCTGATGTGGTTCAATCAGCAAGGTCAGCACTGTGTGCCATGCAATACTTGTTATTATCGCAGAATGCATGGAGCTGTAGGGAATCTCTGCCGTCCATTATAGCCAAAATATCATAAACAAGTTCAAAATAATCACCACACCTTAATGATTGTGCAGTACAGCTTTGTTTTTGTGTTGTGTGTTGTAGGCAGTAATCATATTACATACATATTACGTACTCCTTCTGCTTCCAGTTCTGCTTAACCCTCCTGTTGTCCTCGGGTCAAATTTGACCCCTTTAAAAAATATCTACATCTGAAATATGGGTTTCTTTTTAACCAAATTACCACAAAAAATGGATTGGATTCCTTACAACGCTCTTTGCAAATACAATTAATCACTTTTATTCCTGACAAAACTCATCTGTACGTTACATAATAATTCATAATTTCTGCTTTTTTAACTAAAATATTAAATATAATTCTATATAAATAAGAGTTGACCATCATTGCATTTGTATGTGTGATATATGTGTGTGTATACATGTTTGTTGTGTTATGGTTGTCTTGCTACTGGATGCCTAAAATTTCCTTCGGGATGAATAAAGTATCTATCTATCTATCTATCTATCTATCTATCTATCTATCTATCTATCTACCAATTCCAAAAAGTACTGTAAAACTAGTGGTAAACTTAAAAAAAAGTCTGAAAAAGGGACGAAAATGTGAAATTTGTGTCACGTTTTGACCCAGGAGGACAACACAAAAGATAATATTGGTGACAAACTATGACTTCCCAACATTTTCTTTCCATAAGTGACCCTTATAAAACAGCAGCCGATGTGACACTTCTCAACAGTAAATTAGTTGGCTGTCTGTGTAATATGTTGTCTCTCCTCTGGCAAGGTTATGTTGTCTATTAGAGAGGAGATACAGCAGGAGACGTGGATAGAGTGGAGTCCGGTCTGGGCTCTATTCCTGCCTGCTCACATTCTGCTGAGTCAGGAGCTTTTGTGGAAGTCAGTAACAGCAACTCAGTGAGGCCACGAGCCAGAGGGGCTGGTGGGAAACTGCTACTACAGCAGTGGCCCCGGTTGATGAATTTACTCGTTACTCCAAACATTTCTCTGTTGATTACCAGACCTGCTTAGGGAAGATGTAAAACTGCCTCCTGTTAATTGGAGGGCTTTTCTGTTTTTTTTTTTAACATGTAGGACCTCGGAGGTGTAAGGAGACGCTTGTTTTTGTATCCTGAAGCCCCAAAGTCATTGTTTAACGCTAAGCACGCACAAAACTAGTTATGGGAAAATTGTAGAGGAACATTAGGAAGACGCGAGTTTTGCTTCATCTGCACATTCCTTCAGTTTGTGTACAGCATGTGAAGCCAGGAGTAGTAATACTGAAATCTGAAGAGTATAGAGTGGGAGTGATAGGGGCTGTCCTGATATTTCTCACAGATTGAGTATGGTCAAAGCATGTAGAAATAAAGTCATGGATATAGGGGCCTATCCTAACCCTAGGCCAAAATGACAGTAGTGCTATACAGGTGTTCTGTGTGCCAGGTAGTTGCTTGCACGTAAAACACAATTATTTAGGAACATGTGCAATGTGAGCAGGGCGGCAAGGTGGTGGAGTGGTCAGTTGGGCTATAACCTTAGAAAGATAATGATGGATAGTGTTTAGTTTTTAATGGAAAGGGAGGCGTAAAAGATTAGGAAAATAATGCAGGACCCACCTTAGTTGATATTATATTAAAGTGGTGCAGGTTTGCAGTAATCACTTCATGTAAAACCAGTCGACATACAGGAAACTTGGGGGTTTGGGGTCTTATTTACATCTATAGATCCAAGAGCTTCTGACTATTACCAGAATGCAAAAACAACCAGGATTTTCCGATCCATTTTTAGATTATTCATTTTGTATGGAGGTGCAAGAGTAAGAAAATGACAGCATCCCCTTGAATAATGAATTATTAAAAACCAAAGTGTACAAACTTTATGTATGCATGGTATATGTATGTATGTCTATGCATACAGTATATGTATGTGTGTGTATACACACACACACACACACACAGTCTGGAATCAAATTCCAGAGTTTTAATTGTTCTCATAAGGAGAAAAGAATAAAATGAAATATATTCAAAAATAACGACTCTAAACCTCCAGGGACATACTGAAGCTGCTTTGACAATCTTGACATTTCCTTGATATGAGTATATGAGTATAAGATTTGAGTTTTTATTTATTTGTTTCAAGCTAAAACCTGTCAGTGCTATGTTAATAAGAAGCTGATGCTCCTGTGAAACCGTCCTAAGAATCCCCAGCCTGATGTACATTATCACTGAAGCAGCTCCTGGCACTGTAGCATGATGTCATCGCAGATTACAGTCTGGGCTCTGTGAATCGTAGCCTTGACAGTCGCGCACGCTGCATCCTCAAGTGGGTTGTCATCTGGCGGCTTCATTGCATCGGACTCTTCCTCCCATCCTCCTCCCATATTCTTCTAACCACCTACCCACTCTCGCTCTCTTCTTTCCCTCCCACTCACGTTTCTCTACAGCAGGCTGTTGCAGTCAGGCAGCATCATGGAGGCTGGATGTGTGGTTGCCGCGGTGATTGAGAATGCTGCCTCAGGACCCCAGGGTGAACCAGGAAGTAGTGACGTCCTTGAGGGGTAAATTAATCTCTTTTTCTGCATTTCATGTAAGCTGAACAGAATCATGTATGTGTGAGTGTGTTTGCCTTTGAATGTGATGAATGGGCCAGTGTAATGCTAAGGCAAAAACATGACCCTGTTCTCAGAGTAAGACAGAGACAGTGTCCTCAATGTTCCTGTGTAACACTCCATTAGGTCCAAAGCTCACTGCATTTGCTATGATTTTACATTGTGTCTGTGCAATTAGCTCTGTCTCTGTGGATCACATAAATGACACTGTGTCCGCTTTCTTTGCCTCATGTCCTGATGTCATCGCGCTGAATCACTGGGACAAGTCCAGGGCCTGTCTCTCGCCTCTTTGTTGCTCCATAAAAGTTGAGCTGAATGAACCTCACCCTCCACTCCCAAATACATTGAGTCACATTTCAAGTGAAGGTTTTGTGGAGCACTCCCTTGTGGGCAGATTGCCTTTATGGCTCTCTGAATAGATGAGCTTTGCTTTCCGGAGCACATACAAAAGACACCATGGCTTTTTTGTTGACCCTACCATAGTCAAAGATGCTTCCGTTTTTATTTTTTATTTTTATTTTTTTATCTCTATGAAGGCTTTGTTCCCATCTGAATCTAGATGGAATAGATGGTTGTTTTAATATTGCAATATTAGAGATTCAAACACCACAGATCTGATACAACATGTTTTTTTGGGCCATGCTGGTGCAATGTCAGATTTGATCCCAAACCACATATTGTGAATTAATCTCCCTCACTTGCTCCCCCTGGTGTATTTAATAAAAAACTGCAAATCTTATTTAAAAGCCCCAGACTACATGGATGTGAGCAAAATGTCATGCCACTTTTAATTCTTGTTTGTATGTGATTGCCTTTCTGTTTCTGCAGATATGTCATCCCATCTGCTGACCTGGACAAAGACGATGCCTTACTTCAAGCCACCAACAATAATCCTCCAGAGGAGAAACAGCCACAGGAGACATCCACTGCCATGGTACACACCCACACACACGCACGACATTGACTCATCATTTGTAAAAAACAAATCAACACACACCAATGGACACGTCGCCTTCTTCTTCTCTGAGGCTGCATTAGTTGTGTAGGTGATTCACAGCATGATGTCACCGCAACATGATGTCACTTTGTGGCACCCATGTGATAAAGGTGAGAACAGGTGTAAAACTGTATTGGAGGATGTCTCACCTTCAGATTATGAGTGAGGTGGCGTGTTTGATAAGTGATGCAGTAAAGGTGTTACTACAAGATTCACAGAAAAGTGATGTCATTACTCCTCCTCTTCAGTTTACCTCGGGTTACTGCAGTTTTATGTAAATATCATCCACAGCGACTCTTTTTTTACATCTACACCTCTGTTGGAAGTCTATTGGACGAGTGATAAAACAGCTGCAGCTTTTATATTGTACTTTGAGTAAGCTATGTTTTATAATTTTTATGCATAAATTCTAGTATTTATACATTTTTACTTTTTGATTTTCAAGTTATACATCATCCTGCACACCTGTCACATGTCCACAAACAAACTAATTAATGGCAAACTGGACAAAACAGTATTAAGACATTAACAATATTAATAACAATACTTCATACACAAGCACATATATGTGACTTAAGAGCAACCATAATATTTACAGATTCATTTACATCAAATAATGACATGACGTGACCTTATATAACGTAATATAACATAGCATAATAGAGCATAACATATCATAACATAAAAGTAGCATAAATTAGCATAGCATCATTTTAGTATAAAATAACATAACATAACATTAACATATGCATAATATAACAAAATAGTAGCATAGTATAATATAACATAATCAAGGCACAACGTAATATTAGCACAACATGGCATAAAACCAATAGCATAATATAAGTAAAACATAGCAAGATAACATTAGCATAACACAACAGCATAGCATACAATCACATAGCAGTGTAACATAACAATTACATAAGCTAGCAAAACATAAAATTAGCATAATATAACTTAACATAGCAACGCATAACAAAACATTACAGTAACATAAGCATGACATAGCGCAACATAGCTTAGCATAGAATAGCAAAAAATAGCATTAGCATAACATTGTTATGATGTGACATACCATAAGCATATTAACAACTCACTACTTTTATTCTTATACCAACTGCAACTTTATTTTGTCACTGGAGGGCAATTGGTTTTGCAGCAAGGTACAATACATGAAAAACATACAATCATACAATTCAGAAGGAGATGGGGGGGCGACCCGGTGGGGGCTGGAAGATCAACAATAGTCACTGGTGACGACTTTGACACTTCCAAGTGTACAAAGCACAGCATCAATAACAAAAAAATTTAAAATAAAAATACGGCAGAATGAGGACAAATACCCACAATAAAGTGCTAAGTGACCAGACATGTTGAATACATGATCTACATCTCTTCCATCATAACACAGATTGTCCACATCAGATGTCCACCAGACATCAAAGTTTGTGTCTCGTGTTTATTGCTGCGCAAAAATCATCATAACCATTCTTGACTGTAGTCACTTCTCCATCAGTCATCCTGCGACTGACTGACATTTATTGATGTCTGTTTTCTCTGTTTGGCAGGTGAGGAGCGATGACATCACAGAGCACCCCGCTGAGCCCCTCCTGCGCTCCTGCGTCAGCACGGCTAGCATGAAGGTCAAGAACATGAAGAAGTAGGTGACAGCGTTGCTGCTATTATGGGCTGTAAGGCAGGGCTCTTATCCAGGCCAGTGAAATGAGGACCTGTGGAAATTGCAGCAAAATGCGAGAGACAATTTCTCACGTTGAGCACACAAATGCGTCTCTCGTTTATTTTACAGGAAAAAAATACACAGACAGAAAAAGGCGCTGTCCGGGCAACAAACCCCGTAGGGGCCAACGTCATAACATTAAAAGGGACCGTTATCCCTGAACAGTCATCATTACATGCAGTGATTAAGGGCAGTAAATTACATGTGTAACATTTATAATCAACAGTGTGTGGAACCCCACTTAACAATATAAGTTAACAATATAATAATTAAGTTTATTGATCCCCAGTGGGGAAATTAAAGTTTACAGTGTTAGTAATCACTACACACAGGCCTAAAATACACACACATGCTCAGGTCGTATTCATGCACAGAGTGAGTGGGCTGCCAGTGCCCTGAGCGGTTGGGGGGGGGATACAGTGCCTTGCTCAAGGGCACCTGGCAGTGCAGAGGAGGTGACGTGGCATCTCTCCAGCTACTAATCCACACTCAGTACGTTGGTCCGTACGGGGACTTGAACCTGCAACCCTCCGGTTCCCAACCCCACTCCCTCCGGTCTAAGCTACTGCCACCCCAACAGGTGAATTAAGTATGTCACGTTCACTACAGACCTATACAATGACGGGCGGCCTGCTGCATCTCTAACCCTGTTCCCTCACACATTGGCCTGATTCTTATTTCCTGCTTTGCTGTTCTCTCCATCATGGTGTCATTGTGTTGAATACTGATGAGGGGCTGTTGTGCTGTGTCTCTTCAGGCTGACGTTTCCCAGAGGTCACTTCCCCAGGTTGGAAGAGTGTGCCCATTTCCACTATGAGACGGTGGACTTTGGCAACGTTCAGGTGAGCCCTAAAACATACTTACAGTGTGAGAGTTACTACGTTTAGTAATTGTGTCTTTTTTTGGTTCATTGCTCCAGGAATGCATCATTCTTTGATTTTTACATCCATTTTTTATTGATATTAAACAGGTAAACTTTCAATAATAATACAGGTTTAACATCCACACCCTTCCCCATCACATGGAAACAATACAAACATACAGATATAATACCTGGCATGATAAACAATAGTCAAATACTGTACATTTATCCTGCACTCTTTCTTTAACTAAGGTGTAAGCTTCATCCCAAAAAATGCATCATTCTTGATATGCAATGTGGCGGTCAAATCAAATCAATATATGTGTCTTTTCTGGACAGTCCCACTTCTTTATTGCATTTACCTACTTTACTTCAAATGTCACATCACAGCTGTTAGTGTGTCATCTGTATCAGGAGAGCTATACCATATTTATTGGTCCAGGATAAAACCTCTGCATGCATAAATCATTATGTTTTCACTGTTACAGATTTTATTAGTCCTATTCCTGTTAGAGCCATGATCTATTTCCAGCAGTGTGTTAATCCCCTGCATTACATCATATTAATGTCAGACTTATCTGACCTGTTAACCTGTGATCCTTATTAGTTAGACTTAAGCTCGTGATGTCAACCAGTGAGTAAATGAGTGGGGGGGTTGGGGGGTTCTCTTTAATTGTAGGACGTGACTCATTTTGAATGTCAAAACCTGTTCTGACGCATCAATTTGGTTG
The DNA here is from genome assembly GCA_026937815.1 of Etheostoma perlongum. NCBI lineage: Eukaryota > Metazoa > Chordata > Actinopteri > Perciformes > Percidae > Etheostoma > Etheostoma perlongum. The sequence continues at coordinate 2,878,930 of CM049373.1, forward strand.
TAGTAACATGCAGTTGTAGGTAAATGTTGTACTTTACACTATTTTCATATATTTCCGATCTTGGCTCAGGGTGGGGGGGGGGCATTTGCCTTGACCGGTTGGGGGTGAGAGAGAGTGAGAGAGAAAGAGAGAAAGAATTGTAGGTGTTGAGTAGGAACATGGAGGCACAAGGTAACTCCAACCACAGCTCCAGAGCCAGAAACAGGAAGAGATAGGAGGAGAGAGGAGAGGGGCGAGAGAGCACAAGACTACAGGAAAGGGAAGAAGTTGAGTTAGTAACATGCATTAATGGGATGAGGTTGCATAAAGATGGAGAGAAGGAGGAGGAGAGAGGTGGTCAGTGCATTATGGGAAATCCCCCGGCAGTCTAGGCATTTAGCAATTGTTATCAGGCTAGAAGAAGGTCAACATAGTAAACATTTTACCTGCATCAGAATGTTAGCATTATCACTGTGAGCATGTTAGCATGCTGACATTAACATTCAGTTCAAACATTTAGCTCATTACTGTGACAAACCACACACAGCCACTTGCATGGCTCTTGGTCTTATTTTTATAAACTTCAAAGTACATTTAGAGAAAATCTGCAAGTTGCAACTGCAAAGACTTGATTTAAATACCTTGTGGGCATATACCTAATGAGTATGGATATTGTGACTCTCACTAGCCAACACATGATTTGGACTTAAAGTCTAAGAAGTTGGCAGCAGTGATAATGAGAAGCAGTGATGCGCGAGTGGTTGCTCAGTCGTGTGAAAGTGGCTGTTTACCGCCTGGTTAACCTCAGCGTAGTTCAGTTTGCTTGCCAGCAGAGTGCAGTAGTCGTCTCTTCATAACCAGAAGCTGCCAATGGAGCTCAACACAAAAAAATGGCATGAGCAGAACATGCATGCAGTGGGGCTGAATCCCTACATGTAGCATTAATGGACTACATTGCGGCGAGTTGGACGGGTCTTAAATCCCAGGATGCTCTCTGTCTCTGCTGGGCAAACGTTGTGCTGTGGTTGCCGTAACTGTAATGACTCCGTTAGCAGAGTGGAGGAAAGTGAAGCAGCACAACAGTTTCAGTGACCTTGATAAGCTCCACAGGGAGAAGAAAAGCCGAGCTGAGCTGGAAGAGAAAATCAGTCTGGGGAGACACTGAAAGCTGTGCAATCTGTCTGCACACACATATACAAACACACAGTGGACTCTAGGGCTGCACAATTAATCACAATTTGATCCAAATCGCAATATGGACAAGTGCAATATCCAAATCACAGCAATATTTGTTAAAGGCAAAATATGTGTCAAAACAAGTGTTGTGGTGCTGCAGAGAAGTCCCAGCCTATAAATCGTATCTTACAGTATAAAGAGAAATCTTTATTTGGTACAGATCCTATATTTACATTTTTTAAATGAAAATGAGAATAATGATACAAAAATGATCATTCCCTCCAATATAGTAAATCATATCATAGTCAAAATAATCTCAATTAGTTATGTTCCTCATATGGTGCAGCCCTGGTGGACACATGCCATTATTTCTACTTCTGTATGCTATTTTTGATTACTTTCTTAACCTAATCTGTGAGATGAGTCTTTGTTGCTTTGTCTCCCATGATGCATTTGCCTGCCTCTGCATTCACCGGCTGTGGCGGCAGGAAGGGAGGGTGCTGATCAGGTCTCATGTATCCTAATCGCAGAATAGCACAAGGACAGCAGACTGCCTCTGTCTGCAGCCTGTCTGACTGATTCCTCAGCAGATTAGCTGCCGTCTCGGCTTGAGAGTGGAATGAATGAGAATTGTTTTGAAGTGAAGAAGGGTCGTCTATTTATCTTGTGCAACTTTGCCTCTGTATGATGGATGGGCTTGTACATCTGTATGTGCAGGTTGAGCCAATATTCAGCTAACCCACCCCCACCCTCTTCTTTGTCACTGGAGAAAGGAGAGAGCGGTTAAGAGACGGGGGGAGGGCGACGGAGGCAGGGTACAGGAGAGGGAGGAGGGGGAAGAGATGGAAAGCGAGAGGCAGGAAGGGGGGTAAGACAGAGTGGGAAGCATCCTCTTTTCATATTTTCTGCTTTGAATGGAGCAGTGAGAGCGCGTGGCCATCCAAAGCCCTGTGAATAAGCATTTTAGTTTGGTGGCAGGAGACGGCAAACAGGCGTTAGGAGCAGCATTTTAACTCAGCCAAGATTTGGCTTGTTGGAGCAGCTAACTGAGGTCCAGGACTGAGGCTGCACACAAAGGGAGAGCCACCTCCTCCAGCTGCGGATGGACATGTGACATGCCTTAGTGGCAGGTAACCTGGATGTTTATGTACTAGTACATACTTTTGTTAATAAATGACATAATGCATATGTTTCTGCACTAAGGGTTGAAGTCTATGCTGTGTTAGCATATTTTATTTTGAAAGGAGTAGTCATGGAGGTGTGAGCTTTAGAGTGGAAGTGCTGCCCAGACATACCTCTGATAGTAACTTTCAGATATTTGCTGATTGGTTTATTATTATTTTTTTTATAAAGCTGGTGATTTATTTCATCATAAAGGAATATTTGTTGATCTGTAATTCTCTTTATGATCGTGCTTCACATCCCCCCCCCCCCACCACACACACACACACACACACACACACACACACACACACACACACACACACCTATTTCAGATGCTTAGTTCAGGCTATTATTCTTTCATTATGACTTATTCAAGAACAAATTTCTCATTCTTCTTTCTTTGTTAGCCTGGTTTGCTGTAATACTGTTTAACAGGAAGTAGGTCGCTGTGTTGTGTAACCATGTATCTGGATGAGTTGCTAACAGTTATAAATAACCAGAACTTCCCTTGGCTTCCAAGGTCTTTGAAGTCTCTTTTACAGCAATGTCTATCAATGTAATCCCAAACTCCTGCAGGGCTTTGATCTATTCAGTTTTGGGGAATATAGAATATTGGTGAGGAGGCATAAGAAGAAATCTGTGCTAAATCTACACCGCGTCCAAGCAATGAAATCTAAGCACTTTATGTATTATAAATGTCATACTGCAGGATTTATGGTGTAGTGAGAATATGAATCAGGGCTATGTTGGTGGCAAAGGAAATATACTGCACTTTGTTCTCAAATGAACATTACAGTATCATGAAGATTGAATGACGATTGAAGGCTGAATTTTGCAGTTATTTTACCAATAAAAAATAATTTCAATTATCGTTATGCATTTATTCCACACATTACATCCCATAGTTCTCTGTTACTCAAATTTTGAAGGCTGTTAGACTCCAACCCACCGCAGAGTATAAAGTGGTTTTTATTATTTGATGGAAAAATGGTGTTCGGGCATGATGCTCTTCTTGTACACCAGATCACATGCAGGGAGAATTTTGTATTATATATTATTTAGAATGTGGGTCCTCTCAATATTAGCTCTTTTGAGTCTCTTTTATCTCCGCTCATAGTTGGAATTCGCAGAGGGGCAGAGCGAAGGACCAAAAGCTGGTCTGGACTCCAAAGAGCTGGTCTTTCTGATCCAGATCACTTGCCAGGTAACATTACTTGCTACATCCCAAAAATGTTATGTTAAAGTATCTTAAAACAACTTTTTGCTTCTCAATCTTACCATTTTTTTCCCCTCTCTCTTTGTCAGGCTCGAAACTGGCTGGTAAAGAGAACCTATGAAGACTTCCGAGTGCTGGACAAACATCTGCACTTGTGTATCTATGACCGCCGTTACTCCCACCTCACCGAGCTGCCACGATACGACACATTAAAGGACACTGTTGAGGTACCAGAGTTACACCTCTACTATCTCTGATGTGTCCTAGAAATCCCTCACAGCGTCATTACATTTAGGATTCATCTGGCAATGAAATGAGTCTATTCTGTTGCATGATGCGTGGAGAATTGCTCATTAGTTGTCAGACTAAATCTTGACAATCTTGTGTCTCCATTCAGACAGTAACCAAGATGCTGGCCACCTACCTGTCCCGCTTCTCAGCCATTGCTGACAACAAAATCAACTGTGGTCCAGTGCTCACATGGATGGAGGTATCTTCTTATCAGCTGCTTGCTCACACGTCATCATCATCAGTTATTCATTAGGGTTGTTACACCCCAGTCTAGTGGTGCCTAGGACACAACATGAACAAAAAGAGGCTCCATCTTCCCCGTCTCCCAAGGAGCCACAAAACGATTTGCTTTAATGTCACAAACTTATTTATTTGACATTAAGTAAAACATATGTAATTAAACATAGATATAACTTAAATAAGGCTTCACGGTGGCCTACCACTAAAGTAACAAACCAAAGAACCCTGTCTAGAAGATAAGACAATAACCTAAGGAACCAAAATATGGCCAAAAGAATGACAGACAACTTACCCCCCTAACTGATTAAACAGGAGATCGTGATTCCCACAGTATTTTTTCTCTATCTTCTTGTGCACGTCCAAAGAAAACGACAACAGACACGGCGTTGTTTACCGGCTGGGAGCATGCTGCTAAAGACACAGGGTAACACTATCTTACTGGTAGCCTGCAGCTGCACTTTTCCAGACACCATGGAGTCGGAGGTCACAGAGAATCAACAGAACTGGAAAGTCCTCATGCTTTCTCTGAAGTCACAGATGTGGCAACATGTTGCCTTCCCCTGTGAGCTCCTACGGGACTTCATGATGGATTCAGGTGCCCCTCTGAGAAACTCAAACTGTTGTTGTAAAGTACGCTTTTGCCATTTTACATAGTGGTTCTTAATGACAGCATTGCTGTCGCCACTGGGAATCGAAAATTGAATCAAACCGTGATCTTAAAATTGAATCGTGGCTCTGGAGAATTGTGACACCCTAATTATTTACGCTCTAGAAATAACCCCATTAGGTGTATTGTATATTTAATATGCACTATTTATATTTAAGTAGTTTAGGTAAGTTAAGTTTTTGGGGATCCCAGTTGTTCCAGAGTCAACTGACGAAAATCTTTAATTATTTCAAGAAATAGGTTTAGGACATTACTGCCAAAGCTCACATTTAAGATATGTAAACAAAAGATCTACTGAACAAATGTACAAACAAGACTGTAGTTTAGGAATAGCTATGCTTTCTGTTTCTGGATGAACAACATGCTGTGTATCATCAAACTGACGCCAGGTCTTTTGCACATCTAAGCACGTGTGGACCCAATTTGCAGAGGTGTGTTTGTGTGGCTGTGCCGACTCTTGCTGAGGATCTGTTTGATTATTTTTTTTGTTTTTTAAAATAATGTGGCAGTAGAAGTAAAACACTCTGATGAAATTACTGCTGCAAACAGTTTTTTTAATCCAAAATCCAACACAATTTAATTATATGATTGGCTATAGAAGGGATGTAAATGCCCGGTAAATGACTGATACTGATGGATTACATTAGTAAACCACACCACAGTGACATATTGTATTGCTGCTCATGTGGAAACTACCAATATTACTGGTCTCCTATCATTTTAAATAAAGCCAGAGCAGCTGCTTCTCCCTGTGTCCAGTCTTTGAGCTAAACCAATGTCTTTAAATGTTTCTTATGTCATCATTTCTTTCCAGATTGACAACAAGGGGAACCATTTGCTGGTGTCTGAGGAAGCCTCCATCAATGTCCCTGCCATCGCTGCTGCCCACGTCACCAAACGTTACACAGCCCAGGCCACAGACGAGTTGACTTTTGAGGTAACCTCTCTTATATAAGACACATGAGAAACAAAATCTCACATAAATCAAATGTATTTATATAATCTCTAAAGCCGAGATATTTTTCCCTGGGTTTTTTGCATATGCATATTTCCGATCTCATCATAATGCCTTTTTAAATGTGCTCAGCTGTGCCCACACTTTATTCTCATCAACGCAACTCTTTGTGGCCCAGGTGGGGGACATTGTGTCAGTCATAGACATGCCTCCTAAAGAAGACACAGGCTGGTGGAGAGGGAAACATGGCTTTCAGGTAAATCACCCGCTGTGCTTTCATTCACCTTGATGTTTCATGGAGAGCAATGAAATAATGTGTCTCCTCATCCTGTGTTTTTTTTAAAGTCACACTAGCTAAGTTTCCATCCACTACAATCGAGTTATCTGAAGTTTGGTAAAAAAACTCACGTGAATTAAGCTGGTGAAAGTGTGTTTCCATCCAACGGCTTTAAAGCCAATAAAAACCTGTGGTTTCCATTCATTTTTACACTGAATCGCACATTATTCAACAAACATTTGCAAAGTTTTTCTAGGCAAAATGGATGGCGTCGTCTACCAACATATGATCAATTTTGGACACTGGTTGTAATAGTGCTTATGTGTCAGCTGATAGTTACATATCAAGCTATAATAAGAAAACAACGACGCTATCAACACATTGCTATGACGATGCAGATGCAACGTGTCTTTTATTGTCCCTCCGGCACCGCTGCAACATTCTTTTTTGAGACATGTCTCGCTGTTTGAGCGTCTTCCATTGACTCCGCAGGACGTCCCACGGCTTGTCCTAACCTTTGTTGGCCATTTCCTTTGCAAGTTCCTGATAAATTACATTCAAGAAGTCTTCTTCTTCTTAGTTTTTTGGCAGTTTGCAACCATAAAATGACCTAAAACTTAATCGCAATTCATTATTTATTTTGGCAAATAATGTTTCCATCAGCGTTTATCTTTAAGCCGAATATCATCAAGAGAAAATCCGATGAGACCGAACGTGTTTCCTTTGAGTCGATATCCATGAAATTCCATTGAATTTGACTGTTTCCATAAGGCATTTTTTATTCAAAATCACTTAATTCGGATAGAAATGTGTGGATGGAAACATAGCTAGTGAAGCAAAGGTCAGAGCATCTTTAGCTGCAGTTATGTGAATGTTTTGGTTACAAGAGGGGTTTATGTCAATCCTAAAGATTTGATTGAACAGCTCAAAACTCATCCCGTTCTGTTAGACCAGGAGGGGGAGGATAAAACTGAAACAAACACCACATTATTTGGAAGTTGGAAGTTTCTGTTTGCTGAAAATCCAAACTCCCAACTCCTACTAAGATATTGCTCTCATAGCTGATGGGAATTGTTTTGTCGCCCCAAATCACATTTGATCTGATGCATTTATGTAACTGCCCCTGAGTCCAAATCGGTCTTAGGATGTACTGAAGCTGCCTATACAAAGTATGTACTGTTGCATGCAGTATGCATACGAGTCGGACACATTACTTCTTCATACCAGTGCACTTTGAATTTTAACCCTTTGCTCATATTGTGGGTCAGAATAGTGCATACTGCAAAATCCACTCCGGATAAAGTAGTACATCCGGGTATTTTTTTATGCATACTGTGTTGACGTACTATTTATTGGGACATACTTAATCTTTTTCTGGCATACTACGGGGAATAGTATGGTAGTGGTCTACGGGTATGGGAACGTTTCTGGTTTACAGGATTTTGAAATACATATTCTCAAAAATGTAGCAAGAGATAACTGAATAATCAACACAGGGAACAAAGGATTGAAATGTTATTTTTAATGTCACTATCTAAAAGTAAAATGTTTCTTTATTACATTTTAGAGTCCAGGGAATATTTTTTTAAATCACAGTAGCAAAAAGAAGCTAGTTTGGCATTGCTGTTGAGTGACAGCCTGAGATTTTCTTCACAATAAGAATGCAAACCAGCATTTTACAGCCTGAAGCAGCTTGTACCCTCATGCTCACTGACCTATTTCTGCACCTTTATCCCGCTACAGTCTGCCACAGCACTAAACACTCCCACTGGTCCTTTTTAATCTTGCAAGTGCTCTGTCTCTCCATCTTTTCCCTGTGCATCTTCGTTTCTCTACCTGCAGGTTGGTTTCTTCCCCTGCGACTGTGTTGAGCTGATAAATGACAAGATTCCCCCCAGTGTTCAAAGCTCGGTGCCGAAGCCAGGTACTCTTCAGTGTGTGTCCGTCCTTCTGCTTATGATTCATTTTCAGACCTGCTCCCAGGATGTGAGACTGATTGATTTGAAGTGGTAATGTGTGTGTGTATGTGTCTGTGTGTCATCTCAATCAGTGTGTAAGAAGCACGGGAAGCTGGTAACATTCCTAAGGACTTTTATGAAGTCTCGACCGCCGCCTCAGAAGCTGCGGCAGCGCGGCATCCTCAGAGAGAGAGTGTTTGGCTGTGACCTGGGGGAACATCTCCACAACTCAGGACATGAGGGTAAATTATTACCCCCCCCATTTTCCATTGTGTAATTCTTACCTGCTGGCAGTTCACACGGAAATATTTCACATTTCAAATACCCCGTGAATACCCAGATTCACAGGGTAATCCCTGATCACCCTGTGAATCTGCCGCCTGTATCTGGGATTTGTCATACACTGCGGTGATGTTTGATGTGAATTGAGTCTGTGGCGTGAATATCCAGCCAGCGGGATGAGCTTTTGCATAGATTCTTGTTTTGCCAAAATGTGTGTCTTTAGTTCTGTTTTTTTTCAGACCTGTGGGATGATAAAGGCAAAGCTCCCATTAATTTCAACCATTTATGTCATGTCAATTTATACAGTTTATTGGATTAAAGCTATACGGGTACCTCCATATATTTTCTCAGGTTGTATATGTCTGCGCAGGGCCATAGCCAGCATTGAGGTAGTCATGTCCTCTGCATTTCTTTTGGAGTATATGGTCTACAATTAAATAGAAATTTTATATTTTATAGGGTAATTCCAGTATTTTCTAGACTCATGAATTTATATTTAAAATTATAATATTTTAAGCCCCAGGAACCCCAAAGATATTTTTCCAGTTTGTGTGCACATGATGTTAACTTGACTTGAACTCTTGACCTTATTTGCAAGATCCTGGCTGTTTTTTTTTTTTTTGCTCAGCCTCAGTGATAAGCTGTAATCGAATTAGATTTTGGGTAATTGTAAGAAGACCGAAAAGGTCAACTAAGGCAGTATTCAACAAAACTTGAGAAAAAAAGTCTGGAAAAAAATATTATTGTGTGTTGAAGAAATGTTTTTTATATGCAATTAATCATCCTCAGATTTAACTTGCAAGCATAGGCTAGGAGCCGCTGATGTAGACTGAATGGGTATTTGTTTCCTAAACATGATTTGAGTAGAATTGAAATAGTGATAGAGATTACACACATATGTTGTTGTATCATGGCATGTTCCAAATTCACAGAGAGACGAACGTTCCTCGCTCAAACACCCTAAATCAACGTGAGGGCCGTGATTACAGAGCACTCCGTCTTGTTTCAGCCTCTCATGGCCCTCTCCTGCCTCCTGTAGTCCCGCAGGTTGTCAAGAGCTGTGCTGACTTCATAGAGAAAAATGGAGTTGTGGACGGAATCTACAGACTGTCTGGGATCTCCTCTAATATCCAGAAACTGAGGTTTGTACCTAGTCTGACTATCACCAGACCAAGCTCAATCTTTTAAGATTGAGCTTGGTCTGGGGCATCTGTTCTGTACTTTCTACTGCACATGAGGCGTGATCAACGGGCATAGTTCAAATGACTCAGTACGCAATTGGATAGTCTTTCAACCAATCAGGCCACAACCAGGGGGGGAACTTCAGAGAAGACTTGCCTTTTAACCCTTGTGTTGTCTTCCCGTCAAAATTGAAAATCAACACTTTTGTTGACGCTTTTATCAATGTTTTTAATTTTTTCTTACGTTTTTGTCCCTTTTTTCAACACTTTTTTCAATGTTTGTCACTTTTTGGACGTAACACTAACTTAGTAACTTTAGTTTTACAGTTATTTTTGGAAATTAGGAATTATTTAGACTAAAATTAAAAGAATGTATGTTGATGGATAATCACAGACTGGAATATGGCAACTTTTACTCAATACTATTTCAAAAGCACAAAATTAATGAAAGTAGAGATTTGTACTTGCCAAAGAGCGTTGTGTGGAATCAATCATGTTATTTTGGGTAGTTAAAAAGAACACTGATATAGGAAAACGGGTAAATTTGACCCAAGGACACCATGAGGGTTAACACAGCGGCACAGTGGCATCAACGGGTTGCTGCCCTACGATGGCCGCCATGTTGAATGTAAACAAAAAGCTGCTTGCCATCGCTTCTCTATCGTCATCGTGTTAAATCCTCCAATAGCGCGCCAGGTGAATAAGCCAGTTTGTGATTGGTCGCCGCAGATTTGTAACAGAAGCCGGATAGAAAAATACAAAAGCACAGGTTTCCAGCCTGAGCTGCAGGGCAAAATCAAATCACCGGCAGATCGGACTGGGGTTCCCCTGTCTAGTTTGTACACATTTTGTTCATGATATAGACTAGAAATGTAACCTAAATATACCAAAAGTATCAATAAAATAGCTGTAACTAAGCCTATTATTAACTTGACGGATGCTGTTTTGCAAGCAGCTTCTTCTAAAATCCATAAAATACAATTTGATTCAAGCTGCAGAGCTCTGAATGGCTGTAAAGGTTTCATTATTTATTCTGTTTGCTCCGAGGAATTCATGAAACAAACTCTCATTAGTAGATGTATCAGAGGCTCGTGATTCCAGTGACAGCCAATGGAAAGGGAATTTTTCGCATATGAAAAACTTCTTGACTGTTGCCATCTAGATGTCTTAAGAAATGATAAATATGTGGTGACTTCTTGTTGTTCCTCACAGTTCATACCCATTAAGGACTAGGGTTGGGTACCGAAACCCGGTTCCACTATGGTTCCCATGCAAACGGAAGGACTCGGACCGGATTAGAACGCAAATTTTGGTTCCTCATTTCGGTTCCACTGAATGTGTTGACCAAAATATTTTCCTTCTGTCACTCTGTAATGGACGCAACAATATCTCACTTTCTCTTTCCCTCTGGGCTTTGGTTAGCATACCAACTCAACGTTTATTTTGTTAGTTATTGTTAAATTATTGTAGTTGTGTTTTAGGTGACCTTTAGGTTTACCTATTATATATTTAAGTACTTTAAAATGTTAATATATTGTTACATTTAAATAAAAACTCTATAAAAGAGCCTTTTCTTTGATGTAATTTTTCAATTTTTCAAGAATTGGTTTAGGAATCGGAATCATTTTAAAAGTACCGGTTTGGCATCGGAATCGTAAGAATCCCCAACCCTATTAAGGACCGTCTCGTTAACCACCTCACTATTAAATTGATTGTATGTTTTAGTTTCATCAATGTCATTGTTTAGTATGGAAGGATGCCAGATCATTTCTGAAGATTTTAGAATTTGAAAAATAAACACTTTGTTCACCAATAAAATTGTCTCGTCAAAGGTAGCTTATCGTGTTCAAATGTCCTGCTTGCTTTTGTGTTTTCGTACCGACAGATGGGCGGTAGGATGACTCCCGCGCTGTTCTATATCGTCTTCTTGTTTATGTCTCCGTCTAGGCACGAGTTTGACTCGGAACAGATCCCCGACCTGACCAGGGAAGTCTTCAGACAGGATATCCACTCAGTGGGCTCACTGTGCAAGCTGTACTTCAGAGAGCTGCCCAACCCTCTGCTCACCTACCAGCTCTACGGCAGATTCTCAGTAAGGAGCAGAGCACTGGTACTGGGGCAGGGACTTATGCTGGGGATAGAGATGGGAATGAAAACTGGCTTAGTGGAGAAAAAGCTGCAGAGGACACATATCCCGTTACTTAGTGATGTTCAAAGATCTGGAGAAACAACGTAACATTTTCAGCTCAGTTTGAAGTGCCGCTCCAAAATGGGGTCATTGCATTACGCTGAGCTTTCTAGGAACAGCAGGGGATGTGCCCATAAAACAGAATAGCAGATTAAGTGAGCCAAAACACCGGCTGCTCTGATAAAAGGGAAAAAGAGAGTGGGACTCTAAAGACAGGTCCCTCTGCTGTGACTATCAGCCTCTCAGTTACGTGCACTTTATCCTCTGTTTTCACAGGAGGCCGTGTCTGCAGCCACAGATGAGGAGAGGCTTGTCAAAATCCACAACGTCATCCAGCAGCTGCCTCCTCCACACTACAGGTCAGGTTTAAAGCCCACTGTTGCACCCTGGTGGCTTAAAGTGGAATTGTTTGATTTCTTGTAAAGGGAGTGCTGCATCAAAACCAACTATGATGCTACTTTTTTTTTTAAGATTATTTTTGGTGCTTTTCCCTTTATTCGATAGTGACAGAGGATAGACAGGAAAGGGGGAGAGAAAGAGAGGGGATGACACGCAGCAAAGGACCACAGGTTGGATTTGAACCCGGGCCACTGCCAAGGTCTCAGCCTATATGGGGCGCACACGCTTACTGGGGAGCTAAAAGCTGCCCCATGGGATGCTACTTCTAATTGTGTGGTATATTGATATAACATCCTGTTCTAACATGTGAAACTCAAGAGGATAACAGTGATAAATGACCCAGTGAATCCCTAAGTGGGGTCTAGGGACCCCCATGGGTCCATAAGGGACTTCCAGGGGGTCCCTACCAAAAAGGTGAATCATTTATTTTCACTATAATTCAATTCAGGAGTAACACAATGACAGAATGTGTAACCACATGTGTTTCATACGCTTTCCAATCAGATGGGGGACACTGGGACAAAATCTTATCAAATAGGGGTCCATGGGGAGGCCAGATAGCTCAGTTGGTAGAGCGGCCGGGCCGTCCATATATAGAGGTTTATTCCTCCAGGTTCGACTCCGCCCTGCGGGCCTTTGCTGCATGTCATTTCCCCACTTTCATGTCTTCAGCTGTGCTGTCAACAATAAAGGCTGGGAAAAAAAAGAAAATAGTGGTTTAATTTGTGTCAGTTTAAGGGTCCTTCACATGAAAATGTAAGGGAACCACATACGATCCTCTCCTATGACTCAAGATTGCCCTTTTTTAAAGTAAGGAACTCTTTTTAAATGTAAATAAAATATAAAATACCTTTCTTTACCTACAGGACTCTGGAGTACCTCATGAGACACCTGTCCCACCTGGCCACCTTCAGCCCCATCACTAACATGCACACTAAAAACCTGGCTATTGTCTGGGCGCCTAACCTCCTCAGGTGACTCTTGAACTATTATTCCAGCTGTACGGCTGCATGAAAACTGTTTTTTTCTCCCGTTTCTGTGGCAGTGAACTGGAGCATGTCTCGGTGGTCCAGAGCTGTGAAATAGGTTGTGCTGTTCTGTAACTTCGTTTCAGGTCCAGACAGATCGAGTCGGCCTGTTTTAGCGGCACAGCAGCGTTCATGGAGGTGCGTATCCAGTCGGTGGTGGTGGAGTTCATTCTCAACAACACCGAGGCTCTTTTCAGCGCTAAACTCAATGCCATCATACGTGAAAGCACAGGTAGGTCACAATGGAAAATGGCATCTGTTCTGTGGTTAAATGCATCTCTAACACCTATTCTGCACTGCGATCCGGAGGTGCTGCGGGCCCCGCAAGCAATCACGGCCCTTCAAGTGCGTGCGTAAAGTGGCTCTCCGCTAAAGATACGCGCCAGGTCTATTTTCACGCGAGCCGCGGGGCGTTCAGATAGCCAGACAGGAAGTGAAGCAACGAGAGTCAATTTACAATAAAACACCTCCCTATATGGTATACGTATCCTCTACAACACCATGGACGATGAGAGATTCATCTTGGAGGTGGTAAAACATGATACGACATCACAGATCTTTTTTTATCAGGGCAACAGCAGAAAAGTGAAGAATGGAGTTTAACTGTAGGACTGCCTGGAGTAAAAGGTAGATGCTAGCTTAAAGGTGAATTCCGGTCAATTTCAACATGTATCTTTTTTTTTTTTTTTAATTTGGAGTGCTGTCAGTAGCGAGACAAATGTAAACAATCGGTGCAGTCTACACCGAGTTACCCTCCTGCTAGAGTTAGCACCCAAGAGGCTTAATTAGGGCAAGTTTTAAACTTTTTTTTAGCCTCTAAACATGTTCAAAATGTCATTACCAGTGCCTAGCCATGTGCAGTGATGCCTGCACTTGGCTAGGCACGGGTAATGACATTTTGAGCATGTTTAGAGGCTAAAACGTGCCCTGTTTAAGGCTGTTGAATGCAAAATCTAGCAGGATAACTGTTGTTTTCATTTTCCTTGCTACTGACAGTACTCATTTAAAAACATCAGAGCTACATGTTGAAATCGACCGGAATTCTCCTTTAATAAACACATGATTGTTCTGTAAAATACTTCTAGAGAGGCCAGACGCTACGCTTCTGAGGCGCTCCCGTTGTGGCATGGCGTGTGGCGGAGGACGGAACAAAACCGCAGCACAGCCGGAACGCAGCACAGAAGCACCTGGTGGGCAATCTGGGTTGCACACTCTAAATACCTTATTTTCAGGTAACAACACCTTATCCCGACCCAAATCCCTGCTGGTCTGCTCCCCATCCACAAAGTTGCTGTCTCTGGAGGAGGCCCAGGCTCGCACTCAGGCACAGCTGAGCTCCCCGGCCACCTCCCCCCTGCCTCACCCACAGTGACTACATCGAGGTTGGGGAGGGGCCCGGAGCTCTGCTCGGCAAGTTCCACACAGTCATCGAGCTCCCGATGGAGAGGTAGTTTAATAATCCGCCTGATCAGTTCTTTCCTTTTTGTTGATTAAATGAATTCTTCTGCTTCGTGAGCATGAGTAAACATGTCATCATTTGGGATTTGAGTTGTTCAATGATAATGCTTTGTGTACTGTACTGTGCGCGTAATTAGTCTTACTTTGTAGTGCTTGAACAATTAGTCGATAAAAATAAGTAGATCAGCGGGAAGAAAACATTGGAGTTTATTAATCCTTTATTATTGGCTAAGCAAAAACACATACACAACAAACATAACCAAAGATATGTTGGTTACAGCTATTCAGATATTTTGTGAGGATGTGCTGCTTGTCTCTGTTTTATATATCAATGAAAATTAAACAGCTTTGTGTTTTGGACGGTTGGTCAGACAAAGCCATCTACAGTATTTAAAGATGTTACCTTTTGTTTTGGGTCCTTTTTTTAAATAACAGTTAACTGGCGCTTTTGTTAAACGAAACAGCGAGTGTGAAGATGATTTGTTTCTTGTTGTAGCGGAAAGCGGCCTCCTGTTAAGGCTAAGAAGTCTCCTGTGGGGAATTGGCTCTCCTTTTTCCACCTGGGCAAGTCCCACTCCGTGTCCAAACGTAAACTGAAGCGACACCCCAGCGAGCCTAACGAGATAAAGAGCATTGCACTGCCAGGTTAGATCACTTCTGCTGTTACACAGCAAACACACCTACAGTACCTACAGTAGTGGAACATGCACATTTTCTCAACTAATCCTGACACCTAAGCTGGTCAGTAAATTTAAGCTAAAAAAAACTGCATAGTACCCCTTTAAGAGGTCGTGAGGATGATTTTATTGAAAACTATAATTTGCTCTGAAAACATTTGCAGGTGGAAGAGGAGATAGCGGCACATTGCGCTCCACCAAAAGTGAGGAATCTCTCACCTCTTTGCACAATGTGGAAGGTAATTTTTCTTGAAAAACGTTTTGCACACTACAGTACAAGCACTTTATATTATCTGTATTTCTGTGACTACAAAAGATATAGTCTAAATATGCATGTGCTTTCCCAGGAGAACCCCCGAGTTACCGCTCCCGCAGACCTCGTTCGACTAGTGAGGCCGTTTCTGGCATCTGTAGAGACGACGTACGCAACGCCAGAAGTAAAGACAACCACAGAACCCACCCACTGAATGGGAGTCATAATGGGGCTGATCATGTCCGCACCACAGCGTGCATTTCGCCTCCACACCAGGAGGATGATATCGATCTTTGTCCGCCCGCTGCAGGCATCTATAGTTTGGACTTTGACCCGATGTCATTTCAGTGCAGCCCACCCTCAGCGACGCCTGGGCTGCAACACAAGAACGATGGAAATAAATGGAGGAAGAGCGCAGGGTGTTCCGGTGAATCAGAGCCCATCGCCTCTCCTAACAACAACATTCGTGGCTATCAATCTCCAGATATCAGCCGTGCTCTCGGTAAAGGTGGAAAAAAGGCCACCTCCAAGCCGCTGTCCCCTAAACTCAGGAAGAAATCATTTAAGACGCAGGCAGATGTTCAGAATGCATCCGCCTCTCCTCCACCTCTTCCTTCTTCCTCCCCCCCAGTGGAAAGGTGTGAAGCTCGACTGGCAGATGGAAAGGAGCCGAGAGCGCCCTACCCACACTGCAGCCCAATCAGCACAGCGAGCCAGGGATCAGCCCTGACCGACCTCAGTCAGTCGGCACAGAACCTGCCCGATCCAGGTCAGTGCCACTTTAATAACAACACACATAATATTTACCATATATAGTTAGTATCTATTTAAATATTAATGCATTCTGTAGTTTCTTATGAAAGCTTCTGTGTCTTGTCCCATCATGTGTTACCATAGCTTTGTTTGTCCTGTCATACTGTAGCGTTGTTTGTCTTATCCCTCCCCAGGAACAGATAGACTTATGAGTTCAGTGTCTGTTCTCCCTCCTCACCCTCCCTTGACGAGTGCTGCGCGCAAGCTGGCGTTGGCTCTGGCTGAATCTGCCCAGAAGGCCACCAGTGGCTCCCAGAGAAGAAACAACGTCCCATCGCACGCCCTGAGACAGGAGGCTTCTCACGCCCAGGATAGACCGCCCCGGCCCTCTGTTCTCGATCTGAAAGGGTACCCCCAGGAGTACCCTCATGTCTCCTCTGCTTCCCAGTGGCAAACATCAGCTCACAGCCCTGTGAAGAGCCAACGCTGCCCTCATCCCGTTTATTTCCGACCCGCGCAACCCGGCTTGGAGCCGTTGCAGGTCATTGACAGACAGGAAAGCGTGGGCAATTTCACACCTAATGTCAGCCCGCTCGGGTCAGGGAGCTTGGATGAAGGCAGCGCAGAGAGGAGGGACCGCAGGGAGGAAAAAGAGTTCATAGATGCCTCACAAGCAGAACCAACCTATCAGAGTGTTGGGGTTTCAACACCCACCCAGCCTGTCTGCTCCGCTCAGAGCCCGTCAACTTCTCCTGTATATGTGAACACCGACTCTATCAATGTATTTAATTTCCGCGCTGTTCTGGCGGAGACCTCCATACCTGCCTCAGTCGAGGAGGTCATTCCACGTCCATTACAGCCCTCCTCAACCCATCACTACAGCCCAGAGGAGGACAGACCTTGGGGCCTGGTTGAGGATATCTACAGCAATCATCATCATCATCACCATCATCAGCCGATTCTAACGGGGCGAATGCCTGCACCTCACTGCCCTCGGCCTGATGCTCTGCCACATCACCTTTTGGGACGAAAAAGCATGTACAGGCAGTCCTCTGAAGGCCGTTACAGCACTTTAGGGTTAAAGTACCCTTTGTCACCTCAATACAGACGTTGCCACAGAGATGAGCACCTTATCAGTGGATGCCACAGGCAACCAGGCCAATGGCAGAGGTCAGAAGATAGAGTGGTTGGGCACCCGGCCATCCGGAGGGCTCACTCCTTCCACGCCCCTCACATTAGTCACTACAAGCTGGCGGAGGCAGAAGTCCTTCCCCCTGACACCATGTTTTATGTTGAGCAGACGTCGAGCCAGGAAGTGCCCTACGATAGGCTGATTCAGACCGGCATCCACCCTGTCCGGCAACAGTTTGAGAACACACGTGCTGACTATCGTTACAGCCAGTATTCTGACATGAACCCAGTTGATGTCTCCGGCTATTATGTAGAGCCCTGCCGGAAAAGCAGTGTCCGACACAGTCAGTCTTACACAATGCGTTCCACAAGGGAAAGTGGACAATCGGAATACTACAACTACTCTCCTCACCATGTCCCCCCTGTGAACAGGGAGCTTTACATAGAAAGCAGGGACACTGTCGTTTACGAGGCACGAGATGCAGACGTTTTGGAAAGAGTCGTATATCAACCAGTCAAGCAGGAGAGTCACTCTAGATGTAAAAACACATGTCCGGTGGTGTCTCCGTACGAGAGCCCCGTCTCGCCAACTGACACAAGAAACAGAGACATAATGCACACGCGAAGCAAGTCAGACCCTGGGAACGCCTGCCTCCTCTCGGCCAACAGGACAGAAAGCCCAAATGTTGTGGTAGCTCCATCCCCAACTTCTCAACAGGCAGAACATGAGGTCACCAGGCAGCAGCATGGTCACCGGTCGAGTGCAGAGCCGAGACCAGTCAGGCGGATTCAGATCAAAGAGAGCTCCTCGCGGCAACCACCGCTTCGCAAAGTCCCCTCACTTCCAGAAAGGGGCTGTTCTAACCTCAAGAACATGGAGCACAATAACAGAAGCCACACACAGGCTCATGACCAGGATCAATTCATGATGACCAACGCTGTCAAAAGTTACTCTGGCGTTGTGAAACCCGGCATCCTCAGGAGGCCGGGGAGGTCGCAGAGCACTAGAGAAAATCGTCACTACTATCATAACCAAGCCAAATCCTCTCTGGATCCTGAACATCTGGGATCTTTTTCCACTCAGCCCAACAGAAGGACTCAGAGCACTAAAGTCAGGCCCACGCAATATGGCCACAATGAGGGGTATTACGCAGCGCCCAGGCCTAAACCTACAAGATCCGGTAAAGCCGCGGCCGGATATATGGCTGGCCAGGGCTGCATGTCTCCCCGCGGGCACAGACTGCTGTCCAAGGCACTGGGTCAAGAAGCTTTTTATCATGCTGCACTGAGATCAGAAGCCGGGGTCTATGATTGATTCTGACCACTGGTTTCATCCGATTCCACATTGGGGCCAAAGGAGAACAGCACTTTATCCTCCGCCAGACCGGCGGACTGTTGTGTTGATAGTTTCTTTTAACCATCTGGAGCTGCTAAAAAGTGTGAAGTGGGGCTGCTGCTCGGGCTCCTACTGTCTCGCCGTCACTGGCAGTTTCATATTTTGCAACGACTTTTGAGGGAGCTCAAAGGGAACAAGTGAATCTTATGCAGATATTGTCTTAAATGTATTTGAAAGTAACACTTGGAGAGGCATGTTTGAGAAAATGATGGCTTATATATATTTTATTTAATGTTAAAACAACAAGAGATCCCAACCTAAAGTTATTGGTTTTATTAATATGATCTCAGTATAGGAAGGTGTATAAAATAACATTCATTTTAAATGTATTATATTTGTATAAATAACACACCGCTAACATGTGGCCAATGTACTGTACATTTTGTTTTCTATTCTAGTCGGCTCAGACCTTAAGCACTTTTGAGGATAACTATGTCTCCATGTGGTGTACATGAAGCCTCTTGATTGATATACAGTATTTTTTCTTCTTCTGTATGCTTGCTTTGAATCGTCGTTAAATAATAAATTAGCACTTTTGGGGGGTGGGTGTGGGGTGAAATGGAAGATGACCTCATGGTTTCTAACTTTTGTCACACATTGTAGAATGCAGTCTTAAAATAACAATGAGTGCTATGATTTCTGTTAAGGTCAAAGCTACCATGGCAAAATATGCTACTCATAGAGTAAATGCAAATTAGCTCATTCAGCTCAGTGAAAAAAGTGTATTTTGTGTGGCATTGTGGTTTTGTCACAAAAATGAACTTTTCTTTCCTCTTTTAGGGAACTTTTAACAATGTGGTGTTTTACATGAAATATGTTGTTTGATTCATTAATTTCAAATCCAAACACCTAGATTGGAATATTCTGTTAAGATATGTTGAATTTGTTATTTTAGTGAGAGTCTTTAAAAAAAATAAAGATATATTATCAATGATTATATAGTTTGTTGAACTCTTGTGTCATGGGTGTATTTTGGAAGGGAGAATGTAAGACGTAGAGTACATGTTAGAGCAGTAGGGTCCATCCTTTTTGGCTTATAACCCCTTAAAAGAGTACTTAGTATTGTTGCTAAATAACACTTTCAGACTCATCATAGACAGCAGAACCAGAGATATTACTACCAGTCATCTTTTTTGTTATTGTAATTTGACACATTCTTCTTCCTGGTCAAAACATGGTGCATACATTATCCAGAATGCAACTCAACTGCCAACATTTGGGGCAAAGATTCAGGTTAGCTAGAAGGGGCTATTGTAACGGCAGGCTTCAGTCAGAAATGAGGAGGATATATTTAATTAAATTAATTAAAAATACTTTTGTTCCTGTTAATCATCTTGCCACCTGACCTCCCGGTTGGGTACTACGGTCTGTTAAGAGAGCATGGAGTCTCACAGTGGCGTCTGTTTACCACCAGGTGACACTGTAGCACTGCAGAAATAACATAGCACCAAATGCATTCTGGGGAGATTAATACTTTGATTTGCTTCTCAGGCACCTCATATCTCTAAATTGAAATTGCAAAGTATCCTGACTATTTGATTTTATGTATTGCTTTTGAATTTTCAATGGATGTTAGTATGAGAACTACCTGGATTTGATGTGTAAACATTTACTGAGTGTGAGGGATCCCTCCTATCCCTAGAATATAGTGGCATCGGCTGTAGATGACGTGCTTTGAAAGCAAGTATGAGGCTACTTCTTATATACCATTGGCTTATTGCTATAAAAAAAACCCTGCAATAAAAGTTTAGCTTGTGTTTGAGTGGCTGGACAATAATTGGAAGGAATCATCCAAGGTTGTCCAAAGTGCTTTGGGAATTGTTGCTTTGTTAGGAATTATTAAAGTCTTCCCCCTCCAGATCAAAACAGCCTCCCATTCACAGCTGACTGAAAGGCTTGGTCTGTGGTGAAAAACCATTAACAGAGCCTTTGGACTCAAAGCAATGGCTCCTGGCAGCTCTGCATTGCTCCTGGAGCAGCGAGCCATTGTTTATTCATCGGCGCATTGGCATTCAAAGTGCATCCTCACTGTTCTCTCTCATAACCAACAAGTTGCAATTTTTATGCATGTGAAGGTTGAAGGCAAATTATTTATGGGAGACTGGACCTGAGGAAAGAACGGCTTCTAGCAAAATGGTTTACGTTGAGAGAAATCCTTTTCTATAGGCAATCGAATTCACTGGATCACAGCAAGATATGCATGTATTATTCAGCGATTCAGAGAAAGAATTGTTGCCCTGCTAGACAGCCATCTGCTTTTGGGACATTGTGATGCATTTGAGACATGCTACCTTTCAAGATGTGGTTAGTCTTATTTTTTTAGCGTGGGGCAAATGAAATGAGTGGGAAAACGGCTCTACAGGGCCCCCCCTCCCCTCCTAGATGTTCACCTCCCCTCACTGCAGCGGAGGTTTCAAAGTTAGAATATCTGAGCAGATATGGCGTGTTCTGATGTGTCTGAATTGGAAGAAATGCTAAGCAAGTTGAGGTTCAGCTGCAAAAGAGGAAGAACTTTAACCTGTATGAGAAATTATTCAAGAACATCTGGTGTCTTCCAGATGCAGAGATGGGATGTGTGAGGCGTGTGGTGCCAGACACCACCAGGTGCAAGGTTAAAGGCCAGCCACTTCTCCAGAGGCAGGTGATCTGCGGGATAATAGTTGCCCTATACATACTCGAGGAGATTACTTCCAAAATTGTGCATTATAGACTCTTTACATTCTGAAGGAACAATTTAAAATCCGTAATGGTTCTTTCAGTGAGTGCAGTCTACAGATATAGTAAATATAGTAAAATATCACATGGCAGGATCTGTGTTGCTCTGGTTTGTGGCACTTTAGTGGTGCCATAAAGAACCAATTTTGCTTGTTCATTACAGTCTAATGTTCCATTACAAAACATTATTGGAACTTTATGAATGTACACTTCCTCATTGTTTCTTTGATGGATCTTGACTGTGAAGTGCAGAGCATATTTAAACAGTAAAAGCATGCAGTGGAAGCCTCTACTTAAAAAAAGATATGAATCCTGCTGGAGCATACTTATGAATTCATATCATCATTTTATTTTTCTATAGATAACGAAGCATTGTCTTTTAAATGCTGCCACTGTAAATAGATAGCAATGTGTGATGGCTTGAAATTGTGCCTTAAAATAGATGTTTTAGAGAGCACATAACGCAGCACTCCATCTTATTACAAGCTAACGCATCCATTTTTGGTGCTTTTCCTTGTTTGTGTGACAGAGGAAAATTCGGATCTGTGCTCTACACATTCTGCCTCGGTGCCAGA
Source organism: Etheostoma perlongum (assembly GCA_026937815.1). Lineage (NCBI taxonomy): Eukaryota > Metazoa > Chordata > Actinopteri > Perciformes > Percidae > Etheostoma > Etheostoma perlongum. The sequence goes on from CM049373.1 coordinate 2,900,889, forward strand.
TTGTCCTCCGTGTTGACGGTTAGGAGATGACTTTCACAAGAGCTAAACAAGTAGATGGCAGTTTCTACTTTTAGGCACGTTCCTGTTATCTTTTCAACATCCCACTGATTATGTAGTTAGGAGAAACTGCAGCCTTCTGTGTCACAATCCCAAGTGTATTTTGGATTTCGTATCCTTCCACTGCTTTTTATAAGTAGTTGTCATCGATAAGAGAAAAAAAGAAAGTTCTTCAGAGATCATCTGTGGCTCGCTTAATTACCTAGTTAACATGACAATGGGTTTTAATTTAATTAGAGCCACCAAGCGAACCTTGTTAGTACTTCAGACAACCAATTAGGCCCTGGCTATGGGCAGAAATATATATTTTATTCAAGTGTATCCATGGTTTCTGAAATAAGAAATCAGCTGCTTTTTAGTGGGAGTAGTGGTGGCGGATGGAGGAGAGCAGGGACGCAATGCTTAGTGATTGAATAAGTGATTAGACATCAGGTTTACACAAAGGCTTCTCACTCGCAGTAATGGCCGCCTATTAGTTTTTATTTTGACATTCACATGCATATCAAAGTGACTAAGCAACCAGTAGAGTAAGATGCTGGCCCACACAATGCAGGGTCCAGTTTGTTTTGCAAATAATGCTCTTGACCTTTAACTGATCAATTATAGCCAGAGACACAGAATGTAATTAGATAAGACATTATACAGTTGGTATAAAAGGTAGCCACCAGTTGAATAAGCTTCAGCCATGTGAATCCATTTTGGGCATTCACTTGTAAATGATACATCTGTTAGTTTTGTGGCATGGCTGAATACAGTTCGATGATTTTGAATTTTGCAGACATTTAAAACCATAGGGCATTACTAATGAGGAATAATGATAACATGATACAGAATTCAACCAGTTCCAGGCAACAGAGAGTGTTTTTTTTCCACTAACAAATAAAAAAGCTCCCCATCTGGATCAGTGAGCATTTAGTGTAACCATCAGATGAGAGGCCAGAGTAAACGACACACTCACGCTCAGTTGCCATGCAGACTCAAAGGATTCACTGGTGCTAATGCTGTTGACGCTGCATGCAGGTGGACACACACTGTGCTAATTTATGGTTGGTCAGTGAACCCTAAAGTCAGACAGGTAAGACAGTGAGTCATGTGAAAATGATATGTTAGAAAGGAAACAACTGAGCAGAACAGTAATTACAATGCCGTCATTTCACCGACCAAAACAGGGCTCCACCTTCTGTCATTTCACAAATATTCAATTAAAGGTTCAGTAGGTAACTTTTGTAAAAATGTATTTTTTACATATTTGTTAAAACTGTCACTATGCCCTGACAGTAGAATATGAGACAGATAATCTGTAAAAAAATTAAGCTCCTATGGCTCCTCCCTGTGTCCCTGCTGCCATTTGGCAGAAATGCACCGCTCCCGGTCAAAACAGCCAATCAGAGCCAGGAGGACTGTCTTAGCAATGTCAATCACTCTCGTGTACGCGCTGCTCATAACCCCCCCCACAGCGCGTCCCGTGTTCAAGCTCAAGACTGCCCGTGTGCTGCAGCTGTGCTAATCGTGGAGAAACAACTTTTCAGGAAAACTGCCATTTTCTCGAGTGACACCTGCTCAGAAAACAAAGACGGGCAAACAGAAGAAGACCGATGACTAAAAGCGAGCTAAAAAGAATTAAACCGAGCGAAATAAAACGAGGGGTCGACATCGGAGGCTTTTCAGAGGTGGAGGGAGCTACGCCTCCTGAAAGGATTCAACACGGATTCAGAGCTAGTCACATTTCTGCTTGACATGTAAGTACCCTGCTGGATTTGTTTCATATGTAAGAACTACACAACTAAGCTAGCGATGGTTACAGTATCGTTGGCGATAGCGCAAATCTCATTTTACTCTGTAGCTTGTTGCTAGCTAAGTCTAACAGTTAGCTTGTTAGCTTGTAGCACGGCAGGAATGTTGTAGCTAACTCGTCACCCTCAGTATAAGCAATATTGTTTCGATCCCTACATTTAGTAAGCCTAAATGTGTTTTTGTCGATCACAATTAAATGCAGCTATGGTGAAACTACTTTAATTGTGCGCTGTCCCTGTCCCTGTGTCTTCCCCCTCAGGATTGGAAATCAAATGTCTGACACACATTCTTTATGCTCCTCCAACAGGTCAGACATCGCCCCAGACACAGAGGCACGTGAAGGAATCGTCTTTCAGTCCAAATCAAGATGTTCAGTATTTCCTTTTGTGTACTTTGCAAAAAAAGCTGATTTATTTTACCCATATGCAAAATAAAACCTAAGCCATATTTCTAAGATGTTGTTATTCCTTGGCTTAGTGAGCTTCCTCAGTGATTCATCATTCCTACTCAAAGTTTAGTGTTTTAAATTGATCCAAAAGGTAATTCAGTAATGTACTGTGTAAAGTGCTGCTTTTGTTCTCACAAATGAGCGATTACATAAACATTTTTAATCCCTTTTTTATTGAAAAATATTTACAAAACTTTTAATAGAAATATTTTAAATAAGCAATTTTTTTACATAAAGTTTTAAAAGCACAGCACACAACAGCTAAACCCTCCTCAGAATAAAGCCCCTGTATTGTGTGGAAAGCATTGGTGGCCCTGCTTACTAGCCTGCGCGTTCACGGCAGGCTCGAGGAGCTGTGGAGGGGGGGCTGTAGCGCAGCAGAGAGCAAGGGGGAGGAGCCTGTAAGGTGTGCTTGTTCAAATTTTTAGGCTAAGTCCACGTTTCCTCAAAACTACCTACTGCAGCTTTAATGCATTTAAGGATTTAATTTCAAAGTTGACAACGAAAGCATGCTCAGATATGACATGCCCCTTTTTTTTTTTACATTGGATTAAATCAAATATGCTTTAGGGTGGATGTGGAAATATTTTCAGAAAAAAAAAAGTATTTATGGTCACAGCAACCATAAAATTACTTTGCAAGCACATTTAACATACTGTAACAAATTTAACTTCCAGCAAGTTACTGTGAATTATTTTTACAGTAAAGGTACCGTACTTCCATTTACAGTATTTTATGTATTCATTGTAAAATACAAAACAATTATACACAACATAAGATTTTTAAAAGAATGCAGTAGATTTTTTTTACAGTAATGCTTTCACTACTGTGATTTCTACTGTAATACTTTAACTACTGTGATTTCAAATAATACTTTGACTACTTTGATTTTGTCATGTCGACAAGGTTGTAATGTAAACTTTACAGCATTCTACTATAAAAAACATATACAGTATTATGAACAGCCACAGGTAAAATGGTTCAAAGTAAATTGATCACATCTCCGCTCCTCTGTGTTTCTTCTTTCCTCTTTCTTTATAATTTGGATTATGAGATTCAAGTATCTTCTTTAAAGGAGCTCTAAGCAATGTCACGCGTTTTTAGGCTACAACATATTTTCGTCACATACAGCAAACATCTCCTCACTATCCGCGAGCTGTCCCCTGAGCACACTGTAAAAAACATGGTCTCGCTAGACAGCCCAGGCTCCACAAATGCCAAGAAAAACAAACTGTGCCAACCTGCACTACGAACCATTACAGTGTTCCAGCCTGTAACCGACAAGAATGAGTTGGTTGAATCATGAAGGCGCATTGTGGAAGTAGCCTACGTGCTAATACTGCTGTGGTGACGGCGCAACCAACTCCTCTTTGTTGGTTAAAAGCTGGAGCACTGTTTGTTAGGTTTGGCGGTGCAGGTTGGCACAGATTATTTTGTTGGCGGTTGTGGAACCTGGGCTGTCTAGTGTGATCAGGGGACAACAAATGCAGCCTAAAACATGTGGGACATCATTTAAAGCACCTTTAACTTAATATAATGTAGCTCAGCGTCAATTCTTTCAGGAAGACCCAACTTTTAATCAGCACACGGCTAATCAGTTCAGCTGGTATCTAATAAATATACTTGCCGCGTATTAATGTACATATCTGCAACTAGTCTCTCCTGATTGAAATATAGCTCAGCGTAAATTCTTTCAGGAAGTCTTAATTTGAGCAATGCTCTCTACCTAAATCGAATCAGCTGTTGGAGGCGTTCACCTTCCTGCTTAACCAATCAGAATCATACGCAAATTGCAAGGGCCAATCACAACACTGCTTTAAACAATCTGTTGCTCCCTTTGCTATCAGCTGTCATTGCAGGGAAAGAGTGCAACCACCCCCCCCATCCCTCCTTCCACCTCTTGTCCTCCACTCATGGAGTCTAATCGCCAAAGACATTTTATTGAGTTGTATAATAAACCTCATTTGCATATCTACAAACATGTCTCCCCTGATTGAAATGAATGAATGCTAATAAAAAGAATGCTAATAAAAGCTTGACCGGCTTCATGGAAAAACCGGTGCTGTTTATAAAACGTAAATAACACAGACATTGATCAACTTCACACAGAAATGCAGACATTTCTTATACATAAACTGGAAGGTTTTCTTACATAGAACAAAAACAACACTCATACAGATGAAGCAGGATGTGACAACTGTGTTCAATAAAGACCTAATGATGTAATTAAAGGTAATTATCGACATAATTGGAAGATGTTATTTGCTCTCATGTGTGCTATAATTACTCAAGGCCTAAAATAAAATTCCTAAAATAATGGAATATTCTTGCTACTACTACTATTCCTCTGAATACTAATTAAGCATTGTAGAAAAGTGTGTTCCATCTTGTTTCCATTAACTCATCTCTTTTGTTCTTTTCTGTACACATTTTTCTTGTTTCAATAGCTCAGCTTTCTTTTGTTCACATCACAATGACATGGTAAGAGTGCGCTAACACTGGGCACTTACTTAATCACAGGCTTAGGCTTTCATGTCTTTAAACGAATACCCAGCGATAACTCAAGAATTAGGCTTCAGATGACGGCTTCCTTCGTCACTCTACAATCTGAAGTGTGAACATGAACCCAGTGCCGATGTGGAGAGATGACCACTGGATAAACAGCTCTGCTCAGCATTGTCTTACCAAGCAGAAACAGAATCCTTTGCGCAGCTGAACAAATGAAAGAAATCCCAAACATGTCTCTGTATTTGTCTGTAAACCTCTACCTCCAACTGTCTTAAGCACGCTGCCCTACAAAGCCAAAACACAGTAACTAGACTCTCTGTTATCTGATACGTTACCATAAAAAGTATTACACCATAAAATGTGTCATTTTTGGCAAGAAAAAAAAAACATGAAAGAAATCACCAAAAAGAGAAAACAAAGCTAAAAACCAAGGGGCAATGACTTCACTCCAGCTACATTTATTATATTTATATAATGTTAAGGCTAGCTGTGAGATTGCTGACTGTTTCATAAATTGAAAAATCAAATGATGCTCCAACAATATAGTAATTGGGTTACCTAGATTAGATTTAGCGCTTTTATAAGGGGCTCAATCGATTAAAAGTGGATTAAATGTTAAAATCCACTTCTCTATGTTTGAGTTTCACTTACAGTATATGTCGTACCCAAATAGAAAAGCCTATAACAGCAGAACTGCAAGGTCACAATGCATAAGCTGCATGTGAAACCTTAATCCTTGTACTTTCTGAAAAAGTGTATAGCTTGTGATTAAAACAAAGCCAGTTCAAACATAGTTAAAAACTCTCTTTTTTATCCTTGTCTATAATAAATCATATTTTAATCACAATAGCTAAGACATACTTAATGTTACACTATGCAAAACAACCAAAATTCTTTTACACCTTGTCAACAACATCTGTATCAACATTTTTTGACCCAAGGACCCCTTAACCCTTGTGTTGTCTTCCCATCAAAATTGAAAATCAACACTTTTTCTTATGTTTTTGTTCCATTTTCAACACGCTTTTTCAATGTTTGTCACTTTTTTGACTTTTTTAACACTACGTAATTAACTGACTTTAGAATTTGTGTTCAATAAACCTCATTTATAGGAAATTATACCTAATGTTTAGAAAAACAGAAATTAGGAATTATTTAGACTAAATTTAAAGGACTATATGTGGATGATAATCACAGACTGGAATATGTCAACTTTTACAATTACTCAATACTATTTCAAAAACACTTTTTTTTTTCTCCAAATGCTATAAAATTGAATAAGACGCCCCAAAATTAATGAAAGCAGAGATTTGTACTTACCAAAGAACACTGAATCAATCATGTAATTTTGGGTACTTACAATTGGGTAGTTAAAAAGAACATTGATATAGGAACACGGGTCAATTTGACCCAAGGACAACATGAGGGTTAACTGGAAGAGAGATGGAGCAGGGACCCCCTACTTCATGTACTGTATTGTAGAAAATGAAGTTGCATTTTAAATTGGGCCTACGGTAACATGTAGGGCGGCCTAGAGCCTTTTTACATCCATGTTTAGTGCATAGAATACTAAGGTATTAAAATAGCTTAGTAATTGTTAGTTAAAGTTAAACATACATGTGGCCCAGTGAATCGTTAGGATGAATCTGTGAAGGGTCTTAGTATCTTACCTATAGGCCAGTAAGCCTATCATCAGTGGGGATTTATCTTTGCTTATAATATGTTTGATTCATTTTAGGAATTTTTTATTTTATGAAAAACTCAAACTCAAACTCCAAAAATTGGGAGGCCCCCCAGCATTGATTCTGAGGACCCCTTGTTGACGATCCGAGGTATAGAGCACTAGGTCTAACTTTATGGGAGCTGGGAGGTGTTGGGGGAGAGAGTTGCAGAGGGAGGGGGCAAGGCGGTCTTAAAATAGCAAAGACACTTGCGTTGGGCTTTGGGTGCAAGATAGGGCCTTCAGTGTTGTTACTGTCCCTGTTTCTTGGAATTAAAAAATCTATTTTGATGCTCCCACATCTTAGTAATTAAGTTTGTTTCACCAAATAAGATGGTATCTACGTTAAATCAAAAATACAAAAGTAGCAAAACTAGTCCTGCTTATTGCTGCTCCGCTTATTGCTGCTCTTCATGTTTCTCTTCATACTTACTTCTTTATGAAGAAAATGGCTGTGTCAGTGCTGCCTGGCTGTGTGCTGAATGTGGATACTGCTGATGTGGTACTGTACTAATGTCTTGCTGCTTCTTATTGCGCCGCATGGCTTCTTAAGAATGCTCATTTAGTTTCTGTTGCTGCCTTGTATGGTGTCCCGTTGTCTCCCGTATGTGAATGTTAACCCAAAATAATGTCTTGCTGTTTTCTCTTGCATCTGGCCAAAGATAGAAAATTAGCTGGCTAACACTGGCACTTTGACAGAAATGTTGATTGCGTTGTTGTTGTTTTTCTACAGTAAATAATAGAGGTGTTGAAATGAATCATTGCATCGCTGCATGGATACAGTGACAGACCATAATTGATTCTTGCCTAATGATGTAACTTGTTGTTGTTGTTGACATATTAATGGAAAAATTAAGTCCACGTGTATATTGTATGAGGAAGTCTTTTAAGGTGAATACTGATGTGTATTTTATGTCAGTGACATGTAGTGTTGGGTGTGGTGGGATGGGGGGGCAATGCTGGGGCAACTGAGAAGGCCAGGATTGATAAAAGGCTGGGAAAATGGTGGGAGAGTTAAATACAGTGGACAAAGAATATGATGACCACCCTGCAAAAATGACACAGAAAATAACAAGGGGTCTGGTTTTTGGGGTCTGAGCGAATACCAAATCCTCCTCCTCTTGTCCTCAGTCCGTTACCACAGTAACCACATTAAGGAGGTGACCAGCGTCCTGGGCTGTGACCGTCCTTCCTAACCGTACCTGAAGTTGCAGCATGTCGGCTCCTGTCTGGAGATTCCTTCATGCACAACTCGTATTCTTTTCTTTAGATTATTGGTAGGGTTATGGAAGGTAGCGGTAGGCTAAGGCTTCCTGTTACGGCCCTGACACACTAACCCGACAGCTGACCGTAGGTAGAAAAGGAGTTTGCCAAAAAAAATGTGCCTCAGAACACACTGAAGCGATGCTGACTGCCGATGGCAGGTGATTGGATGAACGTGTCACGTGGTTCTGGTTACTCGGGAAATTCAAAGCCAGACCGATCTCATATTTTACTAAAATAGTTCCCCAAAATGTGTTTCTGAAAACATTTTAAGTGAGTTGTTGAATCTGTCTTCATTTCATATCGACAAAGGTCAGTTTAAAAGATTTTCCTCAGATTTTGAGAGACTCTAGTCACGCTCATCCCACTCGTCATTTCCCGGGTTAGCACTCCACCAATCAGATTGGTCATTTGAGGCTAGATAGAGAGATAATGAAACATAATGAATCTAATAATTATTATAAAAATGTTGAATATGGCAGTGGATAACTAGCCTAGACCGTCCCCTAGTTTTTAGGTTTTACTTGGGCTGTGCAATTAATCAATATTTAATCAGGATTATGATTTCAGCTCCCACTGATTACAAGTTAACTCTTATTTTCTCTTGTGTTCTGAATAAAAAAAGTAAAGTTTAAATAGGAAAAGATTTAAGGTAAATTTCCCAGTTGTATGTGTTTTTTTTCTGTTGCTTTATTTAAAACTTTTTCCAACTTAAAAGACAACTTTTTGTCTTTTAACCGTCCTGTTGTCCTCGGGGCAAATTTGACCCCTTTATAAATGTCTATATCTGAAATATGGGTTTCTTTTTAACCAAATAACCACAGAAAAATAGATTGGATTCCTTACAGATCACTTTCATTCCTCTGAGCTTAACTATTGGTCAAAATAATTCATAATTTCTGCTTTTTTAACTCAAATATCTTGTGTCTTGTGTTGTTGGTCCTGTCTGGTGTTTTCCTTTGAGTGTCTGTATGTCCTATTTTATTTTGACAGTCTGGGTCTCGTCCTGTCTCGTTTTACTACCTGCCTTCTGTTCACCCGCCTCTGTGATTGTCGTCCCGCCCTGATGTGACTCCTGATGTATCACCTGTTAGTTGTTTGCTCATTACCTCTTGTATTTAATCTCTGTGTTCCCTTTGTCTCTTGCCAGATCGATTTATGTGTTTTTTTTCCTTCCAGCCAGTGTGTGTTCCATATTCTGCATCACCAAACTGTGCTCCTGTTTCCATGTCTCTGTGTTTGGTTTTCATTCTCATTCACTATTTTTTGGATATTTGGATTTCAGACGTTGCAATTTTGGCTTCCCTTTTGGATTTTTTTTAAATAAATCTTCACCTAAACACTCTCATACCTGCCTGCCTGTCTCTGCGTCTGGGTCCTCCCTTCCCCTACATGTAACAGAAAGCCTCACTTCCCATAACAATAACCCCCGTCGGACTAACGTCACATACACACATTGCCCACATGGCCACCTGTCTTCACCCTTGTATTGTCTTCACTACCGGGACCCTCTCGTGTCCCTCGGGTCAAACTGACCCGGGACTTATTTGGAGTTATAAAAACAATTCTGTAATAAAATTTTAATTCACAATCTATTAACAAATATTGTCTTTATCTCAATTTCAAACAATTGAGATAACATATATGTTTAGGGAATGCAATCAGTCTCTCCTAGAACACAATTAAAAATGGAACTGTGATACGTTTTTTGTCATAAGGTTATAATTCATGTTAGAAATCCACTATGTGGTCATTATCTTGGAAAAACAGAATAATTTCTGAATTGAGTCAGCAATACATGTTTATCACAGAAAATAAGGTAAAGCCGTTGATTTTCAGGTAGAAAAATGCATACTTGTACCATTTTTCTTCTTGTAAAAATTAGAAATGGGTCAATTTGACCTGAATACCGTAAGGGTTAAAGTGGAAAGGTCGGCCGGTAATAATCATGTAAAAGGAGAACAGTGAAATTTTACTTTACATGCAGCAAAAAACAATTAACGTCAACATCGTAACGTCCTGTGATCTGACTAACGCATGCGCACATGCCGATGCTAAAACACAATATCGTTCAGCCCTAGTGAAATATATTATTAATTCTAAAGTTTTATAACGTGCACAGTCAGGCTTCGAGCCTTCAAACCTTTTTGTTTTAATCACCGTACGGTTTCTAGTTGCTGCTCTCTCTTTGTGAGGCAGTGCAGTGTTACTATCTTAAATTCGTATTTCAAAAGAGAGTGACTGCAGCGGTCACAGAGCGTGAAGCAGATCATTTTTTAACTTATCCACATCTTCCCAAATGGAATTGGATTTAAAGTTCAAGCTGATGAACTTCATCCCATGATGCCTTTCTTTCCAGGTGGAGGCCCTGGGTTTTGAATTCAATGCACATTTAATTAGAACATGCAACTTTTAATTACCCGACTAATTAATTTAATAAGTGAAAATAGACTCAGAGTGATAAATTATTGAGGCGGCAGTGTTCCTGCCGCAATTCACAAGCTCTACAAGCTTCCCTACGACTGACTTCAAGGCTGTGCACAGACTCTTTTTTTTTTCAAACAGGCTGTCCCACAAAAATAGAACACTTTCATATGCTGACAACAGAAACACACAAAAAACATAAGTGGAAAAACATCCATAGAGGCGTTGCAGTGCATCAGAAAGAAGTTGGGTGACTAAATCAACGTGTAATGCAACAATAACACTTTTACAGTTATCTCAAAAAGATAATCAGGAACAGCTACCTAACTGTTTTAAATTAAAAACAATCGACCTTAAAGGACAATGAATTATGCATCAACAATGCTTAATATGTTTGGAAGATTACATCCAGACGTAGCAGAATAAAAGATGAGAGGGGAAGATTGTTGTTTCTGGGTGGTGGCTAAGAAGCGGAACGTCGATGTAAATTCGGCAAAAGAAATCTTGTCTTTGCTTCTGCAGAAAAGAAGTCACCCTGAAATGTGGTTGAAGGAACTTCAGAGGATGCTGCTTTCATGCTTAGACTCAGCAGATAATTACAGATTTCCTGTCTGAAACCCCTTTTTCCCCCCCACCGGGTGGATAAGATGAACCTATTCTTTTTTTTTTTTTTTAATGTTTTTTCTAATTAATCACACCTAAAACTTCCACATCAACATCCGGCACATTTCCTCCCTCTGGTAAACATCAATCTCTGATTAAGTATCAGAGAATTAAACATCAAGCAGCAGCATCGCTGACATTAGAGCCTATAGTGCTGTTCGCAGCATCTTTTAATCACCTCACACACACACACACGCGTCTCTTCTCCCTGACACTTTCATACAGGATTAACAGGCCGGCTGTGTGTGCTTTAATTAATGCCAATTTCTCTGGGTCATATTGTTGCAGTCTGACATAATTGTGTTGTAGTTATCATCATTGTTTGGAACAACTAGCTCATCAGTTTCACAGAAAATGACTTGGCATTTCCCCCTCACAATATAGTTGTTATAAGAAGACACTTTGGTATATAAATACTTAAAAGGTTCTATGTGTAGGACTTTCTCCCATCTAGCGTTGAGATCATATATCGCATTCAACTCTCTCGCACCTCACAGTTCAAAGTAAGTGTTACAGCTACGGTAGCCTTCACGCTTCAAAAAGCCGGTCCCTGCCTCGTTTCAATCTCCTTTTTCTTTTTCTGGGCAAAGAAGAGGACTCCTGTTCCTGAAATTTGGATTTTGAATATGTGTGGTCCTCCATGTTTCCTTCTTCTAACTTCCCAAGGCCGGAAAGTACCCATTAGCACCCATTACAGCTTTAGCATCATGTGACAGCAAAAACGCAAAAGGCGGAATAGTATGTCCTGTATGTCCCTCTCTGGCTAACGTATTTCAAGATGTCGCATGAACATGGAGCGTCTACCCCAGTTCATGCATATGCAGATGTGAAACTTTAAGCCAATAGGTATACTTGGAATTTATGGTGGCGGTAAATATTAATGAAAAAGGACAAGTTTGTGAATGGGCAAGGATCTTTCCCATATATAAAAACATCTTGTAACTTTATCTACTTTATGCAACCAATAGTGTTAGTGTAAAGAGTTAATCTGACGGGCTGTGAAGCTACATCAGTGCACTCCTCTGGTTTACTCTGACATTAGGCTTATGCTGCTTTTCTTGTACTTATTTATTTATACTGTTCTTGCATTTGAACACACTTTATCATAGAGCCCCATTTTTTATCATTGTTATAACTAATGCAGTGCCCATGTTGGGAACATGCTTGCTGTTCTATTGCTGCTTGTAGCTTTCTCCTGAACTATTGAACCCCATAATTACCACTACAGGCTCTCAATGCACCTTATATGCAACCCCCTGTATACTACTGACTTTCTGTGCACTTCTTCTTCAGTGGACAACTTTGTACTACTACATTTAGCCTACCTGAAGAAGAGCGTGGCAGATTCAGATTCTACTCACAAAATATCACAATTATTTATTAAGCTATCCAACATTATACTAGAAATCACCACCTTGAGGTACATTGTGAGAATGCCTCTCTTTTCACTGTAAGTAGGCTAAACCGAACAGAATGAGTACTGTGCAATCACAGGCGGGTTTACTATGCTGAAGCGTGCTGAAGAAGGTTCTGCTAACATGCTAGTTAACATTAACATAGGCATAGGCTAATTATTGCTAACTAACATGCTAGTTAACATTAGTAATGAAACCTAAACAACTAATGTAAATCCAAACATCCTGTGAGCTAACCTGTACTATACGGTAATACCTCTACTGTGCGACAGTAAGTCGCGTGGTTATGACACAATCGTTAGCCTATTTTTATAAAATCTGCTACGGAGCCATGACGTGAGATACAAGGTAACAAAGCCTTTTAAACATTGTCGTGTTTCTTTAGAAATAAACAACGGACAAACAGAGTCTTTAAACGCTTCAGATGGAAAGTTATTCACTGTCAAAGTGGCGCCAAAATGAATGGGAGTCAATGGGATGCTAACAGCAGGTGATGGCTTATTAGCATCTAAATGGCACCATGGTAGCTCCGCTTAGAGAGGAGAAGCTAACCCCCTTAGTTGCAGCCCTAAACTGTAGTGTATCCCAATTTCCTCTTGAGGAATCAATAAAGTTTTCTGATTCTGATACCAGAGTGATTTGTCCTCTTGTCAATAAGAATTAAACAAGTCCTTGAGTATTTGTGCTAAGCAGAGGCGAACATAGGGAGAGATACGTGAGCAGACAGAGCTAGTTGTGTTTGCCTTTGTTCACTCACTATTTATTCCCACATCATTTAATTATACCTCAGCCAAGCCAAGTGCAACATGCCATCAATCTCAATCAATCAATTAGCCAACTAAACAAGCCATGCTCAGACATTCGTTCAGTCTCAATTTCCCCATTGGGCTAATTACACTTAAACATGTCATTCCAAATTAAAATTGAACATTTAAATGGATTAGTATTATCTAACTGAAACATCAGCAACAGCTTTGACATTCATGCATTCATGTTGCACCGACAGCTGGCACATCTCAACAGCAAAGGACTTGTACCTGCTTTGAATTCACTTTCAAGAGTTCTTATAAAAAAAAAACATATAGAGAAAATCACATTTGTTACGTTTCCAAAATAAAATAGGCAGGTTTCTTTTTCTTAAAGGGTCCTTGAGGGAAGCATTATATTTCATTGACAGTAAGAGTACGGGAGAAGTGTGTCTGGTTTGTAAGGTTAAACTATTCCCATTAAACTTTGAATAATGTTATTGACCTTTTTACGTGGGATGGATCACTTAAAGTAATGGGAAACGGTGTCACTGACCGAATAATGATGACAGAATTGATTATGGTTATGAACTTGGTCTTTTTCCTCGAAATACCATCAATTTGTCGAATCACTAACATCCAGATGTTCAGCTGGGAATCCCTAACAGGGGCCCCCGAGCCTGTCGCTGTCAGTCATCGTGCCATTTGAAAGGTTTCCCACCTCTATCCGTACCACGGTGCTTGTGTCACTCACTGATAGGAGCTCAGATTGCTGCGGCAGCACATCAATGTCGGTACGTGTCGGTATTTTTATTTTTTTTGCCTCCTAAAGGGATCTTTCGTCAATGGGAGTTTGACAAGTATCAGCAGCTCAGGATAGAGTGAACAGGTCCAATCCAGCTAATGTATTCAGCATGTTTAAACATGGGGGGGGGGGGATTTGACAAGATCAAGCTAATGAATTCTGCCGCCTGCGTGTCGTGCAGTACGGGACTACAAAGAGAAACTACGTTTTTTTTTTTTTTTTATCAAGTCACAACAACACAGCACTTCAAACATTGATATCTTTTTTATTAAGACAAGTACTCTTCTGAATTTGTTTTTTTAATCTTTTGTAAAAATGTTGGTGTGAACCAATACAAAATATGCATGGTCAAATGAAAAACATCCTCTTCACTGCACAAAAGAAAGAAGAAACAAATCAACCGGGTAACAAGAGAAATTTTAAAATTAAACAACAAAAGCTATTTTGGGGGGAGTAATAAAACAACCAAACCACCCCCGCCCTCCCTCCCTCCCCCCCAGGCTTTAAACATGAGTTTCATCCAAATACCCAAGACATGTTACAGATCATTCATAAACCTGTTATGTCACAGTAAATACATCATCTTTTCATCTATCAAAATGTATGCATGGATTGAGTGAATGCAAGCATTGATTGACTGTTACTAAATTACTAAATAACCGATACTGTATGATGATAAGTGTTAAGGTGGTAGAAGAAGAAATTTTATGAATGTCATTGTGAATTTGACACTGACTGTACATCATGTTTGTCTACTTAACAAATCTAGTTTCTTTGTGAACTAGGTCTATGCAAAGTAATTAACGTTTACTGTAACAGTGCACCATATTAAGAACACATAAACATGTACAAATGACAAAAAAACATGTACATCTTGTGATTTCTTCACTGTTTGAATGGCTGTGGTACTACAGTATATACTCGGGGCCTTTCATTTGCATTCTACCTGAGATGCAAAAAACACAACTATTAACACTCGTGAACCTGAGAGAGTGAAAACAAACATACTGTACTAAATATTAAATATGTAAAACAAATGAACACAATTAGATTAGAATGATGCTTCCGACAATCTGTTTACGTTCCTCGATTAAACGCAAGTCGTTTTTTATAACCATTGAAGATAAATATCAAACCTCAAAATGAAATAATTCATGCACATAGCCTAACTGTTTCCATGACACCACAACTCTAAAATCCGGAAAAATGTCCTTTTATTAAAGCATATTACAGCTTCTAGTACTTCATTCCTCTCTGATATTACTAGTGAGCCTTGTCCTTGACGATATCCAAATAAATAACAAACGAAGTGAAGCAGAGAAAATAATTATGACCAAATTGAAATTGTTTTGTGATCACTAATTAAGACAATAAATACTACGTCCTGGCATACGACATTCTAGTCAGTGGAAGCTGCCAAACCACCCTGATAAACAAAGAAATACTGTGTTTTTTACACTCATTTCATCTTTTTTTATGCTCCAGGTCGTAATCCTGGTGCAAATCTATGGGGCGTGAATACAGACAACCTGGATGAGTGTTGGCCCTGTAGGTTAGAAAGGACAGAAATATACAATATAGACTGTAAGAGTGTACACGAGGATACTGTACGATACTAACCATATGCCTCAAAATCAAAGAAGGCACTAAATGAAGTCCTTCAGTCTTCTCCTATAATATATAATGATAAGTATCAAGAGGTGGGTTTAAGGCAGTGGTTATTCTTTTTCATATTACATTTACATTTTTTTTTTGTCTAATTCAGGCAATGCAATGAAATCACTCACTAATTATCAAACAGGTTTTTACTCTTCTAGCTGTGACCGACTCCGAGGCTTAAAGCATGCATGGTGTGCACACTGCGTCTCTGTCTGCGGGCACAGGATCTTATGATTTGTGTGCGTGGGTGGGGGTGGGGGGGGGTAATTTGTAACAGTAGACGGCTACTGTGTGAAGGTTTGAGGCTGCAGGAGGGCAGTAAGAAAGGATCTTTCCCAAACCAAGTCTAAAGCTCTCTGCACATCTTTGATAACTTGTGAGGACAAGAGTCCTTACAAACTATCAAAGATTGCCCAAAGGTAAAATCTCTTTACAGACAGCAAGGATATATAACTGATTCATATTTGCAGTGATTGAATGTCTTTTATACTATGAGTATGGGCAAGGGCAAGAAAGTATGTGTAGCAAGGATTTTTAAGGCCAGGAAAACCACTTGCTACGCGTGTTCATGTGTACATAGTTTGACAACTTATACATCACTGAAAGGAAACTTTGCTATTGAAAGTATTACAATCTTTCTTCCCTTTCTCCACAGTACAATCAAATAAAAAAATTAAACCTTGACAAATAAAATAAACCAAGGCTCTGGAGACATTTCCCATTAAATGGTCAATGAACAAATTATCAGATGAAAAAATCAATTATTTAGAGAGGAGCACTCTGCACAGTGGACTTTCAGCCTTCGCTGTATACAAGTAATATTCACTGTATATACTATGCACACACTAGTTATTATATTTGGTCCAGGGTCGACCGTGTGGGTGGTATCAAAATGTGAAGAATGTGTATGGTTTAAACCAAACACACAGCAGGCTGTATCAATATCCAACAAATTATACATTTTAAATAGGTTTCTATGATAAATGCAGACAAAGAATTGCTCTTACTACAGAGTGTATGTCCTATATACTCAAAGTAAAGTCTGACCCTAAAACCCACATAATGTCTACCAACAGATAATCTTTTGGCTCTGTACTTATTAGACACTTTAGCCATGTTTTTGGTCCAACCATCAAAAGGATGAAAAGA
This sequence comes from Etheostoma perlongum, assembly GCA_026937815.1. Classification (NCBI taxonomy): domain Eukaryota; kingdom Metazoa; phylum Chordata; class Actinopteri; order Perciformes; family Percidae; genus Etheostoma; species Etheostoma perlongum. The sequence goes on from CM049373.1 coordinate 2,917,540, forward strand.
AAAGTAATTTTGAAAAAAATAGCTACCAAAATCACTCTAGAATGAGACAATGTTTTTTTTCAAAGGAGTAGTTCCACATTTTGGGAAATTCACTTATTTTATATTTGCTTTCTCTACAGTTAGATTAGAAGATTGCCACTCACTGATCAATGCCACTCGTATACGAGTGGCATTGATTCTTCTCGCTCACACAGGCCAAGAAAGCATTCAAGCGTATTTCCTAAAATGTCAAACTTTTCCTATTTTAAGGTTTTTCAGAACCAGTTGTTTAGCCAACGACAACAACGAAAAACAAAAGAAAGCAGATGGCGGTAAATGATTTCCTCTATTTCCTGCTGTCCTATTAATCAGCAGAAAAAAATCTGATACAGAGTTTGAAAAAAAAGAAATTTAGATTCTATATCATGGCACATACTGTAAGACAGCTGTTAGGACTCCACAATACCTCTAAAGAAATACTAAACTGACCTCACATCTACTAATTGTCAGGTTTTTCCAGTTGTACTTTTCGGTTCGATGTGAAATGGTACTTACTGTAACAGCACTCGTACTTCACTTTCAGGAACAAATACATTATATGATGACCATGATTGCCCACAACTGTTTACAATAGTAATCAACACAGTGAACCTGACCTCAAAAGAAGGGGGTTGAGCGAGTCTGCGCAGAAAATACGTCGGAACAATCAGTGATGTATTCGAAGAGGCCGTTGGACCCAGCAGGGGGAAATGTATTGACACTGTGTACCGGTTACTGAAGTCTGGAGATTACTCAACAACGACAAAAAAGGAAAGTGTGTATGAGCTGGCTCCTCAGATCTGGGTACATGAGCTAAAAGCTACCTGCAGCACACATAGACAAACACCAGGCCCATTTAATCCCCAAAAGCCAAATGCAACAAAGGATCAAGTGGAGTACATTGAAGAAAAAAAAAGACAATCCAAGAAGCATGTGAAGTGGGGGGGAGGAAAACAACAAAATCAAGAAAAGAAATAGAACAAGGCACAAAATTGTCTGTAAAATAATTGAACTGTACAGAATAGGCCCCGGCAGTCCAGAAAGGGTCGGATAGGAGACTCAGTAACACCGCTTCTTACCACTTGGCCATGCCAGTCCTACTTTCAACTTTCTTCTCTTTAAATCTCGCCCTTCCCCGCCCCCAAGCCTTCTCGTAACCAATCAGAGTTAGACATAATGCTCCTTCAGCACCACCTCCATCAGCATCCCCACCCATCTCTCCTGGCCTGTCCAGTTTAGATATAGTACTCCTTCTTCTCGTCTGTGTTGTTGTGTCCGCCCTCAGCATTGATGATGGCCGTGTCTGCGTCGGCTGCGTCGTCCGCCCCTTTGGCTTCATGTGTGAAGTAAGTTCCTGCAAAAGTACAGACAAATAAGCCCCACACCTCCTCCACCTCTTGTGCACTTCAATCCTATTGCACTCCACTTGCAACAATAAAAACCACTAGAACTCGAAGATGTGTTCATGATCAAGTATGATTACACTGCAGAGGCCTTACCTTTGTGTCTGGCAAAGTATCGACCAAGCACAATGAGTGCACAGAGGATGGCAAACATCACCACGGCAACCACACCTCCAATGACAGCATGGTCAATTTTGGCCGGTGCTCCATCGCTGGCTCTCGAGTCTAAAATAGACAGGGACAAACACCGTAAATAATGTTATGATCAGTAAACCGTCTCAGCCGGTCACTAATACCTTCACACAGATGTGGACCACACTGGAAGCTGAGGCCAGTCTTTAGGCTGCCAAAATAAAAATAAAAATGTTTTTTACCAAAAGCATTTAAGCATGACCTCACCAGAGAGGAAACGCTTTTGGGCTTTTGGAAGAAAACGCCAGCTTGTGTTGTTTACCAATAAAAAATGAGATGATACCACAGCACAAAGCTGGTCCATGGAGATGGCAAATGGTGGAGAATTTGTAACTTAAAACCCCACAAATAGGCTATTAAACCATTTAGTTCCTTTTTACTGACCATGCATGCAAACCACTGCCAATAGTTCAGCTTGATAATACCCAGAATGAGGCTTTTTAATTTGTTGAACTGTAATGTGAACTAACATAACACATTTTACAGTTTTAAACTTAAACAGACCCAACTAATCAATGATTAAATTCATTGGCGAGTATTTTTATAATCACTTTTAATCGATTTGGTTCTAACTCTCAGGCAAGAAAGGGAAATATTCCTCTAATAAAACAAAAACTTTAACATGTTCAAAATGAAGTCTGATATCTCTCTAAGTCATAAATCCTAAATTTGCAATGTTATACTGTTGAAGCAGCCTCGTTATATGACCGTTTTCAGTGCTTCATATAGCCGAAATGGCTGCCCGAGCCCCTTGAGTGAGCAATGTTGAAAAATGTTTTAAGACAGTTATTTCACCATGAAACAGTAGCCACTGTCTGCAATTTCATCGAGAGTTCACACACTGTAAAATACATTGTGATTTAAGAGGCCATTTCTGGAAGTTATAGAGCTCAATCATCAGAAATAGACACAAGTCTGGAGATAAATTGGCGCCCGGAGTCCCCATGCAGTGAAATACGTGGCTGCCTCAGGTGTCACAGAGTATCACTGTCTAGCATTTAGCCAGATTTATCTGTGCACCACAGTAGAACAAGGCAAAATCTGAAGCTTTTAAATTTCCAGTCTCAGAATAGTTCAGAGGCATTTATCAATAGTCTATATCTGTGCACATTTGGACTGATGGAGGACTGGCAGGCGAGGGAATGGCTGCACTGTTCTTTGCTGCATGAGAGAGCAGCTCAATTTTCCATCACTCTCACTAGTCATGCTCTGAACTTGAATGATTTTGATAAAAGACGAGCGGAGAGCGCAGAATTTCTCAACACCGCGAGGGCATTATAAGTCGAGTTGAGGGTTCTAAGACAAGTGACACGTTCACATCTCAACCTAGAAACAACACCTCCTCGTTCAATTCAGCACAAGGAAGGAAGGGGAGGGGGTGCGCATTTGAACTAATTAATGAGAAAAGTCGTGTTTCAGTTGAGCGCCCACTTGAAATGGACTGGCCTTCGTGGAGCGTGCTGTTGCTGTGCGTCGGTGTATGTGAAGCAGGGATGTGCAAGGTGTCGTCGGGTAGCACAACTCGTTCCCCCGCAGAGAGGGAACGGGCCCATTGTCCATGTTAATGAACATTCACCACTAAATGGCCAGCACACAGTCCTGTCTCCTCCCTAACCCCCCCCTTCCCCCACCTGCCTGCCCTCACCTTGCTCCCCGCTGTCTTCTGTTTGACACATCCGAAGGGAAACATGCAGGGTCTCGGCCGCCTCTGCACACCGACTGAGAGTTTTATTTAACAAGTAGAAAAATTCGCCCAGGGTAAGCACCGAGACTATCACAAAAATGTCAAACTAAAAAATCCCATAACACCTACAGTATCAACTGTTATGGTTGGTTGCATATCATGTTGCCTGCATTAAGTGCACTGCTGAACACTGGTTTTCTGTTTGTCAGTTCTGTATTCATTACAAGGGAGGGCCACAAATACACGATCTCGACTTCAATATGAATATTGCTGCTCATTTTCATTCATTTGCGTTGGTGCTGCAGCCTGCATTACGATGTGAGATGTTGTTACATTATGCAATACCATACAGAGGTCTAAAGCGTATTGTAAGCTGATTTATAACGTAAAGGTCACTATCATGAGGTGAAGTACTGTGATAAATGTTTTATAACATTCTGAGGCTGAAAAGATTATTTTAGTTATATCAGATTCACTTTTTTTTTTATCAAAGTCCACGTTACCAACTGGTAGGGGATGGGGGGGAATCAATACAGCATCATATCGCAATATTTTCTGTGGCAATATTGTATCGATACACAGAAGCCAAGTATCACTCTATTATTATATATGTGTTGGTCATAGAGCTGGACAATATATTGATATTATATCAATATCGAGATATGAGACTAGATGTCGTTTTAGATTTTGGATATTGTAATATGGTATATAAATGTTGTCTTTTCCTGGTTTTAAAGGCTAAATTACAGTAAAGTGATGTCATTACCAGACTGTTGTAACTGTTTCATTATTTGCCTTTACCCACTTATTCATTATATCCACATTACTGATGATTATTTATCAAAAAATCTCATTGTGTAAATATTTGGTGAAAGCACAAATAGTCAACACTACAATATCGTTGTGGTATCGATATCAAGGTATTTGGTCAAAAATGTTGTGATATTTGATTTTCTCCATATCGCCCAGCCCTAGACGGTCTGTCTGCTTGAAAATGAGATGAACAAACAGAGAAATGTATCTTTTTAGATGAAACAGACGTTGACAAAGTTTCCTTTTGGGCACATAATTTAAAATTGGAAATAAATAAAAGAATACCAAGCATGCAGTGTCTAACAAAAATATGTAACTGGTTCTATTATGGGAAATGTAGGATCCAGTTATGAAGTACTTATTCTATATTCTTTAAAGTAACACATTTCCAATCAAAGAATGGATGAAAGAACTGCTACCTACTGTACTTTCTGGTCAGTTTATTCAGTTTTTTTCTCTTCTCCCAGGCTTTCTCTAAGTAACTAGCTAATCTAAATAATCAATGAATGTTTTTAACTTAACCCTTGTGTTGGCTTCCTGTAAAAAAAGAAAAAGAAAATCAACTCTTTTGTTGAGGCTTTTAATCAACGTTTTTTAGGTTTTCTTAAGTTTTTGTCCCTTTTTTTCATCACTTTTGTTCAATATTTGCCATTTTTTGGACCATTTCAACACTACGTAACACTAACTCCTTAACTTTAGTTTTACAGTTATTTTAGGGATTTATGGTCAATAAACCTCATTTATTGGAAATTATAGCTAATGTTTCAGTTAGAAATTAGGAATTATTTAGACTAAAATTAAAGGAATGTACAGTATGCCGATGGATAATCACAGACTGGAATATGTCAACTTTTACTCAATACTATTTCAAAACCTCTTCAGTGTTTTATCAAATGCTATAAAATTGAATAAGACCCACCAATATTAATGAAAGTAGAGATTTGTACTTGCCAAAGAGTGTTGTGTGGAATCAAGCATGTTATTTTGGGGAATTAAAAAGAACATTGATATAGGAAAACACGAGGACAACATGAGGGTTAATAAACACTGAAAAAGGCCACAAGATGTGTACCCTGCAATGCAGCTGGATTCTCGGTATAACAAGCTCATGCAACCAATCACACCAACATCTTCAAATAACGCATTTGGGTCTTAACTACCAGCTCACTGAGCCAATCAGCGTTCAGTAAAGGAGCTACCAGCAGATAGTTTGGACATGGTTTAGGTGTGCGTGAAGGCCGCGACTGTTCGGTCAAAGCAATAATGCCGTACAAGATAGACAGATGGTTCATCCAATCACTTGCCAAGTTTTTTTTGCCTGATCTTTCCCAGTTTCCAAGGACAGCTTCTCAGATGGTTCTGTGTAACAAACCATCAGGTTAATGGGATGTGGCTAAAGCTTATTTAGTCCAAAACCAAATGGGCTGCAATTTATATGGTGCATGCTTTCAAAGTGCTGTAGAATTCAAACACATTGACCATGGGGACCAATTGCGTTTTAGTGTCTTGAAGGAGCAGAGGATCCAACTCCAAACCCTATTATCGGGTGAGCCACCCCTAAATCTGTCACCTGTGAGTCCTCCAACATCATGCATCATAAAGTTCAGGACTATCCTTTTTATGTTGCTGTGAGATATTATTTGGCTCCCAAGGAGGACCAAATAACGCCCTACAATATGTTCACAACAACAACAACAGCACAAACTTCAGGTTAAGTTGCATCAACACTTCCATGGGCTGTTTGTTCTGGTCTGGCATTTTTGTAGCAGGTTCATGTTATTTTGTCCACTTACTACATTTGGGAAACAAAGGTTTAGGACTCCTATAATGTCTCGCATTGCCAGACCTTCCTCCACAGCGCCGCGAAGGAGGGTCTGGCTAGTACACACAGCATTCCAGGATGGGAGAAAAAGTGCTTTGGTGTATTGGCCTTTCTTAAAACCAATCACAGTCGTCTTGGGTGGCGCTAAAATAGCCTCGGGAAGAAACTGGTTTTGGTTGAACATGTACGTCCAAAAGATGTTTTAGTCGTGCAACAGAAAACTCAGATTGGACAGATAGTCTAGCTAGCTGTCTGGATTTACCCTGCAGAGATCTGAGGACCAGGTAACCATAGTCCTCTGATTGGACAGATAGTCTAGCTAGCTGTCTGGATTTACCCTGCAGAGATCTGAGGACCAGGTAACCATAGTCCTCAGAAATCCACCGGAGGTTAAAATGTCAACACAAAGAAAGACCAAAGTAACAGATATCCCGCCTAGATGAGTGAAATCCGGCAAAATTTCCGGCAGCAGTGGAACATTGGCTATAGACTAGGACTCCTGAAGCGCTGAACTCGGATCTGACATTGATCTCTGACCTCAACAACAACTGGTTTTCTTCACTACCATCATTCCTCCCTCTTCCTGTGTAGATTAGTTTGTCATTCAGCACTTTAACATACCCAGGATCAAGAGTGTGATTCCCTCCAGGCAATCCATTTTCAATATACATGCATTTGTAATACGTACCACCGCGCTTAGAATAGAAACCTCCAAATGACAGACAGTGTTAATACAGCAGCCTTTGTGGCCTCACACTTGAAATAAGTAGAATTTGATTATGTCTGTAATGTGGATGGTGCCCATACCGCCGGCACAGCTCTACTCACAGCTACATGGGGGAGTGCTGACATGCCAACACCGACGTCCTGACAGGATGTGCACAGCCTTTGGGATTTATGGGGGAATAAAGAGGATTTGCAACTGATGCCCGTGTCTGCGTGGGGCGGTGAAATCTGCTCCGCTGAACTCGCAGTACCACATGTTTTACAGTCGCACCTTTCCCGTCTCTGTAGTGGAATGACTAATTGCCGCGCTGGTCAGCAACAGAGCGTCTTATAAGACTATCTGTCAGCGTGGAGATCAGAGCTGCGAGCTTGTCACCAGGCTGATAACAACCAACGTACTTTTTTTCTTCTTCTTTTTATAGTCTTCTGCTAAGGTAATGAGGCACGTCACACACATGCATTAACCCACACACACAAACGCATTCCAATTTATAGATGTAATTACATTGACATAATGGAAACAATGAGTCTCTTGTATTGGAAGAGCAAAGCTGTCAACTGCACTGAATAGACTATCACAGTAACCTTTTCCTGGACAGTGGCAGGACAATCGGGCATTGCTGCAGAATCAACTGGAGCACCGTCAGTAGCCATTTTGCAGCATCAAACTGCCATGGTCCGGGGCTTTTGTATTTGTTGCCGTTTGAAAAGGAAATGAACGTAATGAGATGAGCATACACGGGCAATCTCCCCCAAAACATTTTTCGTGTTGCTGTTGCAGCAGACCATCAACAGAGCACAGTATTGTCCTTCAGGCAATCCCAATGCTCGCTAAATAGATTCTCTGAGTCCTTTTGTAATAACCCAAAGAGTGTTTTGAAGATCTGCAAATACAGCTGTGACATTTAACTGCGTTGCTGAAATACAAGGGAAGGTCTGACTACAACTAATAAAATGGCAATTGAATGGAAATCGTGACGGCAAACTTGAACTCCTGGATTGCAGGTAATTGTATCTTTTGATACTGGCAAACTTCTCGGAACAAAAGACGCTAGCACCCATCTCCACTTCATACTTTTCCTTCAACGTTTTTTCCACTGCAGTGGAGTTCAAGGCTAAGAAAAAGGTTGGCAAAATAATGGAAAAATCCCCGCTCTCTCCGCAAAGTTGCTCGCAGTAAAGTGCACATGACATTCAATCTCCAAACCAAATCCAAAAAACAGAGCTCTCAAAATTATTCACTACAGCTTCACCAAAAAAAACAATAATACTACAGTGAAACACATTTAACTTTAGGGTGGTCTGGCATTACTAACCTAGTCCTTAGAGACCAATTAAATTGGACCATTGCAATATTTTCTTTCTTTAATAGCTGATAAGAAAAGAGAGGAAAACCTCAGGTAAAAAAAAAAACACAGTTTCAACTGGGAATCCAAGTAAACAAATGTGAGAGGGGAAAAAAGTAATTAACATTTCTTAATGATTCTTTAATTTTTCCAATGAAATACTTTAAATAGAGATGATTCATGTGAGAGTTTGAACAACGCTGGTAAATGTTTAATGGCTAATTATGTTAAATACTGAATCCACTCAGGACGGTCTTTGCTGAAGTCAGTAGCGCACGTGGAGTGTACAGCAGTGGAAACCTTCCAGCAAATGTCCAAATGTGCTGTATTTATATAGCGCTTTCCTAGTCTTAACGACTACTCAAAGAGCTTTTACATCATACAGGATACATTCACACACTGTGGCCGAGGCTGCCGTACAAGGTGCCACCTGCTCATCAGATAAACACTCACACACATTCACACTCTGATGCGCAGCATCGGGGGCAACTCAGGGTCTTGCCCAAGGAGACTTCGACACAGGACTGCAGGGCCAAGGATTGAACCACCAACCTTCCAATTGGCAGGCAACCTACCGCTGAGCCACGGCCGCCCAGTACAGTACCAGTGCTGAGGGAGGACAGGGCAAATTATAATAATAATACCATCTGGTGCAAAATCACAAGATTTATTAATTTTAAGAAAAAAGAAAGTTAAATAACCCTGAAGTAGGCCTAAAAAGCTAAATCTCTTTTTACAAAAACGTCTGCTACGGAGCCATAACGTGAGCTACAAGCTAACGGAGCCTTTTATACATTGTTGTGTTTCTTTAGAGATAAACAATGGACAAATAGAGTCTTTAAACGCTTCAAAAGTAAAGGTATTCGGTGTCAAAGTGGCGTCAAAATGAATGGGAGTCAATGGGATGCTAACTGTGGGTGATGGCTTATTAGCATTAAAATGCCGCCATGGGAGCTACGCTTAGAGAGGAGAGGCTAACACCCTTGGGTCCAATGAAGGGGCCGGACGTGTGTAAAACAAGCAGTGGACCAAACCACTGTGAGGCAAGGGAGGGGGGACTATAAATGTTTCTAAACTTAAAAGAAAAATCATTATGGGGGTTTGGTGTGTTTTACTACTTACACACATAGTTTAAGTATACATCAGTGTGTTATTTACAATACACTGCATGTTTTTAATGATATTTCTAGAGTGGGAACAACCCCTGGGATGTACGCCTATGTGCACCGCATGTTCAACTTATAAGGATCTACAAATCCCTGACGGCATAGACAAGCAAGCACTAAAAACTATATTATGGTTCAAGTCTTAAGGGTGCAGTATATAGAGGCCAAACTCCCGTTCATGTGCGGTGTAATGTTTGCTTGCAAAGCTCTTACTGGCAGTTAATTTACAACTTGTACTATCCATAAAGCAGAAGACCTGAGAACACCCCCCCCCTGTAACTCATCACAACCCAAAGCCTGTGTGTTGTTTAGTTTATATTTTTCCTTTTTAGATTATTCAGCAGAGGTCCTAAACAACAATTTACCCTGGACTGTAGATCTGCAGAAACATAGGGCCTTTTTAATCAAGTCCACAACATAATTCCTTGTTCCATGTCTTTCCTCTGGCTGGGAGAGAGGGGGGGTGGTGGGTTACTGAAGGCTTAGCCGGGATATCATGTCCCTGCCTCGGATCATCTCTGAGCATCTGACGAGTTGGAGCATTATCGCCACAGACTCTCTCTCTATTCCTTCAGAGCTCGGGATTCTGGGTAAATTCTGCCCTCTTCCCCAAAAAAGAAATACAGACACTAACAGGGGACATGTTCTGCTTCCTTCCTCATACTAAAATTCAGAATGTATTTCTAAAAACAGCTGCATAGATCTGTCAGGTGTGATATGTCTGTACCAAGTATTTAGAGCAGTGAGAAAGGAGGACAGACATAATTGTCAACTAAAAGCTTTTTCTTTAGTGTAAATACGCAATAAAAGCACATGGAGGGAATCCTGGGCTGTGTCTCAAATTGCGCACTTCTGTACTAAATACTAACTATTTGAGTACATAGTGCGTTCACATTGTCGAAGTGCGGTCAAACGCAGTGCACTTAAAGTACCCGGATGGTGCACTCAAAACATCCAGAAAAAAAGTGTAGATAGATGGACACTTTCCACACTCAACGGTCGCCATCTTGGCTACGTAGCGGAAGGGGCGGTGCCAACAAGAGTTGAAAAACTTTTGATAATGTTGGCCGAAGACGCGATAGCGAGACCTACGGAACAATACAAAGTTGAACGCGAGTCTTTTTGCTATACTTATAATATATAAGCCACCTGTGTATGTATATTTGGTTAATTTTATAGTTGGTAATGATTTTTGTACCACGAATTATAACCTTTATTGGTACCGTAATTGGACGTGCTAGCAAGCCAACCTTAGCTAGCTAACAGCGGCAGTTTAACCATATTGGCAAATAAGTTGTAAGCTAAAGTTACATGTGTTGTAGTATATTGTTGTTTGTGTTAAACTTTCGTCCCATTGTAGAAGATTTTAGTGTTAGATGTGTGATCTTAACAAGTTGTACATATTCCGATGTATAGCAAAATAGCGATCAGCTGATTGTCTGCCGGTGTTATGTGCCTTCTGGTTTTTCCACCTACTGGTTTCCGAGCCTGTCCAGATGCCGTGTAAACCTCAACGGCTACCCACGTCGACAGATTCGCTACAAATTCATAAACATTTTACTGGCCTTTACATGTCGCACCTCAATATAAACTAGACTGAATTGAACAGAATATCTGAGCACTACACTACAATAACATTGTACAGCGGGAAAATTGTGTTTTAAAAGAAATTACAATGATTCGTGTCGCGCTGGGTTCGAACCCTCTTCAGCAAAAATAATAGCATGTGAGTTCACTGCACCGTCCACTACACCATCACACTGTCCACTACACCATCACATCATTCACTACACCATCACACTGTCCACTACACCATCACATCATTCACTACACCATCACACTGTCCACTACACCATCACATCATCCACTACACCATCACACTGTCCACTACACCATCACATCATCCACTACACCATCACACTGTCCACTACACCATCACATCATTCACTACACCATCACACTGTCCACTACACCATCACATCATTCACTACACCATCACACTGTCCACTACACCATCACATCATTCACTACACCATCACATCATTCACTACACCATCACACTGTCCACTACACCATCACATCATTCACTACACCATCATATCATTCACTACACCATCACACTGTCCACTACACCATCACATCATCCACTACACCATCACACTGTCCACTACACCATCACATCATTCACAACACCATCACACTGTCCACTACACCATCACATCATTCACTACACCATCACACTGTCCACTACACCATCACATCATTCACTACACCATCACACTGTCCACTACACCATCACATCATTCACAACACCATCACACTGTCCACTACACCATCACATCATTCACTACACCATCACACTGTCCACTACACCATCACATTATTCACTACACCATCACACTGTCCACTACACCATCACATCATTCACATCACTGCTGAAAAAAACTTTGCTTTCTCTCAGTAGAACAAGAATCACAATTTAACACAGCAAACCGAAACAACTTGTTACCTTGGTTTAAGCTTAACTTCATAATTAAATCGTACGCTATAACCTCCTGCTACACCTCTGCGCTATCCATGTGCAAGGACTCGTCATAAATGATACCAGGCAGCACACGGTTGGTGAAACAATCGGTCTAAAACAACTGGTTACCCTGGGCTGGAAACGCGTGATCCCGAGGCTCTCAATCAGATACAACAACAAGTTTCTTGGATTTATGAGAAGAAGCAATATTGCAAAGTTCTGTTTAAGAAATGTTAATAGTTTGTGCCCAACCTTTTGAATTGTTGGGAATCTGTCGACGTGGGTAGCCGTTGAGGTTTACACCTTATCTGGACAGGCTCGGAAACCAGTAGGTGGAAAAACCAGAAGGCACATAACACCGGCAGACAATCAGCTGATCGCTATTTTGCTGTACATCGGAATATGTAATAACTTGTTAAGATCACACATCTAACACTAAAATCTTCTACAATGGGACGAAAGTTTAACACAAACAACAATATACTACAACACATGTAACTTTAGCATAGGAAACATAGATGTATGCATTTGAGGCATGTCAATAGAAATATTGCTTCTTCTCATAAATCCAAGAAACTTGTTGTTGTATCTGATTGAGAGCCTCGGGATCACGCGTTTCCAGCCCAGGGTAACCAGTTGTTTTAGACCGATTGTTTCACCAACCGTGTGCGGCCTGGTATCATTTATGACGAGTCCTTGCACATGGATAGCGCAGAGGTGTAGCAGGAGGTTATAGCGTACGATTTAATTATGAAGTTAAGCTTAAACCAAGGTAACAAGTTGTTTCGGTTTGCTGTGTTAAATTATGATTCTTGTTCTACTGAGAGAAAGCAAAGTTTTTTTTCGGCAGTGATGTGAATGATGTGATGGTGTAGTGGACAGTGTGATGGTGTAGTGGATGATGTGATGGTGTAGTGGACAGTGTGATGGTGTAGTGGATGATGTGATGGTGTAGTGGACAGTGTGATGGTGTAGTGGACAGTGTGATGGTGTAGTGGATGATGTGATGGTGTAGTGGACAGTGTGATGGTGTAGTGGACAGTGTGATGGTGTAGTGGACAGTGTGATGGTGTAGTGGACAGTGTGATGGTGTAGTGAATGATGTGATGGTGTAGTGGACAGTGTGATGGTGTAGTGAATGATGTGATGGTGTAGTGGACAGTGTGATGGTGTAGTGAATGATGTGATGGTGTAGTGGACAGTGTGATGGTGTAGTGGATGATGTGATGGTGTAGTGGACAGTGTGATGGTGTAGTGGACAGTGTGATGGTGTTGTGAATGATGTGATGGTGTAGTGGACAGTGTGATGGTGTAGTGGACAGTGCAGTGAACTCGCATGCTATTATTTTTGCTGAAGAGGGTTCGAACCCAGCGCGACACGAATCATTGTAATTTCTTTTAAAACACAATTTTCCCGCTGTACAATGTTATTGTAGTGTCGTGCTCAGATATTCTGTTCAATTCAGTCTAGTTTATATTGAGGTGCGACATGTAAAGGCCAGTAAAATGTATATGAATTTGTAGCGAATCTGTCGACATGGGTAGCCGTTGAGGTTTACACGGCATCTGGACAGGCTCGGAAACCAGTAGGTGGAAAAACCAGAAGGCACATAACACCGGTAACGTTAACAGTAGCGCAATGTTAAAACGTATCCGCTGTTACTGCCTCCACCTGATGTATATCCTGTATAACCCGTCTCTTCAGGGACAAACGAGGAATAAAGGTCCGTCATTTAGGGGCGGCGATGGCCATCAGACCGTAGAAGGATCCCCTGGAGAGTCTGAAGTCCCCCCTCATGTTCCTGTCCCAATCAGACTAGCTTCGGCCTGGGGAGGGGGGAGCCTGCAGAACTACAAGCACTTTTATAAAATAAAATGATATTAAAAGTATTTAACTTTGTCTTTATCTTTTGTATTACACGTTGCATGACTGTAGCAAGCATATAATGTTGCATATACAAATAGAGGAATGGGATCTATTTAAATGTCAATTCTGTTCCTTCTGCTTTCACTATTGTATTGTCATGTATGAAGACAATTTAGAACAAAAATTCCCAATTTGACAGAAGAAGAAGGAATGAAATGTGATTGTCATTTCCGGTAAGTGCACATGGCAGTGTGCGATTTGAGACAACACTCCTCTTTCAAACTAGAGCCTGACTGATGACAAATAAATGATAGTATAGCATAGTTTGCCTACCAGAGGGAACTCTACAATGTCTCTGTTGGAAACACTCTTTGTTCAAAAGAAATTTCATATGTTAAGTTTGTATTTTTATACATTTTATTTATCAGAATTTTAATATATTTGATGTTCCTCAGTTCTGTTCTGACAATTAAACAAATTATGATCATCTATTTTAATCAGAACTCATAAATAACTACAATTAACTAAAGTTAGGGAAATCTGTTTATGTTTTGTTACGGGTTTCTGGATTTTATTTTAATATATATCGGCATATTGGATTTTTAAATAACCAAATATTCTTATCGGTATCGGCCTTAAAAATCGGTCAAGAAATGTTCCTCTGAAAGGATGACTTATCTCTCCCATGAGGTGCACACACACACACACACACACACACACACACACACACACACACACACACACACACTCTCTCTGCATCTTTTGAATATGTACTCTTGTGAAAGTGTCTGAACATGCAGCGGAGAAGACAAACTGGGATGCTGTGCTTTAACGTCGCCTGCTGTACAAAACCATATGTAGGCCTTGAACTGACACTTCGGTTTGCAAGGCAACAACAAAGCTACTTACCAGAGTGAAATTATAGCATTTTGGAACTGAAATCCCCCTTTTTTAACATCTATTATGAACCACAAAACGATGAGGCAGGGGTTCTGACAATATTCAAAAACCCTTTTTCCTATTTTCTTTCATACCACAGGGAAAATAGTGTGCACCTGCTGCTTATGTTGATTACTGAATGACAGCAATTTAAGAAAAATCTAGGTGGAGCTATCAAATTATAGCACAAAATATGTTACAAGGTACAATCTGTGATTTAGAATAGAGTATTTTATTATACCTGTCAACCCTAAACAACTAAATCTACTACATGTTAGTTAGTACCTTTGCCAAGGAGGTCATGTTTTTAGCCAGGTTTGTCTATTTCTTGTCTTTCAGCTGGATTATGGAAATCTACTGGCCCGATTTCCATGAAGCTCTGTGGAAGAGTGTAGCATGGGCCAAGGAAGAGCCCATTACGTTTTACTGTGTATCTGAGTCATGGGGCGGATACACAACTTATTTTTCAGGTGGATTAGGAACCAATGGCATAGGTAGGTATAGGTAACTCTGTGTGGTGTGTGGTTTCCAGATACAACCCGTGACCTTCAGATGGTGTGTTATTTATGTGCTTGGTTATTATGGTATACCTATGTTTTAATATGAGCGTTACACAGCCTCACCCTTAAATAATGCATTATGTAACATAAGTTAAATAGTGGTACTGACTGCTGGTTCATCTGGTAATGTGGCTGTCTGTGAGTATGTAACTCCTTGCCGTGCAGTGGTTGGTCATATGGAGGGCATGTTATGTGCTGTGCATGGTTTTGACTTGCACTAAATCTGTTGTGTGTCTACAGACACAGTTAGTAGGGGGTCAGAGCCTAAAGTAAATTAATCATTAGAACTTTACTCCTTTTTGCATTTCTTGGGTGTTCAGTCACCTGTTGGTTTGGGAGTTCTTGAGCCTGTGCAGGTCTGCTAGTAGTTGCTTTGAGGACTTGTGTATCCTGGATTTGTTTTTAATGTCTGTCATTAGCTGTAGTAAGTCCATGTATTTGATCCATGCATTGTTACTTTTTAACATCATTGCTACCTGACTAAACTTTGACATAAACCAGTCTGTTATTCACTCAACATCCTCTGATCTTAACTATTAGTCAAAATAATTCATACATTCTGCTCCTTTTTTAACTCAAATCATAGGTATGATATCATAAATTAGGGTTACTGACCATGAATAAAAAAATGCATTGGAAAAAGGTGACAAAATCTTTAGAAAAACGGCAACCCATTTAGTTTAATTTTCAATTTTGATCCGGAAGGACAACAAGTTCATGGTTGACGGGAAGACAATGCAAGTGTTAATGTGGATGCAACCTTTTGAATCTGAACATGCTTTTTTTATGTGATCTGTGCATATTTGTCCATTATGTGAAATATTTTCAATTTAGAAGTACATAAATTAATGCACAGCTGAAAAGATCAGGCTTCAAGCACTGCACCACCATGTTTTGACATAAGTCAAATAGCTCTGGAAATATATGCAAACATAATTTGCTTGGAGATTTTTCATATTATTGAGAACTGGACTTTTGGCCATGGCGGACAGCGTGGCGTGTCCTTCTAGTTTGTTTATTTTATTGGGTCCCCATTAGCTTCTGCCGTAGCAATCGCTAATCTACCCGAGGTCCACCCATTTAAATGGCCAAATGAAACATTTAATGGAACAAGGTCCAAATAAGAACAAAAATGTAAATACATAAAACAAAAGCAACTGATCCTAATGTAACACAGACATCAATGATGACCACATATAATATAAACAAAATCAAAAAGCGCCCCAAGCTAGAAACTAATAAGCCTAATCTAAAAAATACAACCAGATGTAAGTACACTGCAATTCATAAAAGTTAGATAAGAAGAAATCTACATGTATACTAAGCTAACTTTTTTTACTTCAGTAATGTGTGAGCTAATTTTTTTTTTTTAAATCTATATGTGACAATATCTGAAATGTATGCATCCAAAGATTTACTGATTGGACCTTCAAATTCAGGATACAATAGGAGTACCGTGGCCCCTGATTACAGCAGAGGATCGCAGCGGGGGGTGGCGGTGGCCTTGCCAATTCACACTTGTGTTCTAATGACTGAGTAAGAAATCGTGCTGTATACTTTCTTATTGAGGGAAATTCTATACTGTGCTGTTATGCTGATTAAGGTAGTGCAAAGCAATCTGCCGCAAGCCAGCTTACCATTGCCCCTGTGACAGGGTATTTAGAAGAGTAGTGAACTGCAAGAAAGCTCAATTACATCCTCCCAGCATGTACTGCATAAATCACCGTAAATCCTCTTTCAAGCCTGTCTTTTGGAAATTACTGGAATGTTACAGCAGAAAACACGGAGACGGCTGCATCTGTGTTACTCAGGGGAGAGGAGCTTAGGGGAAAAGATGCAGAGTAATGCACACTTCCGCAAAATGCAACTTCCTGTTTGCCTGAGCCACACCCACAGCTAAAATGAGGCTGTACCCATGCAGAACGATAACTGGCATACTGCTGATAACTTTATTAGAGAGAGAGAAGGAGAAAAACGGAAGCTTGGATAGGAGTTTCAAAGATAAGGTAAATTAAAACATGCAATGGAGGAAAGTTGTGTCTTTCTTGCTTGCTTACAATGTTTATTTTACACCTCATCATTGTATATTTAAACACAATTTCATGAGGTACAATGATCATATACAGGCCGCATGAAATGGGGAACCTCAAGTAAGCTACTAAAAGCTTTTCGGAGGGGGCCATAGTTGACAAAGCCACAACAAACAACCAATGAGACTTCACAAATATGAACACACAGTGCCATTTATTTGACCACCGATCCTATCTTTAAAGATAAATGAATACATAATGCACAAACACATTATTGAAAAGCCTTTTGTTTGATCAAATTGTGAAGAAGAATAGTGGAACTCTTTTAAAGTTATTATGTGTGTATTGCCAATCCACATGTTTAAGACTGTATGAAATGCAGAGTGGTCATAACAAAAGTGCCAAAGTTGCCGTATCTCTAAAGCAGCTATTGATAAACCGATCTATTCTTTAAGGATAGTTTTTGTATCGAAATGTCACATTCTGGCATATCCAAATGTCAACTCCCAAGGTTGCCTCGCCATCTGTCTAGCCTTAGCGGTGCTTTTGAAATAATAGCGATTTTTTTTTTAATGGTTAATATTAAAATTATTTTTTGCAACAGCACTTAATCAAAGTATAAAATAGATGCCAAAAGGTTGCTCTGCTATAAACACCCAAAATGAACTGCCTTTAATTCATTTCATATGTCTTTGAGTAAATAGTTATTGATGTTTTTTGGCTGGGGATGTTTGTAGGGCAGATGTAAAGGCCATTATAATTTGATGGATGGGCCGGTTGAGATGTAGCTGCAGATGCTCATGAGATAGCAGAACAGCAAAGCAGAGTCTCTACGTTTTCTCAAATCAAACATGTGATTGCAAAGGGCTTTGACAGGTGTCTCTGACAGCCGTGCGCTGCCCGTCCTCAGTGTCACCTATCAGCAGCGCTGTCTGATTAAAAGTGGCCATCCACAGTCTCCCTTAGCCTTAGGTACAGGCCCTCATTCTTTCTTACTTGATCACACGTGCATGCAAGCTTACACACACACACACACACACACACACACACACACACACACACATACAAACACACACGATTGCTGAGAGGGACAGGAGTGGGGGCATACAGTACCTTGCGTGTTGACGGGGTTGGTGGTGGGTGTGGGGATAGTAGTGGGAGCATCTAGATGAAAAGAGTAAAAAAATAAAGAACATGTGTAAGAAATAAAGGAAGTCAAGAGTAAAGAAATAGACAAAGGTCATTGGAAATAGAAGAGCTATGCTATAAAGAAAATTAGAACATGGCTTCCGGGGTGAGTTCATTTTTTAGGGACTAAAGCGGGATTTATGGTTCTGCAGAGGGTTCACGCGGAGCTTTTGCCGTAGACTACCTAAGTGGCCTGAAGTTTATACTTGTCTGTTGGTGTGTGCATCTCTTTAAGAGAAAAGTGTGTGGTAGAACGAGTGAAAAAGTAATGGCGATTAGTTTCGTAGCGAGTACTGACTGAACGTCCTGTTATTTAGCAGGTAAAGTGTTTATCATTCACCCATGTTAGCTTAGTGTATTAGCATGCTAACATTTGCGCTTGAGCACTACATGCAAAGTGCATCTAAGGCTGAAGGGAAGGCCGTTAATTTTGCAGCTTGAACAAATCAAACTTTTGACCTGATGATGCCAATAAATTTAAAAAGGGCAGCATTGTGTGCACCAGACTTAATGGCAATAAACCAAAGAGATGATGAGATTTCTAACCTAATACTGGAAATGTCAATGTCATGGTGGAGCTATAGGAAATCACGCGATCACTAAAGTCGTTAGGATTCATCATCTAGGAACCACTAATGTCTGTACAAAGGTCTGTGCCAATCCATTCAAAAGATGCCCACTAAACACCAAGAATGTCAACGTCTATGGGGTGCTAGAGGAAAAGCTGGGGAACCCCAAAATCACTAGCCTATATATCCTCTGGGAACCATTCATTTCTGTCTAAATGTCATGCCCTCCATCCAACAGTTAGTAAGGTATTTTAGTCTGGATCACAGTGGTGGAGAGACCTACAGACCAACCTACAGAATGCCATTGCCATCCACAGAGCCATGCCTGTCAGCCTTATAAGCCATTTCAGTGGGCTGGGGTTGTATTACATGATATTACGTTAAGCTATTTTCTTTTTTTAATACGTTTTCTAATTAACTATGAATAATAATTCCTGGCAATTATGGAAAGGTATTGATATTTTCCAAAGTCTCTCGCAATAATTAAGTCAAACTGCAGTGGTCTCCCGCTGGAGCACAGCAGAGCCCCGAGCAGCATCCTCCACCCCACACTGGAGTGATTAGGCCTGTCACTAACCCCCAAACAAAATATTCAGAAAGACAAAATGGAGGGCAATTCAGGTATGCTATGGTACTAAGGAGGGCTGAAAGCTTCCTCATCAGGGGAATATATGCCTGGCTCTGGTGCAGGGGAAAGATAGCACGACCCCTTGCTGTGGGAGAGTCGCAGCAGGGGAAATTGGTTGGCTGTCTCCATGCCTTTACTGTCTGCACTCCATCAAAAAACAGCAGCAGGAGACCACATACTCCCAAACTAATGATAAAACATCAAGGACAGCATAATGTTGCCGCCGGGGATGGAGTGTATGGCGGAGGTGGTGTTGATGGTGGTAGGGGGCTATCGGAGGTATCAGGCAGAGATTCTCTTCTGACAGTATTTGAAGAGGGGGGTGGGCAAGATTTCTTTCCCTGTGACCGAAGGCAGTCTGATAGCTGAAATGTCAGCGTCTG
The DNA here is from genome assembly GCA_026937815.1 of Etheostoma perlongum. Taxonomy (NCBI): domain Eukaryota; kingdom Metazoa; phylum Chordata; class Actinopteri; order Perciformes; family Percidae; genus Etheostoma; species Etheostoma perlongum. The sequence goes on from CM049373.1 coordinate 2,937,398, forward strand.
GAAGAGGGAAATTGGCCATTCAGGGAAGAGGGTCTTCACAAAGGCTGGGATAGGATGTGGCACATATAATATCCAGGCGAACAAGAATTCTCCATGGGCAATTTCCAGGCTGGATGACTCTGGGCTCAGCATTATGGGGGCTGAAATATGAGTGTATTTTGGAGAGGCCATATTTTCAGGGAGCATTTGTATCAGTGAGGAATTTGATATGAGAAAATTTAACCATAAAGTGAAACAATGTAGGAGAAATTGTTTACCCATGCCTGCTTAAACCTGCCTGCCAACACAACAGCAGGGACGAGATTTAGCTTTTCTTTTGTTTGTCTGTTTTCACTTGCTTAAAAGTTACATTAACATGACAGAGATGGAGGTTTTTTTTTCGAAAACAAGGGGCAAATGTCGGTAAAAGAGGTTGTTGTAGAGTAGCTTATCGACTTGATATTATGAAAAACTAATGTACAAGCTGATGTGTGGAAAGTTGTTCATCACTATGTTGCACATTTGCTGAAATCAGTGTGAATCACAAGGACAGTTTCACAACAGTCTTTCATAAGAACATGGAGACCCATAAGCCCTGTCTGCTCATGCTGTGTCAAAACCCAGATGAAGCCCGGATTTCAAGTGGCTTGTCAATCTTTGACTTCTTGTCCATGGAGGATTTATAGTTCAAAAAATCAAGCGTGGGCTAAACCGTGGTGGTAATAACAGCATAGTTCACCTGCCAACAGGCAGTGTGTGTGTGTGAGTTATAGCACCAGGTCACCTGTGAGAGAGACAGGCCTCTCTCTGGTCAGCTCTCTCCCACACCACACAGCAGCCAGGGGGCACAATTCACAGCAGACACACCCACATGGAGAACAGCATGGAAAGCCTCTTTCTTAGCCTTTCGACCAGCCACAATACACACATAAGGAATTGATTTGATGGGGATTTACATTGGCCTCAACACCTGTCTGAGCTGTCACACTGTGAAAAGTCATTAGTCTTTTTTTTTTTAAATAGAAAGAACCCAACGGACTAGCAGCAGTATGAAAGAGAATTGACGGAAAATTCAGCTTGGCTCTATCAACAATTCTTACAAGCAAATATTTATCAAGAACAAAACAACTCATTAAAATAAAGCTATTTGTTGCATGCAGTGGCTTAGACAATTTGTTTTTTGACAGGTGTGGGATGGCTTTAACAGGAGCAAGAGCTCTTCAATTAAAATGAAAAGAAAAGAAAAAACAGTAAAAATGTCAGATAACAGAAGAAGATGGGAATTTTGTAAGGAAAATGTGGGCGGGATAACAGTGGTGGACAGATTGAAGTCACGCTTTGCTACTGAGAAGTTCAACCAAAACAGCCCAGGTTCCTCATGCTAAGATCAATATGCTGCAGAAACACACACTTTTAACCATTGTAGAAAGCATGATTAGTCTGGGCCAACAAACTCTCACATGGACCACAACATGATTTTGTCTGGCATTACATTCCTCCAGAAAAGAGGAGAGGGAGTCGCAGACATAATTATACACGTTTATTAGCACCTTTTACCAATCTCCTGTGTCTCATTACAGCGAGCTGGAGTTGTAGCGCTTGCACACCAGAGAAACTGTGTATAATGGAAATTGATAAAATATGTGGATAGGAAGTTACTAATTGAAGACGTCAAAGCCAAAGGCACAATCTCTAATAGCAAATATACTCTAGGTAGAAAAGATAGTTGTTTTTTATTCTGGACCAGAGGACATTTGCCTCCCATTGCTTTTCATTCATTCATGCACGTGATAGGAGTGCAGCATGGAGCTGCTGAATTTAACAGCATTAGACACATCACTCATGAGCTCTTAAATGCCCACAGGCACTTCAGTGAAAATTATAAAAATATTGTATTAAAACTTTAAAGATCCGTGTTTGAGAATGACATAGTGTTCATTAAAAAAAAGTCTGAAAGAAAGCACGGTAAATCTCTGTTTCAAAGGATTTTTTTTTTTGCGCAATATGCTGTCCCTTTTTGTTTGGAAGTGATCATTATGGCCCATTGGGAACAAGCAGGTGTCATCATCTGCCTGGCAGAGCACAATGATGAATAACCATGGGGCGGCAGAGTCGGGAGAGTCACAGGGAAAGCTACGTCACAGTGACCACGTCACGCATGTCAGACGTATGACTGTGTAAAAATAATATTAATAATATAATAATAATACATTTTACTTGTAATGCACTTTACATTTAAGACAAACCTCAAAGTGCTACAGGTAAGATCATAAAAGTAAGATAAAAACATCAGTTTAAAATACATATATATAAATAGTGAAACAACATTGTTGTGCAAGGTTAAAACTCATAGGTTCTGCTAAAAAGAAATGTTTTTAGTCCTTTTTTAAAGGTCTCAATAGTTTGTGGTGCCCTCTGTATGCCCTCTGTGTGTTTGCATCTTTGCATAACTGCATAATAGGCCTGCACAATTAATCGTTATGAAATCGCGATCTTGATTCACTCTGTTCACGATTTAAAAAAAAAATAAAATAAAATAATTTCATTTAAAAAAAAGAATTTAAATTCTTATTTTTTATGACTTTGATTCTTATTCAATTTTACGAGCCGAATGCATCACAAACACCTTCTTGTGTGAGTTTTAAACACAGAAAATATAAATAATATATAAAATAGGTTCTAAAGCGCTCCAGAGCGCTGCAATGCTCTCCCTTCTCTTCATCGAAGCCTCTATGTTTTCAGGCTTGTGGTGATGAGCAATATGCCAAAACAAATATCTGTTTGGAATGTGCCAATTTCTTTGGTTTTGTCATGGTTCATGTGTGCAATACACATTACACTTCATGAGAAAAAAATCATGACAGAGAATCGTGATATCAATTCATGATTCATATTTTTTCCCAGAATTGTGCAGGTCTACTGCATAACTAAAAACTGGACTGCTAGTGTTCTCTGAATGCATTGAACCTGACAGATCTGGATTAGTGAGGTCCTTGTGTGTTCTAAAGCCCAGGTTATAAAACATTCATAAACCCTACATGGTTATTCTTCAGTAGACAAGTTTCCAGGTGTAGAAATTCAGTTCCAAGTTTCTTCTTACACAAAACTGCATTAGTCCTGCACCCAAAGCACTGCCTATTTTCCTTCTTTAATTTCTCTTGCCTCTGACAGGTTTTCAGACGCCTCTGCCCAAGACCTTGTCCCTCCATTAAAATCCTATTCACTGCTTGCCCCACAAGTGATGGAATGGCGTTGACGTTTAAACCATTACAAATGCATTTATTTCCATAAATGCACATTTTTCAGTCACTGCCATAAACATTTGCCAGCCAGACAAAAAAACAACAATGTTAAATTGCTGTTTTTTTCCCCACACACAGTCCATGGCTGTCAACACGAGCTAAACAAGCAGACTGAGTATAATCAAAACAATATCGCTATTTGGAAACCTGCAGCTTTCACAATTCACAATATTCACAGTATTTTTATAGTCTATGCTTTTAGCATAGTCTGGATAAAGCAGTACATTGCCAGAATAAGTCTAACAGATGAGGCCTTTGCCCCTCCGTTGTTGCTATCTTTGTGTCAAAATCCTGTTGCTACGGGAAACCACAAGAACAACACCCGAGCTAGCAAGCTAATGTTTGACACTGAAAATGGCCAGTTTTGACAAACATATGAAACGTTCAACAAGGCAGGCCTGCTCAGTTCTGTCTGTAAATCATGTAAAGATTTACAAAGAATATGTTTATGGAACCTAGCCTGCTATCTAACAGGGACGTTTCGGGACCAAATGGTTGGAAATTTCTATGAATAGAATAGAATGCCTTTTATTGCCATTATACACATGTACAACGAGATTAAAAGACATTCCTTATACTAATAATGTATACTTTATTAATCCCTCAAGGGGAAATTACAATGTTTTCACTCACATTACACACAGGCCTGAATTACACACACATGCTCAGGTCCTATACATGCACTAATGGAGAGATGTCAGAGTGGGGGGGCTGCCCATGGAAAGGGACCCCGAGCAGTTGGGGGTACGGTGCCTTGCTCAAGAGCACCTTGGCAGTGCCCAGGAGGTGAACTGGCACCTCTCCAGCTACCAGTCCACCACCCTGGTTTGGTACGTAAAAGAGATGGAACAACATGGAATGAAATAAGTGGCAAAAAGAAAAAAAGGGGCGCGGGGGGTTAAGGTGCACAGTTCTATATACACTAAATACATATACAGTTCTATATATGTTATAGACGCTCTATGCATATTCAAATAAAAATAAAAAGAGAAGTATGGTTTTATATACAGCGTGAACACGAAGTACACACGACGATACACTGGTAAGAACCAATTACATTTAACCATGTATCAGCTAATGAAAATAGCTCAAGTTACTTCATTGTGTTAACGGTTAACTTGATTCAATATTGTATGTGTTGTTTTTTTTTGTTTTTTTTTGAGGGATGTAAATGTTCCATCAAACCAAGTTCCTTCCTGACCCTGGACTTCCACCAACTGCGCTCACCCGTCCTTCAACACCCACCAGGTCCGGATTTGTTGCAGAACGGCTACGGCCATGACTGACAGCTGAAGTCACAGGGACCCACGAGATCTCACAAATACATGTATGATCGCGCAATGTAACAGGATGTGGCGGCTGTGGCTCAGTGGTAGAGCAGTCGCGGTGGTTTGAGAGGTTGGTGGTCTGGCCCTGCAGACTCATGTCGAAGTATCCTTGAGTAAGAAACTGAACCCAGAGTTGCCTCCGATGCTGCGCCGTGGGAGTGTGAATGTGTGTAAGTGTGTATCTGATGAGCAGGTGGCACCTTGTACGACAGCCTCGGCCACAGTGTATGAATGTGTGTGAATGGTGAATGGTTCCTGTACTATGTAAAAGCGCTTTGAGTTGTCGTTAAGACTAGAAAAGCGCTATATAAGAACAGTCCATTTACATTTACATGTAGTTTCCACAAACAGAACCACAACACCTCTGACCTGTTGACTTCAGGCCTGTCTCCGCCCATTATGACAAATCCAAGGTGTAGTGCAGGGAAATATGATCCGCCGTGAGCACGGTGTATTGTATTGTAAAAATTAACCGGATGTTTTATTTTGTTTCTATGCTCGACTTCCTGTCCCGCACTATCTGCCGTGTGCCGAGTTGCTGCGGAGCTCTCCGGGCGTCCGGCAAAAATAGAAGCTCTGGGTATCTGCTCCGGAGGGCTGGGGATCGGAGCTGGGACAGAGTCGGGTCAAAGCCGTTCTGCAGTCAGTGAAAATACACACAGTAACTTTAATGGAAACCTAATGACTCCGTTTCCCGGAGCGGATCCACAGCCGTTCCGTGAAGCTTGCCCATCAAACTAGTTGTGATGGCTTCAAACCATGCACTAAAACTAAACAAGAAATGTAATTCCTTCTGCAGATGAATGTGAAAACAGCCTCCTCGTGTCAAACTCTCGGCAAACATCATTTTGCACAGTGAAGCTCGAACACACAGTTATGAGAGCGGGGGGGATTTAAGTTCTGAGCCTCAGTTCATGCATCGTGGATTTGCTGTGACTAGATATACATCTTTTAGTCAGTTTGCTTGGAGGACCAGCAAACTCTAATCTAACCCTAACATCAAGAAATATTACTATTCCTCACACTGTTTACCAAAGTTAAAGAATGGGAATGTGTTAAATATGCTGTGAATATGTTAAATTAACATGAAGCCTTTCAAGCAATCAAGACGCTGCACAACATTAGGAAGAACACTTAATCAATTTTAACATAATTACACACTGGGGATGCAGAAATGATTTTTATACATATTACTTGAGTCTAGACGGCAGATCCACCCTTCCTGGTTTTCACTGGCAGGCAATGTTTTTTGCACACAGGCAGAAACAAATTGAAACTTGGGAGCACAATACAAAATGCTCTTCTAAACAGCAGGGAGGTAGCGCTCCAAGGAGAGAAAGCTAAACTCTCCAGCGATGTCTGCACCTGCTGCAAATTTATTTTTCCCCTGGTCCTCATCACCCCTGCCAGCCACCAAAAATAGGAAATTAAGGTCCGGGGAGTGTGTACTTCACTGACGTCACGTTACATGATTTCAAAACAGTTAGGCTACCTCCTGCTGGTCCCCCCCTTGGGGATTTTCAAGTGCAGAGATGCCTGGTGCACCTAACAGTCGAGTTATTTGCAAAACAAGTTTGAAATCTTTCAGAGTTTTGTGTGATGTGTGAAGTAAATTCCCTCCCTTATTTTGATTTCTGTTAATTGTTATTGAGGACTGGGATGACTGACAGTCAGGTTTAAGGTATGAGGGAAGCTTCAGTGAGGTCGCTGCATTTGAAGTTTAAACCAAGGGGAATATACAGCCTGCTGCATTTAAAGTCAAGTCCAGGGAGAGATGGTCCCTTTTATTGCCCTTTAATGGTTGGCTGCAAAACACATTGAAATTCAATCCCCGTCAATATAAGTCAACAGAACCAAAGCCCATTGTTATGTTAAAAATACTGTATGGAGTTCAATTTCTGATATTAGACGTAATAGCCAATAGTGTTTCCTGTTTTTTGTGAAGGAATAGTTCATGATCTGGGTCTGTCTCGACTAGAGATGGTCCAATACCATTTTTTGCTTCCCGAATCTGAAACTTGAACTTGCGTATCGGCCGATACAGAGTACTGATCCAATACCAGTGTGTACAGCTGTATACTACTATCCCTGTATGGATGTGATAGGATTTCTATCTTTGTTGTCGGTCTGGCTCAGCTTAAACTCTCAAACAGTGAATGCCACAGAACCTTCTTTTATTTTCCAGTCAGTTATAACGGAAAAAGAACATAAATAAAGTACTTTAACATAGATTTTCTTTAAGACTTTATTACATCGGATCGGTGTATAAACTCCAGTACTTCCTGTTATTGATACTGCATTTTAGGCAGTATCGGAGGTGATCCCGATACTGGAATCGGAACATCTCTAGTCTGGACACGCGTTAGATTAGAAGGTTGACATCACTCTCATGCCTGTACAGTAATTATGAAACTGTAGTCAACAGGTGTCAACAAATATTGTTATTGAACACTTGTTTAATACATGCTAATGTATTATAACTGAAGAATATGTTTCTTTAAAGTATAGCCCGACCGATATATATCGCCAATAAAATAAATTATTATCAAATTATTTTAACTCATAAATAACTACAATTAACTAATGTTAAGGAAATCTGTTCATGTTTTGTAACGCGTTTCTGGATTTTTAACAAATATATATATATACATACATATATATATATATATATATATATATATATATATATATATATATATATATCGGCCGATGTATCGGCATATCGGATTTTTAAATAACCAAATATTCGTATTGGTATCGGCCTTAAAAATACTTTATAGGTCGAGCTCTACTTTAAACCATCTTGTCATGCATTTATTTATTTCAACACTGCAGGTTGAAAAAAAAAGTATTTTAAATTTGCGATTGTGATTTATCAAAGCCCATGACTGGATTTCTGACAAGCCAATTCAAAGTCAACAACCTATCCAATCTTATAGTTTCTGCTTTGTATAGTTTTTGCTCATCATATATGAATAGTACCGCGGCAGCTGAAATCTTCAACATGAATTCAGAGCTCTGTGAATTTGTCAACTGCAGCCACCTTCTGTGATTTTAAGCTCCCTGTTCCTCTCAATAATGGCTAACACCCCTATACGTTTGAAATGTGATTGTATTTGTTGCACAAACGCTGTAGTAAATTCTTATAGTTCAATGCAATCCCCTGACTGTAGGCAGTTATGTCTATAAACCGTATAATATCAGCAATACAGACAGAGTGTAAAAGAATGATGAAAGCTATTTAAACATCAAGTGCAAATGAAGCTTGATACCTACCATATACATAAAGGAGGTAGTCGTCGTAGGCCTGTCCCACAGTATTGGATGCCACGCAGCGATAGGTGCCGTTGTAGGACTTGTTGAGGTTCTCGATGTACAGATCAGAGCCGGTGACCACGGCGTGAGGCGGCACATCCTCATCTACTCTCAGCCAGTTGATCTGATGGGGACTGGAGAACACAAATATCACACACATCACTCAGGCGCTTTCTATCCACGCTAGAAATCTGAAATAAAGGTCAAATCTGACATTGTCTGAGGAAGGCCATAGGCAGGCCCTGTCTAATGATGTGCTTTATACAGCAAGCAAACAACTGGAAACACTTAAATGGTACGATGGAATGTGAAGTTTAAGGGGGTGATTGGACTGGGAGAAAAGGGATTAACAGTTAAAGTATGAAACTGTTGAAATGTGTCCATCTGCATGTGTACTCACCGTGGTTTTCCTTCTGCGATACATGTCAAATCTAGATTGTCACCCTCTCTGGTTAAACCGTCAGGATATGTCACCACAATCTTCACTTCTGGTTTATCTGGAAAGAAAATACTCCCATGTCTTAAGTCATAAAAACTGGCTTTTCCCTCATACCTACCAGCCAAAGCAAAAGTTAACAGCCAAAAGTAAAACAAAGACAATGATGAAATGGTTATCCAATGTGCTCAGTAGACATCCAATAAGTCTGCAGTACCTTACAGAATTTTTCTCTTTTCTTCTTATCAACGCTAACCAAAGATTACCAAAATGTCAAGCGGTTTCATTCAAGGTTTCTCTTTTTCCTTGAAAGGTCAGACAAAACAGTGTACCTGAAAAAAATGAATATACGACAGACTACAAAAGGCTACCTTAACCTTTCTTTGATGTTTTACACTGTAAGGCAGCCTGTATTACTTCTTCAATCAATTCACCATTTAAAGAAGACCTAAACATCATTTGACGTTTAAGCAAAAGTTGTTTTTTATCCATTGTGGTGACTGTATCTCATGGGCCAAGGCACCAGTCGGCTGTGAGACTAGAATACCAGGACTATATCTATGATCTATGATCTGATGGTCAGAGGATACCCTGGGTCTCTTATGACATCTTAAGGCCCTGGGTGGCTTTTGAGCCAAGTTAGGCCGATGGTGAACGACTGTCGCCCTAGTTTGTCCGGTGTGTCCCGCACCGTCGCCACGCGTCCGCCTTCGTAGCCATTTGCAGCCATTCCATCTGATTGGCTAAAAGAGGAACTCATTCTTGACTGCCTTTCTGCTCCAAACCAACTTGTACATGTCTCCCTTAGAGGTTGATTAAGCTAAATATTTTGACTCTCTCCATGCACCATAATTGTGCTTGTGACTGTTACTTGCTTTTTGAGATGTCAGCGGTGTAGTTTCTTCGTCTGTAATTATTTAGTCCATTTCCAAGTTTCCCAAATTTGACTGTTTGACTGTAAACATTGCTGAATATTGTTATTATTTTTTACTTTAAAAAGCTGTGATTGGTTTTGTTAGTGGGTACCATTTGAAATATGAGAAGTGTTTGAAATAGGTTACCAAAAAATGCCAGTCTGTAGCACTGTCTATGTGGCCTTTAGGATTGTTCTAATAGGGCTGTGCAATTAATCAAATTTCAATTTCAATGATCAACGATCTCCAAAATAGCATAATTGAGAGAAAACGATTATTTTGCCATGCTCTGTTTTGCCAGAACACTTTTGTCTTGTGTTCTGAATGGCATGCGCACATCCACACATGCACACCAGAACAGAACAGTCGGGGGAGGAGGGGGGGGGCAAGTCGTGTGCATCCACTGGAATTTAAAAACTCAGTAAAGATGGCAGAAGGAGGGCAGCCACAGCAGCGTTTGGTGAGTAAAAAAAGGTCAAACCAACTCCGTTGTCTGGGAAAAGTTAGCGTTAGCCCTGCGGCAAAGGTTAATCGTGTTAAATAATAATTTTTTCAGTATTGACCAAAATAATCGTGATTATTATTTTTTCCTTAACTGAGCAGCCCTATGTTCTAGGCTTGAAAAAGTACAGCTTTAGGTCACTCACATTGCACTTCCAAGTGTCTTTGAGCCAGGAGGTCCTTTACAGCAGGGTGGTCAATGATGCAGTCCACTGGCACTCCATCATCTTCTTTAGTGACAGAAAATCTTACTTGGCTGGTGACAGTAAACATCCTGTCGTACATCTCTTCAACGGTTGTCTCACCTAGAGAAACATCACAAAAACAAGGGTGGGGGGGCGGAGGTTTTACAGCTTAACAACTAAAAAACAAATCTGAAATCCTGCAGCTGCATCGACCCTCAGTGACCATAATGATCATCTTGGGATGCACCAATCGCTCGATCATTGATATTAGCAATAATTAGCTTATTTGCAAACAGGGTTCCAAGATTGGCACCACCCACCAGCCAAATACTGGTAAATTATGCACGTAGCTGGTAAATTTGCTTCACTCACCAGCCAAAAAACTATTGTAATCTGTTGAATGGCTGGTGAAATTTGAAGATTCTCTTGCCATTTGGCTGGTGGACGTAAAAGTTCATTTTGAACCCTGTTTGCCAATAATAAATAAGATAACATTCACCATGGCAGTTGCTGATGCTTGTGTTGTGTCGCATCAATGTTTTGTCAGCTAAATGTGTTTTTAGTGATTTCGGGTCGGACTCAGACCACAGTATAGCTGATAGTTGATTGAAAGAAGAAGCCACTGGTTTGGCACAACTTTGACACTGGCACCATGTAGGAGTGCAGAAACGCGACTTGAATATTGGAGAAACTTTTGAGAAATATACACCTCTGTTTAGCACTGGCACAAATGACACGCAAATACCTAGAGTCTCCATGCACCAGCATCAGGACAGTGGGCCGCTGCAAAGCTCTGGGTCTCACATCTTGGATGAGAAGAGAAATGGCAGATATGCTTTTTTTTTCAAATAAGGTTATATTAAAGGTTGTTTCACAAATTTCTATGATCGAATTTGTGCTCATTCAAAGGTTAAATGCTAAACAGTTATTCCTTTATCATGAAGATTTATATATTTTACTTTACAATATGGGGTATACACAAAAACAGAATAAACAACAACAAAGGGCATTGGCCATATTATTATTTTAAAAAAAAATTCACAATCAGTGCATCCCTAATAGTCAAAGCTATTAAGAGCACATTGCCTGTCAAAGTGAAGGGCTTTCAAATGACATTTACATTTAATTTATGATTCAGCGATGCGGCGCCGGAACGAGACCAGAGGATTCAGACGGGCCCGAGGTCTTTGATTCTGACAAGAGCAGTGAGAGTGGCTGGGTCATATACGCCTGATAATGAATGCCTCTGCAGCTTGAGGGTTGAGCATTGTTGGGGCTTACCCTGCAGTAATCTGCTGCCCACTAGGCCCTAGGCTGTCAGAGGGGCATTCATTTAGAGAGCATTACAATGCCACAGGGGCATCACATTAGCTGCAGTGCTGAGTGTGATGGTTTACTCGCACTTAATGAAGTGAGGAAATAATTACAGCCCCACTCTGACCTGCAGCACACTTCCATTTCAGCCTTGTCACAGGGGAGCCCGACTGGACTCAGGGAGGGCAAAACACTGTTGTTCCACAGTTGATGATCACCAATACACACATATGTGGCCTCTTGATGGCTATTAACCCTGTGTAACACCCACCCACCCATCCAAGACCTGCCTACATAAAATAAATATAGAGGGCTAGGTAAGTGGTCAATGCGAATGAGAGTATTACATTTGACCACTCAACTGCAGTGAGAGAACAGGCTGTGTGAGAACACACTGACTGTTCAAGAAGAGTAAGTAGCATAATGATAATAACAGCAGGAGTAAAAAGTGTGATGGGAACGCATTCAAAAAATAAATGACTTTCGTTCAGAAACTGTTATATTGCTATTTGGCTGCAGAATTAATCAGATGGTAAAAAGTACCAAGAGTTTTAGTATAAATGAATAATTATAGGATGTAGAACAGGTCTAAACATCTATCTTATGGTATACATTGATTTGCCCCCTGGAAGCCGTTAACTCTAGCCTACATCTAAGTCATTTAACTTCATGCTAAAAAGCCCAGAGGACATTAACGTGACACAAAGCAAATGAGTTAATTCCAACCATCTTTAGTTAAAGTGGAGTGCGGTGATCAGCGGTAACACTCAAAGAACAATGCCGTCTTGTTCCTCGCCAAATAACGACACCGATTTCTCATTAAGGGCGCTATTGTCGTCGTGCAATCACAAGGACTGAAGCGCCGCACTAGGTCACATTTGTAAGGTCAGTGAGGGCGTTTCCATGTGCACCTGCACCAAAGAGTTGGGTGAAGTGGAGTATAAATTGGAGGGGCGTGGTAATTCATTCTCCTCTCAGTCACAATAATTGTCTCAAACCAATCACAGTGCCGCAAAACAAAATTGGCTCAGGAAAAGATGGTATACTGTAGAGCAAATGTGGTAGGGTTGGACAAAATGTTGCAATAATTATCACAACACTCAAATGGATATTTTGATTTTGATTTTGATAAAGGGCCGCAGGTTGGAGTCGAACCGCCTTTGTGTCTGGTGCTTAGCCCCGCCCAAGACGATTGTGATTGGTTTAAACAAATGCCAATAAAAAACCAACATGAAAACTTAGTAATGTTCCCTCAGCATTTAGTTTTTTTGTTAAACTGTAAAATGAGTCAACATGAGTCACGTAACGTTATTCTAAGTTACCGTCTATGTGCTGGATTTTTCCTTAGGTAGCTAATAAATAAGCCCACTGAGGGCAACATTATTGTTCTAATTGTAGCACAGTGTTTAGTAATGACAGTAAGCTAGTACTGGTCATTGTGAGTGAAAATGTGACGTGTGATGCAATATTGTGTAATGTATTTTGAATTGTAGCTGTGAAAAGTTATGTGTGACATCTGTAAAAGCTGTACCGTAGTAAAACAAATTTTATTCAGATTTTCTGGTTTCTGTGAGATAAAGAAAGAAAAAGATTATACCCTGGACATCGTGTTAAATAATCATTTTTTCAGTATTGACCAAAATAATCGTGATTATTATTTTTTCCTTAACTGAGCAGCCCTATGTTCTAGGCTTGAAAAAGTACAGCTTTAGGTCACTCACAAACCAGAACACGTTATTCTCCCATCCCGGGAATACTGTATGGACTAGCCAGACCTTCCTCCGCAGCGCTGTGGAGGAAGGTCTGGCAATGCAAGACTGGGGCAGAAGAGGTACACGTGTAACTTTGAAAGTTTAATTTCTGTTTGTGCGGTTATGTTTCATGCGACATGTCATGGCTGCAGTCCCTTCAATGGACAAGACTACCAACACTGCTAATTTCCTGGAATAAACAGAGCTGCTTGCATTTAATCTCATAGAGACATTTCTTTACCAACATCCTGTCTTGTACTACCTTGTCTGCATGACAGGGCAGTACAGTCAAGCTGTGCCTTTCATTTGACTTCTGTGCTATGCAAAAATACCAAAGGGACAGGCAGAGCATATTTCAAGATCAGGAAAATAGCTTTGCCTTGCACTCATCTCAGGACTGTCATAAAAAAAAAGAGTCCTTGATTTGTCTCCTTGTCAATTATTTTTGGTCATGATTCTTCTTACAAAACAATTTGACCAGCCAACACTTGTCAATTATCAGTGTCATCCAAGCCCTGATGAGGAAAACAACTGCGGATCAGGTCGCGGAAGGACTCAAATCTGAATGCAGAGGAGATGTAATTGTTGCAGCAGAGATGTCAAATCAAACGCTCTTGTGAGCATCAACCACTGATCAATCTCGGCGCAATCAAGCGTAGCCTCTTCTCAGGGTGACATTTTCTTTCAGTCAGTTTCTAACCCCAGTCGTCAGCCTGCCAACACACTGAAAAGCAGCCACTGATCAAGCTGTTTGAAACTGGCTTAAACATGAATACAATCGATGTCGGGGGAGTAACTAGTTACATGTAACTGAGTTACATAATGAAATTAATAAATCAATTCCATTGTAACCACACTGTTAGACACAAGTGCCCACTAAAATACCAAATTTGTCTTTTCCGGTTCATTACCGTAATAAACATTGCATCATGGTATTAACATTTAATTTACAGTGATTTATTGTATATTTTGAATTTGCGGTATACAGTTACCGAATTTTTTTAACAGGGTTTCCCTGCCTTTATACAGTAGGCACTGCTGCTAAACCATAGGAACTAAAAAACTACTGTATGGGGAGAGCATCTGGATGAACCAACCCACACGATGGGACTGGGTGCTGTAATTTATCGATATAATTCATTATTTTTTTTTATTATTTAAGACTCAAGGTCCAGAAAAAGTACACACAATACATTACAAGAGGGGTACAAACCAAACATAAACACATAAAGACAAACTGACTCCCAAAAATATCACAAAAGAGACACACACACATACAAACCTACAAATAGCAATGCCCAATAATTAAAATAAGTACAGGTGCGTGTTCCAGTGATTCCAGAGTTTTGACAAATATCTGATATCACTAAGTGATTGGTTATAGCATTTAAAATTGTATTATTTGACTCGGTTAATTGGCGTATGAATCTGTACATGAGATTCCCGTAGAATGTTCACGTCCTGCAAAATCCAGACATAATATTGCTGATCAGTATGAAATATCTAATAGTCATTCTGTTGAGCAGATGTTGGGTCAAAACTGGTTCTGTTGTTCAAACAAATCCTGTTAAGTTTCCTGATTTGCATTTTTCTTTATTTTTTACAAATTCATTGTTCTGACAGCTGTCCCTTTAAACAAAAATATACATCTTTTTGTGCTCTTTATTCAAAAGCCTATATATTTGGCAATTGAAAAGCATACATGTTTGTTTTTGTGTTAGTCCATTTCTTTCTTTTTTAATTATTAATGTTATTACTTATTACTTACAACCTGTTGAAGGTTTTTTCAGGGTAAATTCAGTCAGTGAGTTCTGTTTTTGAACAAAGGGTGGAAAATTAATGCTTTTTTTATCTGATTCATCGATTAATCGAAACAAATAATCAACAGATTAATCGATAATTAAAATAATCGTCAGTTGCAGCCCTAACTAGTCAGCTCCTTTTTCTGAAATAATAAGAGAACTGTTAGTCGTAAATATTTTGCTTTTTTGTGATTAAATATAATAATGACACATTTAAAGGTCAGTTTAATTGTGACAAAATACTTACAAAGTACTTTAATAATACAGTACAAATGTCAAACGTATTCGCACATATCCCCAAGGTCAAGAATGAAACTATGCTCAAGCTCTTATAATATTCAAAAGAGTAACAATAAGAGCAAAATGGAATACAGGTTTTATTTGATTTGCAAAGGGATTCCAAAAAATGTATTTTTTTACTGAATAAAGATTGATACCATAATCCAAAATCATTCAAAGCTGAATTTGAAATGGCATTATTCTGATGAAATGTTCTGCTTGCAGTTTCCCAGGATCACATACACATTTTAACAAATCTCCTGTGCTTCAGGAGCAGTTGCAGCCGAGCACTGGGCTTCACTACATTTAAATAATATCGCAGCTGTCATTTATGCTAACAAGCATTTTACCACCTTGTGTGTTGGGTCTCTCAGGCCGGAGCCGTCAGTCCCCTACCTGCCAGCATGACAAATGGTCACAAAACCAATTCGGACAAATTGAAAGTGTGTTAAAATCAGCCAGGAGATTTCTTTCTTGCCATTATGGCTGTCTTGCCTTCACACGGACGTAAGAAAAACACAATCACAGAGATTCTTTTAAAGCCAGTGTGATGTGTGCCTTTTAATCTCAAGCTAATGAATTGTTTAGCGCGTCCATAATGAGCAGTGATTTGTGTTTCCTGGGGTACAGGATGGCGTGACTCTGTGGCTCTCTTTATGTATCCACTGCCACTATGGATTAGCCCCGCTCAGCATGTCGGTGGCAATTCGCTGATCTAACCATCCTGTTGTCCCCCCCCTTACACAACCACTCGACAACTCATAAACAGAAATTGACTTTGACTCCTGTAGGGAACACTGGAGGCACAGATGGCATTTAGCTTCAGATTCGCTCTTGTCTAAATATTTCATCTCTCAACAAGCCAGATAACTCCTTTCCATTCTAATACATATATAATTTGACAACAGGCCCAGATATATTGACCCTGTGTAAATACAATATGACTAAAATGAATATCCCCCTTTGCTGTACACTAAGTATGTAATGAATAATTGATGACCCTTAATCATAACTGAGAGGTAATGAGGATTTTTCACCACCCCAGATTATAAACCACGGCTCTCTGCAGAAAGGCACTGAAATGAAAGCAAAATGTGCAGATATGAGTTCATCCCTACCTTTACCAGGTACTGATGGTTCAAAGTAAGTAGACAAGATGTAGGGTTGTCTTAAAAAACGTAGAATTCACTCAGCAGTCAAGGTGTAACTAAATGTTCACAGAAAATATTCAAGCAATTTAGATCCAAACGAAGCATTTCTGAAATAAAAAAAAGAGTGCCTCTAAGGCAAATGGTTTGTCAAATGTATTATGAAACATAACACAAGCTAGGATTGCTGCTCTTGCAGTTGTGAATGCCTGGTTTTGATGATTTCATACTGTGGCTGAGCAAGCAGCCCAAACATGGAATGGGGATTTTACACAAAAAAAAAAAAGAGTGGAAAAAAAGAGTGAGAGGGAAAAAAGCAGTGTATGCCAGAATGATTATTTTCTGTGATACTTCCTATACGTGCCAGTAACATAACCAGTACAACACACATTAATGATTTAGAGGAGAGCTACATTTTGATCACGGTGGAATCTCCTTGAGAGACCGAGATATGTAGGGAAGTGGACAGGTCTGGAGCATGTGAAGCAAACTCGGGGAGGCTGTTATTCTACTGACCTGTCAGTTCTTCCTCCCCTTTCATCCATCTGATGGAGGCAGCTGGCTTGCTGCCCATGGCTGTGCAGGTGAGCTCCGTCTCGTTACCCTCGCTGACCACATCCTCGCGGCTCTCGATGATTGGGTTGCCTGGCGGGACTGACCCACGGCAACAGTTAGAAACACGCCAGCATACCAACATTTATACACACAACAAATGTGGTAACACTTAATAATGAAGGTGCAAAAACTTGTTTAAGTAATGGGTGAATTTCTGTTCCTCACCATTAAGACATGATCAAATACCTGTTCATACTCAACTTTTAGGGAATGATTCATATGGAAAATCACAAATACCACATTGTAATCTAATTGGTCAGTTTGTGAAATGATGGTAATGATATTATTCAATCATTGCTTTTAACGTCTGTTGATTTTCTCCTGGCTTGTTGACTGGCACCTGAATGTTGTCAAAGTTAGTGTGTGTGTGTGTGTGTGTGGGGGGGGGGGTGGAGTATTGGCATTGAGCTCTTGCTCTCAATGATGTGTAGTTCTTTGTGTCTGAATACTAGTTTAATGAAAAAGAACTCTTATGTTCTATGAGTACTGTTCTGCTTTCAGAGAGACTGAACAGAAGGGGTCTGAGATATCATTTTCTATGAGACAAGGATCAATTCAAAGTGTAAAAAAAGTGACAGCATTTAATTTACTAACTCAACATTTAGTTGGATTGAAGATTTAAGTTACTTTGTAAGCCGGTAGAACAGATACTATGGTCACCATCTTAGTTTAGCAGGTTCGCATGCACAGTACAGCTGAAGTTGATGTTATCAGTTTTGCAGGTATTTCTTCATGTAGTAAGGTTTTTGACAGAAAATGTTGACCTGATTCTGACTCTAGATGAAGTCAGGGGACCACCAAAGTGATTACAATTTATCCTGAGGGGGAGCGTGAAAATCTGCACCAAATTTCATGGCAATTGATGCAATATAGTCATCGAGACATTTAACTAAAAAAACAAATTTTCTATCAATCAGATGGTGGTGCTAGAGGAAAAGTCAGATCATCAGCAAAGTCCGTATGATTTATCATCCGAGGACCATGAATGTATGTGCAAGGTAATGAAAATCCATCAAACAGTTATTGAACTATTTTACGTTCTGATCAAAGTTGTGGACCAACAGAACTCTAATCACATGAAGTTATAGTCACTTTCTTATGAGCTAAAGGAATTCATGAAACATTAATTAATTCATCTTGAGTCATGCATCAGCTATGCATTACTTAAGCATATGTTTCGTACCCTTATTATAAAGTGTTACCCGACATTCTATGCGAAAGTTATGTAAGTATATGTGATTACATCCTATGATTGTATGGGTGAAAAATGAACACAAGCTAATAATAAGACACAGTTGTCCCTAGCGTTAGTCATCGCAACAAACTTGCTGAACTCGTTACTTGAAAGCAAAAAGTCAGTGGGATGTTCATTTCAAGGACTCTTCAATGCAACCCTTGGTTCAGAAAATACTGCAGCTAGGCTTCAATTGTACAACTAGAGTAATTACTTTGAAAGTGCTTTTAATTCCTTTCAATCCCCCAGGATGTCTGCATGTATAATAAAGCTTAACTAGAGTAATTTCACTCCAAAGCATCAAAGTGTGGCACAGCTGACTCTCAATAGGGAATCATTTGGAGCATCCAAGTCAACATTCACCGGGACTCACAGAGTCAACACAGCTGCCAAAACCACTATGGTCTGAGCCATCAGTTTCAGCATCTGCTCCTTTTCGTTATGCTGTTGAGCACTGCGAGAGCCTAATTGGCTGACATTTTGTTTCAGTTACTAAAGAAAACGGGATCAAAGATTTCTATTATTTTATATTCACTATCTATAACAGAGAGGAATACAATAAAAATATGTGTGAGAAGGTGTGATTAGTGAGTGGGATGTTCACACATGCAGCCTCACACCTACCCAGGACAGTGATGTCTGCGTAGGCTTCCTGAGGAGGATCTGTGTAGAGCTGGCACACATAGCGTCCCTCATCGGAGAGTGACACATTGGACAGAGACACCCGCAGTTCGTTGTCAGAGAAATTCACCAGCTGGAACCGGCTGTCCTTCAGAGCTGTGGGGATACATGTGAGACAGAGACAGTGAGGATACAGAGTACAGGGACACAAACGCGAGATATGGGGTGAGAAAGGATTGGGGGGGTGGGTGAGAATGAGACAGGGGATGGAGGAAGACAAAGGAGACACAAGGAGAAAATGAAACAGATTAGGAGAGGCGGAGTAGGGTGGTAGAAAGTAATGCCCCTTTTGTGCGCTTTCTCCTTAATTGAGTAAAAGAAAAGCGAGTTTCAAAATGATTCATACAAGTTGATTTATAAAGTAGCTTTACACTCCACGGAGCACTTGCAAAGACAGGAAAGTGTGAAGAGTGCTCATGAGGGCTCCTAACAAGCTAGGAACTCTTAAAAGGGGCTGCTGCTGGTCATGGATGGATGCATCAAACTCACATTTTCTAAAAAATAAAATAAAAAGGGGAGAGGCATTCAAACATACAAAATGAATTAAATCACACTGCGGAGGTGGAGAGGGTTGGATGCCTGAAACTTTAAATCAAAAGTAGCCGTGAATCTGTATACTAATGCCAATATAGATTGGTTGAATTTTCTTTTAATGTCGTCAAACTAGGTTAGCCGTCTCTCTGAATTTTTACTCAGCTTTTCATTTGGGTCAGCTCTTATCCCCAAGTACTCTTTTGCCAGCTTTGGTTGATTTGATTGGGAGACCTTTTGATGTTTTGACCTGCCTTCTTTATCAAGTCCTCTTTGCATCTGTCAAGCTAACAAACACTATTCAGCCCCTGTTTAAAGCATGGGGAGTTTGTTATTCCCTTCAGGCTTTGCACTTAGCATCATAATCATTACCCAAGGTCTCAGGGCAGTGTCAACATGAAACCTCATCGCCTGATATAATTTAAGAGCTCTTTGGAAGTCTCTCCTCAAAGGGAAACAATGACACTGATGCACTTTTGAGAGCCCAAGCACCTGCCGAGGAGGGAAGCTCTTCACTTCGGAGATGCTCAGTGTAGTTTATACAAGCTAGCATAACTAGCTGGCTGCTTACATCAGATCATAAGAGAGGCACAGCATCTAGGATGCATTAGGCAGTAGTGTAGTATTGTTTTCATTAAAATATAACTCATATTAGGGCGCCAACTAATTATTTTTATTAGAGATCTGTTGATTCCTGATTAATCATTCAGCCAATGAAATTGACAACGCCAATGCTGGCCTATTTCACTTGCTCGTTTTGTCTGACCGACAATCCCAAACCCAAAAATATTCAGTTCTCATTCATAGAAGACTAACAAAACCAGAAAAAAGTCTGTGAATCTTTGGTAGTTTTTGTTTGAAAAACACGATACACTATTAATGGATTGTTAAAATTGTTCTTGATTAAGTTTCTCTAAGTCAAATAATCCATCTAGCAATTCATTATTTCAGCTTGTACTATGCTATTATCGAAGCTGTGAATATCCCATGCAAGAAATGTCTTTAGTGTCTGTAATCAGTCACATGTATAAGGTGTCATTCATGGCAGGAAAGCCTCAGATAATTACCACCCGCCTTTGCAGTTCACCTCAGCTCGATGGAGCTTTATACTTTCCAACATGGCATCATGACTTCGCCTAAAAATACACGCCAACTTCCTTAAGCCAAGTGGTGTGTTATCTGTATGCATTTTGAGCTATCCGCGTGTACTAGAGCCCGACCGATAAAGGATTTTTAAGGCCGATACCAATACATATACAAATGTTTGGATTTATTTTAAAAAAATCCAGAAATGCGTAAAAAAACACAGATTTCCAACATTAGTTATTTGTAGTTATTTATATATAATACATATAATAATATGATAATAATTTGTTTTATTGTCACAACAGAACATAAAAATATCTTAAAGTTCTGATAAATAAAATGTATAAAAATACAAACTTAAGATATGAAACTTAAAGTTTCTCAAAAAGAGTGTTGCTAACAGGGACGTTGTAGAGCGTCCTCTGGTGGACAGACTATGCAACACCATCACTAACAGGGACGTTGTAGAGCATCTTCTGGTGGACAGACTATGCAACCCCATCACTAACAGGGACGTTGTAGAGCGTCCTCTGGTGGACAGACTATGCAACGCCATCACTAACAGGGACGTTGTAGAGCGTCCTCTGGTGGACAGACTATGCAACGCCATCACTAACAGGGACGTTGTAGAGCGTCCTCTGGTGGACAGACTATGCAATGCCATCACTAACAGGGACGTTGTAGAGCGTCCTCTGGTGGACAGACTATGCAACGCCATCACTAACAGGGACGTTGTAAAGCGTCCTCTGGTGGACAGACTATGCAACGCCATCACTAACAGGGACGTTGTAGAGCGTCCTCTGGTGGACAGACTATGCAACGGCATCACTAACAGGGACGTTGTAGAGCGTCCTCTGGTGGACAGACTATGCAACACCATCACTAACAGGGACGTTGTAGAGCGTCCTCTGGTGGACAGACTATGCAACGCCAATGCTCATAACATGGTTGACCATTATAAATGCTGATACCGGGAAATGCCTAATATCTGTCGATTATACCGGCCCGCCAATATATCGGTCGGGCTCTAATGTCTACACCGTATACAGCGGGTGTGTACATACACACCACTTAGTGTTTTATCGCCACTTGGCGTGTTATTGCGAGAAGAATGTGTTATCGCAAGAAGAAAGCTACAGTTGAGTTTAGGAAAAGAAGAACGGGGTTGACTTTAGTAAAAGAAGAAAGCAACGGTTGAGTTTAGGAAACGTAACACGCGGACACTATCCCCGGTCTGCTGGGTGAAAGTCCTGTGTTTTATCTATCTACCACCCTGACCAACCGTCCCCTTTCATACTACTCACTATGGCGTAAATTCACACGCAATCGCAAGGTAATGTAATTCAAAGGAGGCCGAACAGCGGTGACATACACGGTAAAAAGCGAGTATGTGTCTTGATAACAAATTGGCTGGTCATACATACGCCATTTCTTGAGATCAGCATGTACATTCAGCTAATCTCTTCTTCTTCTTTTTTTGGCCTGCAGCTTTCCTGTTTTGGTTCACTCTCACGGGTCTCATAGCATCTCATAGCATAAGTTAGCATCCACTGTTGTAGTTAAGATTTATTTCCCTAAGGAGTTGGTGGAGACCAAAGACTGAGCAAACAGAGTGAAATATTGGACTACATTTGCCAGCTAAAGCCAGAAACACGAGTCCAAGTGAATCATGGTGTTGCTCTGTTTCTGCTGGATTTGAAAACAGACATAAACTGTTGGATAACAAGTTTTTTATGTCAGTGTTGTTATCACACCTTTCCCCCAATTGGTCCAAAGGTATTGGACGTATAGTTGGACAGTAAAGTGAAAACAGTTTAAACATGTCATTATGGGAATCCATTGTATCCAACAACACTGGCATGAATTCAAGCTACACAGCTGTTCTTCATGGAGCAGCTTTTTACTTTATTCATGAAGGAACTTTTTACAATAAACTAAAGGCCCTGAAAACCTTATTTCTCAAACCGCTTCTCACTATGATTGATTGGGTGCGACATAACACATAATTTTACATGAGAGATTTATACATTTGTGTTTTGGCTTTTGTTACTGGTTTGAAGTAGGAAGTGCAAGAAAAAGCACCAATTGCAGTGTTTTAGGAATATTTGAATCAAAAGTGATGACTGTTGTGGGGTTGTTTGCTTAAATTGAATCTCCACTGTCAATCGTTTTTTTTTTTACTTTGATGCTGCTAATTTAGTTATGACTATGAAAGTTTTAGAGAAATACTGGACATTTGAAACCTGGTTTTCAGGAGCTTTTTTGAACCCACAGTATGTGATGCAAAAAGGAAAGTCTATCACAACTTTAACACTACATACATTACATTTTCCAACGTTTTTAGTTTTTAGTTTTCACTAACACCAACTTACTACCACTAGTTTTACACTTCTTTTTGGAATTCATGGTGAATAAACCTCATTTATATAGAACTATACCTATAATTTGAAATTATGAATTATTTGGACTAATAGTTAAGATCAGAGAAACATATATTGAGTATATATATTTGAAACCATTCCAATTTTCACCCGAAATTCCATGAACATCATCAATTGTATTTGCAAAGAGCGTTGTATGGAAATTCATTATTTTTTGTGGCAATTTGGTTAAAAAGAAAGCCATATTTCTGATAGAGACATTTTAAAAAAGGGGTCAAATTTGACCCAAGGACAACAGGAGGGTTACACATTAAAGCTTTGAAACACAAAGTAAGGGAACTCCTGAGAAAAGATGCAGTGAATAAATAATGGTGTGATCTTGCATCCCCATCCATAGAGGTCCACCTTTGCTGATAAAAGCTTATTTTTCCCATTTCAGATGACAACTCTGCCAAATTGCATGTCAGTTCGCATATATCTAGCAGCATAAATACCTCATCCCAACAACACTCGCTCAACCGCTCTACCTATGACATAATTCATCTTTATTTGCTGCAATCCAAATTTGTTTATTTGTCCTTCACTGGTACTCAAAAGCTGTTATCATTTTTGCATGGTATTTGTGCATCTGCTTCTGTGGCTGCTGCCTGCTTGTAGCTGCTGTTCTTTGTATCTGCTGGGTGGGTCTCTGTGTCGCTGCTGTTTACTTACCTGTAGACAAAGATCTGCCACTGTGTCGAGCGGCCCTGTTGACAGGTAACAATGCCACTGTCTGAGGGGGTCCCCACAGAACCTCTTTTAGGAACAGAGTCTGCAATAGTGCTGCCATGGGGTTCACTAGATCCATTTATAAGGAACACTTAACATGCAGCAGCGGCCAAATTACACTCAAACTGCCTGTCAGAAATCAGACATATATCCAGATCTAATTGCAGATAAACACAACCTGTTGTGTTTTGTAGTTGTTAATGGAACTGCATTGGAAAATGACATGTTTGCAGGCCCACTTGGAGCATCTTAGCAAAGCATGAAAGAAGAAAAGGTTGTCCTTAACCTTGTGGAAAGATTTCTTTAACAGTACAGAGCTAATATTGATTGTTAGGATACCATCTAAATATTCATCGTTGCTTTTTCTAGACTGACATGATCCTGGTTTCTATCTACTCCAGGGCGTCAAAATAAACATTTCTAAGATGTCATGACCTATGCTTCATATGAATCTATTCTTCTCTGCCATATTCTCAGATAGATTTGTACAAATATGACGAAGATGTGTATTCAAAGTCCCCTGATGCTCTTCACAAGGGAGAAAATGGAACAGGCGTCTCACTACCTAGACTTGTGAATAACAGCTGGGATGCAATATAGACTGAAATGAAGGGTGTTTCTCGTTCACCTTGAATCTTGGCTCGGATCCCAGATACAAACAAGTAAAAAAGCAGAGACAAAACTCCGCAGAAGTAGGAGTAGCCCATATGCTCATGCATAATCATAATGTTCAATATCCTAATCTAAGAGATTATCGTAAAATCGAACAGTGACAAGGACACAGTATTCCCATTATGGTAGCTCTGTGTATTATCATTTTAATCTTGCCGCATTCTTAGCTTAATGACATGTGTAAAAGAGCCCAAAAGTCAAGGACAGATGGAATCACGTTTAACCTAAACCTAGAGCTGATCTTGTAGTGATATCTGATTCCTTCACT
Source organism: Etheostoma perlongum (assembly GCA_026937815.1). NCBI lineage: Eukaryota > Metazoa > Chordata > Actinopteri > Perciformes > Percidae > Etheostoma > Etheostoma perlongum. The sequence continues at coordinate 2,961,888 of CM049373.1, forward strand.
GCAAATGTCAAAAGCTGAGAGACTCCTTTTAGTACAGGATGCCCTTAAAATGCGAAACTGACACAAAAATACACACCTCTGGTGTGGAAAAAACTGGATTTTGAAGAGCAAATACAGTCAGGCCATTGTTCCATATTTCCATGTGAAACTTGCAAGTAAAACAGCTTTGGATTTGATCTTAAAGCTGCTGTACTGTACTGGGCTGGGATTGCCTTCACGCGGCTCTCACCAGAGTTTGACAGTCTTTCGCCTCCGATGTGACAAGCAAACATGGAGGTGGCTGAGCCGTTCTGGCGACAAATTTAGCGACTTATTCAGACCATCAGGGAAAAGGCGAGAAATATGTTGTAACTCATTTCCATGTATGCTGCTCAAAACAGTCAGTCACGGCTCTTCTGCCAACAGCAAGGGGTCTCTACCTCTTGCGCCATGCGCAGGCAGTCTGCTGACCATGACTGCTGTGATGCGCGATGGCGTCACCAATAGAGCCCGACCGATGACAGATTTTTAAGGCCGATACCGATACGAATATGTGATTATTTAAAATTCCGATATGCCGATATATCAGCTGATATATATATATATATATATATATATATATATATATATATATAAATACATTTTTTTTTATCTAGAAATGCGATTAACTTAACATTAGTTCTCACTAAAATAATTTGATAATGATTTGTTTTATTGTCACAACAGAACAGAGGAACACCGTCTGGCGGACAGACTATGCAACGCCATCCCTAACAGGGACATTATAGAGCGTCCTCTGGTGGACAGACTATGCAACGCCATCACTAACAGGGATGTTGTAGAGCGTCCTCTGGTGGACAGACTATGCAACACCATCACTAACAGGGAGAGCGTCCTCTGGTGGGCAGACAATGCAACGCCATCACTAACAGGGATGTTGTAGAGCGTCCTCTGGTGGACAGACTTTGCAACGCCATCACTAACAGGGACGTTGTAGAGCGTCCTCTGGTGGACAGACTATGCAACGCCATCACTAACAGGGACGTTGTAGAGCGTCCTCTGGTGGACAGACTATGCAATGCCATCACTAACAGGGACGTTGTAGAGCGTCCTCTGGTGGACAGACTATGCAATGCCAACGCTCATAACATGGTCCATTTTTATTTTTTAAATATTCAGTTATCAGAATCATTTATTTGTCATTAGAAATGATTCTGATGAATGAATATTTAAAAAAAGAAATCAGCCATTATAAATGTCGATACAGATATATCGGAAAATGCCTAATATCAGCCCGCCGATATATCTGTCCGGCTCTAGTCACTAATATGCAAATGACTGTATGACTTCCGGTTACTTTTGGAGCTAATGCTAGCTACTTTCATCGGGAAGAACAAACTACTGCTATATTAATTTTCTGAATGTGGAGTACAGGAAAAAATTTGAATAATTTGTTTTTGGGAAAATGCTTTGGTCATGTTTTAGTAGTAAGTCAAGCTTAAATGACTTCTGTTAAGAATTCAAACTTAATGGGAAATTCCCATTGTTAATTTATAAGACTGTGCATGCATACAAGATTGTCAATTTGATCTACTGTTTGAATATGTCAAGAAAATAAATATTCAAACTGTTTTGATACGGCGTATAAGCATAACAGGCCACTCTTATGGTGAGTAAGTAGATAATTAAAAACATTTTTTTTTAATGCATACCTACAGTAAGTATATCAAACGGACTCTTACAGTGTAGGTAATAACTCAAACTTTCACTATCCTTTTAAAATCTCATTCAGTCACATTTCATATATTTGTGTCCCCATATCTTAAATGAAACTGGATATTATGGAACTGAAAGGTACAATGTCCACATCTGTGCTAGGTGCTGTGTCTGGGAGTGCCAATGTGGAAGTGTTTCTTTGTAAGTAACCCTAATATGCTCGCATATGTCATGCTCAATTCACAATATTTCACATTATGTCCGAGGCCCTAGCACTTACGTCTAACGTCTTTGAAGTAGATGGTCTGTCTGTTGGGATTGAGCAGCTGGATGACGGAGTCGTCGTTGTTCTTCACTCTGCAGCTGATGGTGGCCGTTTCCCCTTCGATCACAGACACATTGTCGGTTGCCAGGTTCTGACCTTCGACTTCACAACAGACAACAATAGAGATGAGAAATGTGTCATTTCAAATGGGTGTCAAGGATTCCTTTTCTGAATATTTAGCAATTTATATTTCATACAACAGGGACTGCATGTAAACACATGCACAGTGTAGAGATACGTGAACGGGCAGCGTAGATTTTATGGTTGCAGCCATGTCTAATCCTTTTGAATATATAAGAGCCATGTGCAGTGTTTGTCATTATTGATCTCCCCGGCTCAGAGTGGGCCCTATGAGTCAGTGCCAGATGGGCTGTAAGCTCGGCTGCCCACGAAGATAGGGAGAGAGGAGAGGGTAGGAAGAAAAAGAGACAAAGAAAGAGTGTAAGAAAGTGGCAAATAGTAAATATGGGCCGGCTGGGGAGGAAGAGAGGGGGAGTTGAGCGAGAGAGTTGAAGAGAGAGATGAGCCGGGCTGGATGCAGTTTATGGTTGAGCTTTATCAGAGCCCTCCATCTGAGGTTCCATGTGACCAATGTGCGCTCTGTGTAATCAGCTGTTCTGTATCTCTAGGAATAAAAATGCTGTAAGCATCTGCGTCAGTCTCTGTACACTTGCAACACTGTTGCCACAGACAGGCCCTGGACCTTGTCATTGGAACTTACACCTCACATTGTAACCCCACTCTCCACCCCCTTCACGCCTCCCACCCCCACTCCTGTCTTCCATGAGAAATAGGAATCAAAAGTCACCTTGTGCTATATTTATCTGTCAGGAGCCTAAAAAAAGTGTAAGGAGAATGGTGAATACGTTTTTAATGCCTCGGATTCACCCCAGCGGAGGAACAACACTCCTAGCTACAGCCCCGAGGAAACATGAAAAAGCACATTTGCATTCTGGAGTTGTCAGACGCCTCTCTTGCATTCTGACATTTACAAAGTGGAGGAGAAAAAACACCTGCATTTTCAGATAGTGATAATGGGAATAGACAGCCAAACTAACATGATTCAAAATGAACTCTGTGAATGCGGCAAGCAATAAGAAATTAACCTCCTGTGGAGAAAAAGCTCCTCGGACCTGTCTGATGCAATGAGCTACCCATTTCATTCACTCTGCTGCCAGGGATCAGGAAGGTAATGGGTAAAAACAGGCACCGATTATGTCCCAAAAGTACACACTGCAGCCCATTAAAGGTTTTCAGTGCAGTTCATATTTACGACTTGTTAGTAGGCATTGACATTATCTAATATTAAATTGTGAAAAAAGCCACAGACATCAACCACATTAAATAGCACAGCAGAAGGTGATAGTTTATGATACTAGTTCAGTAAACAAGGGGAAATCTTCTAACATCCACTAGGGGCAGAAAGGCCAACAGGGAATGAGTGTTTGGACCGGGGAGAATCTGGGCCGGTGGTGCCTATTGTCTCCAAAATAAATGTCAAACATTTGGATACTATAACTCACACATTAGGCCTTTTATCTTACCTTTCCTCCTCTGTAGAGACTCTCAAATCATCCCTCAAACATGTTCATGTTAACATGTTGGTTGCAACTTCAACAATAAGAAGAACACAGCACAAACCGATAGAAGTTGTAAATGTAAATGTGCTGTATTTATATAGCGCTTTTCTAGTCTTAACAACTACTCAAAGCGCTTTTACATCATACAGGATACATTCACATTCATACACTGTGGCCGAGGCTGCTGTACAAGGTGCCTCCTTGTGCTCATCAGATAAACATTCACACACATTCATACTCCGATGCGCAGCATCAGGGGCAACTCAGGGTTCAGTGTCTTGCCCAAGGACACTTCGACATGGGACTGCAGGGCCAGGGTTTGAACCACCAACCTTCCGATTGGCAGGCAACCACTCTACCGCTGAGCCACAGCCGCCCTTGTAAATGGGTGATTATGGACTTATGACAACCCCAATGCCAACGTGTACTTGGCTGTGGTCTACAGATTGGGGTTATGGTGATGGATTACGGATTGTGATTTTTGGGTTTCTGTAAATAACATTACAGAGTACGGTAAGCGCTGTGAGATGACTGTTGTTGTGATTTGGCGCTATATAAGTACAATTGAATTGAAAATATTGAATTTGAAACAATAGTTCAACATTTCTTATAGAGAGTTAGATTAGAAGATCAATAGCACTTTCATATCTGTTTGTTCAATGTCAGGGTACAGCCAGCAGCCTGTTGGTTGAGCTGGTTGGCTAAGCTAAAAGCAGCTGGCCCGCTATAAAAAGCCTTGTTTTCAGACAGTTTCTCGCCCGGGCTGTTCCCTTTTTACACTTAGTTTTTTATACAAATTTAACAAATCAGATGTAACGTGTTAAATGACCTTTTTAGAGCTTCTTGTGGGCAGATTTTGTTACTTTTGGACAGAGCCAGGCTAGCTGTTTTCCCCCTCCTACACTAAGCTAACCAGCTGTTGGCTCCAGTGTTGCCAGATCTCGCGAGACAAACAAGCAACCAGGCCTGTGAAAACAAGCCCAAAACAAGCGACTTTTCATCTAGGATCTGGGAAGAGAAAGATAAACTGTGTGCACGGTTTTACAATCCGTCAGGACGGTTTGTAAACTGTGGGTACAGATTGTCAATTTACATGTGGACAGATTGGTAAACTGTGTGCAGTTTTGCAAAAATGTACACACGGTAGTGTATTTATTTTTTTCCCCCTGAGCTTCAGGACAATGACCACAAGTAGGAATTAAACCACCTTTTGACATTATTTAACATTAGAAAACTGATGGGATATCAAATATAGACACTTTTTCACAGTGCTTTTGAGTCGTTCCCCACTCCTTTCTCTTTCTCCCAGTCTTTGTTACATTTCTTCCCTTATTTTGCCCACTTTATCCCGGCATTTATTCCTCAAAAAACTCTCCTACAGTCCAGTCACCAACAGTCGCTACTAGCACGTATTTTCATTTAAACGTCACTCACTGACGTTTTTCTAACCAGAAAAAAACAGACTACCCTGCTCTACCTCTGATTGGCTAGTACTCATTGCCATCTGGGTCAGAACCAATTAGAAGCAGTAAGTGGACGGGAAAAAACTCTGCTGTCTCCTGTGTATGGGGAAAGGGGGAGGGACAGAGTGAACAGGCAAGACAACTCCTACATTAAAATAACAAGTGACAACTTATTATGGAGCTGGGAACAAGCCCAAAAATAAGCAACTACACTTTAGAAACAAGCCCAAATAAGCAACTACACTTTAGAAACAAGCCCAAATAAGCAACTACACTTTAGAAACAAGCAACTACACTTTAGAAACAAGCCCAAATAAGCAACTACACTTTAGAAACAAGCCCAAATAAGCAACTACACTTTAGAAAACAAGCAGAAATAAGCAACTACACTTTAGAAACAAGCCCAAATAAGCAACTACACTTTAGAAACAAGCCCAAATAAGCAACTACACTTTAGAAACAAGCCCAAATAAGCAACTACACTTTAGAAAACAAGCACAAATAAGCAACTACACTTTAGAAAACAAGCCCAAATAAGCAACTATACTTTAGAAACAAGCCCAAATAAGCAACTACACTTTAGAAACAAACCCAAATAAGCAACTACACTTTAGAAAACAAGCACAAAAAAACGTGACCCACAACTACAAATATTTGAGCCACTTTACAGAAAAACAATCCCAAAGTCGCTTAGAATAAGTGAGTTGGTAACACTGGTTGGCTCCACTGTAGCTACAGATTTACTGTACAGACATGAGAGTGATACTGATCTTCTCATCTAACTCTCAGGAAGAACAAGGCCAATTTCCCAAAATATCATTTCATCTATTTCTTTAAGGTATGGTAAAGGTTAGGCAACTAAAACATTAAACAACAGGTTTACGCTTCATAAAACTGAACATTAGTTGTATCCACTACTCTGACTTTTACACCCTTCCTTTAAGCCTGGCTACATATGGGGCACAGTATTTCCTGCATTGGCATGGGACGTTAATCTTGCAGAATCGTCCCAAATGGAGGTCATTCTGGTTTGGTTCTGATGATCTACTTTAGTTGAAAATCGGCATCCTGTTCTTGAGGGCTTTACAGGGACCGGTGAGGAAAGTTAACCCTCATGTTGTCCTCGGGTCAAATTGACCCTATATCAATGTTCTTTTTAATTACCCAAAATAACTGATTTCACACAACACTCTTTTTGGGGTGTCTTATTCAATTTTTTAGCATTTGAAAAAAAAAAGTGATTTGAAGTGTAATTTCTGCTTTTCTAGCTCAAACATTAGGTATAATTTCCTTATTTATTGACCATAAATTCCAAAAATAACTGAAGTGAAACATTGAAAAAAAGCATTAAAAAAGCATAAAAAGTAAAAAACGTTGATAAATAGCGTCAACAAAATTGTTGATTTTCAATTTTGACTGGAAGACAACACAAGGGTTAAGCATTGATAAACTGTGCTATGGTATTAATGCACAAATAGTAGGCGTGGGAAAAATTATTGATTCATAGATGCATTGCAAATCTTTCTAGAATGATTTGATGCTCAATGCAGATAAGTTAATAATCGATTATTGTGATGATTTTGATTTAAAAGACTTGTACATGTCTCCAGACATGTACAAATCAGGAAACAGAGTGACTGAAAGAGGACGGGAAGTTTAGGCAAGATCGCAAAGAAAACAACAAAAACAGGGATTGAACCACCAACCTTCCGATTGGCAGGCAACCACTCTACCGCTGAGCCACAGCCGCCCTTGTAAATGGGTGATTATGGACTTATGACAACCCCAATGCCAACGTGTACTTGGCTGTGGTCTACAGATTGGGGTTATGGTGATAGATTACGGATTGTGATTTTTGGGTTTCTGTAAATAACATTACAGAGTACGGTAAGCGCTGTGAGATGACTGTTGTTGTGATTTGGCGCTATATAAGTACAATTGAATTGAAAATATTGAATTTGAAACAATAGTTCAACATTTCTTATAGAGAGTTAGATTAGAAGATCAATAGCACTTTCATATCTGTTTGTTCAATGTCAGGGTACAGCCAGCAGCCTGTTGGTTGAGCTGGTTGGCTAAGCTAAAAGCAGCTGGCCCGCTATAAAAAGCCTTGTTTTCAGACAGTTTCTCGCCCGGCTGTTCCCTTTTTACACTTAGTTTTTTATACAAATTTAACAAATCAGATGTAACGTGTTAAATGACCTTTTTAGAGCTTCTTGTGGGCAGATTTTGTTACTTTTGGACAGAGCCAGGCTAGCTGTTTTCCCCCTCCTACACTAAGCTAACCAGCTGTTGGCTCCAGTGTTGCCAGATCTCGCGAGACAAACAAGCAACCAGGCCTGTGAAAACAAGCCCAAAACAAGCGACTTTTCATCTAGGATCTGGGAAGAGAAAGATAAACTGTGTGCACGGTTTTACAATCCGTCAGGACGGTTTGTAAACTGTGGGTACAGATTGTCAATTTACATGTGGACAGATTGGTAAACTGTGTGCAGTTTTGCAAAAATGTACACACGATAGTGTATTTATTTTTTTCCCCCCTGAACTTCAGGACAACGACCACAAGTAGGAATTAAACCACCTTTTGACATTATTTAACATTAGAAAACTGATGGGATATCAAATATAGACACTTTTTCACAGTGCTTTTGAGTCGTTCCCCACTCCTTTCTCTTTCTCCCAGTCTTTGTTACATTTCTTCCCTTATTTTGCCCACTTTATCCCGGCATTTATTCCTCAAAAAACTCTCCTACAGTCCAGTCACCAACAGTCGCTACTCGCACGTATTTTCATTTAAACGTCACTCACTGACGTTTTTCTAACCAGAAAAAAACAGACTACCCTGCTCTACCTCTGATTGGCTAGTACTCATTGCCATCTGGGTCAGAACCAATTAGAAGCAGTAAGTGGACGGGAAAAACCTGCTGTCTCCTGTGTATGGGGAAAGGGGGAGGGACAGAGTGAACAGGCAAGACAACTCCTACATTAAAATAACAAGTGACAACTTGTTATGGAGCTGGGAACAAGCCCAAAAATAAGCAACTACACTTTAGAAACAAGCCCAAATAAGCAACTACACTTTAGAAACAAGCAACTACACTTTAGAAACAAGCCCAAATAAGCAACTACACTTTAGAAACAAGCCCAAATAAGCAACTACACTTTAGAAACAAGCCCAAATAAGCAACTACACTTTAGAAAACAAGCAGAAATAAGCAACTACACTTTAGAAATAAGCCCAAATAAGCAACTACACTTTAGAAACAAGCCCAAATAAGCAACTACACTTTAGAAACAAGCCCAAATAAGCAACTACACTTTAGAAACAAGCCCAAATAAGCAACTACACTTTAGAAAACAAGCAGAAATAAGCAACTACACTTTAGAAACAAGCCCAAATAAGCAACTACACTTTAGAAAACAAGCCCAAATAAGCAACTACACTTTAGAAAACAAGCCCAAATAAGCAACTACACTTTAGAAAACAAGCACAAATAAGCAACTACACTTTAGAAACAAGCCCAAATAAGCAACTACACTTTAGAAACAAACCCAAATAAGCAACTACACTTTAGAAAACAAGCACAAAAAAACGTGACCCACAACTACCAATATTTGAGCCACTTTACAGAAAAACAATCCCAAAGTCGCTTAGAATAAGTGAGTTGGTAACACTGGTTGGCTCCACTGTAGCTACAGATTTACTGTACAGACATGAGAGTGATACTGATCTTCTCATCTAACTCTCAGGAAGAACAAGGCCAATTTCCCAAAATATCATTTCATCTATTCCTTTAAGGTATGGTAAAGGTTAGGCAACTAAAACATTAAACAACAGGTTTACGCTTCATAAAACTGAACATTAGTTGTATCCACTACTCTGACTTTTACACCCTTCCTTTAAGCCTGGCTACATATGGGGCACAGTATTTCCTGCATTGGCATGGGACGTTAATCTTGCAGAATCGTCCCAAATGGAGGTCATTCTGGTTTGGTTCTGATGATCTACTTTAGTTGAAAATCGGCATCCTGTTCTTGAGGGCTTTACAGGGACCGGTGAGGAAAGTTAACCCTCATGTTGTCCTCGGGTCAAATTGACCCTATATCAATGTTCTTTTTAATTACCCAAAATAACTGATTTCACACAACACTCCTTTTGGGGTGTCTTATTAAATTTTTTAGCATTTGAAAAAAAAAAGTGATTTGAAGTGTAATTTCTGCTTTTCTAGCTCAAACATTAGGTATAATTTCCTTATTTATTGACCATAAATTCCAAAAATAACTGAAGTGAAACATTGAAAAAAAGCATAAAAAAAAGCATAAAAAGTTAAAAAAACGTTGATAAATAGCGTCAACAAAATTGTTGATTTTCAATTTTGACTGGAAGACAACACAAGGGTTAAGCATTGATAAACTGTGCTATGGTATTAATGCACAAATAGTAGGCGTGGGAAAAATTATTGATTCATAGATGCGTTGCAAATCTTTCTAGAATGATTTGATGCTCAATGCAGATAAGTTAATAATCGATTATTGTGATGATTTTGATTTAAAAGACTTGTACATGTCTCCAGACATGTACAAATCAGGAAACAGAGTGACTGAAAGAGGACGGGAAGTTTAGGCAAGATCGCAAAGAAAACAACAAAAACAGGGATTGAACCACCAACCTTCCGATTGGCAGGCAACCACTCTACCGCTGAGCCACAGCCGCCCTTGTAAATGGGTGATTATGGACTTATGACAACCCCAATGCCAACGTGTACTTGGCTGTGGTCTACAGATTGGGGTTATGGTGATGGATTACGGATTGTGATTTTTGGGTTTCTGTAAATAACATTACAGAGTACGGTAAGCGCTGTGAGATGACTGTTGTTGTGATTTGGCGCTATATAAGTACAATTGAATTGAAAATATTGAATTTGAAACAATAGTTCAACATTTTTTATAGAGAGTTAGATTAGAAGATCAATAGCACTTTCATATCTGTTTGTTCAATGTCAGGGTACAGCCAGCAGCCTGTTGGTTGAGCTGGTTGGCTAAGCTAAAAGCAGCTGGCCCGCTATAAAAAGCCTTGTTTTCAGACAGTTTCTCGCCCGGGCTGTTCCCTTTTTACACTTAGTTTTTTATACAAATTTAACAAATCAGATGTAACGTGTTAAATGACCTTTTAGAGCTTCTTGTGGGCAGATTTTGTTACTTTTGGACAGAGCCAGGCTAGCTGTTTTCCCCCTCCTACACTAAGCTAACCAGCTGTTGGCTCCAGTGTTGCCAGATCTCGCGAGACAAACAAGCAACCAGGCCTGTGAAAACAAGCCCAAAACAAGCGACTTTTCATCTAGGATCTGGGAAGAGAAAGATAAACTGTGTGCACGGTTTTACAATCCGTCAGGACGGTTTGTAAACTGTGGGTACAGATTGTCAATTTACATGTGGACAGATTGGTAAACTGTGTGCAGTTTTGCAAAAATGTACACACGGTAGTGTATTTATTTTTTTCCCCCCTGAACTTCAGGACAATGACCACAAGTAGGAATTAAACCACCTTTTGACATTATTTAACATTAGAAAACTGATGGGATATCAAATATAGACACTTTTTCACAGTGCTTTTGAGTCGTTCCCCACTCCTTTCTCTTTCTCCCAGTCTTTGTTACATTTCTTCCCTTATTTTGCCCACTTTATCCCGGCATTTATTCCTCAAAAAACTCTCCTACAGTCCAGTCACCAACAGTCGCTACTCGCACGTATTTTCATTTAAACGTCACTCACTGACGTTTTTCTAACCAGAAAAAAACAGACTACCCTGCTCTACCTCTGATTGGCTAGTACTCATTGCCATCTGGGTCAGAACCAATTAGAAGCAGTAAGTGGACGGGAAAAAACTCTGCTGTCTCCTGTGTATGGGGAAAGGGGGAGGGACAGAGTGAACAGGCAAGACAACTCCTACATTAAAATAACAAGTGACAACTTATTATGGAGCTGGGAACAAGCCCAAAAATAAGCAACTACACTTTAGAAACAAGCCCAAATAAGCAACTACACTTTAGAAACAAGCAACTACACTTTAGAAACAAGCCCAAATAAGCCCAACTACACTTACACTTTTAGAAACAAGCCCAAATAAGCAACTACACTTTAGAAACAAGCCCAAATAAGCAACTACACTTTAGAAAACAAGCAGAAATAAGCAACTACACTTTAGAAATAAGCCCAAATAAGCAACTACACTTTAGAAACAAGCCCAAATAAGCAACTACACTTTAGAAACAACAAATAAGCAACTACCCAAATAAGCAACTACACTTTAGAAACAAGCCCAAATAAGCAACTACACTTTAGAAAACAAGCAGAAATAAGCAACTACACTTTAGAAACAAGCCCAAATAAGCAACTACACTTTAGAAAACAAGCCCAAATAAGCAACTACACTTTAGAAAACAAGCCCAAATAAGCAACTACACTTTAGAAAACAAGCACAAATAAGCAACTACACTTTAGAAACAAGCCCAAATAAGCAACTACACTTTAGAAACAAACCCAAATAAGCAACTACACTTTAGAAAACAAGCACAAAAAAACGTGACCCACAACTACCAATATTTGAGCCACTTTACAGAAAAACAATCCCAAAGTCGCTTAGAATAAGTGAGTTGGTAACACTGGTTGGCTCCACTGTAGCTACAGATTTACTGTACAGACATGAGAGTGATACTGATCTTCTCATCTAACTCTCAGGAAGAACAAGGCCAATTTCCCAAAATATCATTTCATCTATTCCTTTAAGGTATGGTAAAGGTTAGGCAACTAAAACATTAAACAACAGGTTTACGCTTCATAAAACTGAACATTAGTTGTATCCACTACTCTGACTTTTACACCCTTCCTTTAAGCCTGGCTACATATGGGGCACAGTATTTCCTGCATTGGCATGGGACGTTAATCTTGCAGAATCGTCCCAAATGGAGGTCATTCTGGTTTGGTTCTGATGATCTACTTTAGTTGAAAATCGGCATCCTGTTCTTGAGGGCTTTACAGGGACCGGTGAGGAAAGTTAACCCTCATGTTGTCCTCGGGTCAAATTGACCCTATATCAATGTTCTTTTTAATTACCCAAAATAACTGATTTCACACAACACTCTTTTGGGGTGTCTTATTAAATTTTTTAGCATTTGAAAAAAAAAAGTGATTTGAAGTGTAATTTCTGCTTTTCTAGCTCAAACATTAGGTATAATTTCCTTATTTATTGACCATAAATTCCAAAAATAACTGAAGTGAAACATTGAAAAAAAGCATAAAAAAAAGCATAAAAAGTTAAAAAACGTTGATAAATAGCGTCAACAAAATTGTTGATTTTCAATTTTGACTGGAAGACAACACAAGGGTTAAGCATTGATAAACTGTGCTATGGTATTAATGCACAAATAGTAGGCGTGGGAAAAATTATTGATTCATAGATGCGTTGCAAATCTTTCTAGAATGATTTGATGCTCAATGCAGATAAGTTAATAATCGATTATTGTGATGATTTTGATTTAAAAGACTTGTACATGTCTCCAGACATGTACAAATCAGGAAACAGAGTGACTGAAAGAGGACGGGAAGTTTAGGCAAGAGTGCAAAGAAAACAACAAAAACAACAAAAATTGCCAAAAGGGAAAAAATATAAAATTTTGAATAAAATAATTTGGCAAAACACATTAAGGCTGTTCATCTACTTTATCACATTACATTTGCCTCTGACATGGAAGATCACTGTGAGAGAAGGTGACTTTCTCAAGCATGTTCAAGGAAAAAGGCATACGACTACCCCCCCCATAATAATTTCATTAAATATCTTGTGCGAGACAAAATCTCAGCTTTGTCTAGGAAGTGATTAGCAAACTGAGTACCAAACTCAGATTTATGGGTAAAATAATTTTGCATGATTTTTAAAAATCATGCAGGGAAAAGGAAAAGGGAACATCAATAAAAATCGGTGAATCGAGATGCATCCATCCCTAACAGATAGCCAATAAAAATATAGAGTTCTATCATATTTATTCATCTATTTCTCCCGAATTGTATCATTTCCTCATGATCAGGTAGTAGCGTGGCTTCGTACTTGATTGCAAAACACTGAATTAGTGAATGAATTAAGGAATGAGAAGAGTGAGCGATTAGTTACTTCCCTGTCACATGAAAAAAAAAAACTGAATAAATAAAGAGGGATAATCATGGGCATCAAATCAAAATAATCTTCATGTGGAGAGCTAAAGTGTGGGACTGTGTATTGATATCAAGTGTGCTGGCGCTCCTCTGCACATGTACTAAGTGCTGCAGAAGATGAGGCGAAAGCAATGTCAAGTGTTTTGATGTCTATTTTATTTCATCGCCATAAAACGATTATATTTGGCCGTCCAAACGGCAACATAGAGCAGCCTCAAAGCAAGGTTATTCTGCTCCCAATCTGTTGGACTGAGAGAAAGGGAACGCGATAGATAAATTCTCCATGAGGTTTAGCAGCCCCAAGCAAGGTTGGTCCCCCTCCAATATCTTAGCCAAGGCTCATCTCCAATTCAAAACACACATAAATAACGTCGCTGTGATTAGAAATCCCATCAAAGTGAAATCAGGCCACTTTGTGGAACATGGAGGGTTTTTGCAATTGGAGTAAACAGTTTCAATTGCCTCTGCATCCTGGCCATGATTGGGTGCAAATGAGGAGAGGCAGTCATTAATTCTGGGTGGTGGGCGGGGATGGAGGGGGAGTGGGCAGAGGCACGGCACAGATGACTGGCTGATAAATTCACACTCATTCCAGCAGCTGTCTGGAAGAGTAAAGTGCCTGTATCTCTACACATGGCTGCCCTCCTGTTCCTGCATCACAACATACTGAATGAAACAGTCAGGGAGAAATACAGACCTTCAAAAGTCTGTGCTCTCTCTGAGGGGATGTACAAGCTGGCATCTAGTATCTGGCATGGAGGCTCGCCTCATCAGCCGTACTAAACCCCCCCCCCCAAACCGTCCAAAAAAGTTGACGAAATCAGGAAATATTAGCAGTCCGGCTCCTCTGGCAGAAGTTGGGAGACAGGCACCTTTGAATCAAGCTGGTTCCCTCTTTGAACTTTTCTCTCTTGTTTTCACATCAAAAGACATGAAAGGGGAGCAAAAGGCAGGACAGCCAGCCCCCAATTCCTCTCCCTTGAGTCACCGCTGTCTGCAGCAGCCGTGTCCTTTTCAAGGAACAACCAGGACTATAGCCAGTCATTAACAATAACAGTTTCTCCCTCTCCTCCTCTGATGCTGCCTTTTCACTGCTGCATGGCTCTATCCAGCTCAGTCATTAAACCCTGATCCTCGTGATGAAATGCTGTTTTAAGGATGTTCACAGGGGTCTCAGCGTTTACTAGCGTCCTGCCGTTTCTCACAAACCCTTTGTATGGGAAGGTTTCAAAATATTCATACTCACTACTTTGACCATGTTTTTTCTACCAAAGACAAGCTCTTTTAGAAACTCTGTTCAACGTATAATGATGCCACAACATCCCTTGGAAATAAGGCTGTTCCACCGAAGAAATTCACCAACTAATGTTGAGAGGGTTCATTTCTGTGAAATAAATGAAATGGCCGATGTAATGATTGGGTATGACATTGTAATGGAGCATCTTTTATAAAGGGTTTATAATTGTAATGGAATGATTTACTGACTCTTTTGAAGAGCAGTTTTAAGCCATGTTCACTTCCCTTCCAGAGGGCGGGAAAGAGTCAATAAACATTTATAACTTTTAATTTATAACATTATTACTAAACATAAAAGAAAAACACCAGTCACAACCTAGCAACCCAAAACAGACTCATGACTTATCTATAAAGCATCAGCAAATGGTTCATAAACCCTTTTATAAAGCATTAGTAAGAAGCTAGTAAGTTAGAAATTGGCATCCATTCAAGCCACATTTGTGTGCTTCAAAGAGATGAACCTAATCAACTCCTAATGTAATAAATGAAACATATTTTAGTGTCCTTAGTTTTTTGGGACTTTATGTAGTATCTGGTCAAGTAAGATGAAGTGATTTCCATATTCATAATTTATTAGAAAGGTACCAATACTTGCAATTTTCTCTTTGTGTATATGTGTGTGTGTGTGTGTGTGTGTGTGTGTGTGTGTGTGTGTGTGTGTGTGTGTGTGTGTGTGTGTGTGTGTGTGTGTGTGTGTGTGTGTGTGCAGACATCGCTTAGGGATGCAAGTCGCACAACTTGCCCAACACTTTGGTTTATGACCAACTTTATGTTCTTTGTGATTATGGATAATTTGCAAATCTTAGCATGCTAACATGTGAAGGTACGCTGGTGAATATGTTGAATATTACACGTGATAAACATGTTAGCATATGGATTTAGCTCAAAACAGCTGAGCAGCCTCACAGAGCTGCTGTCTTGTTTTCATTAGGAGACATAGCCTCGTTATAGCCAGTGGTCTTTACTTGTGCTATTGGCATAATTACAATTGGTAAAGTGCACCGCCTAGCATCTTAGATCCCAGTAAAAAGCTAATTAAAAACAAACCAACTTAAGTGGAGTCTGAAAAACAAAATGAAATCTGCCAGTACATGTGGCGAAATGTTGATTTGAGAATTAAGAATAAAAAGCGGATCTGCATCGAGTGAGTGTGTGACTCGCCAATCCTGAAAAAGAAAACACCAACATAACCAACCATTCATGTAAATATGCACAGATGAACAGACTGCGATGGACAGCCAATCACCACACACAGACGGAAGCAAGCACTTCCAAATGAACAGCAGGTAGAATAAAAGAAAGCGTTACCTGTCACGGTTTCAGCAGCTCCTGTTTCAGCGCAGGACGAGAGCAGAAGAGAGAAAGAAAAAACAGACAGGTTGTGAGCAGACAGGATACAAGCAGAGAGCCATATTCCACTGGTAGCAAAAAAACTCATTCATAAATGATAAATAGGGCTGTTGAAATTCATTAAATTCAAACTCGCTATTTGTGTAATTTTCCACCAATTAAGACAAATACAAAAGGCATCATAATGAGTCTTTTTTTTTTTTACAATCCAGGCATTCTATTATTCCACAGGTGTGTACGATCCCCGACGTAATGAGCCATTTTTCTCTCTTCATCCAGCATCATATTAATATGGAGTAACCGAGGGAATGTGGGGACTTTGTTTCCCCCCCCCCCCATGTCCCTGATTGACATTCCAGCCAGCTCCGCTCTAGAGCAGCCACTGCCTGGAGGCGCTCCCCAAGGACCCTGCAATGTATCCTGGAGAATAGAGCACCCATTCGGAACGGTGCCCACCCAAACTGGCATCTCACAGGGCATGGGAGACTGGCGTGTTCCCAAGTCCCCGCAGCAGTGCTGAGGGCCTGCACCCTCGGGAGAGCTTCCATCATTCATTGTCTGCTATTCATAAACAACCTCCTCCATCCCTTCTCTCTCTCACACACAGATACACCTCTTCCGTCTTTGATGCACATCCATATCTACATTTTTATATTTCACACACCATCTTTTATTGTATTGACATTTCAGACATATTTTGGAGCTCCTTTACTCTGGCTGTGAGCAATGTGGGCTTCAGTGGCGGGCATACAGTCTGTTGAAGTGACTGCTTGTCTCACTTGTCATTGTAGGCGTAATAAGGGTCTAAGGTATGACACATGTCCTAGTTATACTCCTTTGTGCATTTTCAATGTGTCAGCAATTCCCTCAGGACAAAAGACGTGTGAGTGACAAATCGCACACGAGGAGAATCAAGTTTGGTACATTGTCCAGGAGCCTGCTGCAATCTCTCGCACGGCTTGAGCCTCTGCTTCTTTAAAAACTTCAAGTGTCAGTCAACTTTTCTTGTCTTTATTATGCGATCATTCAACATAATGAGACTTCTGGGGCCATTCTGCTTCTGCTGAAATCTGCTGTGATTTGAACAAAAAAGAGGCCGCAAGCTTGATAGCCCGACTCAAACTCTTGAATGAGCACACCACACCGTATGCGTCCCGGTCCAACTGGCCCTCAGGACAGCTCATAATGAGGCTTTTGAGCTGCTTTAATTGCCAGGTAATTATAATGTTGTAGCAACATTATGTAAATGACTCATTATCATCTTGTATGTGTAGTATCTGCCCTCATTTTATGTTACAAGAGTGTAACCCAGAAAAATGCATCACCCTGATAGCAGTGTTCCATCTCAGTGTTTAATCTTGTCAACAGAGACCTATATCTAAACAGAGACACATGTGATATAGTGTGGTGACACTTTCCCTAACCCTTCAGTATGATCCACTTCCCGCTGGTGGCCTCTGAAGGGGCTATAAATAGCGTTGTGGCGTGTCAACCATGCCCCTCTTCTCTCCTCTACCTGCAGCACATTAGGTAGAAGTTATGAGGTGCCAGCTCGCCTGTGATTAGATGTCATGGCTGTCGCTCTGCTTAGACAGTGCTGATAGACAGATTTCTGGGGAAATGCATGTGATGGCATCCGTGCGAGTGCCGCCGTTGCACCAATCTGTCAATCACGGCGGATGAGAGCGGGCAGGCCAACCTTCCTCCAAATAATGTCTGTCCTTGTCTCCTTAGCTCTTTTCCTTTTCAACCAAAGCAGAAATAGAGAAGTGAAAGTATCCCGCTTTCCACTTACATTGATGCTACAGTTCCTGCTAGAAACACACTCTTGAATATTTTAAAAGGGCGTATTCTTGCACTGCACTGTTTTTCTATAAGACGCTAGGCTCCAAGTGCTCCGGCATTCAGGTATCTGTGACCGCAACCCGTCCATAATAATCTGCACTATTTTTTGAGTCACTGAGGCAAACTTAGATCTCAGGAGACTGGCTGTCTGTGTGGTAAGAGTGGCATAGCCTCTCTCTGCCTCGATCGCTCCTGCTCACTAAAAGCAGTGGGGTAACACTAATGAGGCAACATTTCTTCTCAGTAGTAGTGTCATGCCTTTGAATTAATGTTCTTCGTTTCAGGTAAAACATTCCCTTGCTTATTTATGCTCATGATCTGCAGCGTGTTGCATGTCAACCTAGTGTGTGATCGCAGTGCATAACAGGGCACACCGGAGATGGATGGATGCTGGAACTCATAGTTCCCCATCGAGAATATTGGTTACCTGTGTGTGTGTGAGTGTGTGTGTGTGTGTGTGTAACGATGCTGTCTCACTGCGTGTAGCCCACCGAGTTTTCATTTAATTAGAGGGATCAGAGGTGGGCTTCAAACTTTTTCTCTTCAAGGAAATCGGAGGGGGGCGCGAGCTCCTGCAGAGTGGACCAATATACACAGGCGACTGTTGAGGTCAGGAATTTCAACATTACAACAACGATCAAGGAGTTTTGGCTGTCGTCGCCAAAAGACAGAAAAAGTCTTTTATTGTCTGGCATTTTAATTTTCAAATCTGCATTAAATACAAACGTAATTCATACATTACTTATAGATAAATAAACCCCCTTTACTTTTAATATGGGAAGCGTTAGATGGAGATTTAACAAAACAATCCCAACTCAAGGTCCACTAAATTACATTTCCCAGAGCATTCAATCGCATCACTAGGTCTTCATCAGTTCATCAATTATTACATTTCAACATATCCATCTTCATGGCAACTGTACAACTCCTCCTACTAGAGATTAATCCTACTAGAGATTATGAATTGATGGACATACAATTCTGATATCCGAGTAATTGTTTATCATTTTTAAGCCTCAATGTAAAAAAGTCCGATTCCAGCTTCTCAAATTGAACCTTTTCCAGGTATTCTTCTCTCCTATGACAGCAAACTGAATACCTTTGGGTTTTTGGACTGTTTGTCAGACAAAACACGCTTTTTGCCTCAAGACATTTTTGATTGGCACTTTTCACTATTCTCTGTCCTTTTACAACATTTACTTGAGAAAATAATTGTTAAATGAATCAATGCTAAACACTGATGCTTGTAGCAGCCCTACTCCATATGCTGATGAAGATAGGCTCGTACAATTGAAAGCTCTGGAAAAAGCTAGTGGACATTGAGTTGATGAGAAGTCTTATGCTATGGATGAAATCAGGTACTAAGCTGTCAACAGATCCTTCTCCATAACTACTGAGAACAATCTATATGCTGATGAAGACTGTGTGATACAATGGAAAGCTCTGGAAAAAGCTAGTAAGTGACCTTGAGTTTTTTTGATACTATTTCCAAAGTCATTAATTGACTTCTGTGCTTATTAGCGGAGGGTTGCCACCGCTCAGTAACATATGATGCATTTGTGCCTGTAATGTCTTGTCTTGTTATCCTGTTAAACATTGCAGTTTTGTGCATTATTCAGTAAGTCACATTGTTTTCACAGACTTGACCTGCTTCTTATATTATTATCAGCTCTCCGGTACAGCTTAATCCAGCCCAACCTGTTGTGAGATATCAAAAAACACTCACCTGGAAACCCTTCTGGGAATGCTCAAATTAATTCTCCTCACAGTTGACTGAAACATATTAATCAGGTTGGTTTACAGGAGATTCAAAGCATGTTCCTGCACGATAAACTGCAATAAGAAGATTTTGCCAGTATCCCCGCAGAGGTGGTTAATTGCTCACTCTTAATGGGCTATGCGTTGTAAATTCCCAATCTATGACCTGAATGTTTGTGTTGTACTAAAGCCAGGAGGACACATGTAGCTGAAGACAGCTTTTACTCCAACAAGATTAAGGGATAATCCTTTAGAAACGCTGGCAGATATAAAGCAGATATATTGAATTTGGTGCCCTGCCTCCTCTTAGTAAAGTGCTATGGGCAATTGCAATTGCACATATATAACAATAGATGGATGTTCTTATGAATAAAGGCTAGGATTAAGACATTTCAGCATCAGTAATGCCTTTTTGAAAGCAAAACAAAAAGGTGTGTGTGTGTGTGTGTGTCCTGTCACTCACAACACACATGAAAATGTCTCTGCAGCTGACACACATAAAGAAGCTGCAAACAGCAACCAGCCGCTTTAATGACAGCTCAGGTAGCGTTCGGCTCGCGCTAACACATTTCTGACTACTGTAGGTGCCAGGCTGCTGTTCCACACAGCCTCACATGACAGACACAGAGCTCTCCCTGTTACACAAATAAAATGGCATCAAAAGGCAATAAAAAATAAAAGTGAAATTAAAAAAAGACTGTGGTTGCTTCATATTTCGTTGACAAATCTGTCAAAAGGTAATTTGGCATCATAAAACTACAATACCACGAGGCAGGATGTCTCAAATCAACATAATATGAGGCAGGAAGAGCATTATAGTAACACACTTTTAAGTCATAGTGATTGTGACAAATGCAGTAACTTCAGAGGTCTGTAAATCACCAACCAACTGCATTTGCTGGGAGGTACAATGATTTCCTTTTTCTTATGAGGCACAATCATTCACTCCGTTATGTTAACAAGACTGGTCGACTGAGCATGGACTCAAGTGCAGAAGCGGCAGTGTGCTGCTCTGCACCCAGAAACCAATGCAGCAGAGGGAGATTCGTGCTTATAGCCAAAGCAAAGCTTAACCTCTGGCAGAGTGACACATCTCATTCGGATTGTCTATTTAGGGTGACGCTGCATCTTTTTGTCATTGTCTCCTCAGAGGAAGCAGGCGCTGCTGCGAAGCCTCTTTTTCAGCCTTGGTCTCTGATTTTTTTTTTTTGTCTTCTTTTTTTTTTTTTGAAAGAAAAGTTGCGGTGGGAGTGCTGCGTTTGTTACCACAGGAGAGAAACCCAAGCTCTGATTCAACACAGCCATGCCCGGATCAAAACACACGCAGAATGATTCGAATCAAAGCCTCCAAGGAGTCTTGAGGGAGGGAGCTTTGCTATTCTGGAGATGCTGTAATGCCATGCCTATAGTATGGTCTCTTGCCAGGAAAGCACACATGAGCAATGCTCACAGAAGCAATGTGTGTGTGTGCTTTCCAGCCTGTCTGCCAGCATATCTGCTTACTCACTATGAATGTGCATACTTCTGCACTGTGTGTGCGTGTGCGTGAGGGGTAATTAGGACATTAGGAGAAGCTTCTGACAGGCTTGTCATCGACACAGCCTGCCCGGTGGAAAGGAGGTGGTCAGAGGGGTAAGTGGGGGTCCAGCAGGGTCAAGAGACAGCTGCTGCACCACCACTCACTGTCTGGAAGCTCTCAGAGAATATTAAACCACCGGGGCCTCGGCCAAGTTGCTCTCATTTATGGCATACACAAATTTCACAAGGAGGTAGCCTAATTTATTCTCACTGTTATGAAACTGCTATTGTTTATTATCCTGAAACATGAGATAAACATAAAAGGACCAAAATAGATGGCGATGGCGTCGAGGTAATTGAGGTTATTTTGTAAATCAGTGAATTTAGAATGCAACGATTGTTCTGTTTTTTGTTTTTTTAATCCACTCATGATGATAAATCTGTGTGGTCTCTCACCTACTGTGTATCTGTCGCCAGCCAAAAGAGGCTCTATTATTTCAATATGAGACATGTTAAAAACATCCTCCACGGCTGATGACCTTGGGGATGACATACCATTAATTGTATGGATGGATTATTATCACCACAACAACAACATGCCTCCTTTTCTGCTCCACTCTCCCTAACACCTGGGCCCATTCTGTGGCTGCCACTGCTCATATACTCATAATCACATCTATCAGCCCAAAACGTTAACTGCATCCGGGGACGCTAAACACGTCCATTTGTTTGCAGTTGTAATGTCTTTTGTGCGCCTCAATCAGGCACCTGTCAGACACACACCTGCTACCTTCTTGCTATGAAAAAAGGCAGAGGGAAGGCCTTTTGTTTCTTCACAGAGTTTATAATCAGCGCGTTGTTTCCAATCTTCTTCCACCATTTTTCAATTTCCCATTTCCCTTTTCTCAGTCAAATCACTGCTATCAATCAGGTGCACGTTTGAGAGAGGAAAGAGAGCGAGCTAGCGTGTGTGTGCGTGTTTGTGTGTGTCTGTATGTGTGTGTTAGAGATGGAACCATCTCCAGCCCTAGGCCTCATTAGTCAGAGACTGCAGGAGGAAATGTGTGTGTGAATGTGAGCGGCAGACGCATGTGTGCGATAAAAATGAATACTGGTAGAGTGTGTCTGTCAATATGAGGCCATTTAACATTCCCCCATTGCATCCAAATGATGCACAGCGGACATTATGCTCTCTATTTGACTTCTCCTCTAAATGGATACTCAACCCAGTACGTTCTATAATAGTTTGCCCTTTCCCTCCACTGTGCTTACTGATATCATGGCAGAAGATGACCTATAACATCTCAAAAACAATTCATGTGCAACGAAGAAAACATCTTCTCCGTATCAGCGTGTCCTTGCTGTGAAAACATCTCAGGAACGAATGCGGTTGACTGATGTGGCAGTCAATGCGAATGAAACTGTAACAGCTGCATAGGCACAAGCCATATTGATCTTGTGTGACGAGAGGCGCTCGCAGTGCATCGACATCTTTGAAGTGAGTCTACTCAGTGGCTCTGATAGTCTGTTTCACTGAACACGCTGACTATTACGACAGAAATAGCAGAAATTAGGCAACAAACACAAAGTGGAATAAAGGATGAGCAAACACAGCGAGTCCAGATTATTGCCAACGTGGCAATATGCTGGTTGTTTTACTGAGTGTATTGATTAGAAAAGAGATCTATTTGAAGTGGCCGCACAAAAAATGGCAACTATAGTAAATTCACAATGGCAGGCTAATATACGGCTTCACTGCTTTCATTTATTCACAGCTTGACATTTCCTCCCTTCCACAGAGTGTGCTCTAACTGTGTGCCAATGGCCACATCATTTAGACTGGACCCGCATGAATATTTAACATTAGTGCCTGGCTCGTAGCTCACAGAAAATGAATTATTTTTAGTGGGCTTTGCAGAGGCACCGTGGAAAACCCTCACTCTGGTGATGAATCGCTGGAGAGTTTATGTTGTATTAAGCAGGC
Organism: Etheostoma perlongum; assembly: GCA_026937815.1. Taxonomy (NCBI): domain Eukaryota; kingdom Metazoa; phylum Chordata; class Actinopteri; order Perciformes; family Percidae; genus Etheostoma; species Etheostoma perlongum. Next base: position 2,984,910 of record CM049373.1, read on the forward strand.
AAAACAAATGGATATCAATCATTTGAAGCTTTTTATGCTTGCCAGCAACACATCCCCCAGCCCTTTACGGAGATTCAGTTGGTTTTCAGAGGGATCAGCTGCTGGCCTCGGGTGGGTAAAGACGGGTCAGACCCGGGTTCATTGCTCTTTATTGACAAGCCCTCAATGAAAGAGGAAGACGGACTCGGACGTGATACAGTAGGAAACAGCAGATTTAGGAAAGAACATGTTTCAGTCTTCTTGCTTTATAAGGGTTAACAATCTTAGTCACAAATAAACACTATAGCATTACTTAATCATGTAATATATTAGTCTGGTGCACTGTTTACATGTAAAGTACTAGACCTGCTTACTTTGCTGCTACTACACGTCACACCACTGTCATTGATCTTGTTATATTGTCTTTAACTGCTATATTTTATTTCCTTTTTCACTTCTATTCTTATTTCAGTTTTATATAATGTATACTTTATTAATCTTGCAGGGGGAAATTACAATTAACAATCTGTTGTTATTACACACATTGCACACATGCTTAGTACCTATACATGCACTAAATGGAGATATGTCAGAGTGGGGGGGGGGATGCCCATGAAAAGGTTCAGTTGCTCAAGAGCCTCTTGGCAGTGCCCAGGAGGTGATCTGGCACCTCTCCAGCTTCCAGTCCACCACCATACTTTGGTCCGTACAGGGACTCAAACCATGGACACTCTGGTTCCCAACCCAACTCCCTACTGACTGAGCTCCTACCACCTCCTATTTATTTAGTTTTTACTATTTATCTGTACTTATATGATGTCCTCACGCTGCTGCAACAACTGAATTTCCCCTCTGGGGATCAATAACGGCGTATATTATATTACCTGGGGTAATAACCAATTTTAAGACAACAGTGTCTTTTTAAACTGCAAGTAAATAGCATTTCATAGACTACAGTATGTCAGTTTTCACTACATTGTGGGGAAACTTTGGTATGGAAAACGCAGTAGCACCCATGCACAACAGGATCCCCTTTGGACATTATGGAGAGAAAGAAAAAAATAGGGTGGGAGGGGCGCACAATGAAAGAGTGAATGAGAGGAGAGGGTTTGGGTGTGGCCCTGCTCCCAAAATTCTTCTAGGTAGGTAAAAATGCAGAAATGTGATGAAATCTTGAGTCGTCAATCAAAAATGATCTTAAATTGCACTAAACCTTGTCAACCAACAGCTGATTTAGAGTTTGAGAGTGAGGCCCAACGATGTCACCATATGACTATAGAACCAAGCCACATTTACAGTACAAACCAACCAATGTCAGAGTACACTGGCTAGTTAGCGTAAGGCTATGGCTAAAAATAAACATTTACCCCGTCAACTCACCAAATCCCTTTGCAAAAATCTGCATTCCATGTTGCCCTCTTTCCACAATCCGATTCACAATCTCCCCTCCTCTTCTTTTGACTTTTTTCGATGCTTGTGTTGCGTGTGTTTTGTGAAATTGTCAGAAAAGTGTATACAGGCCTCCAACTGTATGTTCGAGGTGATAATTAAAGGTGGTTTTGTACCGTCCTACATTATAGTGAGAGGTGTTTCTGAATGTTTGTCCTCCCTATTTACATCTATGATGGGAGCAGAATATTAAAAACGTAAAATGTAGTCCACTACACCATCACCACCATTCAATGCTAAAACCTATTATTTAACACCTCCATGATAATTACTAACAAACTATTAAAGAAGACTTTATAGCAGAGTAGCTATCTTAGATTGTTCGAGGTGTGCCTAATAAAATGGCCTTAGTAAGTGTATGTAGATAATATATCATATCATGTTCATAATATCGTACAGTCTGACACAAATTGCAATTAAGACTGTTTTAACAACAGTGTAACGTACAATACACTTGTAAACTTAGAACACTATCTATTGGCGCCATTAGCCTTATCAACTGTAATGATACACTATTTTGAGGTAAAAGAGAATAACTAAGGTCAAATACAAACTGCAAGTAATTAGCCCAGCACAGGCTTCAGGACATCTTGTGAGCTTGGCTTCCGCTGCAATTTGTAACTCTGGAAAAGATTCACTTAATGAAATGGAAAGAACTTAACCAGAAACATTTTATGTCCAACCATTGATCATGGGATTACAGAGGGATGGTTAAACTATATCTTTTATATACTGTATATATATTTCAAAATCTAGAGAAATTCCCAAAACCTCCAAAAATACCAAATATTCCAGGTTGCATTTTGAGGGAAATGTATATAAAAATGATGGGATAGAATAGAATATTTTCCATATTTTACTGTGCAGACAACGTATAACTTCAATGAGTGTTGGAGCAAGCTGATACTGTCAGATACTGTGAAGACGATGTTTCCAACCTTAATATCAAAAGGTCTTACGAAATGAATTATTCGGACAAGTGTTTTATGTGCATGTGTTTTAAGCACAATTCTGCATGTGCATGACCTATTTTCTGTTGCTCTATATAAGGCTTAGCAGAATTTCTTCTTCTTTAATAACCACCATGTTTTTCAGCATAGATCTTTACCTGTTGTTAAAGGTCTCATGACATGGTGCTTTTTGGATGCTTTTATATAGACCTTAGTGGTCCCCTAATACTGTATCTGAAGTCTCTTTTATATAGACCTTAGTGGTCCCTAATACTGTATCTGAAGTCTCTTTTATATAGACCTTAGTGGTCCCCTAATACTGTATCTGAAGTCTCTTTTATATAGACCTTAGTGGTCCCCTAATACTGTATCTGAAGTCTCTTTTATATAGACCTTAGTGGTCCCCTAATACTGTATCTGAAGTCTCTTTTATATAGACCTTAGTGGTCCCTAATACTGTATCTGAAGTCTCTTTTATATAGACCTTAGTGGTCCCCTAATACTGTATCTGAAGTCTCTTTTATATAGACCTTAGTGGTCCCCTAATATTGTATCTGAAGTCTCTTTTATATAGACCTTAGTGGTCCCCTAATATATCTGAAGTCTCTTTTATATAGACCTTAGTGGTCCCCTAATACTGTATCTGAAGTCTCTTTTATATAGACCTTAGTGGTCCCCTAATACTGTATCTGAAGTCTCTTTATATAGACCTTAGTGGTCCCCTAATACTGTATCTGAAGTCTCTTTTATATAGACCTTAGTGGTCCCCTAATACTGTATCTGAAGTCTCTTTTATATAGACCTTAGTGGTCCCCTAATATTGTATCTGAAGTCTCTTTTATATAGACCTTAGTGGTCCCTAATACTGTATCTGAAGTCTCTTTTATATAGACCTTAGTGGTCCCTAATACTGTATCTGAAGTCTCTTTATATAGAGCTTTGTGGTCCCCTAATACTGTATCTGAAGTCTCTTTTATATAGACCTTAGTGGTCCCTAATACTGTATCTGAAGTCTCTTTATATAGACCTTAGTGGTCCCTAATACTGTATCTGAAGTCTCTTTATATAGACCTTAGTGGTCCCTAATACTGTATCTGAAGTCTCTTTATATAGACCTTAGTGGTCCCTAATACTGTATCTGAAGTCTCTTTATATAGACCTTAGTGGTCCCCTAATACTGGATCTGAAGTCTCTTTTATATAGACCTTAGTGGTCCCTAATACTGTATCTGAAGTCTCTTTCCCAAAATTCCGGCTTGCTCGTTTGAAAGCCTTGATGTCTCTCTAGCATGGGTGGGCCATGCAGAGGAAGGGGAGGAAACCTTGCCCATTATGAGGTCTTAAGGGGATAAGAGACTCCAGATCAGCCCTTCTGACCTTTCATTTTCTCAAAGGCAGAGCAGGATACCCTGGGTTTGGGTTACACCTATCACCATTTCTAGCCCCTGGGGGTCCAAAGGCGGACTGGGCGAACTTATATTAATGTTAAAAAACCTCATAAAGTGACATTTTCATGCCATGGGACATGTAGTCTGAAGTCTGTATGAAGAAAAGGACTATTGAGTCTTGCCATGACAAGGCTGGCTGCGCCGTACAAAGCCTCCTGCAAAATTAAGATGGCTAAGAGAACAATCCTAAAAGTGCAAAAAGGAGTAGTTCTTATTGATGATTAAATGAGCTCTTCATGCTTCCTCTACCTGCTTTGAGTAGTTTTATTTGATTGGGTATGTAATTACCTTAACATTGGTTAATTGCTAGTTAATGTACCTCTCATTTCAATCACATATCCCTCTAATCTGTCAATCAGTCATTTAGATATCATGGATAAATTCAGTCAGTTAAAAAACACACACATGCACACAAACAAGCGCCCGAAAACGCCGGTGTGACACACACGGTTTAAAGATTCTCAGATTACTTGACAGTTTCATTAAGACAGATTACCATGACCCTGAAGTTTTAATCTTCCAGATAAAGTGAAGCTGTTTTTACAGCCATCCTCAAGGATGCACTTCATTTCCAACAACATCCAACCTGAGATGAGATTTGGCCTTTCTCAAATACAATCTGAATTGCTCCAATTGATTAAACAGAAACTGGCAGGCTGAACAGAGCAGAGCTGAGTACAAACCCGTCCACGCAGCCACTGGCAACTGTGGACACAAGATTGAGGGCAAGATATCTGTAAGTGGGCTGGCACCTGAGTCAGAGAGATAGTCCTGCTTACTTGGGGAGGGAAGGAGGGTTGAATTGGAGAGAGACTAGGTGGCTTTGCCTGTGTTTCCCCTTCAGGTTAATATTATTGCTGTGCGATACTGTCCAGATGACAGTTTGCGATGCCTGAAAGTCTGTGAGCAGGCAGAAAGAGTTCAGTTCATTTATCAGAAGGGAGGGAGGGAGTGTGGCACAGGGGAGAGTGAGGCTGAATCTGAGTAATTTTAGTAGCCGTTAATGTGAGTGGTCTCAAAATGACTAAAGTTTGCGCTCGCAAGTGGATGCATTCACATGTGTGAGATGAGTGAGTGCTATCTGCAACCAGAAGAGGCACCGGCAGTACAGATGTGTCTCTCTCTTTCTCTCTGAGCCCAACATGAAACACAGGAAACAGACTCTTTGATCATTACCTACCTGTCAGTCTGCCCTCCACTGGGACCGTCTGTTACGACTGCTGATGTGCCACACTGACAGGCCAGAAACACACACGCTAACTCAAACCCAAAAAGCAGAACCACTATGAGCCTGACTGGTGCCGGCATTTAACTCGTCCCAGAGAAGGGATAACAATGGCCGACCAGTGGTGTGGGCAAAGCTCAGGTTTATTATTCCATATTTGGATTCCAATTAGGCTTAGTGACTGCGAGGCTTGCAGGGGTCCACATTCGCTTTTGTACCAACGGGCAATTTACTCTGCACTTCCTGTGATTGTATGTTTGTTGAGTGCGGGAGAAACCAGCAGAACCCAGTGTGATCAAAGGGTGAACATGTCTAGAAGTAGTGAGTCAAAAGCAAACAAGCTTTTCCAAGTTCATTTGTTTGACTTACTGCTTCTTCATTTGATGTCCTACAACCTGCTGAGAAAATTGTAGACAAACAGGAGGACATGGAAACTACATATGGACACTAGGACGTAAAAGCCAGTCCTTCCTTCCGTGAGAACCTATTTTCATGCTAATGCATATCTGAAAGGTAGTGTCCTTTTCTGTTCATTTTACTGTGACGTTTTATAAAAAGCTGGATTTAAAGCATCTCTTTAGTGTCTAGAAATGTTGCCACATTGCAGCAATTAAGTTGGTGTGAAAATTGTTTCTGTAACTACTTTACAAAAATAGTAAAATAAGATGCCAGTAGGAACTGAAATTTCCTTTATAGTCCAGGTGATATGTGAAAATTATGTTCACCTTTCAATAAAAGCATGAACTGCAAATGCTAGTTTGGGGCCCTGAACATTTTCCAAAAATGGAGTCATCGCAAACACATTTTACTTTCCGCCATTACTTTCTGTATTTTGCATCGTATCTATTGAACCAGACATGACAACACAGAATAGGTGATACCCCTATGTTCTGATGGTCAATGATTACAATGGTCCACATACAGCATTATAAACTCTGTAGGTTAATGGTTAATGGTGAATTCAGTAACACTGAAGAAGGAAATCAGGGTATCTGAGAATCTATAGGCTAGACTTTATAATATTATGTCTGTTGGACGCAGGTTGTGTAGAGTTTTAAACACGTAATCCTTTTTATTTAAAAACCCTGAAAATAAAGTGACTGTAAAGACTAGACCAATAATCAATATGAGACAACTGGTGGTTTGTTTGGAGGCTTTCTTGACTTTGCAATGCCCTCGGCAGCCTTTCTTGCAGCCAAAACTTAAGGGTGGACTGGCTCGCCTGCAGAAAAGTTGACCACAATGGTCCCCAGTCGCTTGGGTCCCTCAGTCCATTCAATCTGCTGGAGATGGCATAAGTGCTTGTCCCCAACAGTGTCCTACTAGGTACACTGCTCTTTTGAGGTGCTGAATGTGACACTGAACGTAAATTGTGAGCTGTAGAGTTGCCCAATGTTGATGTAATCAGCTGGGGACCCTGGGCTGGAAAACAATGTTCTTTCCATAAGTGCAGTGAATATACAGTATGTGTGTATTAAGGTCTGTGTGTGTGGATGTATATGTATGCGTATATAGGTAGCCATGCATATACTTAGATTTGGCTTACGTTTATGCATGCTTCATTTTCCCTTTTTATTTAATTTAAATAATTGCTATTTTTTATATTTTTACATATATGTTTTTTTTTTATATATATTTTAACCTTATTTTTGTCCTGTACACAAATCACAATTGCACTAAAAAATTTTGTTTTTGAAAAAATGCTAATAAAAAGAGTTTTGGAATAAAAGAAAAAATCTTCTGTATCATCACTTCCAATTAATATTGTTCAATTTGTTAAAATTTGAAAAAAGGTTTTAAATATAATTTTCTGTCACCACCACAAACACACTTGTTATCACTTTTGGGGTGGAAGTTAGAAAACCTTCGCAAATACTAAAACTAAGTTAATGGCTAGAAACCCCCCAGTGGTAAAAGTTGTTTTTTGTCATTTGCTAGTAACAGCAAGAATCTGGTGTCTGCCTCCATCCTGTGCAGAGGCCTGCTGGCTTTCACTATAACTATTTTAATATACTGACTGTTGTGCCTTTGTATCCGTGGGTTAACAACTGTTGGTCAACACTTCTAAAAGGAAGCCTTTTAGGGGCTTAGTTTGCTGAGCTTGTTAGGGGAATATCTGCATCTTTATGATCAATCAAACTGTTTCTAATGCCTCATTTCCTCTGCTGCCTTTGACACATATTCGCCACAATCTGTTACTCTTGTTTTCTGACTTTTCTGTCACCGTTGTTTTCAGCTCCCATTGGTTAAAAGTTACCTCTTTAATCTTCATGTGCCCCCAACTGGCACCGAATGTAAACAAATGAGCAATATAATGCAGCAGGAAGAAGTATACACACATTTATATGCAGAGTTGTGTTTGGCTCTGTTTCTATTTCAAACGAGTTCAACTTTATTGTAAATGTAGCACCCACATGCCTTAGGGTGGTCACATTTGGTTGCAGCAATTTACACAGTTTAAGTTGTAATGGCTTTTCCACATCTTTCTCAGAAACAGCTAAGACACCTCTGTAACTACTTCTGGGATACACTGTGCAACCACAGCTATGACTCCATTAGCATACATTGTACTGTCAATTTAAAACTAATGTTTTGCAGCTTATTCTAATGGGAATTTGTTTGGAGTGCAGGATGAGAATATGAGGACAGAGGAAACATGCGGCTATGATGTTGTGTGGAGAAACATTATACTGTGTATGCCGAATCTCCCGATGCAGTATCACATAATGTCATCTCTGTTGTGCTTCTGATCAGAGCGCCAGATCTTGCCTCACAACATCAAAGAGTTCTCATACCCAGCAAACCAAAGTCCAAACAGACTGACAGACTCGCGCATGAATTCACAGGAGCTCATTGCGTCTGAACATTCTCAACATTCGCTTCTCACCTCAGATGAAGAAGATGTGTATCTGTCACTGCCTCAGCTGCCTGTGTACACTTAGAACACCATTTAATACAAACAATGTAAATTCAGACATTGTGATGAATAAATAATGCAGTGATCCATGCCGTGCTGCGGTGGATGATGTATTCAGATTGTTGTCAGAGTGGCCTGTGTGTGTACTATTATTATACATCATAGTATTGGATTTTTATTACTAATGGATGGAAGAGTGGATGAGTAAACAGTATTTTAATGTTGTAATTTTATTTTTTTGTTCCATTTAATGCACAAGAATATCTTTTTATTATATTTGATATGCTGATTGTAGGTTTATAAAATCCTCCATGTAGGGTAATGGAGTAAAAAGTACAAAATTACATTATTGAAATGTATTGGATGTGTAAAGTAGCATGAAATACACAAATAAAGTATAATAAAATAAATGTACCTGCAGAACTGTACTTAGTAATTGTACTTTACACCTCTTCATTTTAACATGTAATTGTGGGCTACAAGGCTAGGTATTATTTAAAAAACAATTGTGGTTTTAAATAATATTATGTTATGTTTTCCTTTTCATTTAAAAAAGATATCTTAGTTTCTTAAAGGTTTAATGTCGTCCAAACACCAGCAGTCAAATAGGAACTTTGCCAAAAATAATATACTCTAAAATTTGTATTTCTTTACATTCAAACAGGGAACTCTTAAAGTTTTAATCAGACCAGGCTTTCGGAGCTAACTGAAGATGTCTGGTACTCACTGGTGGATTCATACTGTATCCCACTACTGCCCACAGAAATAATACCAAAACTATGCTTCTGATACCACAAACTGCTGCTAACAACAATAATCCAGCTGCTATTACAACTACTAATAACAATAATACGATGTGAATGCGGGGTGTTGCACAGCGGTCCTTGCCGGAGGAGGTGATGAACACAGAAGAGTTGATGATCATAGAGGAAATAAAGAGAAAGAGTCGGTTAATCTATGGCACAACACTGCTGACACCTCGTAAGATTAGAGACGCCTCTCAGTCTAAATCAGTCCTCTATCTGCATACTTAGCGTCATTACTTGCTTTGTGGGGTACTACCCTCAGGGGCGCCTTGCCCACACAATGGTAGAGTGCCAAGCTGCAGAGCACGAACCCACACACACACGCATTGACTTTGTCACGCATGCAGTCACGCTCAGAGAGACAGACATGAATTGAATGTGATGATTAACAAGGAAAATTCAGGGAAATCTTTACAGAAAGAGTCTGAATGCCTCCACAGTGGTGCAAACTTCCCAGCAAGAGTTCCCTTTAGTTCAAATGTAAATGCTAACTATTATATCTCATAGCAGCACGGACTGATAGAGCTTTGATGGTCAGAAGAATGGCATTTGAGAGTGAAAAGAGTGTGTTTTTCCAGGAAGATCAGGGCCATGTATAGGGTATTTTTGTGTTGGGCAGAGAAGAGACTGCCACTGGAATGCCAGAGAAAATTCCCGTTTTTTTCAGTACTCTGTGTTGCTGTTAGGGATCTACAGCACCCCCAGGATCAGCATCAGGAAACATTTTCATCCCTGGGCTTACAGACCTACTGAGCTGCAGCTCTGCATCCTCTTCCCAACCTTACTGCTCTTAGCTGTGAGCCAGCTTTACTCCTTGAAATAAAAACTGTCCGCACAACTGCTCGTCACATTTGATGTGTGTGCAAGGTTGACGGAGGCACAGTTCATTGGCAACTTCAGCTTGGGATTTTTTGCTTTTTGTGGCAATATGAGGAAATTAATAAAGCTGTTTTTTTACAGCTTTTTGTTGAGAGCAATAAAATAAAAATGGCAAGAGGATGTTTTCTTTTTTTTCCGCAGCAATTCAAGTCTTAAAAACACTCAAAATCGATGAGGTTGAATTTGCACTTCCCCACTCCTTTTTGTATTGAAGAAGAGCAGGGTTCTACGTTGATTTTTTAAAATTAAATTACCAGAGTCAATTTCAACGCTGCAAAACACCTCACATACAACCTGGCAATAACACCGGCCTGTATAATGAGGTAAAATAAAGGCTAAATGAATCCAAATCAGACGAGCCATGGGACTGAGGGAATGTGCACTGTGAACAATTAGCTAGCTCATCCAGCATGCGAATCAGCTCCTGGCACATCACACACATACTGTAAAGCTCATTACTGTTGCAGAACACACAATCAGCCGATCAAATTCAGCGACGGAGCTCCGTCAGGGTCAGGGTCCGCCTGTCATTCAACTCTTTAACCCGCCGTTGCACCCCAAATCACCCAGCGCGGACGGACGCAGCAGCAGCCTTATGCTGTGTTTTCACAAGTCATGCTTCCTTATATGCAGGACTTTTCCCAGCCTTTCCCCCTCCTCCTCTTTGACGGATGCTGACTGTTGTGATGCTTTCATCTCCTCCCTCGGAAAAAAATAAATGAAAGAAAGAATCTTTGAACGCAAACACCCATGGTTAAACATAAAAGGGCTGAGATATTTTAAAACTGACATCACTTCAAAGGGAGTGAACACATTCAAAGGGTATCACAGGAAAGAGATTCAAAAGCCTGCTAGTCACCTGTAATCCACTGCTAATACTCGGTCCCCACAACGGCATATTAACATACACACACACACCCTCTGCACTTTGAATATACAGATACACACTGCCAATGAATGATTCATTAATATTCAGCTGAACGCCAACAAAATGTACAGCTGCAAGAATGTCTCACGTAGATATTTTATTAGTTGTAGCTACTTTGTCCGTATTGATTTAGCATGCCTAGAAGAAGGATCTACACATATACACGGATTATCTCGTGAATATTTCAGTGTCATTACAGATCAGCGGCTGTTGCATAGTGACAACTATGCTGTACGTCTCTTTTCTTTTCGGTGTCTCATTCTTTCATCACTTCAGCTCTTTGTCTCTGCCTCCCTGTTCTTTGAATTTGTTGCCTCAGTCAGTTGTGTTGAAAGGTGTAGCTTTAAAAAGAGAAAGTACCTCACTTCTATATAAACCAAGGAAGGAACTGTACCTTCAAAGGTTTGTTTGGTGTTGTTGTTGGGTTTTTTTAACCACGCAAAGAAGTTTAAAGTTTTATAAAAGTTTAAAAAGAATAGGACTAAAAATTTGATGCAGCACAAACAAGCATTAAATAGAAGTCTTTGTGATCACAGTTAAAGGAAGCCTTGGAAGAGACAAACACACTTATACTATAATCTAGGACCAGGATCTGAGTAGAGTTAGTCTCGCATTGCCAGACCTTCCTTAACAGCGCTGTGAAGGAGGGTCTGGTAAGTCCACACAGCTTTCTGGGATGGGAGGAATACATGCTCTGGTTTATTGGCCTTTCTCTAAACCAATCACAATCGTCTAAAGCGCCAGATGGAGTAATGGTGCCTGTCACTCCCCGATGTAAGTCGAGTGCAGATTTGAGTCTCGCATGTGTCACTTTGCGACAAGTAGCATACAAGATGCTAACGAGAAACTTCTGTAATGTCAATGAGTAAAATTATCTACTTAACGAAGTTGGTTCACTGCTGGCTACAAGTTAGCATCAAACACAACAAAGTAGACAGAGCCTTTGCAAAAATAGCCTCGGGAAGGAACTTGTTTTGGTGGAACGTGTGTACGTTCAAAAGTAGTTTTAGTGGTACAACAGAAAACTCAGATTGGACAGTCTAGCTAGCTGTCTGGATTTACCCTGCAGAGATCTGAGGACCAGGTAACCATAGTCCTCAGATTGGACAGATAGTCTAGCTAGCTGTCTGGATTTACCCTGCAGAGATCTGAGGACCAGGTAACCATAGTCCTCAGATTGGACAGATAGTCTAGCTAGCTGTCTGGATTTACCCTGCAGAGATCTGAGGACCAGGTAACCTTAGTCCTCAGAAATCCATCTGAGTTTAGAATTGTAATACAATGAAAGTGGAAGGTGACGGACATCTGGCCGAAATTAGGGACATCCAGTGGAATTTCCGGCAGCACCTGAACAATCCTGTAAATGAAACATTGTCGATATAGACTAGAGTACAGCTTGCCCCCCACAGTCCAGACAAACGGTGCCTGCGTCCACTTGAACAGGTGGTCTCGGGTGTGGTTCACGTCAGGGTTGATAACCAACTGTACCAAGTAGAGTTGCTAATTTGGAGGGGATTTTCTATACCGATAGCCTACCCTTGTTTTTTGTGTCTTTTCTTGTTTATTGAGTTTTGTTTTTTTTACAGCCTACACTTGTCAACGGTCATTAACAACAACAAGCAGGCAACAGAGTCCCATTTCACCTATCCAGGACACTCGGAGATGGAGGAGACCTCCTACTGTATATAACAAAATCTAAAAGGCTCTTTATTCTACTCATATTTAACTACTTTATTAATATTTAATAAATAATTTCCTGATGTTGTATAGCTCAGTTAACCATTAATTAGAACAAATTATGGGTTGCCAGGTTGTCAAAAATCCCTTTTTTTTAGTTTGATAATAAGGCAATTGGTAATAAGGCAGTTACACATGTTAGTGTTCCATTAGTTTGATTGGTTTCTTTCTTTCTTTCTTTCTTTTTTTGAAGATAATTTTTTGGGGCTTTTCCCTTTATTCTATAGTGACAGTGGATAGACAGGAAAGGGAGAGGTCGGAATCAAACCCGGGCCGCTGCAAAGGACTCAGCCTACATGGGGCGCACGCCGGCACACTGGGTGAGATGGAACATCAGGTAAAATTGTCTAAATTCTATTCACGTCATTACATATGATGAATAATTGTTGTTTGGGGCGATTAGGCAAACAGTAGCTTGATCTATAAGTCTTAAATAAATCACTCATTTAACCTTAATAAAGCTACCAGTAAAACATCTAAATATTTTAGGAGGATGACTTTTTAGAAAGCGGGTTTAGATTATGTCTGTGTGATTTTGAATAAACACCAAAGAAACGCTGGCACTATTGTTCTGTAAAGTAATGTAAACAATGTATAACAGAAGGAGCCTCAGCCAGTATACCCTCGGCACTGTCGCACTTAAAAAGGGAATCACACATTTTGGCAAAGCACTCACATCTTAAGGGAAAGATGAGCTTCATCTTTAAATTGCTCAAATTTCCATTTCCATTTGATTGTTCTTTCAAACTGCTGCGTATTAGTTTGGCACAGCGGGCAGATAGAGTCCACTCTATAAAACTAATCTTTAAACCATTTTGTTTCTGGGCATCTTCACTTCGACCCAGAAATCTGTAGATCATGTGATTAGACAAGTGAAGCAAGCAAAGGAAATAAAAAAAATAACGACAACATAAGTTTCTGTGTGGACTGGATACAGAAGGTGAATATTTACACAATAAGTAAGCCACTATAAAGTGGAACATTTTTACTTTTTAATTTGTTTCATTTTCTACAAAACCCCTAAAACGCCCTCAGGCTACAAACTGATTGGTATTCTGCACCAAAATGTAATTTTTTTTTTAACCTTAGACATTCAGCATGCAGAATAGTGTAATTCAAAAGGAATCCGTTACAATACTACTGCAAAATCAGTCTGCAAAATATTCTGGTGTTGCCCCTGTTGTCGATTTATCAAAAGTGACAAATGAGAATGATATCTCAAAAGCCATACGGGCTAAAAGGGAGGCTGATGATGATGTCCGTCTTTGCAGGTGAAGAAAATAAATAAAGATGAAAACTGCTAATTTCTTCACTCTGATTACTGCTGTCACTTTAGATTCATCCATTGTGTGTGTGCAGATTTGGCAGTCAGTTGCAAAGCCTTAAACACAAGCTCCCTGGGAAATACTAAGGTCAAGAGGGATCCATAAATAATCCCTAAGTCTGACTCCTCCACTAAGCGTTATTCAAAGAGGATCGATAGGATGTTGTGATTCAAACACAAAAACTTATTCTTTTGCTTATCAGCAAAGCTCTCTCCCAGCACTTTCTGGTGATCAATTATTAAAATCAACTTCACATGGCCCGTACGTGTCAACAAACTGGGGAAGTCAGATTTATTCTATATGCTAAGACTTTTGAGAGGTAATTTTTCATCTGAGTGGCCTTTAGCATTTCTTATTAAAATACATTATTGTTCTTGTGGATTTATTTATTCAATGTGATAGCTCATTAGTCAGATTAATGTAATGCACTCTCGTCTCACTAGAAATGGTTTGCCTGGAAAGAAGGTCCGTCTTGCTGTAAATAAATGACATGAGGTAAAGTTCAAATCTGCTTTTTGCCAAAATGTTATCTTTTATTATGCATCTGTTTTTAAATATGGGGTGAAGCTAAATGTAATTTGCAGTACTTGCAGTACAATTTAACAGAAGACTCTCAGCTTCAATATTCAAAATTTACTAGTATGTATGAAAGTATGAAAAGTAAGCAGCAAGTTTTGAACTGAAGACGGCACTAAATGAAAGATCATGGGATCATCAATGTTATTACAATTCATCCTCAGGGGAGCATGAATGTGCTGTATGTATAACATTTCATATCTTATTAAATAATTGTTAAGACATTTCACTCAAAATCACAAATATCAACCTCATAGTGGGGCAAGTCAGATCATCACCAAACTCTGTAGGACTCATCCTCTGAAGACCATGAATGTCCGTATGAAACGTCAGAGCAATCCATCAAATGTTGAGACATTTTAGTCTGGACCAAGATAAAGCTGCAAGCTGACACTGCCATTCAGAGAGACATTTTTATAGTTGCATAGTAGGATATCCTAGTTTTTGAGTAGATTCCAAAAAAAACATTTTTTTTAGAAGTTTCAAAGATTCAGCTCCAACATGTTCCAATCATGTTTTATTAACAATACCAACATAATACACAGATGAAACCTTAATTCAAGCACAAATAATGATTCAAGGAAACCTACCCATTTGAGATTTTACAAGTTAGTGTTAAAACTGTGTTTAATAACTTTAACCCTTGTGTTGTCCTCCCATCTTCTGTATGGATAGACAGAAGACGAGAGAGAACTTGTCCTTCCAGGTCAAAATGAAAATGAAAAATAAAATGAAAATGTTTTGTGCTTTTCCGATGTTTTTGAAAGCTTTTTCTGATTTATTTGTCACTTTTTCCATGCTATTGGCGCTTTTTAAAAAAAACTTGAGTTGGTTTATTAATAGGTTTTACGCTTGTTCTTGGAATTCATGGTCAACAAACCTCATATATATCAAATTATAGATACGTGTTTAGTTAAAAAGGCAGAAATGATGAATTATTTAGTTAAGATCAGAGGTTGTTGAGTGGCTCACAGAAGTGTGTGTCAAAGTTCATACTGTTTTGAAACCATTAAAAAAAAAGAAATTCAGATGCTGTAAGATTAAATAAAACACCCAAAAAATTCAAGTAATCATTAATTTTACCTGAAGAATGTTGTATGGAATCATCCATTTTATTATTGGGCAATTTGGTTGAAAGAAATCCATTTTTCGGATATAAAACACTTTGAAACAGTTCAGTTTGGCACAAGGAAAACACAAGGGTTAATAACCAAATAAGTTATTCATTTTTTTTTGAGTTTATTGCAAGTAGTAGCAAATTTTAAAAGATGGAGTGGAGCGAGAAAAGATAAGTGGAACCGTCAGCTATTCTTTGGAAGCAATTTGACTGCCATTCAAAGCATCGTGTACATGAATGCAGTTGAGAAAAATAAAACATCTCTTGAGTTAGAAAGCTAGAAGTCTGGGGAACACTTGGATTCATTAAAATGTGTATGCACAGAAATAATAACCTTTTTAAAATTCCATGTTCATTATCAGGCTGATGAAACAGTACACCAGCTGTTAACAGTCTCCTGATTTCACACAGCAGCCATCCATACCTACCCAAAGTGTTTCGACACAACTGGGGGTGAGGGCTTGGCATTTTATGATTTATCATAATAGGGTTTTTTTAGAGCCATTTAACAGAAACATTTTGAAATGGTGATAAGTGTGTTGTCATCACGATTACTGGCAAAAACATCAACATCAGTCAGTCTTTTACTGTGTAAAAGCCTTTTTTCCCTTTCCGGTAAGCATGATTAACATTTTTATAGTTATATATTTGGGCAACTCAAAGCAGTTGTATGAGTTACTCTGTAAATACTTGAAGACATATTTACTTTGTTAATATTAAAACAACACCAACATCTTTACCAAACCTTTAGGGACTATATTTGTTTTGCATGGAAATACATTTACTACTGTTACAGCCATTGACTTCCATTTAATGCCATTTTGTCAAAGTTACATAATTGTTCTGAGGTAATGCAGAGCAGACTTTTAATAAAGCATCACCACACAATGATAATGTAACAATAAAAAAGTGTACTTATTGATTTTTATACCTGCCAGAAATGAAGGGAAATCAATGGAAGTCTGGAATTGTTAAAAACTGTAATGCTGCGTTAAGTGTAGATTTGACGTTAAGGGACTAAACTTAACCATATGGTGATGGCAAAAAACTATTTTTAATAGCTTAAAAAATCAACTCCATTTCATTATTTCATAATGTTTTACTAAACATGGTCACACAAAGAAGTGATGAAACAAACGTCTTTAACCCTCTACATTGCTTGTTGTTGTTTACTAAATACAATCATAAAAATAATCATTTACTGTCACCCCTGAAATACATTGTTTCTACAAATACACTGCTATTCACAATAATTAACACATGTGCCATTTTTAGTGTAAATATGCCCTGTTATCCTGATCTCAATGCTGCAAAGTCTATATCCCCTTCACTGTCACAGACATTACAATGTTACAATTATTACTGTGGAAGGTCGACCTTTAATTGGGTAAAAATACATTTGTTAAAATGAAAGTTATTCATATGCACCAATAGCTCCAATTTGATATTTGAATGTACAAAAAAGCCCTGTTTAATAACTTTTACAATTAATCAGTTATTCATGTTTATTGCTATTCCCCCCAGCAGTAGCCTCTCTTAAGCGTCTGCATGAAACAGCTGACAGAAAAGATAGGTGGGAACATTAGCTGTTCTTTGGGAGCAATTTGACTGCCATTACTGTTTAAGTACATTGATTTCCATGTAATGCCATTTTGTAACTTTGACTAATAGTTGTAAGATAATGCACAGCACACTTTTCATAATAGAGCATCACTACACAATGATAATGTAACATTGGTGAAGTCTGCCTATTGATTTTCATACTGTGCAGAAATGAAAGGAAATCAATGCAAGTCTGGATTTGGAAGTTGATTAAAATCTAAAGCTGTAATGCTGGGTATAGTTCACAGAGTATGTCGCTAAGGGACAACAACTTGCAAACACACACACACACACACACACACACACACACACACACACACACACACACACAGAGAGAAAGAGCAAGACACTTTTTTAAGTCACCAGTGCATGCTTATGGGTTGATACTTTGATGCCATTTTAAAAAATTACATAAAAATGACTCCTCACAAAGTTTTCCAACTACACTCTTGAGCAGAAATTAAATTAAATTCTTTTTAATTTTTGACAACTTGTTTATGCGATTCTAAACAAATTCCTATTCAACACTTACTCGTCTCACTCCAACTCTCAAAAGCAGTCTGCTTTGCGCATCAAAGAATTTAAATTGCCTCTCTTACTCTTGTGCAAAATGGGACACGCCTTCACTCTGGGGAAACACTGCCCACCTCTACGGCTATTTGAGGAACTACGTCCTCCCAAAGGTCTTGATTTCTAAAGTCAACAGTATTTGTATAATATGTAGCACTGACTCATCTCCACCCTAAATGCCAACCTCCACTCACGGTAAAAAAGGGGCCAGATGATGTCTTTTTCTTTTTACTATGTCAGAAAAAAAGACAGCGATTACAGATAAACACTGTTTACAAAATGTTCTAATACTGGCTTTTTGAGATGATGTGAATCCAGTGTTTGATCACAGTCCTAGGGCAATTTTTCAAATCTATCTGCACTACAAAACAGTCTAATGGAAAAAAACATTTGCTGTGCTCTGATTGCAGATTATCACAACCCAGTGAACAAACATTTGTCTTGTCAACATCTCCAGCATGAACTACTTCTTCAGAATTGGGATGCTATTTGAATTTCACCGCATGCTATTTTTCATGTCAAAAAGTCCCTCTCACATGTATTACTCATCAAATGGGATAAAAACCTGCTCACAGGACATCCAGCTGGCCGCAGGATCTGAGGCTGACACCATTTAACCACATCCTTCAGGGTTTATAAAACCATTTTTGCATGTCATCCCCCTCTTTCTCTTTCCACATTTGTCCTGTCATCCTCCACCTCCCACTGTTCAGTAAAGCCAAAAATCACTTTACTTGCATTCTGTGACAGACTGCAACTGTTAAAGGATATTACAGCCGTAATATGCAACTTCTGCCTTGGGAGAAAAAGTATACTATTAGTCTATTTATTTGATAATGAAATGAAATGAAACATGTTCTTTTTACAGTTGGTTCCAACTAACGTGATACAAGTCTAATCAACAAAAGATACTGTTTTAATCAGCTGAACCCGTAATAATGTGAAATTCATTGACAAACAAACCAACATGTAGGAAGAATAAATTTCCCATCATTAGATGAATGCTGAATTAATATTTTCTTAATTCAAGCAGTTTTTTTTAAGGAAATTATTCTGGAAATCAACAACAACTTAAGCCAGCCAAACAACATTTTCCCTGTAATTAGTACCAAATTATATACTTAATTCCAGGAAAATAGGTCTGAGGAAGTTATTTGAAAATTACAGATCCATAAAAAACAACTTAGTTAGAACTGAGTTTTATGATTTCATTAAACATAACTCACTTAAAAACTGAAACATGCACCAATGAACACGTGGTTGTATAATGAGCAGAGACCAACAGATAGAGAAACAACAAAGCCATAACGCTGCAGTTAGAGGCTAAGTTTACACGTGGCCGGCCATTTTCATAAACAGACATTTCAACCTCTCCTTTTTCAAAAATAACATTGTGTACAGTGTACAGATGCCCTCAAGAGCACACAGGTTTGGCAGTGTAACGAGAAGCTGAAGCCCACGTTAGCCAATCAGAATCCCCAAAATAGCAACAATAGCAACGAATAACTTCCTCTCTTTTCTCTTCCTCACTTCCTCGGCTGCCTAGACCTCCATTTGTCTCTGTTTACATGCAAACGTGCTGATGAAGATTTCAAAAATCTCCATTCTGGCCGGAGTTTTTAAAAAGACTCGTTTTCAGAGCCAAATTCTCTGTTTGCGTGTACACGAAGGGCACAAACTAAGGGAAATGTCTTCATTTTTCAAAACAACCATGTACGTGTAAACAGGACCAGAGTTGCATAGTGGGAAACTCTATATCCATCCATTGCTCCGGTGCTGCCAAAAATGTCGCTGGATGTCCCTCTTCTTGGCATGACGTCCCTCTGTCTCTGTGTTGGAGTTCTAACCTCCGGAGGATTTCTGAGGACTAAGGTTACCTGGTCCTCAGATCTCTGCCGGTTAAATCCAGACAGCTAGCTAGGACTATCTGTTCTGAGGACTATGGTTACCTGGTCCTCAGGTCTCTGCAGGTTACTGGTTTAAAGACATTCCAATAAAGCAGAGCACGTTTTTCTCCCATTCCAGAATGCTGTGTGGACCAAGCCTGATTGGTTTAAAGACATTCCAATAAAGCAGAGCACGTTTTTCTCCCATTCCAGAATGCTGTGTGGACTAGCCACACCCTCCTCTGAAGCACTGTGGAGGAAGGTTGGGCAAAGCGAGACTGCATAGTGGGTAATGTAGGCGCAAGGAGGAATGATGAAAAATATACAAAATCTGCGATTCTGATCCTTTTTTTTTGTCCATTGCTATTTGCAGACAATGTTAGAGAAGAGTAGTACCAAATAGAAAGAATATTTTTTTTAATGCTTCAGCACTTAATCATATTTTTATGTGCTTCCTACTTTGTAGCACCAGTAAGGTGAAGACCATTTCCTGTGTCAACATGTCAATGTCCCCATGCATAAAACAAGCTCTATAAGGATTTCCACATTTCTTTACTTGACTGGCCTGCACAGAGCATTAGGGATGAGTTGTCTGTTATGTTGGCTGGGCAGAGCACTGATCCCTGCAGCCTTCCCAGAAGAGCAGAGGCTGTAATAGCAGCTTATTTATGGCCTGTGGTTCACTTATGATGTATGTAATGTTGTTTTGTTCAGGGGTCCACATACTGGCCATCTATATTGTGTCATGTACAGTATATGAAATAATCTATACATGACACAATACCACAGGACCTAGCAAGACCCCCATGCTACCTTCCTTTCCTCTGCATAAACTGAATATGTGTGTATGATTTGTGCAGATTGTAACTAGTGAATTCTGGAACAGCATGGAACAAATGGCTGGCAGTGTGCGCTGCTATAAAGGCCATTTGGTGGAGTTTGGCAGTAAGAGCCTTATTTTTTATTTTTTTTAACATTGTTTGATTTATTCTTTTATGAGATCAAAAATTATTCTGTGAGCCAGATGTGGGCAAGAGGGCATCACATATGAAGCTTCAGACAAACAATACATTATCATATTACATAAACAATCTCGTAGTGCTAAAAACTCAGAGAGAGAGAGAGAGAGAGAAAGAGAGAGAGAGAGAGAGAGAGAGAGAGAGAGAGAGAGAGAGAGAGAGAGAGAGCATTGCAGTACCAATGCCTGGAAGATAACTTGTGCAAAACAATACATCCCACAGGATTCATCTCATACTGAGGCTTTGAAGTCAGTGAGATAAATTAATTTCTTAAGTTTTTCTGCAGGCAGTTCAACACAAAGGGTGAACAGCAGGTTCACTCAATAGGGACAGAGGGACTATGACCTCTACTTACCGCAATATCGATGTCTTAGAGCGCCCATATTATGCTCATTTTCAGATTCATAATTGTATTTTGAGGTTGTACCACAATAGGTTTCCATGGTTTCATTTTCAAAAAACTCCATATTTTTGTTGTAATGCACATTGCTGCAGATTCTGTTTTCACCCTGTGTTTAGGTCTCTGTTTTAGCTGCAGAGTGAGACATCTCACTTGTTTTAGCTACAGAGTCTCACTTCTATCCTATCTTTGTTGGGAGCTGCACATGCTCAGTAGCTCGGTAAAATCTCATCAGCTAGATAACTCTTTCTCCAGCTTTGGTCAGTCCAAGGTAGGATTAGCTGGGAGACTTCTTCTAGACAAGGGACACTTATGGAATACCTGCAGAACAGGGACAGGAAGTATTTCTTTTGGAGATGATGGTCAACTAGTGGGTGTTGTAGCAGTGTTTTGCATTGAGAACAAACTAGCATGCTACGTTTAGCCACCTCATCTCAGCTAGTGACGTAGAAAGCCGTGCAGATGTCTCGTCTTCAGTCTCACCCGGAGACTGAAGACAAGGACATTCTCACTCAAAACACCATGGATAGTTATTTTTCCAAGTGTGTTTGTGTTTGGAAGCACCAGAGACACAAAATAACCCCCCAAATCTCAGGCAGTGTTTTTTTTTCATAATATGGGCACTTTAATAATAAGAAGGGAGCTGTTTTAATAATTGATTAGCTTACGGTAGTGTTATGTATTAGTTTTCAGCCATTATTAATTGATTTATTCAAGCATATTTACAATTCAGTGATTAAGATGAATAATTGAAACTAAATGATATGTAAGGCTCACTATAATGGAGTTTTCCTCTACAGCAGAAGTGTAACTATGCTTGTTTTTTATCCTTACTTTTATTAATAGTTCAATTATTGTAGCTTTCTTTCAAGCAAATGTGTTTTATTTGATGCTAGCTGTAATTGTGGTGCTATGGCAACATATTTTCCTCAAGAAAAGAAAAAGAAATAAAATGGAAGATGCAATGAGTTTTACTAGTCGTAGTAAGGCTAAATGTGTAGCCTTCTTATATGTCAACATCATAAGAAACTATGGCACAAGGATTATGTCATATATTCTTTTCTTATACAACTTAGTACTTAATAGTAAAAAGATATTGATATCTATCTTTGTCATTTTTACTCATCATGTTACATCTATTTGTGGAAATGTGTCTTTTAGTTTATGTGGCTAGTGTAAGCCTACTTGTTGTACAACACATGTATGTCACTTATGCTGTCAGTGTTATAAAAAATAGTGTGAATGTGATCTCTGTTTATGGAGGATGCATGAGCTGTAATACTGAACATGTAAGTTCTTAGTAATGCATAAACTCTGATTAAAAAAACTCTGGTCTGTTTAGAAGAGAAAGTGCATGTAACTTCTGCAGGGGAACTTTTGTGGCAAAAGTGATTCCCACAGTTCCACTTATGTGCCATCCTATGCAAATTAATTTAGTGTTAATGCTCAAAATGAAGTCACAAACCCTCCAGCCCCGCGACCCAAGCTCTCCATCCCCGAGGTTGCTGGTGTGGCGCTCCCTATTGAGGCCATCTTATTAAGTGGAATGACAAACACTTCAACACTTGAAGTGAAGAGATGCTGCTGGGGAGGAGGCGGTGTGCTTTCCCACATTTCAGTTGCTTGTTAGTTTTCCAGAGTACTTTATTATTCTGTTTCGAACATCATCAACTTCACAGACTGCTTTCTGTTCGGCGGAATGTAACCACTAGAAGTACATTTTCTCTAGTTCTGGTTTCAGATACTGCTATACATGATACTTTATTCTTCTCCTCCACTACAATTCAGAGGTTACTATTGTACTTTTTACTCCATTACATTTATTTTAGTTGTTAGTAACTTTACAAGTTAAGACTTAAATATAAAACCTATATGATGAGCCTTATAATATATGAAGAATTATGTTAAATCTACCCAACAGTATACGATAAATTAAAAGATCCATGTGAACCAACTACAATATTAAAATGCTGAAGCATAAGTACTAATAATCCAATGATTATAATATTATAAGAAACACAACAGTGCGTCCGAAAGGCAGGGAAGAACACATTTTTCTTAATTTCAAGGAAACAGACAATGTGTGTTAGGCCCTGTCTATATATATATATATATATATATATTATGTACAGTATCTATACTATATACTGTATACATACATACATACATACATAATGTATATATATACTATGTATGTATGTATGTACGTATGACGTATATACTATATATAAGAAGGAGAAGACTTGGTAAAAACACAATCAATACCACATTTGAGAACTGCACAATGAACTCAACCCTGATATTTGGATATTTGGAAATAAACTGCAACTTCACATGACAGGCTGGGTCCAGACTGACAGGGCGAGCAACGCTTGAGGCACTGCTGCCACAAAAAAACACAGTTTAATACTTGCTTTTCCTCCACCACCTCGATATTTTACCCCACTGGCTTTCTAATTCAATGTATGACCTCTTGCCAGAGCGTTTCTAAAAGTCTTCAGGCAAAGATCCAGCAGCTTTAGGTCTGGCCAATGACAGATGAGCCGCAGAGGCAGGAGCAAGACAGCTTGCCCTGGGAAAACCACGGAGCTCTGGTCAGCCTGCAGGGGTGAACTTCTGCTGCGGTGAAGGGAGGCAACAAGCTCCTGTAACATTATTTTCTTTCTACAATATGGCACTCTCCTTTCAAACCCGCCACCAGCCACAGCATGCATTATGTGCAACTAAACAGGAGGAGATCATTATGACCCAGGCAGTTTATCTTGTCTGATTCTCTGCCCAAAACTGGCAATCTGTTGGCTTCCTTGATCTCCACCAGCAGGTCATTTCAACGCTGAGGGGCCTGAACAGAAAACGCCCGGTCACCTTTAGTTTTCAGGTTTGAACGAGGAATGGCCAGGAATGACCTGCCACAGGATCTCAGGTTGCATTCAAACTCTTAGGGGGGTCAGGAGGTCAGCTATATACCCTGGAGCTAACCCACAACTAGCTTAAAGTCATCATTACAATATTAAATGAGTCTAGCTGCGGTATTTTGAATCCGCTAAAGTTTAGTAAGGTTTTGTTGTGTCACCTATTCAGAACAGTTGACTGCATACTTCTTTCTTTTGCACTTGGATGGAGACACGTTTAAACCACAGATTCACTGATTAATAGCACCAAAGGGAGAGAATATGAGAGCAACAAAAAGACAAGCCATGTTACCCTCTGGTGTAACTAATTGCTACCATAGAGGGTTTTTTTCTATTTTGTCAAGTTGTTGGAATGAGGCAAAGCTCATTTAGTAATTGGATATGCAAGCAAGAAAGTGAATAATAGATCTTAAGGAGTAAAAGGGCTGTTTTGCATATGAGGGGAAGCTGCTATTTTGCATATTGTAAGTAGTACACTTGAGGATGCCGGTCATTTTCTTTCATTGATGTATGTGCTTTTATGTTTGCATGACATGCAAGAAGACACCTGTTTCATGATTAAATGACACGACCATTTATGCTTTAATCCCTGATAAAAGGATTTCCTTATGTTTCATATTAATCCATGCCCCACCTCTTTCAATCTGTAAATGTGTACATGTGGCATCAATTTATTGTATTAGATACAAAGATGAGAATATATGTACCTGTGGTGACAGACCATTTAAAGCTGATTTAAAGTGAGATGGAGATGGATGGTTATTTATTAATTCACTGGTCACAATGAGCATTTGCTTGTCTCCCAACTGTTCCACTTTGACTCATGAATACAGTACATCTGTGCCATGCATCCTCTCTGCCATTGTCGTCCAGTGAGGGAGGGAGCCTGCCCTCCAGTTATGCCGTTATCAGACGACTGATAAAATGTTAACAAAGAAGACATTAGAAAGCAAACGGGAGACAGCTGGTGCAATCTTAGCAGAGCAGAGCAGAGCAGCAGTGGCGATGTCAGACAGTCATTCTGAGTCGCTGCCAAAAGCCACAATATGGTCACTAAAATTGCACTGCATGGACAATTTGCTTCTCTGTATAAGAAAAAAAGGCTCTTGAAGACTTAGCAGAGCAGAAAAAGAGTACTTTTCAAAGCCTGATTTTGAAAACTATCTTTAACCTAGCATCTTTATCATTAGTCTCATTGAAAGCCTAAAAAAATATAACTGGCTTGAGACTATTCTTTAAAAACAACACAAACACCTCTTTGTTTTTGTAGCAGCAGCTATGAGCGCTAACTTGTAATCACCTTGAACTTCATCTGTGATCCAAGTGTCTAAACACCTAGAGGTCCCACTCTGACATCCATCTTAAAAAGAAACTGTTGTAAAGAGGCACAAAGAAACACGACTGGAGTCTATCCTGAATATGTATAATCACAACATGTTATTCTTTGCATGAAGAGGGAGTATCTGAATAACAGCCATTAGCACATTTTTAAAGGGGCACTTTGTGGTAAATATGTGAAAAGACTAAACAAATGTCTCCCAGCTTTGCGATGAATGCATCGTCTGGCAGGGAGCCGGGATCTCGTACAACGACAGCCTTAGCAAAGGTCCACCTCAGGGGTGAGACGATTCAACACAGGAGGCAAAAGAAGACAACTGAGACATCGTACTTGTTCGGTCACAAGTGGCTGAAGATAACATGGCTTAAAGTCTGTTGTTGACAGCAATAAATCATGTGGACAAAATACCAATTATACTGATAAAACGTTACAGTTGAAATCAGGTTTTTAACCCTCATGTTGTCCTCGGGTCAAATTGACCCTTTTTCCTATATCAATGTTCTTTTTAATTACCCAAAATAACATGATTGATTCCACACAACGCTCTTGATAAGTAAAAATCTCTACTTTCATTAATTTTGGGGTGTCTAATTTAATTTTATAGCATTTGCATCAACATTCTTTCCCTTGATTTTAGTCGAACAAATTCCTAATTTTCTGCTCAAACATTAGGTATAATGTCCTAAAAATTTGGTTTAGTGACCATAAATTCCAAAAATATCTGTAAAACTTAAGTTAATAAGTTAGTTTTACATAGTGTCAAATGTCAGAAAAGGGACAAATATTGAAAAAGGGACAAAAACGTAAGACAAAGTTAAAAACATTGATTAAAAAGCGTCAACTAAAGTGTTGATTTTCAGTTTTGACGAGAAGACAACACAAGGGTTAAGTCAACTCATAACTGATCTTTAGTGGTCATCCTACGCCAAAGGGTTGGCTTACAGAATTTTTTTTTTGCGATGGTTGTTTCTTTGAGTTTATCTTTGAGCCAGCAGGACCAATTTTTGGCCTGCAGCAGTCAGCAGTGAGTGCCGGCAGTGCAGACAGAACACACATTTGTCATAATTGTCTGCAGGCAAGCACACAAAAATAGTACTTACAGTTGTTGTGCAGTTTTTTTTGCTTTGACAAGTAAACATGTAGTTAACATACTGTGGGGGAACACAACCAGATCTAGTATTGGCAGGAAACATTGTAAGTAGTGCAGCATCATGAGTTCAGGACTGGATCTCTGAACCATGAATACTGGGACTTGAAGATTTAATTTAAAGAAAAATGTAAATACAGACCAAATCTATTGTCTGCATGAACAAATCAATTTTGTGACATTTCTGTCAAAGTGCTTTAAACACAATGCGTGTCATTGTGTTTGCATGTTTGTCAACTATTAATAATTTAAGTAGTATTGGTGTGGAGAGAGAGATCTGTAATACCTTTTGTTGCATCATACGCGACTGCCATTCATCAAATGGAGTGACCTCTGGCCAGTGCCCTTAGCCACATCCACAGAATCTAGCTATGATGGATGCCTTATTAGAGACCTTTATTAGTGTACTTTAGCCGGGAGATAAACTTTGTAATTAATGTCTCAGTTTGAGTATATCTCATTTATTTCAATCGGATAAAGGTGACTCTTCCAGCCGACCGGAGAACAATGGCCATCGGAGAAGACAGCAGCTTGGCAGCCAAGCGGAGCCTAGAAATGCTGAATAACAATCCCGTCATCCATCATGGTATGTAGGGAGTCGGCAGGCTGTGTTTGTCCCAAGGAGAAGCTCAAAGGAGCAGTTCCCAACCATGAGGGATGGCAAGACTGAAAACGCCTGACTAAAAACGGCCACTTTCCTCTCACTCTATATATATTCTTGAGTATTGAGTATATTCTTCAAAAGAGAACAACATACAGTAGTAGGGTTGTAGTTCAGCTCCTTCCTTGGCACTGTGGACTTCAATTAGAATCCAAAGCGTTTTAGCTGCCAGGGGTGCCAATATGTACTACTGGCATGCTGCAGTAATCTACAGTTCAATTTTACCCACGCATCATTAAAATCCGAGCTGATAAATGACATAATGATGAGAGCAGCCTGAGCTCGGCTCAGCTACGGTCTTTCGTGATGGCAGTAGTAATTTTCCTGTTAGGCTGGCCCCTCCTGTTTACTTAACCTTTCCGCAGTCCTCATTAACTCACCAACACCAGCAACTATGTTGGGTTGCCAAGGGCAAACACAATGGGCAGATGGAGCCGAGCTGAAACCATCACTTAGCTGGGCAGAGGTCAGTCTGCCATCCTGCTGGTCCAAACTCTTCACTCTGAATCTTAACAAGTTGTTACATTATTCCTGCTGCCAGCTATGCAACAAGCAATAACCAGTATTTCACAAGCTTTCATTGTCCTTTAAGGATAAGGCGAGGTGTAAATCAGCAGGGTGTTAAGGGAAAGAAATCTCACTCTATTTCCTTCTGCTCTAAAGATACTCCAGGCTTTGTCTCTAGTATATTTTTTTTTTCAACAAATACCCTTTAGTTTAGCTCCAAGAAAGAGGACAACGCAAACCCAGCACTGGGGGTAATGGGATATGCAGTCATTCATTCTGCTGCTGGTCCATGCTCTCTGGCCTAATGACATCTTGGAAAACGACCACGCTGATACAGTAGCACCTCGTGAATTCACAGCTAGTATTAATCCAGGGAAGGAGAGCGGTCAGATTACACACAGTAATAAAAGACACAGACTCACAAGCCACGAAACACTGAGAGTTAGTCGTGGCCACATATGAAGAAAAGCTTCACAAAGCAGCACTGAAATTTGCAATTAAATACTCAGGAAAGGCAATGCAGTCATTAAAAGCTGCAATCTGTTACTTTCCTTGCATTCAAACAGCAGCAACGATTGCAGAACATCTGACAGTCTGACTCTTACTAAACTGTATTTTTTGTTGTTGTCAGTGAGCAGTGAATCATGAACACATCATTTCCAGACATGGTGAAGTTAGACGACACCACTATCAAGTGAAACCTGATGGATGGAGAGGGTTTTCAAGCACACTAAATGCTGTTTGGTGTTGTAGGTTTTCACCACTTTCCAACATGCGGAGCTACAGTTTATAATAACCAAATCAAAAATGAATGATGAATTATAGATCCGCCAGAGCAAGACAAGCCAGGCTAGTGCATGGCATGCTCTCTCCCCTGGTTTATTGTCTGCTACTAAATAAAGGCAAACGCGCCAAAAACTAATCTTCAAAAGTCTAATCAACTAAAGATGAAGCTGCAACAATGAGTCTATTAATCCATGAGTCAGTCAGCAGAAAATTACAACTTTTAGATAAAAGATGAATTGGTTAAGTCATTTTTAAGCTACATTGCTGAGCATTTCCAGGTTCTAAAAAAAATAATAATGAAAAATGTGATAGTGAACTGATTGTCTTTGGGGTTTGGGCTATTGATTAGACTAAATCAATTATGCTATCTCATATAATAAGACGTCACTTTCGGCTGCGGGATGTTGTGATGGGCATTTTCCTCTATTCTGTGACATTTAGTGAACAAAACAATTAATGAAATTATTGAGAAAATATTCAGCAGAGTAATCGATCATGAAAATAATTGCTAGTTGGAGCCCAAGTCAAAGCTTGTACAAATCAAACTATTGACATAGCTGCTGTAGGTACCATAGAGCAGGTTGTTTTCAGAGATTCAGCATACAGTTTGGGCACCCCAGGTAAAAACTTGTATTAATGTGCATAAAGAAGCCAAGAAAAGATGGAAAAATCTCCAAGGGGCATCAAATGACAGATTAGACATCTGTATAATATGTCACAAAAAGTTAGATCTTATTTCCATCATTTAAACTTTCAAAATAACAGGAAAAAAAATGGCATCTGCAAAAGTTTGGGCAATTTTTACCTGGGGTGCCCAAACTTTTGAGCCCCACTGTAAGGTTAAACAGCTTCACAGGAAAATTACACGAAGTTGTCCACTGAAATTGCTAACTTTAGCTAACACCTCTAGCGTTAAAAACATAACGTAATTCCAGTATAACTAGTTACCATGCAGACGGTAGCTTTCTAGTGTATGGTTTGTCATTTCTAACCCTGACAGATGCTTGTTATTTTTTCTCAGTTTGATGCAGTGGAGTAGTGTATTAAATGTAAGCTATTGAAAGTGAAAGTATTGAAATGGACTGTGGAGGATTCCAATCCCATGCATGCATTATTATGTCACGCCGCCACAGGCTGCACTTTGAGCAAATATGCCGTAGACGTAAGTAAGAAAAGATGTCTTTTGTAAACCTTTAACAAGTATTACCGATATGGTTTTAATAATCTTCCTAATTAGTTTGGCACCTCAGAATGACACTCTCAAGTTGGGGCATTGGGACATTTTTATAAACCACACCGAGAAAATAATACATGTTCAACTGTGAATACAAATGCCGGAATGCTGTTATTTTGGATTAATTAAAACATTTCAATGATGTACAACAGGAATAACTTCATTTTTTTTTCAGTGACCCCCCATATGACTACAAATAAATTGTATGGCTGCTTGCACAATTTCAAGTACCTGCGTCTGTGCTGTTCTCCCAGTCGACCTGTTAAAGCAGATGGCCGGTAATGTCAGAGCTAGCAGGAACTTCCTCTCCCAAGCCCAACTTTGTCTCTGTCAGGTCCCACTGGTTATTTGAAATGCTCACAAAAGGTCACGCCTGCCATGTTGGAGTAAACAAGAGGCCGGTTATACCAACGTGTTTTGTCTCTGTAACACTCTCAGCGGGACGGACGCACTCTGTTTTGTTTAAGTGGGCCTGTCTCCAATCAGTTAAATCAACAGCAGCCATTTGGAAGAGGAGTCGGAGTGACAGGTGAGCAGGTCTGCTTTCCTTCCCCACGTTATCAGCTCCAAGGTTGGTGAATGGCAGGACTTGAGCCACTCTCCTGTCGATAGTGAAACAACCCACAGAGACATGCAGGAAACCCATTAGCCCAATGCTGCTGTTTGACATGCTCCAAGTGAACTGCACTTATCCTGACATGCTGCCATCTGAGGCTGTCCTGTGGCTGAATTAGTGTACTGCATCGTCAGTCTGAGGTGACAACCAAACAGGAACACTTTAGTAATCTGTTTAAAGGTTTTGTCCACAATCAGCCATTTTGTTATAACCTCTTACATAACCTCTTATGTAAAGGCTGGTGACTTTCATGCCATCTGGTGACCTCCTAAACGCATCTATGAGACATTTCTCCAGTGAGCAAAATAGCGCCTCACTGTATTATTGGTTATTTCTCTACGGATGTCCTTCAGCCCCATTTAGGTCACTCCCTCCACTCTCTTATACAAATAAATGTACGCAAAGATTGCAATTCACCTGCTCTTTCTCCGCTTGGCAAATTGCTTTGAGGCCAGGAGAAATTGAAAAAGCTGGCAAGGTCTCAGGTACCTGACAGTGACTGTGACAATGATGAAGTATCCTCCTGTTACTACTGTTGACTTTGCCAAATATCAGAGATCTCCACAGTCTCTACCTCATGCTCCGGGCCCGCCAACATTATAAACAAGTGAGGGACCAATGCCAATATTTCTATAAGTGGCAGCAACGCTCCAGCCTGTAGGATCATGTCTGCCCAAATATCTTGCTGAGAGGTTACTTGGTCTTCATGTTCTGTTTTGATCCTCACCTGATTTCGAAATTCCATGAGAACTCTTCCCCAGGCCTCAGTGGCTTGGAGCGCTGAGAAATTGGAAAGCTAACCTGTTTACAGAAAAGTTGTGAATCCAACAATTGGTGGCAACAGCTGGTGTTAAAACGAACAGGAGGGGCTAAAAACACATAAATGAGTCACTATATAACACAAAAAATATCATCAAAACTATTTTGTGCAATATAGCAAACTCAGCTGTGTTAATATCCTTTATTACGTATATAGCCTACACATTATTTTATATTTACTGCCGCCTCAAAAGCTTAATAGGTCAGCACAAGTTCCATACTGTCAAAAGGCTTTAGCTTAACTTAATGAAATATAGTTAGCCTAAAACGGACTTATATGATGACGAATGGCAGTTGAGTAACGTTATGCATACTTAGTGATTCCAAAGTTTTCCCATTCTTCCTGCTGATGCCTCGTCTTATTTCCTGTATCCATTTCTATTCTTAAAAACTTGGTTTTTCGATTCTGCACTATGTTGGTAGTGTATCCCATTTTTCTGAAGGTTTGCTGGCAGACAGAATTGAAAAAAACAGTAACTGTTTTTTTCCTACATGGAAACAAAACACTTTACAGTGGTTCAATCAGAATGACAACTGAAAAGAAAGAAAGAAACAAAGAGACCTCTGTGCAACAGTTCAATAACAATAGAAGAAATGAGCAGTCATTAGTAAAATAAACTGGAAGCCTACCGTCAAAATGAGAGCAGATTTGAGTGTCAAGTGCACAATAATGCAGCCTATAACAAGCTGGAGTGTTGCTTTAGCAAAGCTATTCTTCTGACTTCCCAATAGAAAGTTAGTCTAGGGTTAGAACTATTGGAACTGGATCAGAGAATATTATCTGAACATACTATGGATTAACAAATCACAGTTTATACCCCCATGAGAAGGTTTCATCATATCCTTACACAAAACGTGAAGAGAATTCAAATCTGAAAGTCCCTTGTGCATTCAACAGTATTTGTATACATGTGCATATTGAAGTAAATAGGCCTACAGCAGACAAAAATGCTACCTAGGTATACACATGTCAAACAAACACGTGCACATACGTACACACACGTTTTCTCTAACAGCTGAACTCAGAGGAAGAGACAAGTTATGACAGAAGTAAAGTGGTTATCTGAGATAAGAAATGTCTATCCTTCAACCGAAAATCATATTTCACACTCCACATTTTATCTGGGAGTAACACCTGTTGCAATAACAACAAGTCAAATTGATACAGACACATGAGGGGCATTCACTTGCCAATATCATTTTAAATCCAGGGCAGGAAAATGAAGCCACACTGTAAAGAATGTATGGTATCCCATTTGAAATCACACTCTGATGTGCAAAATGTGTGCAGAGTCTGTTAGTGACTGCAAACAGTAAACCAGGGATCTTCAACAGGGGGTCCGGGACCCCTAAGGGGTCCTGAGAGTCAATGCAGGGGAGCCTCCAAATTATTAATTTTGGAAAGTTTATAAAGCCATGCCATCAATTCTTAGGTATTTTAATAGCTTAATATTCTCTGCAAAAATCTTTAGGCCGCCCTACATGTTATTGTAGGCCAAGTTTATCATACAACTTCATTTTATACAATCTATGTAGTACAGGGTCCCTGCTCCATCTCTTTTAAAGTTAAGGGGTCCATGGATAAAAAAAAAAGTTAAAACCGGAGCCTTGCTCTTCAAAAGTAGCTTTAAAATCCTATCAGGCTAAACTTGTCATCCAGCTAATTTAGTTATGTTAAAGCAGTTTGAGGATTGATTTGTAAATGCTGGATGAAGTCATCTGGAGTAACAATGCAATCTCAATTTAAAATAAAGGCAAAACTATAAGCAGCATTCATAGGATTGGCTTAGTGCTGATCATGTGATTGTGGTTGCACGAGGCAGGTTTGTTGAGAACCGTCCCTGTTCATAATCTCATTTTATGTGTGTTCCTGCATTGTTACTAGTTTTCCTCTGTTTCCACACTTTCATCACGCATGATTGGTGAGGTAGCTTTTTTCTAGCGGTTAGCATTTTTAAGTGATAATCATAAGCCTGTCACAAAAATGAAACCTTGCCAATAGCATCTTAATTGCATAAAGAATTTTTAACAAAGTGAGTTCTGCAATTCAATCCTTTAATACATTTAGTGTTCAAATGCAAAATTCCTATTGAATCAATGTCAAATTAAATGGCAAGTTCTGGCTTGATTGGTCTTTTTAGGCCGTGTTATGGTTCTATGGAGGCTCCACGCAGACTTTTTGCCGACGTAAGTGACCTGGTGTTTATACTGCGCCGGTGTGTGTGTTGCCGGAATGTGTGAAAGACGCACCAAATGTCAGGCGTTATCCCAGCAATGTACTTCCCTTGAGCCAGACTACGACCTGACCATGTTTGGGCTTAAGGACTTGTTGCTCTGACAACAGTTCCGTATATATATTTAGACCATTTCAAAAAACCTCAAAAATCCATACTCATGTCAAATCATCAACATTCTAAATAGGATAACTTGGTCATCCACGTACGAAGAACGGAGCCCAGAACTACCACAGGCTGCAATTTCATCTAATCCCACAGTCACAGATTCTCAAACGTCAACATAAACACGTTGCATTTATCCCACAAAGCTAGGGCAGAAAAAATCTGCAGGTCACTCGAGTGAATCCACAGTAATGTCCCCTTCAGTGTCCATCGATCACGTCAAACCACTCCTTTAGCTTGGGGACATTTTGTGTTTTGACAAGCCTCACTAGACCGAGAACCCTGTGTTTAAGGCCAAAAGCCTATGTTTATGTGGCTGCTGGCAGACTGGGCTCTGAACTACATGTGATGTGGAAACCTGATCCATTTATCTTTTGGATTGTGAAGATGCTTCTGACCTTGCTGCCCTGAGGAAATGTTGATAAAGCTTTTTACCTCCGAATCGTTCTTGATTGCATTAACTTTTGCTCCGGAGCTTCTGTTACAGATCAGCTAACATGTGCAGTGTGTTGGATGCTACGGTACAATAAGGTGATTTGAAATTGGATACTTCTCTGTTGTGTTTCCTGCCAACGTAATGTAATGTTTTGAAAGAGTCCTTAAATGAACTGTTTAAATATTTAAAAGACACAAAAAGCCCTGTATGGTGCTGCTTGAATTGTACAACTGCTGTTCTGGTTTATTTGTGGTTATTCTATCCTGCTCAGTACTGTACACTTCAGCTGCTATGACCAAAAAATGATTCTGGGCATTGGAATATGTGTATACATTGCAACACATGCCATACCTGACAAAAGAAAGGCAACATGATAGATGAGGTGAGAGCTAACAAGTGTCAAGACTGTGGCTACATCTCCACATCTCTCTGCATCCTCTCTCCTATAGTTCCCAAATATAACCCTGTGCTTTCTCATTAAGGGACCAGTGATATGCACCTGTACATCCAGCGCCCGCCTGTTTCAGCTGCTGCCCATTAGCTCATACCGAGAAGTCTGTGCAGTGCAGTCACTTCTCAATCTCTGCCTCTGCAGCCAATCTTGGCACACTCATCACGCTTCATTATTTCCAACAGCCACGTTTAAAGGTATGCTTAACACAAGGTAGTTCTTACTGTACAAAGTGACATCCAACTATGTTTAAAGGTAAAAATGTGTATTCCTGTTCCAAACAGCCAGACTTGATAGCAATAGTACTTGTTTTTTAAATAAGGTTACAATTCTGCATTTTGTGTCTCCCTCCTCACACCTGGATAGTTGCTGTGTGAAGTTTTTTTATTTAAAGGGACAATACATGCATGTAACATGGAGCTATTCCACATACTACAGCATTTAGTATGTACTACCTAAGCTAGGTTGCAATACACATCCCTAGTTGTGGAAGGACGGGGTTTGAGACGATGTGAAAGCATACTGTACCTGACATTTCTTTAGATGGATCCTGTCCAGGTCACAGCATTAATGGCCGCATCTTTTAAGTTTGTAAAACTTTTTGGGCAGTTACTTTGGGCAGTAAAAAATGTGCTTCCTGCTCTACATCACTCACTTGGACTTCTAGGGCAAAGTGTTACCTGAGCTCTAGCATTGATCTCCCTCAGTGCCTATACAAATCCACTCCAGCCAATCACTTTCTATTACAGGTAAGGCTGAGCGCTAACCCATATACGAAAAACTTCAGCCTAGTCCCGAGTTCTACCCTCTAGAGGTGCCATGACAAAGGCAAACGAGAGCTGCGTGGAGTGGAGACACTGCATGGAAGAAGGTGAAAAAAACATTTTATAAATGTTGACAGATCAAAAAAGGATGCAGCATCCAGCATGCCTAATTGGATTCTTGTCAAGCCAGATGAATATTCTTCTTCATGCAGTTCTCTTATCATCCTGGGTCCCAGAATACTAAGCTTCTGTCTCGTCAGGTCATGGCCAGCAGCCTGCCTCCTAACTGTGACTGCTGTCACACTTAAAGATTGTGTCCTTTGTGAAAAAAATAAATAATTTGTAGTCTTGGCCATGGAGACAACCCTCCCAATTTGTATATTTTTAGTTTAGTCTGGTTTCAAGTGTTCCAGTGGGCTTTCTTAACCCTCATATTGTCCTTGGGTCAATTTGACTCGTTTTCCTATATCAATGTTCTTTTTAATAACCCAATTGTAATTACCCAAAATAACATGATTGATTCCATACAATGCTTTTTGGCAAGTACAAATCGCTACTTTTATTAATTTTGGGGCGTCCTATTCAATTTTATAGCATTTGAAAAAAGAATTGAGTAAAAGTTGACATATTCCAGTCTGTGATTATCCATCAACATACAGTACATTCCTTTAATTTTATTTTAAATAATTAATAATTTCTGCTTTTCTAACTCAAACATTAGGTCTAATTTCCTATAAATGAGGTTTATTGAACATAAATTGCAAAAATAACTGTAAAACGATAGTTAAAAAATTACTGTTATGTAGTGTTGAAAACAAAAAAGTGACAAAAGTGACAAACATTGAAAAATGCGCCAATAGTGTTGAGAAAACAGACAAAAATGTAAGAAAAAGTTAAAAACATTGATAAAAAGCTTCAACAAAAAGTGGTAATTTTCAATTTTGATGGGAAGACAACACAAGGGTTAAAACTCATCTATTGTCCATTTTTCCACTCTGACTTTCTTGTGCCGATGGTAGTCATTGTGAAGGAAACAATGCTTGTTCATCCTGTTTCCACCTGCCCTGCCAAGCTCCATCTGTTTACTTCCGTCTGTGTCTTACAACCCATGTTCACCCATCTCTATAGGGTTTGTTACCTGTTCGTCGCCTCATGATAGGAAAATAGCTATCCTAGTGGTAACTGATTGATTTTCCAAGTTTGCTGTTTGTAGAGTGTATCCTCTAGGACTGTAAGGGATTATGTATTTGTGCTGAACCGTCACGGACCAGGAGTCACGGTCAACCGAACCCAGACTAATGTGTACTGTTAGACCTCAAGTATCCTCTGAAATAAAAACCACCAACCAACAGCCAAATAAAAGGTGGAAAAAGCAGATCTTAGGTTTGCTTCTTGATTAACAAACTCTACCTGTTCCTGATAAAGACAATAGGGTAAGCGTGCAATCTGCACACAAATATGTCAATCACCTGTTCTCCAAGTTTTGCCTCTTCATCCATCATTTAATTGATGGATGAAGATCCATCACATTTCTTCAGGATTTATCGAACAAACTGCCATCTATAATAAGTCACACCCTCCGCTATGTCTCATTGATGGTTCAGCTGCTTACACAGTTCATCAGAGACTTATCCATCAAGAACACTAGAAGCCACAAGACCTGCAGGCCGAGAAGGTCTGATGAAGGTTGGATAGGGCAACAACAAGTTGGGCATTAAAGGTCCCTTGGCATGAAAATTTAGGTGATAGGCGATAGGTGTAAACCAAGCCCTGCGTATCCTGCTCTGCCTTTGAGAAAATGAAAGCTCAGATGGGCCGATCTGGAATCTTAACCCCTTATGAGGTCACAAGGGGAAAGGTTACCTCCCCTTTCTCTGCGTTGCTCGCCCAGAGAATTTGCCCCCCCTGAGAGAGACACATCATGGCTTTCAAACAAGCAAAGTGGCAGATGGTCAAGGCCACACCCCCAGCCTCCACCTTGCCCCCCCCTTTCCTCCTCAAAAGCTACAGACTCAAAAATGGCCCATACAAAGGAAAGCTTATAGTGGGACTGGCTCTAGTGGCTGGAATTCTGCACCAAGGCTGAATTTTGGGAAAGAGACTTCAGATACAGTATTAGGGGACCACTAAGGTCTATATAAAAGAGACTTCAGATGCAGTATTAGGGGACCACTAAGGTCTATATAAAAGAGACTTCAGATACAGTATTAGGGGACCATTAAGGTCTATATAAAAGAGACTTGAGATACAGTATTAGGGACCACTAAGGCCTATATAAAAGAGACTTCAGATACAGTATTAGGGGACCACTAAGGTCTATATAAAAGAGACTTCAGATACAGTATTAGGGACCACTAAGGTCTATATAAAAGAGTCTTCAGAAACAGTATTAAGGGACCACTAAGGTTTATATAAAAGAGACTTCAGATACAGTATTAGGGGACCACTAAGGTCTATATAAAAGAGTCTTCAGAAACAGTATTAAGGGACCACTAAGGTTTATATAAAAGAGACTTCAGATACAGTATTAGGGGACCACTAAGGTCTATATAAAATAGTCTTCAGATACAGTATTAGGGGACCACTAAGGTCTATATAAAAGAGACTTCAGATACAGTATTAGGGGACCACTAAGGTCTATATAAAAGAGACTTCAGATACAGTATTAGGGGACCACTAAGGTCTATATAAAAGAGACTTCAGATACAGTATTAGGGGACCACTAAGGTCTATATAAAAGAGACTTCAGATACAGTATTAGGGGACCACT
The DNA here is from genome assembly GCA_026937815.1 of Etheostoma perlongum. Classification (NCBI taxonomy): domain Eukaryota; kingdom Metazoa; phylum Chordata; class Actinopteri; order Perciformes; family Percidae; genus Etheostoma; species Etheostoma perlongum. The sequence goes on from CM049373.1 coordinate 3,022,563, forward strand.
AAGGTCTATATAAAAAAGACTTCAGATACAGTATTAGGGGACCACTAAGGTCTATATAAAAGAGACTTCAGATACAGTATTAGGGGACCACTAAGGTCTATATAAAAGAGACTTCAGATACAGTATTAGGGACCACTAAGGTCTATATAAAAGAAACTTCAGATACAGTATTAGGGGACCACTAAGGTCTATATAAAAGAGACTTCAGATACAGTATTAGGGGACCACTAAGGTCTATATAAAAGAGACTTCAGATACAGTATTAGGGGACCACTAAGGTCTATATAAAAGATACTTCAGATACAGTATTAGGGGACCACTAAGGTCTATATAAAAGAGACTTCAGATACAGTATTAGGGGACCACTAAGGTCTATATAAAAGAGACTTCAGATACAGTATTAGGGGACCATTAAGGTCTATATAAAAGAGACTTCAGATACAGTATTAGGGGACCACTAAGGTCTATATAAAGAGACTTCAGATACAGTATTAGGGGACCACTAAGGTCTATATAAAGGAGACTGTAACTTTAACCCAAATCACAATGTTTTCCCAACCCTAACCAAGGATTGTGTGCCCTAACCTAACAAAATCAAACTGGTGCTTTGTAAGGATGTAGTCCTGTCAATAGAGGCATCAGATAAAAAACAAATTAGAATGTGTCTTAATCAGGCAGTTAGAAAACAACATATTTCATTATATGATTTGGAAGACTTGTTGAATAAATGCTAATGCATGGATATGCCGTGTCATTGAGTGTACTGAAGTTTTAACACTACGCTCTGCTTCTGATGTTTTGTTCCTTTTCTCAAAACTTTTGATGCTTTTTTCAATGTTTGTCACTTTTTTGACATTTTAACTAACTTATTAACTTTAGTTTTACAGTTATTTATGGTCAATGAACCTTATTTTTAGAAAATTATACCTAATGTTCGAGTTAGAAAAGTAGAAATTAGGAATTATTTTGACTAAAATTAAAGGAATGGATGTTGATGGATAATCACAGACTGGAATATGTCAACTTTTACTCAATACTATTTCAAAAACTCTTCCATATTTTTTTTTTTTTTTCAAATGCTATAAAATTGAATAAGACACCCCAAAATTAATGAAAGTAGAGATTTGTACTTGCCAAAGAGCATTGTGTGGAATCAATCGTGTTATTTTGGGGAATTAAAAAGAACATTGATGTAGGAAATCGGGTCAATTTGACCCGAGGACAACATTCCAAACCAAATTCCTTTTTTAAAAATTTACTTTTAGAGGTTCTATAGTGCTTGTGTCTGTCTTTAGATTTTTTTTTAACTGCAAATGCTTTTAATGTGATCTTGATAAGTGAGCTTATTAGTAGCGATTATAATCTCCAGCAATCATCCCGGGTTTCTCTTGCTGTTTGGACTGCAGATGAGCTCAGTGGTTGGGCAGGGAGCAGGGATGCAACATTAGCACCATGCAGAGCAGCAGCACTCTGATTTACTGTTTCCCCGGCTGGTGATTGAGGAGAGCATTACGTCACAGCTGATAGATCAGAGAGTCTTACAGCAGAGTGGAGCTCTATCAACTGCTGCTGACAGTTGCCTTAGTGCTGACAACCAACAAAAATGGATGTATGAAAAAAAACACAACACAGATGCTCAGTGCACTCACACAAAATAATGGGAGAGCTTACACACACAAACACACATACATACAGAACAGTGCAGGCACATCATTCTCGAGTGAACACACCCACATTCAATAAAACACATGAAGACATTCTTGCAGTAAAACTAGAGCTGCACAACACAGTTGCTCCAATAAAGTGCTATAACACATGAAGCAGGCCCACTTTAACCTGTCAATCTACACTGTTTTTGTGTTAGTAAATATATTGGTTATTATTTCTTTGTGGGTGGCACTTACTGTCTCACACAAAGCTTTTTCTCTATTAATTCAAAGATGTGCAGGTGAATCCTTTAAATTGCCCGCATGTGTCCTTGTTTTTTGACATCCTCTTCTTGATTACATTTTCCAAGTTGTCTCTGGGTGGCCAGTTGTTACTGAATATTCAACTTTTTATCTGTGTTTAATATATTGTATGCATATTTCAATTTGGCATCTGCTTGTGGTTCCTGTGTTTTCTGATCTATATTCAATTGTGTTCATGTTTTTTGTTGTTCAAAAGTAGTTCAGTCAACTTTGCTATTATTCAGCACTGCAGCTGAGAACGCTATCTACATCGCTAGTCTCTGTTTCCATCACACATGTTAGTTTTGTAGTTAGGTCATTTTCAGACAATTTATCAAATGGTAGCATTTATGTTCAATAGTGTACATGGTCCCATAGAAATACATTTCATTTATATGCATGGTCATGAAATTCATATGAAAAAATAAATACTTGTTCTGTTTTAGTTCTGTGATGGACTGGTGACCTGACTAGAGTGTACACCACTTCTCACCTAATGCATGCTGGGATATGCTCCAGCCCCATTGCAACCCTGCACAAGATAAAATATGGATGGATGCATGGATGGATGGATGTTTCAACTCACCACTCACCGTCAGAAACCAGGAAAGGGTTTGATGCATTCTTCTAAAAAATGTCTTCCTAAAATACTGGCACATACCAGGAAAAGCTTGCAAAAAGTGTTTAAGCTTATGCTTTATTTTAAATCTACCTGTACCTCTGAAAACTCTATTTTACAGCAGCCAGAGGCTGCAGTTACATAATGACACACTGCGTTGTATAAGATTATGGATTCAGTTATTAAAAAACGTAATGGCCATGAACCTATAGAACTGATTTTTCATGAATTTTCTGATCACAGTAACTAAGTGAGTAAGTAAGTAAGATGTATTTGTAAAGCGTTTTTCACACACATCAGCCACAGTGAACATATTGGGTGTGAAGCTGAATGTTAAATTAACCAGACAGGCCTTTAAGTTTTTACAGATCTTACTTTCAGTGTTTTCTGGTATTAAACCATTAACCAACACAAGGACATATTTTGATAATTCAGAATTCCATTTGCATTTTTTTCTGCTGGAAGAACCTTTCTGCTGGAACCTCAGCAACCAACTCTGATCTACCCGGCAACAGTAGAGACGCGGATGCTATAGGCCCTGCATACCAACTGCTTATCAACACAAATGCTAATGTGACCTTTATTATTAGAAACAAAATTATGAATGAGATTCAAATTCAATAGCTGGCAGACATGAAACATTTTCCCACTCGACATGAACCTATACAGCGCCCACTCTGAGAGTGCTGTAGGTTAATGGAAGTTAGTCTGTATGAGAAACACGAACGCATCGCAGACTTCACAAAGGAAGACAAATCCAGAGATGAGTTTGTGCTCAAATATGTCACTTCAATAGACAAAATATAATAAGTATACTGTACTGCAAAGTGCAACATCTGCTTTCACGTCATTTCTAAATTCAACTGAAGAAAAACAGCTTGAAGCTCCGCCATTGATTCACTATACAGGCAGGAATAGGTATACATTTTAATGACTGTAGGGTTCATCAGAGGTGGTGAACACACTCACATTCTGTAATCTCTATATATAATATACTTTAAGCCAGTCTTAGGCTGTCTGCATACCGTGTGATCACTGGCAGAGCTATTATGTTATTATAGAAAGAGAGATGACACCCAAACCTCCCAGAAACATGGCTGCAGCACACAGCTCGGACTTAACATTTCACCACTGCACTCAAACTACAAATTATTTAAAAAATGCTGGAAGTTTAGTGCATTGGCTATCTTTACCAAAGAAAGTTGTGTTTTTATTAAGAGATTGTTTGTGTTTTTAAATGTTTGTTAATTAGCAGGATATGTAAAAAAAAAGTGATGATAAAAAAGAAGAGCTTGCAAATATATTTCAGTTGTTTAATGCAGATTAGGATCCAGGTCGAGATTTCAGACTTTTTCATCATTCTTTACTTGGACTTAGCCCTTTGTAATAAACTCTGCATCCAACACAGAGGTGAGTAAAGCTCAGACCTTTTATACTGTAGATAGCCTCACTACTCCATATACTACTGGCTGGTTTAAACTCTAACAAGGCTCCACATTTCATAAGCTCATCAAACGTTCTGCATGTAAAATCTTATTCTGCAAAGTTACAGGCAGGAAAACGGCTTCAGATAGAGGTGGAGTATTGTATAGAGTATACAAAAGTACCTTTTGAAATGCAGTGAAGTCAAATACGAAGGAAAATGTAGATTAATCCTGACGTACTTTACACCTCTCTGTATGTTCGATGTTCAATCAGCAAATATAAAGGTTTTACCAGTCTACTATCACGTAACTAACCTTCAAAAATAATGCCAACCATTTTCTTATCAATTACTTACTACCAGTACACACAAACACTGACACACATGCATCAACAATAGACTTCTGTGGTGCTGAAAGTTTAAAATGTACTTGAGATATTTTTTAGGAACTGGTCACATTGCTAATTAGCTGCACAGCTGCAGTGCAGCAGAGATAAAGGACTCCCTTCAATTATCCTTAATCAGATGTTAGAACACAAAGGCTGTCTGATAAGGATTATTCCTAAGACGTTTAATGATGACAGGCTGTGTGTAATGTGTATTTGCAGTATGGTATGTGCTTATTAACACTAATCTTTGGACTTCCTGAGGACATTAGATGGGTGTCTCATTTGGCATATGGCACCCTGAAAAAAGATTCCGGACGGGAAGTACTTTGCTTCCTTTCAATATTACTAATAATAACCATCCTGAACCCACAACTGACAGTTAAGTATTCATTTGTTTTCAGTTTTACATTTCCACATACAAAGCATGGTTTCGCGATTGCTCGTCTCACATGGTTGCTGCCTGTCGTTTTGCCTTGAGCAAACGTTTTTGCATCCCGTCCAGCCTGGGAGAGATGAGCACTGCTATCCAGATTGAGGTGAGAGTAGGGTTGGTCTCCTGCCTCCAGCACCATCTGCTCCAAAGGGCCACTTTTAGACATGCTGAACAGACAATACTGTAACACAGACGGTGATTATCAGAGCCATGACATCATCAGTCCAGACAGGGCAGAGGAACTATTAACTGTTTCAGAGATAACTAACCCTGAAACAGGCTTGAAGGCAATCAGTGTATCCTCTAACCTGATCTACAGTCAGACCCCTATTTGAGAAAAGCAATCTCAACCCATCTATCTTATACCTGTAGATCTGTTTCACATCTAACTTTCAACAGCTAAACTCGACAATAAAGGCATTATGGAATGCATGTAAAGCAGTTTAACGCAAATCTCAATCTGGATTCTGCTCATAGTGCAGAAACTCCATATCGGCCCTCCTCTATCTAAGCGCCATATGATGTTCATAAACCCTGACCATCCAGGAAACAACCATACAGTATGGGTCAATTGTGCAAGCTGCTCATAATGACCGATAATTATGTTTATTGTTAGGCAGCGAACTCTGGTCGCTGTAGTAATTATCGCGAGAGTTAACATGGAAGTGAGGTGCAAATACTCCTTCGTTCCATGTGCACTAACTTGGCTTAATGTGCACATGTAATGTAGAATTCTTTAATGATTGCTCCAGTGGTTAAAAAAAGAAATTGTATGTATTACATACAGGAAACATTTTTGTATTTTTGTCTTTGTTGTCTTCTTTATTTGTATGATGTTTGAATATGTTTCTCTTTTTTATCTTGCACCCCTGACTGCATATCAAGATTCCCATTTGGGATAATAATGTGACTGACTGACTGAACTGAGGATAGATAGATAGATAGATAGATAGATAGATAGATAGATAGATAGATAGATAGATAGATAGATAGATAGATCCCAAAAAATGGGAAATGATAGTGTTACAGCAGCAAAATATCAGTCACACAGCACAGAATATAAATATAAATGAAATACTAGGATACAATATACATACATACACTATACATGAAATAATAATAGGATAAAATTCAAGAACAAATATTTAAAATACTATATACAAGTTGGGAATACAAAATGTGCAACTATTAAACTAGTAATGATAAATATGTAGATTAACCCATTGTGCAAGTTGCACTTAGTGCAGCTTTGTGATGTCAAATATTGTGAGCTTCCAAAGTATAAGAGCGCCACATTCCCCACAAGGAGGCAGATTGGGGGGGTGGATGGGTCAAACAAACAGGACTTCTGAGACCGGGGTTTGTGTCCCATGTGGAACCATAAGACAGCTGTCATTTTGAACTCAAGTTGAGTTTTACGTACCTCAGTCTGTGATGCAGTGATGTACATGATGTCACCTTACGTCCTCATTTTAGCAGTTTCACGTGACTCATTTTAAACCAACCCCTGAGGTTTTACTAGCCATACCTAAGTATTGTTGTTGTCTGAACTTAACAAGTTTAATTTTACAACTTTTAGTGTGTGCGTTGAGGACATATTGTACAGTTCCTAATTAACAGGGACGGCAGTAATAGTGAACAAAAAATATTCTATAAATTTCCAAAACCAACAATCCAACACTCATATCCACGTCCCGCCTTGGCTAGCTCGGCGGAGGTGAGAAATGAGCCGCAACTTCTCTCTCAAGCTTTTTTTTTTCATTCCTGACAAAACTATTTTTGTACAATGAACAAACGAATGCAACACCCTGAACGCCGCCCCCGGGAGGGTGGGGGGCATTAAGCTGTTATCTCCACATTCAAATGTTATCCCAGTATGGAAGAACTAACATTTTAACTGATGAACGAGTTCTGATCGAGCATAAGCCAAACCTTAGCAAACACATTGACTTCATTTTTCTAACCTGAGAAATATTGTTTTGATCTCTCTTTTTTCTGATACAAAGAAATTGATTCCTACTTTGGTTTGTCATTGTCTGGATCACTGCAATGCTCTTTGAACTGGATTGTCACCCAGACAAATAAGTGAATAGACTTTAGTTTGTACAAAATGCAGCTGCCAGAGAGAGCCCATCCTGCCTGTGTTACCGTGTTTGCATTGACTTCCTGTCTCATTTAGAATGGATTTTAAAATCAGAGTTTACAAGGCTGTGAATGGCTTAGCACCTCCATACTCATTGCATCAAACCCTGCCTTAGATCATCCAACATCCTTGCTTTTATTTGATGTCATTTCATTTCCATTTTATGGTTATTAGTCTACCGTGTTTTATCGTATTTAAATGTTTCTGTTTGCCACATTTTAATGTATTGATTTTTATTTTAGAGTTTTGTACTTCAAGTAAATGGAAACCTCTTTGTGTTAATATTATTATAATTTATTACATGTAGAAAGAACCAAAATCCAAACTATAATTTCCATGCACAATATACAATGAAGTATTAAATACCTAGGATGTGTTTAAACCTCCGTCTCGTATGTATTAACTCAAGCTAGAAACAACCGGTGCCTGGAGAGAGAAAAAAAGGCTTTGGAGCTACTAGATCAGAGCAGCGGTCCAACCTTTGAACCTACGAACAAGGGCTGCAGTAAATGGGATCCGGGCGGGGCTTTCTGTGTCAGTGGGCTCATCTTACAGCCTCTCTGATGGACCACGGTGACGTCCCCCAGGGTCCAGATGGGATTCAGTGGTCAGCTCGGTGACAGCTGGTGAAGGGTGGTCTGGCCTCATGCATAATGGAAGCTTAGCAGACCACACCACCTGACTGCTGCACTGATGTGGAAGTAGTTCCATCGCAGTGTCAATACTGCAGGGTTACTGGAATATTAACTGCTGTTTAAGGACTAAACCCCGCTATGAGTGGCATTTTATATGACTTTGATTTTTAATACTTTGTAAGCCAACAGAGCATGTCATTCAAAGTTAAATGACTGACTGGTTGTTGTTTCATGAGATTTGACATTGAACTAAATCTGGTTCATAACAACTTGGGTCATGTTTTCATAGTTTTTACCATGGTTTCTATCAGTTATGACAACTGAGGTTTGAGAACATGGCAACCGACTGCAATCACTGCCACGACGGGTAATCATTTTAACATCTTCCATTAACTCACTATGGGGTTTTGTCTGATTAGCTGGTGGCTCATGTTCTCTTCCCTGTAGGGCATCCTTTTAGTGCCCCATTCCCAGATTCAACAATTACTTTGGTGAATTATTATTACCAATATGAGTGAAAGCCAAAACAGTGAAAATAACACCTAGGATGTCTGAATCTATAATTTCCCTTGAAGAAACCTGACTGGATATGCTACTGGGTGCGAGCAGTGTAGTTCTTCTTCCCAGAGCTTTACATTTCCAGGGCCCTGAGTCCTCGCTTGTCAATGTGTTGAGGAATCAACACTACCAGCTATTCTGTTGTGAACAGACACACTGCAGTACATCACCTCAATCAGTCATCCCAGACCTCGTGGCAGCCACCACGAGTAGCGACCCGACCCCCATCCCCGATACAGCAGCGAGAAAGTGCTTACCTAGAGAAAAAGACAGAGAGGACATTAAATCAGAGAGCATAATATTCTAGTGAGCAGCAGACTCGCTTTCACAGATTAGCCAATCTCTCCTCTGCACAGTGTACTGCCACAGAGATTTAACCCTCTCCTGCTTCAATTGAAATGGAGAGAGGGGAGTTTATCCCATATATTCTGATGCTCTGCTAAATACAGGCAGTCATGTTTCTCAATGAATAATTAAAACACAGTGAAAAATATAACAAATATTAACATGATGGCAAAGACTGTGGCTCTGCTATCTAATTTATCTGCGTATTCACATAAAACTACCAAACCAAGCCAAAAGAGAGGGATGAAAATAAAAAAAAATAAAAATTGTGCGGACTCTGTGCTTTAGCCTGGGAGAGAGTGAGCCTGCATTCAGTCCACAGCCCTATGTGAAGTGTTTTTAACTCGGCTCTTTCAAAAGACAAGGATGTCTTCCAATGCCGGATGTTACATCACACAGCTTGATTCTTCACACTCTCTCATCCTTTTCTCTGCTTATTTGTACCCATTTAAGTCCAAAGACCTCACAACCCCTCCATCTAGCGAAGCAGTCACACAAACAAGGCTTAATGAACAAAAGGAGGACGGATGCTGCACGACTACTGATGGAAAATAAATGGAGATACATCTTGTTTGTGTGGACGACCTCAGTGAATAGGATCTTGATCAATCAAGTACCTGCTGTTGGCACTTAAGAAAGCACAAGTGGTTATTATGGTTAAAGCCCCTTTCAGACATGCACTGCAACCCTGAAATTATTGAGACATTACCCAGAGGATCTGTATGTGAGAACGCAACTTTCCAAATCAGTTGGATCAAACGGACTCCCTGTCAGCACCCTAGTACAAAGTCTGTGTAATGTCAGCTTGAGCCCCCCGTGTGAATAGAGGTCACTGCCCTGAGAATTCTCAGTGAACTAGTGGGCATGTTGATGACGTTCTATCAGCATGGCACAAAACCGAAGAATACAAACATCTAAGGGTAAAGAAGAGTCATTTACACATAGATGCCAACGTAAATGTCCAACTGGAGAAAGGATGAGATAGGGGAACTTCAGTCCGTTAGGGCTGACGCAGAAATCGTTACATTCAAGGTACAGCAAGGTTATTTATGACCAAATTACAAACCGGCTACGTGGCCGTGGTGTAATCTGCGTCATGTTCTGCCCCCTGCATGCT